>CM027842.1:3600000-4200000 GCA_016097545.1 Eucalyptus victrix | reverse complement strand
GAAGTAAGCTGGGTACGAGCCTGCCACGTAAATGAACGAAGGCATGTCGCGAAGCTCGAGCGGTGGCAATCCCGGCATGCAAACGGGCAAAGACTCAACGGGTACTTTCAAATGCCCATGGTGGACCAAGTAGTAGATGTAGTTCACCGCACAAGCCTGAGTGAAGAAGGGGGCTCCGACAAGCCCAAACTCCTTGGCTACGTCGAGAGCCCAAGGGAGTATCGAATCGTAGACGATGCAATCAACAGGATGGTCGGTGCTCTGGTACTTGACGATGAGATCGGACAGCGTCTTGGACCCGGCAGCCTCTAGCCGGGTGATGTAGGTGTGGATGCTCTCGGCCTCCACGAAGCCGCCACTGTCATGGCCATCGGAGATGGTGTCGAGGCCGACCAAGGGGGACGTGTCGGCCTTCATGGAGTTGAAGATGAAGACGGTAGTGGCGAAGGTGGCCTTGAGGCCTTTGGAGGCCAGGCGCTTTGAGAATTGGAGCATTGGGTTGATGTGGCCTTGGCTCGGGTATGGCACGAGCAATACGTGTCCTCTACAACCCTTATCATCTTCCATCTCTCTCTCTCTCTCTCTCTCTCTCTCTCGTGGACGTCCAGAAAGAGTGATCAAGATTTAATGACCTCAAGATGTTGCTGTTATCTTGATCGGATTGGTCTGGGATTTTAAGTAGGCAACAACAAAGCATGAAATGGACCTTAGTGCGCAAGCATGATGACATTCCTTTGAAGAGGACTCACAATCCGTGCACATTTACGTGTACGTGCCGAGAAAGAATACAGAGTGGCCTCATTTTTTTTTTTTTAAGACACATACATGTTAGACGTCGTTGTTTTGTAGCGATATTCCATTTGAGTTCCGAAAGTTTCGGGCCGCGGGGCATTCTAACCTTCTCGCATGCGTCTTTTTCTGCTAGTAAAGACTTCCTTTAAAATCATTTATTAGGATGGAATATGATATATTTAATTGGGGCATAGCTTTACTTCTTCCTTCTCCTTTTTCCTTCTCTCTTCTTTTATTTTTTATATTTTTTTTCTTTTTTTTTTTTTTTTTCCCTCCATTGGCGTGGAATTTTCCTTAATTGGGGCATAGCTTTACTTCTTCCTTCTCCTTTTTTCCTTCTCTCTTCTTTTATTTTTTATATTTTTTTCTTTTTTTCCTTTTTTCCCTCCATTGGCGTCGTCCTCACTAACCTCGGGCAAGAGACGCTCGGATGCAGGCTAGCAAAGGGAGCCCTAGCTTGGATGAGGGTTGCCCTCACTTAGATTAGCAAGGGCTCACCACGCAAATGAGGGTTGTCATTCACCAAATCGAGCGAGGTTCACCCTCACCTAAGCTAGTGAGAGCTTGCAAGGCTAGCAAGGGCTGATGTTCACCAAATTGAGCGAGGGTTTGCCCTTGCCTAAGGCACATGGCCTCCGCTAGACATCGGCAATGGGCAACGAAGGTAAAAGGGGGAAAAGAAAAAAGAAAAAGGAAAAGAGAAGAAAATGATATAAATAAAATTAATAAAAATTTGAAAAACATTAAATTATTATTAAATATTGTCCACTTCAATGTCGGTCGTGGACGTACCACATAGAATGACTAACGTTCACATTAGCATTCACATCAGCAATATTTGGCTAATATTGACTAGATGAATTCAACTAGCAAAACTTAAAAAGGACTAGAACTCAATTGGTGCCATGACCTATCCCTCGGGAGAAGAGAATAGGTTTAGGGATATTGTCTAAAGAACGGATATAAGGCCCACAATTATGATCAGGCTCAGACTCTCTTAAGCCCATACCTTATGCGACATTGAGGTATTCTTAAGAATTTCGCAATAATGAGTCACTACTAACTTATTGGGGTTGGCTAGAAACCAAGTGAGGTATGGGAATGTATCTTACTTCCTACGCAACCAAAGAATCTAGAGTTGGGGACTTAATTACACTAATTGACCAATTAGAACCATTTTAGTACCTAATCTTGTTCATTTTAAAAGAAAAATTTATGTCATACACTTTGGATTGATTTTTTATACCTATCCACCAACATGTGAAATGATCATGCGAGTACTTAATCATTAAAATAATAATTAGTTACCACGGAAAGCGTTTAAATAAATTGCATGGAAGAGCAAAAATTTAACATCAAATAAAAAATAAATACTAATCCTAACTAGACTAAATGGAAGCCTAAATCAAAACTCAAAATTGCACAATCAAGGGTAGAATCTCTCGAGCAAGTTCTAAATTGAAAGACTTCCATTTGTTTAAGAGAAAATAAACCAAGAGATTAATTTTAACATTTTCAAAAAAGAAATGATTTTCCAATTTTTTTAAAAGAATTTTCCCCAAAAAAACTGGATTTTTGCAATTTTTAATTTTTAATTTAATTTAAAAAAAAATCAATTTAATTTTTTAATAAAAAGGTCAAATTTTTTAATTTTTTCCGAGTTTTTGAATTTTCAGAAATATTTTGCAAAATATTTTTCAAATTTTTTGTTTTTCTGGAAAAAATTTTGAATTTTGGAAAATTTAGTGTATTTTTAATATTTAATATTATTATATTCGGGAAAACGGGTTCGGACCGGGTAAAACCCAGTCCGCCCGCTAGCCCGATCCAACGACCCGAACTTACCCTAAACCTATTAAAAAACCTTTTTTGCTTTTTTCATTAATATTATTTTTTAATTATTTTTTTGTCTTTTCCAATTGTCTTTTTCGCTGTACTTCCCCCTCCACATTCGTTTAACTCGGACGTCAGCACACCCGAAGCCAACATTTGCTTTCTTTTTCTCGAGAAAATATTAGGTACCCTAACAAAGTGCCACGCAATCCGTGCTCGAACCATTCATTGCGTGACACCCGTCCATGTGTCGATCCACGTCGGCTCCCTCGGCTCCCTCTTCTCTCCGACGTCGTTCAGTTTAGACCAACGCGGGCAATTAAAAAAAGTGGAAAGGGCATTCTCTCTCCTCTGTCTTCTCTCTCCTCTTTGCTCTCCCTTCCTCGTCCGACGCTCCTTCTATCTAGCGATTCCTCTCTCCTCTGTCTTCTCTCTCCTCTTTGCTCTCTCTTCCTCCTCCGACGCTCCTTCCGGTCTAGCGATTCCTCCGACGATGGTCGCTCCCTCCCGACGACGGCCTTTCTCTCTCCACTCGACGGCCTCATCTCAAGGCTCCATTTTCTCGGCGCACTTCTTCCTAAATCGAGTTCTCTCCCGACGGCCGATTTCGCTCGCCGCCCATCGCCGCTCGCCGGTGATCCGCGAGTCCGCTCCATTCCACCACAGCCGCGCCGCGTCCGACGCCGTTGCATCGCAACCGCAGCCGAGCCGAATCCAGCCGTCGGAGTCCCTCCGCCCGCAAATCCGAGGTCCTCGCAGCATCGTGACCCAATCCCCGCGCCGCCACGCCGCCGCCCGCCGCCGACCAGAGCACTCCAGCTCGCGCCGCCCCACGGAGGACACCGATCTTGCCGCACGATCCGCCGCACCGGAGTTGCCCCGACGACCCGCGTGCTGTCCCGACACGTCGCCGAGCCGCCTATTGCCGTCCCCCGACTCGCAACCGAGAAGCAATCGTTCCGCCCGCTCGAAGTAATCGCTCCGCCCCCGCTCGGAAGCGGTCGCCCGAGAAGCCCTAAATCTGCGAGTCGGGTTCGATTTTATTTTCCAAGGTTTTATGTTCGCATCTTTGTTTTGGGGGAAAGCTTGACCTAAATCTGCCATCAAGTTCACCGGTTTATTGCTTCGATTCTAAGCGCAAAGAACGCGAGAAGTGAAACCGCGATTGTCTCTCTCTCTACCCTTGTCCGGTTTTTCCGTTCTTGGCAAATTCGAAGATGAGCCCACTTCTCGGATACATGATCTTAGCCGACCCGTCAAGTTGAAGCCCGACGTAATCTCGCGTTTCGCTCCACCAAGCTGTTGAATCGCTTGTGTCCGGGGGTTTCAAGATTTTCGGGGGCACCGCCTGTTCGTCATTGCGACTTCCAGGCGAGAAGAAATGTGCCGACAATAATCACCCAACACCGAATCGCCTCCTTTGTCCTCTCTCGGTATGTCATCATCCCTTCTCTGCTTTCGTTTTTTCCCTCGTCGTTTGGTTTCAGGAAGTGGTGGGGATGTTACAAGTAAAAGAAAGGAATCGGCCGTGAGGTTTCACTTGAATTGTGAGAGATTAACACGGGAGTGGTTGACCCCACGTCCCATATATGGCGAACGGTATGATTTTTGAAAGAAAGCGGGTTCGCATGAGCTATGAGCGTTGGTGGGGAACGAGCAAGAAAGTGGGTTTTGCTGAAAATTTTGATTTTGTTGAAGTTGGACAAGTTGGGAGTCACGGCATTCCTCTTTGTTGAAAGCTAGTTAATCTTAGATGCTGTTTGTCAAGAAAAATTATAGGAAGAGTAGACACTTGAACTAATGTGACTCTTTTGATGAACTGAACACATGGGGAGACTGATATTACTTGAGATCTCTTGGAATAGTTGGTGGGTGTATCTAGATTCATGAACACCCTGGAATTGAATTAAATGGTTGCATTTCTTTTATTGATAAGCGTTTTCTGCTCCTCTGCTCATGCTTTGTATCTGACTTTAGTGTCCATTTTTCTTGTTTTCTCATTCTCTTTTTTGGTTTTGCCGTAAAGGGAATTAGTCGAATTGTTTGTGAACCTTTCGTCAAGCACATGAACAAATGGCTCTCACTTTTCACTTGTTACATCTTTCCTTTAAAATGTGTGTAATCTCATCAATTTTTGTCATTTGCCTCTTTGTAAGACACATTTTCTTCCAACTGCTTCTCTATTCGACTTTCGCATTTTTAAGCCTAGGGTAAAATGCACTAAAGGTGACTCAATTTTCAATATTTTTTTCATTAGCCTGGCACAAACTTTTTACTTGTTGAAAATTTGAGGTAGTTGTCTATGTGGTTTATTTTAATATTGTTTTAGTCTTAATTGATGTGGCTTATTAAATGTGCAGCGATACAATTGCAGCATCACATAGTATCTATTGAATACTACAACTGCAGCAATAAAATGATGTTGCCGAGAATTACTTGCAACTGTCTTGAGTTTGAGATAATGTCTTATAGATTATCATTACAATGGTGAAACAGTACCCAAAAAGAAAAAGGAGTGAGCAAGTTTTCAACAATACAAGTCCCAAAATTTAATGGTGTTGCTTAATTAGGTTGGTTGGATACAGAACCAGCAAGGTCCCGTGCTAACATGGCCTTTTTAGTCTATAGAGTTGCATGAGTACATGAAAAGGCCACGGTATGGACAATTGAGAGTTTTTCATATCTGGATTTGGGTGATGGTGAGGGACTAGAATTTGGAGATGTTTGTATGTAATGTTCGATTACAAATAATAAGTTTAATTTTGATTTGTGGAAGTTTGGTAGACCAAAATGAGAAAACTTATGTTTTTTTTTCTTGGTGGTAGATTTATTTTGTGGTATGTCAAGTTGCAACAATCTTTAAGATGAAATAAACGACATTGGTTCTTGACTCACGGGATTGGGGCGATGAATTCAAGGCCATGATGAAAACAATCATGGACTGGAAAATGGCTTCACGCCAATAGTTGAGAGTGATGCTGAACGCGCTTAGCCAGAAGATGTTCAAAGACAAACTTTCTTCTCTCATAGGCTAAAAGATGTTCCACCCATGGCTTCTTAATCAGATCCAGATGAACCGTGGAGAGACAAAATTGAAGTCTCATCAAAAGGGTATTTGGGAAGGAGGCATTATACAAAATCATTGCATTGGTTTGCTACTGCAGGGACATAAATGCTGTGGTTATATTATTTAGCATGTGCCGTTTCTCTGTAATTAGAGCTGCCTTTTGTTCATGCTAGACTTTTGAACAACTGCTTTTGCCTTTCCTATATGAACTACAGATCCTGATTGACCTAAGAATGACAAGGCAACCATTCTTACGGACACAATCCAGGTGCTGAAGGATTTAACCACAGAAGTTAACAAATTGAAAGCTGAATGTGCAGCTCTTATTGAAGAATCTCGTGAGGTGATTTTATCTTCATCCAGTATCCTGAGGTTCTAATGTCCATTGTTTGCGTTGATGCTAATAGTAACTTTGCATTACAACCAGCTGATGCAGGAGAAGAATGAGCTCAGAGAAGAGAAATCATCTTTAAAATCTGAAGTTGAAAATCTTAATGTCCAGTACCAGCAAAGGACGAGGGTTATGTACCCTTGGGCTGCCATGGATCCATCCGTCGTCATGGGTCCAGCCTACTCATATCCAGTTCCAATACCCGTCACTCCAGGTCCAATACCCATGCTCTCACAACTTCAGCCTTTCCCTTTTTGTGGAATTCAGAATGCAAGTGCTATTCCTGCTCCGTGTTCTACCTTTATCCCAAATTCAATGCCTGCCAATCCCACATGTGAACAGCAGTCAACCCAATATGCTTCCACTTCTCACGTGTCAAATAAAAAAGACTCCAAAAGCAGGTCTTCAGATCATCAAAGGGGCAGCATTGCAGAGCAAGACGAAGATTCAAATGACGTGGCAACGGACCTTGAACTTAAGATGCCTGGAACATCATCACATCAGGTTTTTTTTTTTTTTTTTTTTTAATATTCTGAACCAGAGCTAGATCTACTCTGTAAATTGGCACAATATGCATAACAATATATATTATGCAGGACTTGACGTCCGGAGAAAAGAAGGGCAAGCAGACCCAGAGGAAGGAGATAAGTATTTTACTGATGGGAGCTCGTCGAGCAAGCTTTCCTCATCTCAGGCTTTTCCAGATAGTTCCTCCAATAGTGTTAGTGACAACCCAAAGTCCAGTAGATGAAGAGTTGAGTCCAGAAAATCTTAATGCCACAATTTTCTTTTCCTGTTACAGGCCTAACTCATTTTCTAGTCCTTTCGTAGTTTGTACCCCGAGGCTGGTCAGTTGTATATTATGTTGCGTTTGCTTAACTTACGGGGAATTTTTTAGTTTATACAGATTTCAGAGCATATGCCTGAAACTTGAACAATGAAGGGCACATTCATTACTTTTTTAAGGGTTTAGCTCCAGCAACCATAACATAATTGATTGGAGCTTTTGTTTTGCATCCAAACTATCTTGCGACTTTTGACCTGCCATGAGGCGAAAGCCAGGTTGTACTCCTGCATGAGTCATTTGCATCGTGTATTTGTGATGCCCTGGTGGTTATCAGATAAAAAAAGTCTCTAGAGATGCTGTCGTCAAGAGGTAACGAATCAATGTATCGATGGAGATGTGAGATAGCATATGCTTTTGGGTATTCCCAACATCATTGACCGGAGCAGAAAAAGGCGAATTCTTTATGTTCTGCGCATCACCTCCTACATTCGCTATTCTATTGGTCATGATTCAACATGTCTATTGAAACGAAGAAGCGTCACCCTAAATAATATGATCAATTTATTTTCGTTAATGGCTGCTCAGCATACATCTCTAAATAATTCACAGGAAAAGCAAGTGCATTGCCCATCTCTGAGAGACTGAAAAATGTTTACACTTAAATTCATTTGCGATGCCAAAAAAATTGGGAAAAGAGAAGGCCTTACAAGTAAAAAAGCATTGCCCATTCTATAATATAACAAGCCCCCAAATTTGAGGGCGTTAAATATACACTCGCAGCCTACACATCCCACACTCATTAGAAGACGTACGCCCGTATAGCCCTTCCCTCTCACAAAGTAAACGACCACGGCCAGCAATCTCTCCAAATCCTCAAGCACTTCTCGGCTAACTTGGGGTGCCATGCAAAATCCCTTGATACTTTCCACTGGCAATGGAGCGGAGTACAGAGGCGGTCATCATGGTTGGCTCGGTATATCTTGAGTAACCAAAATACGTAACCTGTCTCGTGCTCCCTCCTCTCTTTTTAACACCCAAAAGCTCCGGAATGGATCTATATCTTCCTCAAATTCCAATAACCAGATGGGCTCGGCAAGTTTTGAGAGCCCATGCTTACAGTTCTTAACAGCCTTCTGAACTCCGATAAACTTATTTTCCCATCTTTGTCTACGTTGGCTTCCTCTAGCAGAGGACCGAGGGAGCCTTTCAAACCTGTTTGCTAAAAAGGGCATGGGAGCATCATGTCAAGGTTACACGTTAACATGCTTAACCATTTCTTTGTAGCAAGCAACATAAAAAACCTGTGCCACTACTTTGAGAAGAATATACAACAAGAGGCAATACATTCGGCTAGTATTTTTAGATGAGACAAGTACCAAATTATCAAGGTCACAAGCTGAACAGTTTCTTTATGTGAGGCTGCAACAGAAAGTAGCTATGCTACTATTTTGTGCCCAATATGCAAAAAGACAGAACTTATCCCAACTTTTGGGCAATTTTGCAAGAAACAAACTTCAAGCTCCCAAGAGACAGGGTCAAAATTCAGTTACAAATTAAAACAAATACATTTAGCCCTGTCTACATAATTTAATTTTCACTCTACCCATACCCATAGTGACACAAATGAGAACTAGAGGGCAAATGAATGTGGAAGGGATGAATAAATGAAGATAGTCAAAATTACCAGTCGAAGTTCTTCTGGGGTTATGTAACCATCACGATCAATGTCAATTTTTTCAAAAAGTGGCCTATGACCGCAGCTGCCACTTCTCTGAGTCATGTTCCTCCATTCGATGCACATGAAGAGTAGCTGCAACAAACCCAGTAAAATCCACTTAGCTCATCCGTGTTGCTATCGATCTACATGAAGGAAAAATAAAAGAGATTCTTATGCACCATTCAGGACTCACATGTTTGTGCAAAATCTATAAGCTTGGCAGCAGCTCATCTTATGAACGAAAAAATTAGTCCAACATTTCTTGGCTAACAACACAAGCAAGTTTTCTAAATGATGAAACGTGAAGCAAGAACTAAATGGAAGCTTCAAGCATCGAATATGAACAAAAGAGAATCACCAAAACAATAAAAGAAGAACGTGAAACTGACAGAAATGGTATTCCACAAAACCCACCAGAAAAACAAATCTCAATTGCTAATACACAAGGAGAAAACAAGGCCATAACTATGGTAAAGATAAAAGTTACCGCTTGAAGAATCTCTAAGACACGTGGTTCCTTCATCTTCCAGGGAAGATCCTGAGCAAGGGCCTGCATGCATACAACACTCACGATCATGATGTAATTAAAATATTCATCAGAGTGAATGTGGAATGAGAAAGAAATGGATACCTCTTTCATTTCTTCAAGACTAATAGAACCATTTTTATCTACATCAATTGCAGCAAATTGATCCTTGAGGTCAGCAAGTTCCTCTTCATCAAGTGTGCTTGCTAGTGCCTGCAAGCAATATTCGTTAGACATTGACATGATATAATATCCTTTCCTCCTTGAACAAATCTTACAGAGCAGTTTTGTTACCCGTAAAGCAAAATGTTTCAGTCGACCGTACTTCACAAATTGTCTCATATTGTTCAAAACTTATATATCAATAGGGATATCTGATGCATTTCCTCCTTCTCTGACCCATGGATATGCTGAAAGTTGCAGCAATGAATAAAGATCAATGTTAAGAGGAAACAGAAATTATTTTCCCAACATAAATGGTCCATGCTCCAATAAGCAACCACTTCTTTTCCTAAATCTTGAAATGAATCTATTAAAAAGTAGGGTTATAGAAGCACAGATGACTAGCAAAATTGCCACAGATGTCTCTAATTTACCTGCTCATGATTTGTAAGAGACCGAGATGTAGGAGGTTGCGAAAAACTACTCAAATGAGCCAAAGCATCAGCTAGAGCATTTACACCTTGCTCTTCAATTAGTTTTTGTGCTGTTGGAGTGAAAAACCCTACAGACTTAGGATGAACCGCTTTGAGGGTCGCAACAACTTGCTCAGCGGATGACTCCAAAACTTCATGCATTGCTGGAGGGCTAATAAACTCAAATGTGCAACCTACACCTCACTCAATGGATCTGACAGTTCACCTTTGACTACTTGTATACATCAATATAGCCATTCCTTCTTTCCCGGCACGTCCAGTACAAACAGACCGATGGACAAAAGTCTCTGAATCATTTGGCAGTTCATAGTGGATGACCTGGCATTAGGAGTTGCATACTCTTGTTAATCTTATACACATAGCTTTGTGAGAGGACTAACTAATCGTGCAGGTAAAAAAACGTAAAAAACTAAATAACCTACGAGATCAACATAAGGTATATCCAGCCCATGAGATGCAACATCAGTAGCAACAAGAACAGTGAACTTCCCCTGCCAGAAACCATTAAGAGTTCTCTCCCTCTGATGCTGAGAGATATCCCCATAAAATGCTTCAGAGGCAATGATACTCGTTAATGCCATTGACACCTCATCTGCATCTCTTTTACTCTATATGAAAACAATGGTCTTCCCACCTTTCGCATACACGTAAGATAGATATACAAAAAGGTCATTTATCTAGTAAAAGCACAATCTATTAAAGCCTACCATAAAGCATGTAGGCAAGAACAAAATCAAAGCCTTCTTCCATTAAGCAGGAAGAATCTTAAGAAACAGCATGATAGAGAAATTCAGGACATATGCCTAATGGGAGACATCCATATGCAAATGTTAGCGAATCAAATAAGCATCTTGATTGGGGAAAGACGCAGGAGTAAAAGCATGTAAATTTCTAAGGTGCACAGTTAATCCAAAGAAATACTTCCAAGAGATTCATATCTATCAGCTAAAGACAAACACACAGATGATGTTTGGTAATAGTCACACATCTTTTTGTTTGGGGTACTTCTTTTCACCAAAATGATAGAGCGAGGACTGCTTCAAAATACAATAGCCAAGAAGCAAATCTCCAAGATCATCTACAGAGTGCTATTGCCTTTTCCAGTCCCACTCTCACATTTCACACATTTTCATTTTGCTCTACAGTCTACAGGAACTCAAAGCCCCTGCATGCCGCAGCTTTTCCAAGAAGCAACCCTCAGAAAGATATGACCAAGGGATAATAAGACAAATTCTAGCTGTCACCTTGCAAACATACACATCCGAAAAACAAAATTAACATTAGCTGAGGCCTGCTGGTCAGAGACTTACTATGACTTAAATTGATGATTATATTCTCAAAGAACTAGATGGAAAGAAAATATAACATCATTTTGGATAGCAACGGAAAAATCTATTAAATGAATAAAGAAGTTCATAAAAAACAGCTCTAACACATTACTTCTTGAAGAAGAAACCCTTCCATAATCACCAAACATGCCCCAAAATCTCAGATTACTTCAAAAGGCAAAAGACCCAATATTGAACCATAGATTACAATAAACAACGAAAGAACCAAGATATGTTAACAGTCATTCTTTAGATAACTAGCTATAGATAGTGAAGTCATTCTTTAGATAACTAGCTATAGATAGTGAAGATTGTGAAGACATTGCATATAAAAACCCAAACATCGGGATGACAAGAGTGGGAAATCAGACAAAACCTGCCCAGCATGTACTGCAGAAAGGATGACCATAAGCAGTTGACATAATTTTATCACGTGGATAGGACTCAAAACAGATTCCACAGGTAAGCTGAAAAGAGAGCGGTCCATAGTCAGTGAAAGTAAGTGGAAACTGAGCCTGGAAACAATTCAGACAATTAAGACAACATACTTCTCTTAAATTAGGATGCTCAACAACCGGTCTTTCCAATAAGCCCACTGCTTTTCGCACTCTGTCTTCATCAGCAAACCATGCATCATGAACTTTACTTACGCTCCTGCAATGCCAACTTAATCCATTAAAAAGCATAGCAGGAATGGTAGAAACTTAAATTTTAACTCACCACCTAAACATCACGACATCAAGCATTTCTATAGACAACTCAATTACCACAACTAAAAGCGGCAGCATGGAGATAAATGCAATTTTCCAAAAATAAATTACATATACAGGTTGACTGTCAAAAGCATTATAATGCCAAGCACCACCAGAAACAAACAATGGCAAGAAAGCCACATCATATAGCACATCAGGTGCGACAGCTAAAGCACCAACGAAGGACCCCCTTACCAATTGTAATGGTGCAGCAGGGTGATAGCAGCAACTCTAGGTATAGATAGGACGCCTGCAACTCTCATTATATCATCCTCTTGACGTTGTCGTATGTCTTCCTCCTTTAAAATGATATAGCTCTGCTGAAGAAATGGAAACATAAAAAAGCATAATCAGACAACCAAATATGCACAATAAAAACAAAAAAAGAACAGCAAAGACGTTGAAGGTTCAAAGATCAGGTGCTCTCTTGATCAAATAATATTTCTCCCGAAACAGATAAAGGAAAGACAGTTCATCCAATGTGTTGAACACGCATGATCAATTACTCCCAGTTATTTTCAGGACATAAGCACGTTCACCCATCAGCTTGATTGTTGGAAGAAGAAGAAGCAGAAGAATTCACACCCACAACTATACTAATATCATCTCACGAGCAAGTCGTCTGTCCTTCATGAAGGACAAAATATCAATTTAACACCCTTACATTGCTACAGTGGTAGACTCAATTAGCCTTTGGATTATTGAAAAAATTGGCCACTAAGCACTGTTAACATTCAAGTAAATAATCGAAAGAGTCTAGGCAATGCTAAATGTAGAGGCAAATAATTGAGCGACATCTCAGATATATGCTGCCCTCCTTACACTGGTGAGACCAGCATCTGTAAAATGTTCGCTTATGTAAGAACAACATTGCAGGAAACGATGCACTTGACGGCAGCATCAAGTCATGAATCACCAGAACTAAGCAGAGTCCTTGTCTTACCTTTTGCTTATTGCCGTCAAGTCGACCAACGATGGATGACCGCCCTTCCATCAGGGCAGTTCCAAGGAGACTTGAGATCTGCCAAGTGCTCAAGTATCTGCACAAAACAATGGTCGGACAGCAAGCAAATTAAATCACTGTCGTTTTGTCATGAATGGTTCGCCTAAGCTTTCTCACATTGCTGCGCTTAGAATCAGAAGCAATAAACCAGCAAACTTCTGGTCGTAGATCTAGGCCAACCTTTCTCCCCCAAAACAAAGATGCGAACATAAAAACCCAGGAAATAAAATCGAACCTGACTGGTTCGCCTAGCACATTAACAAAGGTCAAGGTTTTCTACTTAATTTTCCAGCCAACTAAGTATGCTCAAACAAAGAAAAACTCAGCCAGCAATAAACAACAGCAATTCATACCAAAGCGAAAATATTGGATAACACAGGGGAAGGAAACAAAAGATAAAGCATACTTGAATGGGAAAGAGATGGGTAATGCCAAGTCTCTCAAGAGATTCCACGAGCCTCTGAGGCAAACCCAGCTTGGAGAGAAAAACCTCGTCCTCGCTCACACTCTCAGCCTCGCCGCCCTCAGACATGAAGCCACCCTCATCCTCACTCGCGTCAACCTCGCTCTCCGAGAACCCACCGGTCCCCAACTTCTTGAAAGCCTCCTCGCTCAGCACCGAGTTCGGCGTGGCGATGGCAGACGTCACGAAGCTGCTCAGGCTCCTCCTAAGGCCGCACCTTTTCACGCACCCACTTTCTAAAAGCCCAGAGGGTCTTCGGACATGGCACTCGCTGGACGAACAGAGCAAGGAATTGAAGTGGGGCTTCTCGGAAAACGACAGAGAAACCACGGCACCAGCCGAGCGATTGCTTCTCGGTCGTGAGTCGGGGGACAGAGAGAGGCGAGCGAAATCGGCCGTCGGGAGAGAGCGCGATTTAGGAAGAAGTGCGCCGGGAGAATGGAGCCCTGAGATGAGGCCGTTGAGTGGAGAGAGAAAGGCCGTCGTCGGGAGGGAGTGACGGTTGTCGGAGGAATCGCTAGATCGGAAGGAGCGTCGTCGTCGGAAGAGAGAAGACAGAGGAGAGAGAATGCCCTTTCCACTTTTTTTAATTGCCCGCGCGTTGGTTTAAACTGGAACGACGTCGGAGAGAAGAGGGAGCCGAGGGAGCCGACGTGGACTGACACATGGACAGGTGTCACGCAATGAATGGTTCAGAGCACGGATTGCGTGGCACTGTTAGGGTACCTAATATTTTCTTCTTTTTCTCTTCTCTTCATTTTTTTATCCTTTTTGCTGCACTTTTTTTCTCTTGCTTTTTCTTTTCTTTTTTTTTTTTATTTGTCCCTTCCCTGTGCCCATCTTCTTCCTCGACAACTCCTTCCGAAATGGGTTCCCTTGCCGAACCATAACCAAAATAAAACCACGTCCGACAAGCCCTCACCAACGTTTGGGATCGCCGCCAGACCACCATCCGGCGTCGGTCGTTCAGTCCGACCGATGCCGGCCACGGCCGCTGGCCGACACATGGCTCGGCCCCCACCGAGGTTAGCCGAGTGGACAAAACTCGGCCTGAACGACCGGGTACCATTCAAGATAGCCCTGTAACCGACATCCTCCAACACCTACCGGTGCCATCACTGGTAACCTTCCCTTTCCTGGCAGGCTGGCAGCATCAACGACCAACCCACAAAAAGAACAAAGAAAATATATGCAGACCTAGCCTTAGACAGAATGTCGAAAGCCTGGAGCGCGCCGACTGAAAGGCTAACGAAAACTCAACTGGGAGATGAACCAACAGTCAAGGCAGAAGCAACAACCAAGCAAAGTCTAAGACTAGAAAATCGCAGCTCACCGGGAAAGGAGACTCGCGTGGGCCAGAGAACCGCGAGCTCCGGTCTGGTGAACCTAAAAAAATCCGAATAAAAGGAGGCGCTCGGTGACGGGGCCCTACTCGGCTCGATGACGGCGGCCTGCAGGTTCGAGATGGCACGAACCGTGGCCGACCACCCTGGTGTCGTCAAGACGAGATCATGGGGTTAAAGGGGACCGAACTCGAAAGTAGACTTACCGGAAGAATGGAGGCCGGGGGGCGAGGTCACGGGCGCGGACTCACGATGCTCTGTCTCTCAGGCTTTCTCCTGGTTCCGTCCCTCTCCCTCTCTACCTCCTCCTCCTCCTCGCTTTCGGTCCCCCTTCTCTCTAGTTCCGCCCCCGTCCTGTCCCCTCGTTCTGCTCCTGCTCCTATCCTCTGCTGTTGCTGTCTGCTTTTTTCCCCCTTTGCTTTCCTACTCTGCTCTCCCTTATCTTCTCCGTTCTGCCCGATGTCCCCTGCTGTTGCTGCTTTTTGCTTTTTTGCAGGTCCCCCACGCACGAGGATGGCTGGAGGAGGGAGAAGGCTGGCGCGGGCCGGGCCGAGGGGAGAGTGAGGCTGGGCCGGGCTGCAGCGTGCGAGAGAGAGGAAAAGAGGAGGGCCGGGTTGGGCCAAGGCCAGATTCGGCCCGACCCGCCCTCTCTCGTGTCCCTTTTTGTTTTTTTGTTTTTTTTTTTTTTGGTAAAATCAATAAGGTGTCGCTAGAAGGAGGGCTTGATCCTCTTGTTTGTTTGTTTTTTTCTTTTTCTTTTTGTTTAAAAATAGGTGTCAACAACTAGCAAAATAAAAAGATTTAAAACTAAGTTAGCAAAAATGCAATAAGTTTAAGATTTTTTTAACAATTTTCTCATGACAATTCAATCCTAAATCTTATAATTGTGTCAATTTATATCTAAATTTTTTTTTTTATTTGGTTAATTGAGTCCATTTAATCAATTTGGGGAATTTGTTGATGTAAATATTGGTTGTACTATGTGACACATGCGAAATTGTGCAAAATATGTTACCTCATCCTCAAACTCCCAAGAGAGTTAGTGTTAAAATTTTTACCTTAGAAATAAATGCTCAATTTCCAGACAGGCAATCAATCATATCATATTTCAATATCGAAAGTACTTGATGGAATAGAATATGATAAAATAAAACAAAAATAAAAATAAAGGATTGGATAGAATTAGATGTTCAATATATGGTTTTGTATAACATGATGAGGACATATTGTATATCCGATAATAGGAGACATATCTTCAACCATTAGATATATTGATGTTAGAGTTCTATTAATTTTTTAAAACAAAACACCTCTCTAATTATCTTCTCTATTATTAACAATGCTGGACATTTGTACATCCAAAACGTTTCTTCTTTGTCCACTTTCTCGTTTTATTTTCGCTTGCTGAGATGTTGTTTGAATACTCGATTAGTACGTGTATGAATGAAATCAAAGGATGAAAAAGGAAAAAAAGCAAGATGCTCAGAGACCCGTGAGCCAAGGTAGATGCTTGACTAAGGAAGAACAGCAAGAAGATCCCGTTGTTATTCAGCTAATCGTTTTGACAGAGGCTGGATCAAAGATGAGGCAAATTGGACTACGTATCTCGCTGCATGCCAAAGACAGATGTAAGAGAGGTGTAGCAAAATCTAGTCCATGCTTGTATATTTGTTTAATATTCAAGGTACGGGCGTGCAATCAGAAAGGAATCGTTTGACTAGAGAGTGGCTTCTTTGATTTAACTAGCCAGCGGGTAGATTGGGGTACAAGAAAGGGACTCCATGGAGTCTTGGCGGGGGTTTATGTTAGTAATGATGACCTTACTTCGAAAGACTGAATTTTGTGTACTGGAAATTAATCATTTAATCGGGTTTTGACAATTCCTAATATGTTATTGAATCATGGGCTGATCTTCCTTGTCAAAATTGACCTCCCTTCTTCTATTTTAAATAGGAGGTTGTGTCTTTCTATACCCAATATATTAGAGTGTAAGTGATGGAAAACATCGACTTTTCTTGGTAATTTTTTATTCTTTTCTAAAGTTCCAGTTCCTTGGTGCTATAGAGAAATCCGGAGATTATATTGCTATGCACTTAGTGGTGCGCATGCCCTTGAATTTAAGGCAAATTATCGCATTCATACAGCACAAGTCATGAGCATAAAAATACATTATAACCCATAAACTCACCAAGGAACTTCATCATTCCATAATATATATACAGTGAGATCCGTCATATGCACATTACAACAACATCTCTTATAATCCATACATTTACAAAACACGTCTCACTAATTACAGTGTGCATTACGACGCTCCTGTAAAAATCCTATAGTAAATCTCAATTTATGAGTGAGGGAGAGTGTTAAAAACACCCAATGTCATCATCCCATCGTTTGAACCTTCAAAAATTCATTCATAATGATCCAACGAAATTCAGTCCTCTCATAAATCTTGCCACTGCCATCAGTATCTATGACAATCTCTCTCATTCTCTCTCGCACGCCCCCTACAAAGACATTGACAGGAGAGAAGGCATATGGGCTCTCATCTAGATCAATTTTGATTAGCCCATAGGATGACATGAAATGTTGCAGCTCTTATGGTCAGAGTTCCGTGCATATGACTAGCAAGATAACGGAACAATGACATCATAAGTGTCATAACTTTCATATGGCTCTCACTTAAGTGTCCTAACTCTTTTTATCATTGGAGTATTATAACTTTTAATAAATGCTCACTTAAGTATTATAACTTTTAATTGATCACTTGAGTGCCGTAACTTTTAGAAAACATTCACCCATGTCAAAAATCCGATGCAGCATGGCATTTGTGGTAGACCTTGTTAAAAAATATGGCCCTCAAGTGATCAAATTACAATCCTTAAATGATTGAAAAAAAAAAAACTTATGACACTTAAATAAGTGTCGTACAAAAGTTATAATACCTACGGTGCCCTTTCTCGCGGATATCATTCGCCAGTGTAAGAGAGGCTGTTCAATTAGCTTGGAAGTGATAAAATCCGTTCAGGAAGTTGACTAAGAACAAGAGAGATGAGAGAGGGTGTTGCGATTTGATGGGAGGGTATGATATAACCTTAGATAATGTCAAAATTGAGGGGAGAGAGACCAAGGAAGAAACTTTTCAAAATTTATCCATATCATCATGGACATCATACCCATGTAGAAAGAAATCTGCCATCACCTCATTATTTGGGAAAGATCTAAGAATCCTTATATTATTTTCCCAATTACATATGATTTAAAATTAAAAATACATATTACATGATTTATAAACCATGTGGATCAAGCCTCTCTAGACCATTGATTATATGAATCTAATCAGGAAATCACTGTGATTAATGGCTCCAAAGGACTTGAGCCATGTGATTTAATATTCATGCATTATTCTTCCAGAAAATCCCTCCTAACGTCTTAGGAGGGCCAAACCTTGATAGAGAAAATAGTCCACTTGCCCTAGGCTCTACGATTTTTGATGCTGGAAACAAATGCATCAATGTTCTTGTCTGAAGACCCACCCTCGCTCATGGCCTCCCTGCCTAGAGCTTTCCACTTCTTTGCATTCCTCCTCATCTCTTTCCCCCTCTCGCTATCCATCACTACTCTTATGCAACCCTCGATCTCTCCCCTCCTCACCACCCCATCTTCGTCCACCCGAACCCTAACTCCAACCTTCCAAACGTCCTGAATCAGCTTGGCATCCGTCGTCTGGTCCGTCCACTGAGGCATCCCCACCATCGGAACCCCCACACTCAGCGCCTCCACTGTCGAGTTCCAACCGCAGTGCGTGAAAAAGCAACCAATGGCCTCGTTCGATAGCACTTCAAGCTGCGGACACCAATTCACGATCAAGCCCTTCTTGCTCTTCTCGTTGTGATCAGCTTCATCATCAGCTTCTAGTTTCAAGATGTGCTTCGGGACTTTGTCCTCTTCAGATGCCCTCACGACCCACAGGAACTGAAATCCGCTTTGCTTAAACCCCCATGCGAGCTCCTCCATTTGTTGGTGGCCCAGAGATGACATGCTGCCGAAGGACACGTAGACGACCGAGCTCGGTGGCTTCGATCGGAGCCAGTCGGTGATGAGGGTGGATTTGTCCAGGGAGAAGAGGTTGAGGCCGTATTCTATGTCGTTCTCCACTCGCTTGTCCAAGTACATTGAAGGGATTGTCGGCCCGATAGTCGTCACCGGGCAAAGTTTTGACATCGTATCTACCACCTGCGAAAATATATTGGATAAATGTATGAAATCAAGTCGCATTTGAACTTCCACATAAGTTTTCCTTTTCCCTATATTTTTCTCCAAAACAGCGCTCGCATACGTCTTTTCCACACATGCCGTTGCTCACTATATACGACATTTACTGGTTCTTTAGACTTCTTAGGGGTGCGCTGAGTACGGTTCGGAGTCAAACACCTTTAAGGATGATTAATCAATCAATTTTGGGGTAAAAGTCTTGCTGAGAAAAGACATGGTAACTGTAGTCATTTATCGAGATGAGTAATGCTAGAAAAAATTATTGGATGCGCATAATTGGGTCGATGAAAAAGAAGCACGTATCAACTTCAGGAGGCGCACATAAGTCCTAGGACGGCATAATAGAGTCCTAGAACAAATAGTCTCGCATGGAATCAATAATACTTAGTGATTTCCATATATGGAGCTCCTGCAGTTTGCCTGGTGGAAAATACTAGCTCAGCAAACAGAAAGAATCAGCTCTGTAGGTCAGCACTTTTAAGTAGATTTCTCTCTTTTCGTTGACCATGTAAAGCACTAGTATAGTAGAATTAGGAAGATTTACATGGAGCACAACAACAATAGATTGATATACCTCTGTAAGAGCTGCAAGTTTTAAAGTATTCAAGAAGCATTTTGTCATGCAATTTTTTTATATGGATTTACTCCACCGTATTTTACATTATCAAAGTCATTGTTGCATGATGCGATATCCAGCATTTTAATGGTTGAAATTCACTTCATTTGTGATGGACTAGAAAAGAATCTTCTGGTTTACCTAAATTTAACACGAAATTTCAACAGGTTAAAAAAGGTACAAATTACTTCCACAAAGTCCACAAAAAAAGGACAAAGGGCCTCATCTCGTTAGATAGTTATACGTGTTATCATCTACAACTAGTCACCAGTAACCAACAAAAACCTCTCACCTCAGCCTCCAGCTCGTAGAAGGTGTTGACAAGAACCCAATCAGCCTTGTCCGTGTTGAGGAACTGATGCAACACCATCTCGAAGTAAGCTGGGTACGAGCCCGCCACATAAATGAACGAAGGCATGTCGCGAAGCTCGAGCGGTGGCAATCCTGGCACGGAAACGGGGAAAGACTCGATGGGTACCTTCAAATGCCCATGGTGGACCAAGTAGTAGATGTAGTTCGCCGCACAAGCCTGAGTGAAGAAGGGGGCTCCGATAAGCCCAAACCCCTTGGCCACATCGAGAGCCCAAGGGAGGAACGAATCGTAGACGATGCAATCGACGGGATGGTCGGTGCTCTGGTACTTGATGATGAGATCGGACAGAGTCTTGGACCCGGCGGCCTCTAGCCGAGCGATGTAGGTGTGGATGCTTTCGGCCTCTGTGAAGCCGCCACTGTCGTGGCCATCGGAGATGGTGTCGAGGCCGACCAAGGGGGACGTGTCAGGCTTCATGGAGTTGAAGATAAAGACGGTGGTGGCGAGGGTGGCCTTGAGGCCCTTGGAGGCCAGGCGCTTTGAGAATTGGAGCATTGGGTTAATGTGGCCTTGGCTCGGGTATGGCACGAGCAATACGTGCCCTCTACAACCCTTACCATCTTCCATCTCCCACTCTCTCTCTCTCTCTCTCTCTCTCTCTGGTGGACGTCCAGAGAGAATGATCGAGATTTAATGACCTCAAGATGTGTTGTCCTTATCTTGATCGGATTGGTCTGGGGTTTTAAGTAGGCAACCGAAAAGGTTAAAACGGACCTCAGTGCAAAAGCACGACGACTTTTCCTATTTGTCTTCAGTATACATTTTGCGTATACGTGCTGAGAAAGAAAACAGAGTTGCTTCTTCTTTTCTTTTTGGGCCCCGCTCGCATGACGGTACGGTTATCTAACAGTGGAGGGACCCAGCACAAAAGTTTTCTTTCTCCAGCACAAGCACATGATTTTCTCCGTGGATACTTGCCAAGCGAAGCACAAGCACGGAGAAATGTGTGTGGTGCTGGAGAAAGAACACTTTTGTGGTGGGTCCCTGCACCGTTCGCTAATCGTACCGTCATGCTAGGGGGGACCCCTTCTTTTTTTATTAATCCATTTCTCATTTTGCCGCTCAAGTTTTGACGTATGAATAGAAATGACAACCGCAAGATAAGGTGCCCTGATCATGAGCACGTCTATGCGTGCCGGCGTCGTTATTTTGTAGCAATATTCCATTTGAGTCCCGAAAGTTTCGGACAGGAGCCGTTGAATGTGAGTTTTCGACTTTCTTTGAAATCATTTATAAAGAAGGAATATGATACATATAATTAGGGCATACCTGAGGAGATTCACATCCCAATTTTAGTAGTGGTCACCATTCCATTCAAATGGAAAAATTACTTTAAAAAGTTAGCTCTAAATCATTTTTTAACGTCCTAAACATCTCAATTATGTCAATTTACCTTAAAACATTTTCGTGTATTGTCCATTGAGTCTATCCAAGTAATTTTGGATGGAAATTATTGATGTAAATATTGACCATATTAGGTGGCACAATGCAATGTGATTATGCACCTTTTAATAATAATTTAATAATTTTTGTAGCTTTTTTTCTATTTTTATTTATTACATTTGTTAGATTAAGTTCAGCAGGGATCACCGACCAACCCTCACTAAGCTAGATCTAGGCCAGGGGCCACATGCCCTCGCTTTGGCTGACGAGGGCATCATGGCCCTCGCCCTCACCGGCCACAATAGGGGCATCGCAACCCTTGTCCAAAGCTAGCAAGGATCAATCCAAAAATATTACACATTAATGATTTCTTATCAAAATTGAGTGAATTGACTCAATTGTCAATTGATAAAATAGGATAAAATTTAAGATTAGATTGGCATGATTAAAAGATTTAAAACTAAATTGATATAAATATAATAGATTAGAGATTTTTTTGGTCCCCCATTGAAATACTTGTCCATTTTCATGTATATATTGATTTCATGGGGCGTGACCAAAAATGGACTTGTGTCTCATCCTCTAACTCCCAAGTGAGGTAGTGTTGAAGTTTTTACCATAGGAATAAATGCTCGATTTCCATACAGGCAATCAATCACATCATGTTTCAATATTGAAATTATTTGATGGGATAGAATATGATTAAAAAAAAAGATTGGATAGAATTAGCAGAATTCCAAATATCCAATATATTGCTCAATATATGGCATTGTAAAACACCGATGAGGACATATAGTATATCCGATTGGCAATATAGTAGGTGACATATCTTCAACCATTTAAAATTTTGATGTTAGAGTTCTATTGGTTTTACAACAAGACATCCCTAGTTATCTTCTGTGTAATTAACAATTTTGGACATTTGTACATCCGAAACGTTTCCTCTTTGTCTACTTTCTCTTTTTGCTTTCGCTTGCTGAGATGTTATTTGAATACTCGATTAGTACGAGTATGAATGAAATCGAAGGATGAAGAAGAAACAAAAGCAAGATGGTCTGAGACTCGTGAGATAAGGCAGATGCTTGACTGAGGAAGAACAACACAATGATCTTCTTCTTATTCAGCTAATCGTTTGACTGAGGCAGGATCAAAGATGAGGCAAATTGGACTACGCATCTGGCCACATGCCAAAGATAGATGTAAGAGAGGTGTAGCAAATATAGTCCATGCGTGTTTATTTGTTTAATTTTGCAAGGTGGGCGCATGCATGCAATCAGAAAGGAATCGTTTGACTGGAGAGTCGGCTTCTTTAACTTAATCTGGCCAGCGTGTAGGTTGGAGTGCAAGAAAGGGACTCCATGGAGTCTTGACAAGGGAATTTGTCAGACTTAATGACCTTACTTCGAACTTCTGAATTTGGTGTACTGGAAATTGATCATTTAATCGAGCGTTTTGACAATTCCTAGTATGTTTTGGAATCATGGTCCGATCTTCCTTGTCAAAACTGGCCTGCCTTCTCCTATTCTAAATAGGAGATTGTCTTTCCTGTACACGTTATATTAGAGTGCAATTAACGGAAAAAAAACATCGACTTTTCTTGGTAATGTTTGAATTTTTTCTTAAGCTCTAGTTCCTTGGCGCTGTATACGAATGCAGAGGACGGTGCTTTCAGTTATAGAAAGAAGTTGATCCGCATTCCTATCGAAAGGAAGAACTGACGATGCTCATGGTGTAAGGGTTGCCTGCCATGGCGCTTGTCTTCCTAAATGTTGAGCAAAATCTGTAGACAAAACCGAAATGATTCAATCCGGGTTTAGGTTGTTCGAGGTGCATCTACTTCATGGGAAGGGGATAATTACCCAAAACGTCTCAAAAATATTGTACCAATGTGAATACAATTTCAAATTTGTTAATTTGACAAATTTAGTCTTGAAATTATTGCCGATTTGTTAACAAAAATCTCTATCATCAACGTCAACTATCCTACATGATATAGCTAAAAATAAGTATTACATTTTTTTAAATGAAATTATAATTCTCTTCTTTTCTCTTCTTATTCTTTTTTCCCCATTTGTGGACAAATGAGAGCTGGGGACCCTTGCTCGCCACTGGACGATAGGCGCAAAGCCATCACCAGCCACGAGCAAGGGTCATATGGCCTTTGGCCACATTTGGTGAGGGCTACAAAACCCCAGAATACCCATAGTTGAAAAATAAATAAAAAAAAAAATGTGGCCAAAAGCCATGATCCTTAGAAAATAATTTTTTTTAAATGTAAAAATCATTTACGTTAACGCCAATCATATCTCATAAGACGGTTGACATTGTAGGCCAAAGTTGATCAAAAGTGTTATTGATAAATCATCAAAAAATTCAAAATTACATTGACTAAATTAAAAAAATTAAAATTGAATTGATATTCATATAATAAATTTAAGATTTATTTTTTTTATTGTAATTGTATCCCATGAGGAGAGAAAGACAAGATTGATCCACTATAATGGCCAAAAAGAAGAATATAACCGCTCAATTACTCTCATTCACAAGAGTTTCTCGACTCTTACTACACCTAAATATGCCTACAAGAATTAATCACGAAAGTCTCCCAGAACAGGTTTCTTTCGACGGCTCTTTGAAAGCACTTTCTGGATTTAGACATGACGTAACGAGCGAAAACCACGTGTTTTAGGACGCGTTTGGTAACAATTTTGTTCCCGGGAACTAATTTTGAGTAAAAAGCACGTTTGATAACTGTTTAAAATTTTTTATTCTGGAATAGAATTGCGTTTGATACCGTGCTAATTGATTCTGTTTCAAATTACTTTCTTTTAATTTTTAAATAATTTTTTTACTTTTTTACTTTTTTTCTTTTCTTTTTTTTTTTTTTTTTCTTTTTTTCCCTTTTTTTCCAATTCTTCTTCTTCTTCATGTGGCCGGTTACCGGTCCGGCGACGCTCGATGGCGAGGTCGGCCTTCATCGGCCGAGCCTCGCCCAACCTCAGCGAGGCCAACTTGGCCACCAGCGGGGCGGGGCGAGCCTCAGCCTCACCGGTGGCGAGCCTCACTGACAACTGGGCGAGGCTCGCCCAGCCACCGGCGAGGCTCGACCTCGCCCGATCTGGCGAGCCTCCGGCGACCGGCAGCGAACGGCGATGACGGGCGGCGGCGGACGGTGGCGGACGGCAACCAGGATGACGAAAGAGAAGAGTGAGGATTTCATCGTTTTGATTCTTTTTCTGATTCTCGGACAGAGAATTAAATTTTTTTTTTATTCTCAAATCTTGTCCAAAACCGTTCCCGGGAACAAAAATTTTACCAAACGCGATTTTTCGTCCCAAACTGATTCTGGGAGCAAAAAAATCAGAATCTAGCACTGTTTGACACGTTGCCAAACAGGCCCGTACTTTCTGCCCCGTCCGCATTCGGACATCTGCGCGAAGTGGCAAAATATCTGAAATCTTCTCGGCCAAAAACTGCTCAAGTCGGATGTCCGAAATCTTCTTGATCTCAAAAAACTGCTCGAGTCCAAGAATCGGTCCCTGCTTTATTTTCGACCAGACGTCCAAAATGCTGGAATTTCCAGCTTTTCCGGTCTCGCTTCCGTACGCCCAGTTCGGAGCCTTGACATTGATGCTTCGTGCCAAACGGCCGCCACATGATTTAGAACGTCGGTTCGACGATGCCTCTTTGTGCAAAACGAAATATTTCCATCGCTCCATTTGTCCTCGAATTAAATCCAGTCGGTTTCAGACCTTGTTGGGTCTAATTTGAAGCCATATTCAACATTAAATGTGAAAGAGGCCTAGGGTAAATCTCATTTTCTGGAACAACGCTCGTGTACCGTCAAAGGGTCTTTATAGAGAGCTGAAACCTCGTGTAAAGCATATGGTCGGTAGTGGAGAAACTATTTCACTTTGATATGATGGATTGGTGGGATATTTCTAGATAATAAGTATCCGCCAAGGTTCATCCCATGACTCTAGCTTAATAGGTTGCCTAGTTTTGATTAGAACTGAGCATAATTCTAAGGTAAAACTTGAAACTTGAGAACCGGACTGATGGGAACTTGTAAGTCCTAAGTTTTAATATATGCAGGATAGGTTTTAGGTTTTAAAAAGTAAGGAACCTATTTTAATGGATAGATTTTATGTTTTAGGTTCTTAATTGGAGAAATCTATAATAAAATCTAAAACTTGTAACTTGTAACCTAAAACCTAAAATAAGTTTTGATGTTTCTATTTGTCCATGTTTTCGTGCAATCCCTCACTATTATGATGAGTGAAAAATTTGGAAACACTACTCGGTTTTCATTTTATAACTAAGAATTTTACTTTTTTAATGTTTATATTGTTTGTGTATCTAAATATAAGTTATAGTCGGTAAATTATAATAATAAGTGATGGTCTTAAAAGTTTTAATTTACTTCAATCATTCAATTAATAATATAAGTAGGACTTTTGTAGATCCCGGAACTTGTGATAAGATAGGTTCCAAGTTTTAGAATATATAAGGTTCTAGGTTGTAAAAATGAGGAACTTATTCCAATGACTAAGTTTTAGGTTTTAAATGGAACTTATATGGAACCCGAAACCGCATCTTTAGATGTGATGAGATGACTCCAATCACAAAAGTGAAATTTTCAATTAATGAAAGTGAAGAAGAGACATCCATTACCATGAATGCAACAAACTAGCTATTTGATTCTTGTATAAGAAATTAACATCTGATTGCTTGAAAAGCACAACTCCAATGGGCACCATGAATGACAAGCTTATTTAGTATTGTTGCATCCATTTTCATTTTGTTTACCTAAAAATGAAACCAAAAAGGAAAAAAAACAACATATTGGACTTTGGAACCAACCTTAAAACCTACGACATGGTAGATTCCATGTTCCAGATTCCAATAGACAAGTTTCAGGTTCCAACAAATGAGGAACCTCTATTTGATAGTAGGTTCCAAATTCCAAATGAAACATGAAAGGAATCTGAAACCGCTCACCCCTAATTTTAATATAATAAAAGACTAATGCAGCATTAGACCTACCAAAGGGATGTGTTGAGTCGGGCCGGATTTGGGTTGGATCATAAATGGTCCAACCCAAATCAACCTATTTAATCCATTTATGACCCATTCATTGTGATGCAAAAAAATTTTACTCATACTCGACTCATTTTTAGCTCATACACGACCTATTAACTAAACCTAAGAAAGCTTATTTGTTATGATATTTAAAAAAAAAAAAAATTGCATTGCTAAAAAACTTTCATGCAATGCAAATTTAGTTGACAATTTTTATAATTTAAAAAAAAAATAAACCTTCGTTTGTTTCTTAAATATTTTCCAAGAAGTACTTTTTGGGAAAATTACAATATTTTTTGGTTTTTGCCTCAAATTTAAAAGTAAATTAGAAATTTTTTTTGGCGTTTGGTATGAAATATATGATTAAATTTTCCTCCTTCACTCCTTTTAAATTTTTTATTTTTTTATTTCTATATTTAAAAATTTTGAATTTTTAATTATTTTTATTATATTTTTAATTTTTTCTTTTTTCTTTTTTCTTCTTCTTCGGTGATCATCAACCATCGCAACAATCGGCGGTCGGCCACAAGTAAGCTCGAACTAGCCTGACATTAGCAAGCTTGAGGCTCGCCAAATCAGCAAGGTTTGAGTGTTGCTAGTCATTAGCAAGATCATGCTTGTCCAACGCCGGTGAGCTCAAGCCTCACCTAGCTAATCTTCAATTGTCATCGTGTCACACCAACTAAGGAAGGACTAAGGAGGAAGAAAAAGAAAAAATAAAGGATAGAAAAAGGAAAAAGTAAGAAAAAAATAAATGTAAAAAATAATTATAATTTCAATTTTTATAAAATATATACTTTTAAATTGTTAAAGAGGAAAAAGAGTGTGAGACTTGGGTTGGAATTGAGTTCTAAGTCAATCCTATATAAGATCTGTTTATCTTAAACTTTCAATTTTTAAATCCATTTAACCAATCTCTTTAAGATGTAAGTAATCTATATATGGCTCATTTATGATTTAAGTAGGTCATATATGAATTTAAGACCCATTTCGACACCTCTACGTGGCACTAACCAAAAGGAGGAATCCGGGTTGATTTTATCTTATGATTGCCTTGATTAGAAATGATTGGTTTCCGGTCCGACCTAATTCCATCTAAGAATTGGGAATCGAATTGGGAGGATCAATTCCCAATTTTTCGAAATAGGTTTGGACCAAACAATCCTAAGACTAGAAACCAAACTGAATCAACTGGTCTAATCCGATCCCATGGAACCAATTATTTAAAAAAAAAAAAAACTGAAACATTTAAAAAAAATACTAGAGTTGTTACTATTTTAGGGTTTATTGCTATTTTTAAGAAATTAAAATATATATTTTTTTAGAAAGAGTTGATATGGTCGAGTTTCCCCCGAAACCAGTAACCGGACCAAAAATCATCGTTTCCATTTTTATGGAACCGACAACCAAACAAATGTCATCGAGAGTCAAACCAAACCAACCGGATCAATTCAATCAGTTCCAGGCAATTCCAATTTAAGCGGTCCAATATACTCACCCCCAGCCCTGATCGAGACAACCCTAGAGGCGGATCTCAATGAAAGCTAGCTTGGAAATGGCAGATAAGTGAAGACTAAGAAGCCTTTTAATGTGATGGACTAATCTTAGTATAAAGTTATATCCGTCATAGCCCCAACTCTAGTCATTAAGCTGCCCCTCCTGTCCAGTGCATAGAGAAATCTGGAGATTATATTGCTGTGCACTTGGTAGCGCGCATGCCGTTGAATTTAAGGCAAATTACTGCATTCATATTTCATACAGCACAAGCCATGAGCAGAAAAATACATGATAGCCCATAAACTCACCGAGGAACTTCATCGTTCCATAGTACATGGCATGAGATCCGTCATATGCACATTACAATGACATCTCTTATAATCCATAAATTTACAAAGACATGTCTCACTAATTACAGTGTCCATTACGATGCTCCTAAATAAATTCTTTCATAGTCGCTAATATAAGATATTTGAACTTTAACAGAAGAAATAGATAAACCAAAAGAACATGGTGAAGCTTGACTCAATTCCGCAAGCAAAATTCCCCAGAAGCCTATCAAGCAGGTCATCATGACCAGGTTCCGGTTTTAATTGCCTGACAAAATTGATCTTGAGAACATCTATGCAAAACGAGAAGAGTTTGCATGCTCATGATGAAGATGGTCCTTCATCATCCGAGCTACCATACTGCTTCCTCTCCATGAAAATGGGAAAAGGTGGCGGAGTGGCAGGATTCACCGGCAGAGAAAATGGACGAGCAGAACCGTATATCGTTCTCTCGTTGATCTTCCCCACTTCCTTGCACACCTGATCGAGAATAGACAAGAAGTCCCTCACCACCATGAAGATCCGGAACGGATGGGCCTCTTCTTTAGCTGAATCGCCGTGGAAATATTCTGTTATTTCCCTCACCAGCAAGAAGGCATCGCTTTCTTGGGCTTGGATCCGCATAATGTCTTCCTCTGCTTTTGAGAGGAACCCCTTCATTGATTCCAAGAATTTCAACCCTCCATCTTTGAATGCGACATCGCTACATAGTTTTATGATATCCTTCACTTTCACAACACCCTGGGCCAGTTTCGCAACTTCATTACTAAGAATACATGAATCCATCGAAGCTGCTTTCTTTATACTGGTGAGCTCTCCGCTAAGACTGGAGACAACTTGCAGCCCAAGCTTCCTAAATTCGAGATCATCCCGAAGAGAGGACTGTTGATTTACGTCAGGCACAACATTTTGATTGCTCCCTGATAAACGAGAACCTTCAGCTCTGACTATTTCTTGGACAACGAAATGCAGGAGAGTAGTTTTCCCATCAGTGCCCTTCACATCTACAAGTTTGAGAAGTGTGTCCAGCTTGAATGCCTGTGCATCACCCCGGTTGGTACCTACATTCATGCGGTTCCCCGTCTTAAGCACGGCTTCCAGTAGCTTCAAGAACATCTTGCTGTTCCTGAGTTCTTGACAGGCTGCCTGTGAACATTCAAGACATCAGCAGCTCCTAGAGGATGACAAAACCTCTTTTTTTTTTTTCAGGATTAGTAGCAATCAACCAACATGAAATGGAAAAACTCCTCTAGAATTTTGAATACAAGAGAAACGCCACTCATCTTACTCAATGGCACCAGGATCATGAAAGAAAACATAAATCATAGTTCGGCCATGTGCAAGGAACATCAAAGAATGGAACTGCAACACTAAGGATAAGCTGATTCGTTTGAGGGTGAAGAAAGGCGGGATTCAGATCTTGGGCCATTGACAAGGCCTTCATCTTCTGTTGATTTCTCTCTGAAGTCGTCATGTTTTTCACAAAGGAGAAGAAGACGGAGCAATAGCTCAGTAAAAAGCTGTTCATAATAGTTTAGCCATGTGCAAGGAGTTTTAGGAAGTGCTGACAGAACTTTCTGCGATTTATTGGATCATTAAACCTAGCGACAGAATATCAGGTACTGAAGGTATTCCAGCATATTAGATGTACAGTCTAAATTGAACAATTAACAAAAGAATTTCCAGAGCTCGTGTCTGGATGACCTAACATTGATCCAACAGCAAATTCTAGCCTTTCTGATAGTGGTCATACATATATTATAGATACACAACGCAGAACATTATCCATTAGTAAGCATAGTCATGTATCCAGAGAGAATATTCCTACCATTGGGCATTCTACACCATAACTGTTTTCTTGAAAGATCAAAATAAAGTACAAAAGAATGAGGTAAACATATAATACTTCGATTCGAAAGTCAGTGAAAGTAAATATCTTGTGATAGTGTGCTTGCTGGCAAAAGCGGAATGATTGAAACAGAACACATTGGTCATGGTTTGAGCACATGAGGAGTGATTAAACTGTCCAATAGATGATAAAAACTTAAAAAGGATGATCAGGGCTTAGACATCACACAAGACCAGTGAATCCTAATTATTTAACCAAGAAACATCTTCAGAACACGTTCATGCCACTTTGATGATAATGGTAGGGAGCAGTTACAATTCACATGAGTGGGCTGCGAGGAGCAACATATATTGACATAGTAAATAGATATGCACACATTTTGCCACGATCTAACAAAAAAATACCTTTAAAGTTTCAAAAGACCGTCTCAGATACTCGATTTCTGCGTCAAAATTGGCAATGTAAAGCATTGCATCGACCCTTTTAAATGCAAAAGGTATGTCAAGCAAAGCCTTGAGAAACTTTTCGGCTGGACCTAATTTCAACGGTGATTCATCTTTGAACTCTTTCAATTTATGCTCTTCTTCCTTGGTCGGGGCCATTTTCAGCAAACTTTCAAGTAATTCACTCCCCAGAGAATCAGCATTACCTGTTTGAAAGAAGCAAAATGCTTCAAACTAAGAGTGAAAGATGGCAAATTAATAAAAGGCAGCTCCTGCACAATTACGTAGAACACCGGTTTCTTTTTTTCCCTCCTCACATTATTTCTTTCAGCCAGAGAAAACATAAGTGGCCGCGTCCGCAATGCTCACTTACCTGGTTTTCAAAAAAGAAAATCGAAACACTAATTCAAACAATTTAAAATTCCTAATTAAACAATTTAAAACTCATTAGGAATAGATTTTGGGATATCATCAGGTTGAGATCTTACCAACTATATGATTTAAAGAAGCACACATTATTTGAACGGAATCAACATAGGTCTTTACCCAAAAAAAGAAACAGGCAGGAACGTACAACAGTCCAGTGAAGAAAAGCACTTACCCTCTAAGAGAGCTTCACATACTTCCTCAATGGTCACATTGAGTGCTCTCAACAAAATTGCTATGTTCTGAGACTTTTTAGGATCAAGAACTCGGTTCTCCGGGTTCAACGAAGTCAGAACAGAACGCGGAATGCTATCTTTGGGACCTAATTTTGAGCTATTTACCATAAATAGGGTCTCAATCATCTCCTCATCGAGTCTGCAAACCAAACCCAGATTCAACAAACTTATAAATCTCTGCAGAGACCAAATCCACGCGTTGTTCCGAAAGAAGACACGTTAGAGCAACTTTCTATATCAAATATGAAAAAGATCGATCGAGGAGTAGCTAATATCTATTCATCAAAGAAACGAAAATACTTACTGAAAGGAGCTAGATCTCAGCTGATCCCACACCATAGCCCGGTCCGAGCTGGCTCGAACTTTATCCCAATGCAAAGGCTTCAATTTCGGCCTGGGGGTCTCGTCACTCGGCCTAGTAGCCTCAACATTGCCGCTACCACTCTGCATTTCGTCATTCGCCAAGTTTTGGAACACAGGAGGTCTTAAAGGTGCGACGAGAACCGGAGGGCGTCCTGTGATCGGATCATGAATTGGCACCGGCTTCTCCCAAAATCTTGGTGGCGGCACAGGAGGAGGCGGCGGAGGAAGCTTCGGGACGCTCTGAATTCCCACCACAGGCTCTGTATTCACACCTGAAACATCTGAAGCTACTGCATTCTTGATATACTTGATATCGTATGAACCTCTCCCTCTTTCCGATGTTTGCGAAGAGGAGGAAGACCACGACCTCAGAGAGGGGGTTTTCGGCGGCAGGATCATCGGCTGTGGCCGGGAGGGAGCCGGAATTTTGAGGAAGGCATCTGGCGAGCTCGAGTTCAAGCTCCTGGGACTGGAATTCAGAGGTGGAGAAGGACTGTGAGACAGAGAAGGCCTCGAAGACCCTGAATTCGAGTACGGGTACGATGCAGTTCTTGAATTGAAGCTCCGGCTCCCATAACGTTCCACTCCCGCGATGCCGGAGAACTCTCGCCTGGAGCTTGACAGGACGGGCTCGTCGACAATGGTGCTCTCTCTGCGGCCTGAAGACCCTCTTGGCGAGAAGAACTCTCTTCTTCTTCTTCATCATCCTCATTTCCATTTTCACCACGGTTGTCTTCCACCACAGAATTCTTACTCCTCTGCCTGAAATTGTGCCGAGGAAGTGGCGGCAGCGGCTTCAGCTCCGGCGAGCCCAGCTTCTGGTACGCAGAAGCTGAAGACAAGCCCGGGATGATGCTGATCTTTGCACTTGAATTGCTGGATTTAGGAGTGGCGATTTCGCCGCTCGTTCCTTGTGGATTTGGCAGAGTACCCAGATAGAGAAACTCCCTGCTGGGATTGTTGGAAGAAGATTTGGGGAGTTTCCGGGCCGAAGGAGCAGCGCCAGGGGAGGAGGAAGAGGTGGAGGAGGCATTGGGCGGGAAAAGGCGGAGGCTGTCGACTCTCGATTCCTTCTCGTCGGTGGCGGCAGCTGCGGCGGCAGAGGAGGAGGGAGGGAACTGTTGGCGGTGCTTGCGATAGAAGTAGAGGAAGGCGGCGAGGGTGAGGATGAGGGCGGCGGAGAGGAGAGAGACGGAGACGGCGACAGCAATGAGGTGGTGGGGGGAAGAGGAAGGGGCGTCGGGGGAGTGAGGGAAGAGGAGGGAGGAGATGTTGGCGGGGAATGTGGCGAGGTAGCCGGAGGGAGAGGGTGGCGGCGACGGGATGGTGGGAAAGAACGGCCTTTGTGGGGTTGAGGAAGCGGAAGACGATGATGAGGGCTTTGTTGGGGTGGTCGAGAAGGGAAGCTTTGGCCGCTGTTGAGGAGAGGACGATGGAGGCTGAGCTGGAGGGAGGGATTCTACCGGGAAGAAGGGCTGGTGGAGTATCCGCCGGCGGTGGCGGTGGCTGTCGGTGGTCTAGCGGTGGATGTGGAAATGGCGAGCAACAGAGTGAGGAAGAGAATGGTGGGACTGGGCACCATCGTTTATGGGTTGAAGAATGCTCAGCTTTTTAAACGGTGTACTAAGAATTCAGGCAGTCTGGGAGTTCATGACTGCTGTTGAAGGTGAGGATAGGGAAGAGAATGTGCATTTGCAAAGATCAAGAAGAATGTCTGCAAAGAAGAGAGAGAGAGAGAGAGAGAGAGAGAGCACGTTAGGTGGGTGAGAATGAGAATGTTCAGGAGGGAGGAGAAAGCAGTAAAAAGGGGAGAGAATGGTAGTTCAGTTTTTGAGAACCAAACCCATCTCAGAGCCAAGGAACCGAAAAGAGAGCAAAACCCACCATCAAACTCTGCTTCAGTAAGTAGTAAACAGTGACCTTTTCCAACGTACCCAAAAGAGAAGAAGCGGGTGAGGGAGGGAGAGTGCAGGAGGAGGATGAGGTGACATTGATGGTGATAGTGACGGTCACAGCCAGCAGCAGATCATCGCTGTTGGGCAGGTGAAGAAGAGGACTCGAGCATTGCACAGGGAAAGAACAGAGAGAGAGAGAGAGGGAGGGAGGGAAGGGGAGGAACACAAGAGGTCAAAAACCTGGGCCTGACAGAGAAAGACAAAGCTCATTATGGGGATTTGCAAATTTTCTTTTCTCAAAATTTCAAACCAAAAGATTCTTAACAGTGATCGCACGGAGAAGGGGACACTGTCCTGTTTAGAGAAAGAGGATGAGCTGTTCTACTTCTGTTTGACACCACGGTGAAGAGAGAGGAGCGAAAGCGAAAGCCACTTTGGGAAAAGCCTCCTTTCCCTCGTTTCTTTTTCTCCCTTTCTTTCTCGCCCCCCTCCCGTACTAGAGTAGAGAGCCTCACCCACATCCACCCAAAAAAAAAAAAAAAAAAAGAAGGGCACAAAAGATCCAGGAAGAGAGGGGGAAGCTGTTTCTTGAATCTCTTGCCTAACGCCCACAGGAGATTGAAGTTGAACATTACAGGACATAAAAATGAAAATAAAAAAAATAGAAAAAAGAATGGAGTGGAGTGGACAAAGAAGAAAATCTTTGGGGGTGGGATTGTCCTCATTCTCGAGGGGGGTAATGATAGACTCGGGAATATTATTGTGTGTTCAGGAATTGCGAATCCAACCCTGCTTTTTGATGGGGGTTTCTTGTTACGTTTTGGGGTCCAAAAAGGACGAGGGTGAGTAATTTCCTCCGTCTGTTCTCTCTTTTCCACTGCCTCCCTCTTTCATGACGCTCCTCCCCTTATAGAATCGGTCGCCCAAGCTTTGACTAGGGATGAGAATAGTAGACCGTCCGGACCAAACCAGACTAGCTGGCTTGGTCCGATTTCCAAAGGCACTGATCTTGTTTTTTTTGTTTTTGCATAAAAATCAAATAGTGATTTTAATTTGATTTTCGATTTCAAAAGAGGGGATCGGACCAAATCGATTCTTTTTCCTTAAAATATATATTTTTTATTTCTTAAAAATCACAATAATCCTTAAAATAGAACAACTCTAATATTTTTCATAATTTTATAATTGTTTTGACTAAATGATCGGTTCCATTAAACTAGATCAGATCGGATAGCTCAATCTGGTTCTCAAATAAAGACCGTCCAATCCAATCCTTAATTCCTGGTTTTTAAATGGAACTGGATTGAATCGGGAACCAATCATCTCTATTTTGACACTACACCACATGTTGACTTTTTAATCTTATCAATATTTTGTTAATCATTACTTGGGGATACTTGTTAAGCAACCGATTCAAAAAATTTAAAGATTTAATTGTTTGATTGTCCCCATATATATACAACTAGTGTATGGAATTCCTACACATTAAATTTGAAGTGCATTTTTAAGCAAAATTGAAATTGAAAGTGCACATCTCTAATCAACTCTCGTTACCATTTATTATGTGATGACAAATGAGCTGTAAACTTCGACCTCGAACCCACTTCAAAGAAGAAATTCCCCTAACGGTAGTGAACCGAACAAATTTCAATGATTGATGCAACGAATCTTACTTGCAGCTCACGTCACTTCGCTTGGCATTAGGTTCGTTTAAAAAGTTCTATATAATTGGTGAAATGAATCAAAATCCAATCGATGAATTCGACGATCGAGCTTGACTCAAATGTGCAAGGCTCGACAAAAAAACAAAAGCTTGTCTAGATCACAGTCAAAAAATCATAATTTTTATTGGACCCACATGATCAACTCTAATAATTGATCTGGACCATATGACCCCATTCTAATTAATCATTTGCTGGATTCGATCGAGTCTTTAATGATCTAAAGTTCAAATATATTAGCTAGTAAATTTTGTTTAAGCTCGAATTCGGAATCTGGAAGCAAAACGAAATCAAGGATGATACTCCATCTATTCATCCACGCAATCAATTAATTATACGAAAAGATAACCTATTAAATTAAACACGTGAATTATTCCAGTCAAACTCCCGTCAAAAGCTTTGAGCAGCACTTGAACTCAAAGGACAATCCTGTCCTCTATACGACCGAACCCACTTAGAAAGTCTTCTGCATGCAGTGAACATTTAACTCCCATACCTTTGCTGACTGCGACCCTTACTGAACCATACGAACTCGACCTCGTCAGAACCCGTAAATTCAAAAAGCAAACAAAACGGAGCTCCAGATTCGACATGCGATCTCGAATTTTTATTGTCCGATCAAAAGGAAAATATTTCATGAAAACTAGGGTCGCCAGAAATGTCACTATAAGTGCGCTCATGACCCATACATTTATAATGAAAACACAGTGAATTTTAATATACCGATCGCGCACGACATGAGAAGACGATAAACCGAACAACAACAGATTTTCTTTAAGTTAGTACCTGGGGACTAGGACACTTGCCGGTGGTAGGAGTGGAGACGGCGTCGTGTGCAGTCGGCAAGACAAAAGAAAAGCAGGGGAGGGAGTGACCCCACCACCGTCACATCACAAAGCCCGAGGCCGTACAAGGCGGTGGTGAGCAAAATGGCGAACCCGTGAATCGGCTCAGGTAAATTTGGATGGGAATGGCGTCAAAAGCATGTGAGAATAGGGGGGCGCTCTTGTTCTGTTCCCCTGCGGACAGTATAATCCTCGAAACAGTGGAATGTCAATAATTTAGAGGGGCTTCCCGACTATTATATTCACTCGTGTAAAATGTTGACCGCTTTGAAGATACGCATTCCGATTTCAGAACACTAAGCCCGCCCAGTGTCGCATAGATTAATTAATGATTTTCCGATTAGGCATCCTTTGACAAGTACATTGAAAATACGGGTCAATTCCATAAAAAAAACACGAACTTTAGGTGTTGTCCTAAATTTGAACCGAACTTTATTTTATTTATAAAAAAAAAAACACAAACTTTAGGTATTATCTCAAATTTGGCCCGAACTTTATTTTGTCTATAAAAAAAGCACGAACTTTAGGTGTCGTCTCAAATCTAGCTGAAACTTTATTTGAGATGAAATAAAATAAGTCTATACAAATAGGCTTCACATCTTTATTTAACTACAAGATGCACATACTTTTAATATCTTACTTTAAGGTAATGTAATATTCTACTTCCAACCTAACTTCTGACATTGCAAATAACTTGCCAATTGTTGATCTAATGGCCCTAGCTATGTGCCTCGTCCCCTGGAACTGAAGTTACCGGATTATTTTTCTCATGAGAATCATCTGTAAAGTTCACTTCACTGGAGAGCGGACTTAAATTTAACACTTCCTCCAAACACTCGAATGCAGCATCGTTTTGTTTTGTTGGATATTATTGCTGACGTGGAAATGCCACATCATATGACTATGGAATAAGGGTTAACAGAGGACCAAATTTGAAACACAAGTGAAAGTTTGTGCTTTTTTTTAGACAAAATAAATTTTGGGCCAAATTTAGGACAACATTTAAAATTCATGCTTTTTTTAAGACAAAATAATGTTTGAGCCAGATTTGGAACAACACTTAAAAATTCACATTTTTTCTAAACAAAATAAAGTTTAGGTCAAATTTTGGATAACACCTAAAATTCATGCTTTTTTTATGGAATTGATCCTCGAAAACACATAGGGCATGTTTGGTAACGATTCTATTCCCGTAAACTGATTATGATAAGAAATGATTATTTTTTATTTTGTTCTCAGGAACTGATTATGAGTAAAAGAACGTGTTTAGTAACTGTCCAAAATTTCTGATTCCGGAATAGAATTGTGTTTGATAACGTGTTCATTAATTATGTTCTAAATTAATTTCTTTTAATTTTTAAATAAATTTTTTACTTTTTTATTCTTTTCTTTTCTTTTCTTTTCTTTTCTTTTCTTTTTTCCTTTTTCCTTTTCTTTTTTTTCTTGTTTCTCCTATTTTTCTTCTTCTTCTTATGGCCGGTCGACGGACCGGCCGGCCAAATGAGGGCCAACGATCTCACCAAAGCGTCGCCGGCCCTCGGCGAGGTTGGCCCTCATCGGCCGAGCCTCGTTGGCAGCTGGGCGAGACTCGCCCAACCCTACCGAGGCTTGGCCTCGCCAGATCTAGGGCGAGGCCTGCCTGTACACCGCTAAGCTAGGCAAGCCTCGCCGAGGCTTGGCGAGGCTCGCCTAGCCACCGATCAAGCTAGGCAAGCCCGGCCGATGGCCAAGCGAGCCTCGCCGGTGGCTGGGCTCGCCGAACCAGAGATCGGCGACCGATGGCAGCCAGCGGCAAGCGATGGTGGGCGGCGGCGGGCGGCGGGCGACGGTTACGGGATGGCGGAAGAGAAGAAGAAGAGTTTTATTGTGTTGATATTTTTTTTTGATTTTCGGACGCAAAATCAATTTTTTTTTTATTCTCAAATCTTGTCCCAAATGGAACAAATTTGTTAAAAAATAAAAATTTTACCAAACGCGATTCTTATCCCAAACTAATTCTAGAAACAAAAAATCAAAATCATACACTGTTTGGCACGTTGCCAAACAGAGCCTTACTGTACAAGTTTTTCTTTAGTAACCTGTTCGTTAAGTAATAATTGCTAATGAATCAATGACCACCATCAACTTATTCAATATATTTGGTGCGATCTTTCATATGTCTTGTCAAGTGGTCACTTGGGAGCCCGCCATGCTCTCTTCCACTAGTTCTGATTCAACTAATCTGACTCTTCTCACCACACATGCTTCGTCTGAGAACTCGACTACCTCACATGTTGATCCTCTTGTACGTCACTCTCCGATAGAGTAAACTACCCCTAGCCCATCTCCGTGATTACCATTATTACTATCATGAACATCAGTTTTATTATGAGACTCGTTCGGACACTCATTAACAAAAAGATATATTCGATGGATTGGAGGTTTTAATAAGCACTCCCCCATGGGACTTCATTAATCTTTCTTGTCCGAAAAAAGTTACCGTAGGTTGCAATTGAGTTTATATAATTAAACCTCGCTCCGATGGCAATATTGAGAGAAATAGGTCTCCTTTACTAGCAAAAGGTTTTACGTAGGAGTAGGACATTAACTATGAAGAAATCTTTGTTTCAGTTGCTCGAACTTACATCTAGTGGTAGTCAATTGGAGTTCTTCCAAATAATTAGGGCTAATGTGGCTCAATTAGATCCTGTGTCAGTCCCATGTGATCGCCACATAGATTTTTGGCTGAAAAATTCACCCAAACCCTATTATAGTATATTATTTATAAAGGTACTAAAATTTACCATCTAGTTAGATTTTTTTTTTTTAGTAATCGAGGACTCCACCACAAGCCCCCCGTACCCGGACAACATCAAATGACCGGGCCCTTATACCTCGGGGGAGACTAGCAGAGGAGGCCACCACTATGATTTTCCACTTAAGACGCTAGCACTTGGAAATTCAAATTTGCAACCTCAGCGATGAGGAGCAAGCCCTAAATCATCACAGCTACCCACTAGTGGGTATCTAGTTAGAATTTTATCTCAAGTTAAAAGAAGAATTAGAACCATCATGCCAAATTAACCTTTTAATTGAAATTAATCACTAAGTAATATGGGTTTAAGACCATGAGTGTCAAAACTTTAGTACGATGCTCACTTAAACGCTAGAACTTTTTTTTTTGCTCACTTGAGTGCCACATGAAGAAAAATCAATCATTCAAGTGTCAATTTCTGGCTAAATGTCCTACGTGGATTTTTTTTCTTTTTAATTTTTTTGAATTTTTTTTTTTATTTCCATATGTATTTTCCTTTTTTTTTAGGGCCAATGAGGGTCACCGGTGACCCTCGCCTAACCATGGGCACCTTGCCCTCAATCAATCATGGCCTATGAGGGCCCTCACAACCTCGCCCAAGGCCTTTGCAACTAGATCTAGGTGAGGATCACCTCGCCCTCACTACAAAGCCCTTAGGCGAGGCCATAGGGGCCTTGCCAGCCATTGGCAAGGCCGTGATGGCCCTCTTCTACTCTAGGCGGCATCATTGCAATTGCCTAAAGTTGGATGTTGCCCAAAGCAATCTCAACAACCTCACCTAGGCCTTTGCAAGTAAGGGCGAGGCAGCCATAGTCGGTGAAGGTTGCTGGTCACCATCATTGACCTAAAAAATAAAAATTCAAAAATATAATAATAAAAAATATTAAAATATTAAAATAATATTTTCCAATGGCCATGTTAGCTTTTCCGACAAGGCAAATTAGAAATGGCATTCAAATGATCGATTTTTTTTCAAATTTGTGGCATTTATGTGAGAAAAAAAAAGTTTCAATACTTAAGGGTGCGAATAGTAATGTTTCTATTCTTTTTTTGTTCTAGGGAATAGAAACAAAAAAAGTGTTTATGTTCCGAAGAACAATTTTTGAACAAAATAACATGTTTGGTAATGTTTGTTCCGAGAAAAAAAAATGAATAGAAACACGTTTGGTAAATTTTATTCTTTTTTATTTCTTTTAATTTTTTAAACATTTTTATTTTGTTTTTAATTTTTTCCTTTCTTTTTTTTTTTTTTTTTTTTTTCGGCCGGTCCCGGCCTTCGGCGACCGGCCGACGGGCCCGGCAGCCTCACCCAGCCAAGGCGAGGGTCGCCGGTCCCCGGCGAGGCTCGGCCTCGCCTTGGCTGGGCGAGCTCGGGCTCGCCCAGATCCAGCAAGGCTGAGCCTCACCATGGCTGGGCGAGCTCAAGCTCACCCAGCCAAGGCGAGGCTCCGGCGAGGTCGCCGACCCTCGAGGGTGTCGCTGGCCCTCGATGGCTGGTCGTCGGCCATGGTCGAGGCCGGCGACCGGCCAAAGAAAAAAGAAGAAAAAAAAGAACAAGAAAAGAAAAGAAGAAGAAGAAGAAGAAGAGAGAAGAGAAAACGTTTCTCCAAAATTGTTTTTGGAACAAGAAGTAAAAATTTGTTGTTTCTTTTTTTTGTTCCTATTTTGTTCCGGGAACAAAAAAAACAAAAAAATTGTTCAAAAACAGAAATAAAGAGTGTTTCCATGCAGGCTCTAAGTGAACAACATATGAAAGTATTGGCACTTGTACTATTCTTAACCCAGTAATATGTCTATTGAAGGATACATGATATATCACATCTACTTATCACTAACAAAACCACTTACATATGGACTATGAAAATTGCTATACGCATGTATCTATATAGATCAGGCATTAAATAAGAACCGACATTATTTAAGTCATAGTTCTAATGGAAAAAAAAAAAAATCCCAATCATACGTAACATCTCATCAATGAATCATTCAATGACCGATATCAGGGCAAAGACAAAGTATGCAAACTAGATCCCACCACTCCAAGAGCTAAATCATTCTTGCCCTTGCCTTCGCCTTTGCAGGTGTCTCCGTCTTGTTTCGGCGACGATTGTGCATTTTGTAAATGAGAAATGATTCGGAAGACGGTGATTTGACATAGAGAGAGAGAGAGAGAGAGAGAGAGAGAGAGAGAAGGAAAAGAGCTTTGGCTCTTCAAATGGTCCGTTTCAGCTGCAGTGACATTTTCCCAGATCAATTCCAATCTCACTATGCTGTTGTTTGCGGCTCGTGATCGTAACTTATCGCAGAAGGATGTCCAAATTGCCTTTTTAAATGGCCATAATCTTCGGGAAGAAGTTCTTGCGCAGCCGCCCCTCCTGGATATGATTGTCCTCCTGTCGACGTCTCTCGTCTGGAGATGAACCTTTTGGGGGGGATGGCGAATCAAAAGTTCATGACAAACATTTCTTAAGAAAAACAGGAAAAAAAAAAAAAGAAGATTAGGAGGTTGGTTGTTTAACAAACCTTGAACTGGATTGGACCTGATATTAACTACCATCTCTTGCGACTTTCTTTTGAATTCACTTGCATGTGTAACTCGGGTCCTCATTAGAAATCCCGATCTTAAACGTGATTTGAAAGTAATATTATTCAAAAAGTCCTAAACTTATTTATATTTTTGCCGGTTCAACATATTCAATACTAAACATTTTTACTTTTCGTCAATTTAATAACATTTTCACTCATTGCCAATTAAATCAATTCGGCCAATTTTGACCAAAAATTACGATATGGACAACCGATGTTAACATGATAATTTTTTAATAATATTTTGAAATTTTTATGGCTTTTTTCTCTTCTTCTTTTTTACTTTATTTTTTTTTTTTTTTTAGCTAAGGCTGATCGAGGTTGTGACCGACCCTCACTAGCCACAAATGAGGGCTTGCTGACCTTCATCGATCTTGGGCGAGGGCTTCAAGCCCCTTGCCAGCTCTAGGCGAGAACTGTGATGCCTTCATTAGATTTGGCTAGTCAAGGGCTCGTCGGCCCTCGTCAATTATGGGTGAGGGGTTGCACGCCCTCACTTTGGCCGGCAAGGGTCAACCGGCCCTCACTTGTGGCTGGCGAATGTCAATAATTGAAAGGGGCTTCCGAGTATTATATTCACTCATTGTAAAATGTTGACTGTTTTGAAGATACACGTTTCGATTTTAGAACACTAAGCCTGCCAGGGTCTTGAAGATTGATTAATGATTTTCCGATTGGGCATCCTTAGCGAGTACTTCGAAAATGCTTTTTTATAGAAGGTTTCTCTTGTGTAAAACATTCGTCAAGTAATAATCGTCGACAATGAATCGATGACCATCGTCAACTTCATCGAGTCGGAGTAAGTTTTAGATTATGCGGTCTTTCATGTCTCTTCTCACGTGGTCTCCTGGGAGCACATCATGCTCTCTTTCACTAGTTCTATCTCAACTGATCCGACATTTCCCACCAAATATGCTTCGTCTAAGAATTTCACTGCCCCACATGTTGATCCTCTTGTACGTCACTATCTAATGGAATAAACTACCTCCAGCTCATCTCTGTGATCGTTATTATTTACTATCATGAATGTCAGTTTTATCGTATAGGTCATTCGAACACTCATTAATAGAAAGATATATTCGACGGATTAGAGGCTTCCAGAAACACTCACCCGTGGGACTTCTTCGATCTTTCTTGTCCAAAAAAAGTTACCGTAGGTTGCAATTGAGTTTATATAATCAAAACTTATTCTGATGGCGCTATAGGGAGGAATAAGGCTCGTTTACTAGCAAAAGGTTTTTCGTAGGAGTAGGACATTAACTGTGAAGAAACCTTTGCTTCAATTGCTCGAACTTACATCCAATGGTAGTCGATTGGAGTTTTTTCAAATAGTTAGGGCTAATGTGGCTCAATTAGATGCCGTATCAGTCCCACAAGGCCACCGCATCGAATTTTGGCTGAAAACTTCACCCAATTCGTATTATAGTGTGTCATTTACAAAAATACGAAAATTTACTATATAAGACTAGTTAGAATTTTATCTCAAGTTAAAAAAAGACTTAGAGCAACCGTACCAAAATAACCTTTCAACTGAAATTAATCACTAAACAATATGTTCATAAGTGGACCTTGTTCGGTGTATGTACATGATACATCTTACCTACTTATCACAGATGAAACCACTCGGATATTGACTATGAGAAATGCTATAAGCACATATCCATATATATCACGCATTAAATAAGAACCAACATTGTCAATGGGAAGAAATGATAATCATACTTAACATCTCATCGATGAATCATTCAATGACCATATCATGGCAAAAACAAAGTACGCAGACTACATCCCACCACTCCAAAAGCTAAATCATTCTTGCCTTCGCCTTTGCAGGCGCCTCCGTCTTGTTTCGGCGACCACTGTTCATTTCGAAGACAAGAAATGATGTGGAAGAAGGTGACTTGAGAGAGAGAAGGAAAAAGGTTTGGCTCTTCAAATGGTCCGTTTCAGCTGCAGTGACATTTTCGCAGATCAATTCCAATCTCACTATGCTGCTTGTTTCGGCTCGTGATCGTAACTTGTCGCAGAAGGATGTCCAAATTGCCTTTTTAAAATGGCCATAATCTTCAGCAAGAAGTTTACGTGCAGTCCCCCCTTCTGGATATTACTCTCCTCCTGTCGACGTTTCTTGTCTAAATATGAGCTTTTTCATTTAACGGGGTTTAAAACGAGGGAGAAATGGCGCGTCAAAAGTTCGTCACAAACTTTTCTTAAGAACAACCACTCCTAAAAAAATTGAATTAGGAGTAGAGAGACCAAAAGACGCGTTGTTGTTTAACAAACCCTAGAACTCGATTGGAAACCCAAAAGAGAATGTGCTCAAAACAAACTTAGGACCTGATATTAACTATTAACTCTTGCAACTTTCTTTGGAATTCACTTGCGTGAATTGTCAATTTACAGCCTGGGTTCTTATTTAAAATCCCAATCTTAAACGTGATTTAAGGGTATATGTGAAACACAAGTTTTATTGGGTGCATCCGGTGACTGATGAAAAAGTTATGGACTTTGGAATAAAACACGAATAATTGAAAACGAAAAAAAAAAAAAATCAACTACAGTTGGATCACATCAGCTCACTTGTTTCAAGGTGATTAGGTGAGGCATGATCTAACTCAAGGTAAACCAAACTAGGGACTATCTGACTCACGAGCCGCACAGACCCCTACCCGGCTCAAGGTAAAACCGGTCAATTCAGCTCAGGATGATGTTACTTTCGAACCGGTCAATTGTCGAGGACTAACCAAACTCAAGCCAAAACACTCCTAATCGATTGCCAACCAACATGACTTGATGCCTAACACATGCTCTTATTTTGATGATATTACTTTCGAACATCATAAATAATTTCATAAAAACTAGTTTAGACTTTCTGAATCCCATATAATATAAATCAACTGGAAGGCATAGCGAGTGTCCTCCCAGATGGTTTACGCGCCGGAAGGAGCCTAGCAATAAAACGATATCGTCGCTTTTGAAACATACACACATGCGGCATCGAATAAAGAATCGAAGCATTTGGTCGTCCACACATGCACACACATCACATTAGGGCTCATGCATACACATCGTCACATGACGTGCCATAACATGTTTTCAAGATACGTATACATTAGTGGCACGTGGAGTCATTCTCGGGCATAAAGTGATGCGAATCTTTTGCCAAATTACATCTGCATAAACACAAAAGGTCACAATTCACATATTTCAGAAAATCAAATGATAAGTGAATCAAGAAGGACTTGATCGAAGAATGTCAAACGAAAAGGGTGGCGTGAGGGGCCTATCCTTCCTCACGCGGAACCAAACCCCTAGAAAATAGATCGAGACGTGGATATCGAAAGTATCAAAACTTAGTAAGGGATATTTGAATGCTAAAAGTTTGGAAAAATACACTTAAGTGCCGAAATCGGAGCAAAATAGATTAGTTAAGTATCAACGACAAGTAAATCTGGTCAAAAGACTAACTTAGCATTTTTCTAGCCAACAAGTTCAAAATGACATTATTTTTGCATACTGATGTGGTTAGATCAGCCAAAAATAATGTCATTTTGTACGCCGATATGGAAAGAAAAACAAAAAACAATGTTGTTTTCCTTCGAATTAGAATTTTAATAAAAATACTTCGACTAAATTTATTTTAAAAAAGGAAGAAGAAGAAGATTGCAGAAGGAGAGGGTTGTGCAAGTCCTCATTGTTCTGCAATTAGATCCCTTTTTATTTTATTTTTAAATTTAATTAATATTTATATGAAAATTCAACTAAGAGGTAAAACGATATCGTTTTTGCTTCTTCTTTGCCGACTCAGCCTCTATGGTGAGCCATGTAAGCAAGTTATATTATTAAAAAAATGACACTTAAGATTTTTGGTACCTTTCGCCGAAATTGACACTTAAATGTCTTATTTTCAAAGAGAATATAATTTATGCATACCTTTCATAATTTTTGGCACTTAAATGTCCTACCATGCTAATTTTTGGCACTTGTGCTGTACTTCTGCCAACATTGATCTCTATTTTTTTTTTTCACAAATAAATTAGTCCTTGACACATCCCCTTGATAGTTCAACTTCCTTAAAACGGCCTAAGTTACTAATTGATTGGTGGCGGCTTCTTTATTTTGAAACTTTATCAAACATCAATTTTCTTGGACTGCCACCGATCTGGGATTAGGAAAAGTTCCAGGAAATTCCTAGGTGCCTATACTGGCATCGCTGAGTTTTCTCTACTTCTTTCCCTCAATTCGATTTTCTCTATTTTCTACTGTTGATTTCTTGTACATACTTCTCAATTTGTATCCTCTATTTTACAAAAAAGTACCAAAACTTTACCCAAACAAAGGGCACTTTCTTGCCTAATCTCTGGCACGGCCTGCATGAAATATCTTAGGTCCACTAGTAATAAATGATCTAGTCGCCTTCAGATCGATCATGACCTTTTTATCTCATTCTTGGAATGGGTCTATGATCCTCTTGTTGCGCAATTAATGACGACCATTGCTAATGAATTCAGCGATACCCCAGATATATTTATTTTTAGATGATCCAATATTTGCATTGGCCTACACACGTGGCAAGCCATAAGTACATGGAAGCCAACTCTTTCCCAGGACAAACTTCTGGACGGCGTTAAGCGCAATTTGAACCTGAAGTGTTGGGAAGGGGAAAATGGGGGAGAGGAAGCGGGCACTAGATTAGCATGTAAAGGGGTTTACCCTAATGTTCAATTATAAGGCAATAATTTACCTGGATTGGATCGTTGATTAGGCCTTTGATATATACAACCCATGGATCTCCATCCATAAAGAAAAAAGTGATCGCATAGCATCACTATCATAAGATGCTTCGTATGATTGAATGCCAATGGTTGCGTCTTGCCTCTTGTCTAACCCTTTTCTATAAGATTTCCCTCTTTCTTGCAATTTACAACTCTACCTGATGCCTCTCTCTCTCTCTCTCTCTCTCTCAAGCGAGTACAGACACAACCGGAATTTCTAAAGATTTAGTAGCACACTGGGCAACGATTTATTCTGCAATACTCTAGTACGTGAGTATGAGTCTTATGACAGTATTTCATAATGATTAAAAAGTTTCATGAAATGTTACTATGCTTTTGTACTCACTAAAAATGCTACATCGTGGCCTTGTAATGAATATGAAGATGGATTTTTTGTTTAGATTTGCACACAAAATCCTAGGCTACTTGTGTCCTACGCTACTTTTGAAAAATGATGGGGAAAATTCCAAAATGGGACCCAAACTCTCTTTTTCTCAAATAAGGGTTCAAAGTGAACATTGTTTCAATTAGGAACCTGAAATGCCACCGCTTTCTCAAATAAGGGCCTGAAGTGGATGTTGTTTCAAATGAGGACCTAAAGTAGTTATGTTTGTTTCAAATAAGGACCTGATTTTTCAGTGATCAAGGGTATTTTTGTCTTTTGTGATTTTTCGCCTTTTTTCTTTCCCCTTTATTTTTTTTTTTGGGGGAAAATTTCAAAAAACGACCCAAAGTGTCCTTATTTTCTTAAATAAGAGTCTAAAGTAGACTTTGTTTCAAATAATAACCTAAAGTGGCTTTGGTTGTTTCAAAATATAGACCCCACCTCGCCGGTTGCCAACTAGCTAATTTTTCGACCGGTCAATGGTATTTTCATCATTTGGCATTTTCCCCTTTTTTTCCTTTTTTTTTTTTTGGTTCTTCTTCTTCCTCATTGTCAATGGCTGCCAGCCATCGGCGATGCCCACAAAGGGTTGGGTGAGGGTCGCCTTCGCCAGTGAGGGCCATCCACACTAGCCACAAGTGAGGATGGCGTCGCTTGGGCGTGGCGACCCTCACTTAGGGGCCATCGACGAGGTTGGCCCTCGCTAGCTACTAGTAAGGATCGGCGTGGGCGGCCTCGCCTAGCCCTCTGTGGGCATCGCCGGTGGTCAGCTGGCCACGGGCGAAGAGGAAGAAGAAGAACCAAAAGAAAAAAAAGAGGAAAGAAAAAAAAAAGGCAAAAAATGGAAAGACAAAAATACCCTTTGATCGCCGAAAAGTCAGCCCTTATTCAAAACAAACATAACCACTTTTGGCCCTCATTTGAAATAACATCCACTTCAGGTCCTTATTTGAAAGTGATAAGACTTCGGTCCTATTCAAAACAACGCTCACTTTGGACCCTTATTTGGAAAAAGATAAGATCTTTTGGTCCCATTTTGGAATTTTCCCAAAATGATGGGATATAAAAAGAAAATAGGCATTTATCATCTGCGTTTCTACACCGTGGCTCATGGCCTACAACTGCAACCACTACCTCATGGTTGCCTTTTTTCAATCTAAATTTGAGTCTTAAGTGACCAGGTCTCAGTCTGTGTGGGATGGGCATGTGCGCGTGCTTTTTATGTCTTGACAATTCAGGAATAGAAACGGGAAGAAGACCGGTCCACATGAAGGCTATGGACCACGTTACAAGTTTCGGGAACTGATTAAGTACATGCTATTTAGCTTGTGCACGTTTCTCAGACCAAGACCAATCAGTGCATAATTGGTGGGATTCAAACGGTTGCCCTGTGGTTTTGATGGAAATCCTCCAACACCACAGCCAACCACCATCATAAACATGACTAGATGATATGCCGGATAATCGATCATGAGGTGGCTATATACACAAACTCTGCCATGGTGTTGAAAGCATTTGGAGAGGTTTTGGAAAACCTTTTTTCTTCAATTTTTGTCACCATAAGTGGCCACCAAAATAGCGCCATTTTGGCCCCCATGGTGACACTAATGCTGCTATTTGGCTCGTCAACATCTCTATTCTTCTTATTTTTTGAAATCTCTTAACTTTTGAAAGGGTTTGTGTTGCACAACAGTAACATCGGAAGCAGAATGAAGTACAAAGGACGTGAGAGGAGGAATGAACAATTATAGTGGACACTCGAATGCCAGCTGATAGGTGTGGAGTGTCGGAGTTATTCGAAGTCGGTTGAAATTAATATACAAATGTCATTTCTGGAGACTCTCAATGATTTGAAAGTTGAAGTCCCAAAATTCGAAAATACTAAAGTTGAGGAGTCCACTGTCTACAAGTAAAGAAGAGACAACGACCAAAAGTACCTTCAATAAATGAATCCATAGATATTTATGGTGAGAGGTCTAAGATGGTTAGCAGACAATGAGTGTTGCAGCGTGTTAAGAGGGCTAGGACTAACAACAGATTATCACGTGTCTATAGGATATAAGTTGATGTCGAATATGTTGGAAAAATGTTAGGGAACAAGATGAGTCATACCTAACAAATGATGCTTTGAGGCCATCAAATCAAAACTCTCCAAGCCATGTTTTGTTTTTTTTTGGGTCGATCTCCAAGCCATCTTAATTGGATGGAAATAACTTAGGATTTCGCCACTAAGTACATAGAGCTTTGCTTTGTGAAGCAAGCCTAGACCAAATCCACGAGCAAGGTCATTTGTTAGCAAATCTGAGAAATTTTAACAAACATCTAATTTCCATAAATATAAGACCAAATTACGCATCTAAATGCGATCTATTATTTCACTCTCTTGATCTTCTTATTTAATTTGTAGGACAACATTTATCCAACCCTTCATATGGGATAAAGTAGTTAGGTAACAAATGAGCAATATCTTATTCGGGCTAACGTATGCTGCTTCGCAGTAGGACTAAATGGAGGAAAAAGGAGGGAATTGACATGATTCTCCTTCTTTCGAGCAAATGACAATGCTGGACCATGCATCGATTGATGTGTATTTGAAAATTTTATCAAAAGGGGGTAAAGAAAAGGAAAAGGAAAGATATGAGACATAACAAATGTAATGGATGTGACATCAAAGTTTATAAAATTTTGAAATAATCATGCGTATCACGTCCCTTCTTAAAAAGTATATTAAACATGTTTAACCTTTTACGTTAATCGATATGTTTAATACATTTTTGGTCGCAATTGTGCCTAAGATGGCGCGGCCATCCTGCCTCTTTTCTTTGCTCTCTCGATCACCCTTTATTCAATTATTTGTAATCTTTTGGGTCAATTCAATCATTGCAATCGAATTGTGGAATAAAATAGAGAGTTCTTTTTGGGGTAGAAAAGTTTCCGTATGGGCTCATCCGACTTAGAGTATGGATACTAGTGTCCGGTTCCTATATGGGCTTATGCGGACAACGGACTCACCTTGTTTAAGAGATGTGCTAAATACCGTAAAAGATCATTTATATCATATCTTATATTGTCGTTGAGTAGTTATATCCGATTGATGAACACAGTCTCAAATTGTTTTTCTTTTCCTTAGCAAGTCCGAGTTGTGCCCGGCCCTCAAAGTACTATCTATTATCCTTGCTAAACAATTGCAAGTACTAGTACATTGTGGCTTACTGCCTCAGTTCAAGCACTAGAAAGGTCACGGCATTGAGCGAGAATTTGAATGCATGAGCGCACGACACATTAAAACCTCGGATAAATTAAGCTCCACTTGAGTTCCATCGAATCTATTAGGCTCATACAAGTCTCGCTGGTACAAGTTATAGGCCGTCGTAACGGAGAGATTGCGAGGAGGTGTGTACTGGGCAATCGAAAATTCTTTGCGAGAATTGACACAGAAAATTTTGTCGGATGACTATTCACTCGACTGTACTGGCTTCCCTTTCTCCCTTAGCTTGGCGATGGATTCTTTCATGGCTTCTTTCCTCTTTTTGCTGGCTAATACTTTCGCCTGAACCCCACTCACATTGGGGTCCTTTTTCTCCTCCGGCGGAGGTGCAGGCGGCCTTCTCGCGGCCGCGGTGGCACTTTGCTCGCCGAAGCCCAAGCTCAATGAACCAATCACTAACCCAAGCGCAACGCTCCTGTGCTTAAAATATTTTTTTGTTGAAGACCAAGCAAGAATGAAATGAAAATGTGCATTGGGATGATTTCAAGTGGCATTCCTAATTCTGGCAATAAGTTATCATTCGTGATAGCGTAAGAAAATAAAATTTGAAAGGCTCTTTGCCAAGTTCCATAGTCTCTGAAACACGTTAAAGTGATGTATAGCAGCAGTAGTTATATGCAGATATCTCCTCAGATTTAAGTCGACCATGTAAATGCGAACATGAAAACAAACCTGCGGTGGATTCCGATTAGTTTGTCATCGGGGACCCGCTGGCGTGCTCTAAGGATTCCTGCAATTGATGGAGGCAATGTCTTCTGACTTGATTTGCTTGAGGTGGCGGCGGTGGCAGCAGCGGCGGCGGCGAGAGGCGGAGATGCTGGGTTTAATGAATGACTCATGGTTTGGAGGCTCCTCAAATTTTCTTTCTTGTTTTTTTATATTCTTTGGTCCAAAAGAGGGCGGCCGAGTCCTTTGGAGTTAAAAAGGGTAATGTGGAGAGGAACTGATGAGCGATCGAAGTGGATAGTGTTTGAGCTTGGACATCAATGAATGCAAGAAATTCATTGGTTGACACTAGATAGCTTTCGCACTTGTGGGTCCCCAAGACTGGCCATGCTCGTGCTGTCTCTTGGGCCTTTTGCTTGGAATATGTTCTTTTGATTCTCTCGCATTTGATCCAGACCACCAATTTCTTGACCCCATCACTACACTAAATACAAGATACGATCACGTTTCAACTTCTAGTGCTTTCAACTCATGCTATACTGGAGCTTCTTCGTGCTTTCTTGGGTAGATACACTAGTTTTCTACACTAGTATGAGTATGGACTACCACAAACATCTGACTTTTATGCCATCTGAGACTCCGGACACAGAACCCATGAGTAAGTGTAAGCAAAACAAGGAGCGCAACAATATGATGAGCAATTATTGGAAAACCTGAAGCCAAAATCAAAACTTCCACTCATTCTAAAGTTCAAATCTGAGATCGTCAACAACAAACAAAATATTGGGCAAAGCCAATAAGGGTTACAAAGTGCTAAAAGTATGAAGTTCTGAAATCAAAGTTACAAATATTTAATTTCACTCATCATCCTCCTCCTCCTCGTCTTCTCCGGCAGCTGAGTTGAGGGCATTCAGGCGCTCTATCAACTTCTGTTTCCTTTCCTCATAGGTTAGCTTCTTCAAGTTAAACCTATTCAAAGATGAAAGGAAAGTGTCATACGGCCAGTCAGAAACAAACAAATGACCCATTCAAATGTCCAATTCCCATGGGCGTGCAAATAATGCGAGGGAAAATCAGTCGTAGAAAGCATTTCTAGGACATGGCAGGCAAAACATCCAGGTAACCAATACCAGATAAATAAGTTATATATATATATATGGCAGTCATAAGTAACATGCAGTTTCTAACCTCTTGTGTTCCTTGGGCGCTGGCTTGTCAGACTTCTTCAATGTGGGGTCAGCACGAATGGCAGCATGAACTTTCTTGTACAAAGCTTCAAAATCATCTGGCTCTATTCCTTTCTTAATATATTCACTGAAGTGAGACTGATACTTTTCTGGCTCATCTTCCATCAGGGACTGAAAAAAGGAAGAGGCAAACTACTGATTCTGGTTTATAAGTGAGAACAGGGAAGTAAAAGAAATAGTAAACCAAGCCTTACCGACATATATGCGGAAACATGGCCACCATAGATATATTTGCGATGAACTTCAGGATCAAGCTGCTTGCTGTCCTTTGAGAAACCAGCGAATCGCTTTTCGCTGTGGGGAATATCAAGACCTCCGTCCAATGCTCCCTGCCGAATAATTTAACACAAACAATATGTATCCTTATTTCATGTAAACACTTTATCAAGCAAGTTATATGCGTAATCGCCAATAAGACAGACTTCTCTTGTGGAAAAATGGACTCAGGAAATACCACTCTAGAGGTCAATAAGAAATCTAATCAATAGATGTTCTTCTCAAAAGGATGTAGCTTGTGTCAAATTTAAATAACTCACAAGTCAATTCAAAAGTACCCATGATAATCACAGAAGACACAGTGAAACGCCAATTAAAATTTTATGCAGAAATACAGAATGCACAGGTTGGTGAAAAGTATTTCCCATTATATTGGTAAGAAAAACCTGCATTGCATTTTTCCGTCAACTTATGAGGAACCTCATCAACAAATTCAATCAATCCACTCAAGTTACAGGTAAATTTGATGGATCATCATTCTTTTGGATAGAGGAATTTCATGCAAATATATTAGGATCTTAACATGGTTTTTTCTCGATATTTTACTGACACATATCTTGAAGTCCAATCCAGTGTTAATAACTGAAAACAAATAAGAAAAGGTAATAAATGCACAAAAATACCTTAAGAGCACCAAACACACGGTTGCCAGTAGTTGTTCTCAAAAGGCCGACATCAAGGAGAGCACGGAAGGGCCTCCTGGTCTCAGCAGGTTCAATGGAGAAATCCTCCCCAGTAGCCTAGAACAAACAATGTTTTCATTGGATCTAATTCATAAGAGCAGACATAGAAGAGGGTTCCACAAGATAGTCAGGCATCAGAAAAGCATACCTCCACATTTCCCTCGTATTCACTATCCATTTCAAGCAATTTCAAAACTCTGCGAGCCAACAAGAGGCCAGTGCAGTATGCTGAGAACAGACAGAAGGTTAAAAGTATTATCAGAGGAGTGTAAACTAGGCCCATGCATGTTCAACCAAAATTTCCAGAAGGGAGGAAAAGAATAAGAAACAAACCAGCTGCATAATTAGTCAGACCAGCTTCCAGCCCATAGCGAGGCAGCTCATGAGAATACGCTGAAGCAAGCACCATATCACCAGTGATAGTAGCTGATATGATTTGGGCAGTGATATCTTTATTGGTCTAAAAACAAGGGTCAAGGTACAAAGACTGACTACTGTAAGATGAATAAAACTTAACATCTCATCAATTCACAAGTCCAAACCAAAGCCCTAATAGCCCAAATTCATGGAGAGGTACTTCGACGAAAAATCAAATAAGAGGTCTACTCCAATAGGTCATTAAGCTATTTCAATAATCCTTTCACAAAATAAAACGTACCATATCAAACTAACATGAAAGCACCAAGAGTTCACCCCTTACTGCTCCACCATGAATTTTTCTTATTTGTAGAAGAAAGTTTAAAAACTGATGGGAAACCCCCACTCTCTCTTTATCTCTCTTTCACCTCTCTAGTAATGACTAGAATAAAAGTACGAATAATTTCTTCTGGTCCAAATGTAAAATATCAGAAATATCAAAGAAAAAGATGACAAATTGGCAAATGTCATATGTGAACACCATTTGGGATAGATGAAATTCAGGATACAAATCGGACCACGAAGCGATATTTTGGAGTGTTGTACTTGTTCTTGTCCTGATTAATCAGACGAATCCTGGCCCGGTAGTCAGTCTTCCCCTCTGTTAATGAATTACAGAGTGATGAGAAACTAAAAAATCGCAATGCAACATCAGCATATAACGTAACAGCACGAAGCATCGCATACCTCTCCTTCTCTTATACTTGACCTGGAACCGCTTAGAATAGGCCCTCGACTTCTGTGCCTTGACGAACACCTGTTTCAAACCAGACACAAGAAAATACCTCAAACAAACAGACAAACCAACCCGGCATGAAAACACGAAATAGCAGGAAGGCGAGCTCCAAAGTTCGGTATTCATAAAGCCCAGAAAAGCTGGAAACCATACAAGATATCTGAAGTTGCAGGGTAGAACAGAAAAGTACATAAAAGTCGAAACTTCGGCTTCATCTTACATCGTCATGCATAATACACGAGACCACTCCATAGCTAGATGCATCTCCGATGTTGCCTAGACGCACTAGACTTAACAGATCAACAACAACTAAGGCACGTTTCCCAAGACAACGCGCACGGTGAAAGTAAATCTCAAGAGCAAACGTCTGGCCCAAACTCATGAAACATCGACACCCACGAACTCACAGAAAAAACAAGAAACGAACCCATCTCCATCCAAACGAATTATTACATCTACAAGGGTCAGAAGCTAAGCAGGAGGATCATTGCCGAGGGAGGCGAAAGCAGCGAGAGTTCTAACCATTGCGGGCGGCGGCGGAGGCTCTGAGAGAGAAAGAGAGAATGGAGGGTTCCTTCTCCAGCAGCAGCAGCGGAAGCAGGAGCGAGAAAAACCCTAGTCGGCGCGGGTTTTCTAGCTGAAACTGACGCGATTAAAATGCGGTGGGGTGGTGTATTTGTAATTTGGACCGGTGGGAATGGGATGGTCTACTACTGAGTAAAGTCCACACGAGCGATGGGCCCACGACATGAGCGACTGAAGTCTAGCCCATTTACTGTTTTGGGCCGGAGAAGTCGAGCCCATTTGGAAACCCATGCAATGTCGCATATGTGATCATCCAAGGCGCCAAAGATAATTATTCTGTTTATCTATTTTTCTATTTTTCGGAATAGGTTTGGAATAGAAATCTGTTTGGTAACGTAATTTCATTTTTCTATTTCTAGAATGAATTTCTACTCCATAAACTAGCTTTTTTTTTTTTTTTTTTTTTTTTGGAACAAAAGAAAATTCTTTTCATTGTTTATATTGTCATTGTTTGCCGCTCGTGGGACGCCGAACGCCCACCACCCATCGCCCACCTCTGGTCATTGGCTACCAGCCCCTGCCACTAGCCATTAGTCATCAAATGCGCCTGCCCACCTCCCGCCATCGATCACCCAACGTCGGAGATGTTGGACGCCTCCCACCACTACTTGAGAGGAAAATTTTTTGTATCATTATCAAATAAATTTTTATTTTAAGAATATAAATTTTAAATGCGTATTTTTGCTCAAAAACTTGTCTGGGAAATAGAAATTGATTTATAAAACATAATGGTTTTCATTTGTGCCCCTAGAGATCCGCTTTCCATTGTCAAGAAAACTTGTTCAAGTCATGATGTTGGTGTGGTGTTCTATTGATATATGGAAAATTCGCCCAAATATACTTTAGCACACATCGCAAGCATCTCCGGCATTTTGATGATGTGATGGTTGTTCAGATGTCATGTGTCCTAGATCATCCAGGTTTGGAAATTCGATTGCCCAATTCACCCTACCGATGATTAGATTCAACTCAATCATGCAGGGCTTGATACTTGACCCGACCTTGATTTTTCAAGCTCAAAATCGATACCAACTAAGATTTTCATTTAAGTTTGAGCAAGAGTCGAGCAGCTCAGGTATCAAATGGTAGTCTTTCCTCCAGGCTCTCTGACTTGAAATTTGAGTTTTTCAATGGAAAACAACTTTCGAGAAATCCATGGTGTGAAGCGCTTCTGATGCATATGGGTAGGGACGAGCTACTCGAGCAAGCATTGACAAATTCGAGCTCCACTCAATTCAATGATCAAACCAAACTCAGCCACTCAAAATTTGAAAAGGGAACCGACCCGAGTTCAGATAATCTTCTAGTGAAGATTCACTTAAGAGTAGCATCTCATCTGCAGTTCTAAACACAGATATCAGTCAAGCGAAGCATCGCCATTCTGAAATGGACTGGATTTCTCCTGTTCCTAAACACAAGTTGGTGATAGCAATCAAAGGCTGTTTGGTTTAAGGTGACCACTGATCGGACAGAAGATGCGCGGGGAACGCAAGCTACCGCTTCAGCTCGAAGCAGTGTCGGGAGATAAGGGATCATCATACAGCGTGATGAAGTTCATTTTCGCCCTAGTGATTGACTCTACCTCAAAAAGCTATGAGAGCTTTCCATCAAAACCGAACATGATTAGAGGGCAAGATCAATGCATTAGCCCTTCTGAAGATAAACTTTTTACAAACACCAACGAGGAAATTATTCTCGCATTTGCTCAAGTATTTGAATGTCCTGTCAACGAGCAAGTCGATCCAAAGAAAGATGAAATTTCTAATTACAATTTACAACTCATCACTGCTTTCTGGAAAATCTATAACAGCAGAGTTCATCACAGAATTCTACCTCGTGTACTATCCGTATTCTGATACTATCCACCATTCTTCAGTCACAACAATTGGATTCCCATCGGTTAATCTGGACATCTACACAATCCGTCTCTCTACCAACCAACTGCTCATCAGAACAGTAAATATTCATTTCCTGTCCATCACGTCCATCTCTGAGGCCAAATTCCTCAGTTATGCAATGATTTCTGTCAACCGACTATAACATAACTCATAACATTCTTTGTAGCAGGTGTCTCTGTGCCCATTGCAATCATTTCGTGGGTGCCGACATGCTGTCCGGGAGATTCAGGCAGAGTCATTCTAGACAACACAGTATAGACTCTACCTTTGAGTATCCCATGCTGACATCTGTTATCACACATCAATAAGAGAGACATGATCAGTTTTGATGGCATAAGCATCACTTTCACAAAGTATATAGAGAATGATACGAGTACTTGCCTAGTTGGAATTTTGCTTCTGATGAAAATATCTTCCAGCCTTGCAATATGAACCTGTCATTCTTTCTCAGTAATAACAACAAAAACATCTCTCAACGACCATGTCCGGCGCTCATCTTTTGCAGGGGGATTTATGACAGCTTTCTCTGCGTTGGCTAAACGATAGCCTATCATGATTTCCTTCCTCAGTCGGGTGCGTAAGAGTAGTTCGTAGAAACTCAACTCTTCACCTTCACAAAGGTAGAGATCTGCCGGTCTAATGTGCAACTCATTTCCCTGGTAGTGGCCATAAAACCCACCATTTAGCTAACAATAATCTCAATACATGCAAAACTAATATATTTACTAAAAGAACACTAAGTTTCTCAGCTGAAGATTAGCAAAGTCATGAAACATAAGAAACAAGCAAGAATGAAACCATATGACTTGACACAGTGCAGACTTCAAAGGGAATTATGACGATAGTAAATGAGTTCTAGTGAAATTTGTCTTTAAAAATTCATATTTTGTACTACCTTTCTGAAGTGCATATTGCCTATAGAATTCATTTTTGTTAGATTTACATTGTACCTCCTCTGCGAAGAGCTCTTCCAAAACATCATTTATCTGGCGATCCTCAGCAACCATTGCCAAAGCCATGCTGACAAGCTCATTTGACAAAACGTAATCACTGATTTTGGACATTGATAATAGATTTTTAGTCCTGGGATCCAGTATTTCAGATATGATTACTGATTTATCAGAAGCCTGCTGCATTTCCCCCATCCAAGAGCTTTGTGAAAAGTTTCCTCTGCAAGATGGGGCCATGCTGAGAGGGAGGCGCTTTGCCTGATAAACAAAAGAGAGGAAAATGGATGTCAACAAGTGTAAGGAAATAGTTTTGACCAAGACGAGCATCAAGAATGGTGAGGGCAACCAAGACTCCCACTGTGCAAGACTGCTAGGTAGAACCAACTATACCCTTGGCTCTTTTACGACAACTTCCTCAACAAATTCCTTTTAAGTGACGACGATGTGGTATATCCATAGGGAATTAAGGTCAATGTGAGAGGCTTTTTCCCCCCTCTTAAGCTGATTTAATGCTTAAATTCAATTATCTGCATAATCATGTAAGAGCCATCGAAAGTTGAAAATCCTCAATCAAGCCAGGCTATTGGCAACCTTTCCCCATGGACCCCACAACCACCCCATAAGAACCTCACAAGCATGACCATTGCAGTGAATATTACACAAAATTCAACCCCCCACCCTCCCTCCTCCTTGCCAAAGAAAAAAGTCTGGCATAATGGAAGAGCAGTAGTATTTATTCCAATTAAGTGATGGTCAAATGCTCCTGTCGAGTAGGTTGTTAAAAAATCCAACTTAAAAAGAGTAATGAAAGCAAGACATCCCCAATGAATTAAATGAAACTCGGACTTTGGAGTACCTGTATATCACGAATTAACAGCAACGTGGCAAGAGATCTTGAATCAGCTTGAATGGCTGAATCTTCCACTGATTCATCAGCAAGAATTAGTATCTGTAAAATCAGCATCCAATGAGAGCATTCCACAGGGTTATGGTATTAACATAAGAAACTGACAGGTCAAAGTTGTAACTGTCTTCTCAATTATCAAAATGATGACAGAAATTAGCAGATCTTCTGGACATTAGACAAATTAAAGAAGAGTTCCGCAAAATGTGCATTTATTTTCAGAAAGTGAACTTCTTGACTAATTGCTGTTGCAGAGCTAGTGCCTAATGAAAGCAAAAGATTCAATAGAGAGTTTCATTCACTTACTGAATCAAAGGATTCCAGAGGGAGACTCTCCAGGTGACGCCGTATAACTGCATTTCCTTCTCGATTTTCTAGTTTTATGTTTGCAAGCCTACTAATTTCAAGACCACCATCAATAAGCTTCTGTTCCCTCTCCTTTTCTGGAACCTCATTGAACATCCAGAGCTCTGACTCAGGTGCTAGAGATGCATCCAATACCTAAATGACAGATGGGCAAACCATAATCAACAGATATGAATTGAGTCCTTTTTCATGGCACTATAACCAATAAAGAGGTAAGAGTCCTGGCATGTGAGATCATATTTCTAAGCCCATATTAAATTATTGCCAAATTAGCAAGTAAACCACAGTCCTTTTGCAGACTTCCAGAGAGATGCAAAGATGAAGAAATGGCAGAGCCAACTCTCTGGCAGGGGGATGGTGTGGATTTTCTCCTGTATTTTAACTAAACTAAGGGAGTTTCACCCTTACCTTCTCTGTATGAAAACATGCAAAAATATTCTGACACATCACCTGCTAATTCTAGGTTTGCTTATAATTACCATAATCATATCTTCCATATCTCGCCGCCAACCACAAAAAAGTATCTTTTCTGAAGACTGGTCAATACTAAATTCTTTGGGTAGATGTCCCCTCCATACCTGCAGCATTAGGTGAAAAAAAAATTAGGGGCTTCATGGAAAGAACTTACCACGATCATATCATCAATGTCTCTCCTCCATCCACAAAGTAGAATCTTCTGTGGTTTTCTTGCTGGAAGGGGAATGTGTGTGAATGATGCTTCTTTGACCTGAATGATTAATTTAAGGTTAATACCATAAAAAATCCAAACTGATACACCTATGACAAATTTACCTAAAGTAATTTTTTGACCACCAAAAACTCCAAACTGGTATACTTTTGACAAATTTACCGAAAACCGGTACATTTGTGACAAATTTACCCCTGTTGATTCCGTTAAATTTTATTATCAAATTGTTGAATTAGATGACACATAATAATTGACTAATGTACCAATTTGGGATTTTACTCTCCACTTGTCACAATTGTACCATTGTGTAGTAATAATCCAATTTAAGAAATGGTATATTTGTCACAAATGTACCAATTTGGAGTGTTTGATGATCAAAAAATTAATTTATGGTAAATTTGTCAAAAGTATACCAGTTTGGGATTTTTTGTGGTCATTTGGGGTAAATTTGTCACAAGTATACCAATTTAGGATTTTTTGTAGTAATAACCCTTAAATTAATTATTTTTTTTATTAAATTTTAACTCTGGTATGCCACTCAGTTACTAGATTAAGTATCATTCTGAATGAATAAGAAACCAGCTAAGTTTCATGGCAAGAAGCAATAGAGTCTATCTATTCAGTTATTACACCAGTCATATTGTCATACTTGTGCAATCTTTCCAAAATAAATAACCTCATCAACAAGGTGTTATGGTGACATCATGGTCTTTTCAAAGCATTGGTATAGAGCAGAAACAATGACAGTTGCTCCTGCTGGTGATTGCCTACCATCACACCCTTTCTTATTTTTCCTCCCAATTAGTGTGCTTGATATAGGTATCCTTAATTTTTTCTAATCCTATGCCGACATCTCTTCAGTCATTATGCTGAAATCACAAACAAAAGCTCATTAAGACCATTTCTAGAAGAGAAAAAAGCACCATCGGTAATGCTGCTGGAGCGTATGTATCATCATCTTCTGCTATGACAAGAACTTCATCGCCCTCTTGTAGAACATAGGAGTCGTCAGGATTCAGGATAATCTTACCACCACAAGATGCAACCTTTATTCCACAAGGTATTGCGTCAGGAAAACTTATAAGCACATCCTCAAATTGCATGCCATCCAACTGGGGCCACCTTTTGATGTAAAACTCACAGTTTTCAAACCCAAGGATGTCTTCCCAAATCTGCCATGACATCACAAAAGCCATCAGATGATTAGAAGAGGGTGAAAAATCAACTAAAGGAACAATTTGCTTCCTATTTTGTTTCACAGGTAGGATAGTGCATCTGCGAGCCAGGGGATGAATAATTAACAGAATACTGGGACATAATCATCTTGAAGAACAATAGCCAGTTTAGTTACAAAAGTTCAACACCTTTCATGAAACTGACCTGTGCCAATCCAGGCTGCCGAGCACATTGAATCATCAGGCGACCAATCACATCATGTGCCACAACAGTTTCGACAAGGTCTCCGCCAACAAGTTTAACGAGAATTTCATTGTCAAGATCGCTTAATTCAACCACAATGTGCCCTCTTAAACCTTCTTTAACTCCAGTTAAACTTAGGACCGTCCTTAATGCACGAGCATCACTCTACATCCAATAATACAATTGAATCAGCTCCTAGCAACTACCAAAAAGGGGTATTACTTATTTGTGATGATTAATCAAACCTGGTCAGCATTACCATCTAGAGCAAGGACGATTATTGCTCTGGCTTTGGAGACAGAGATCTGCATAAGAAAAGTAAAAGGTCAATGGATCCTGCTTATACAATACGAACAACAAAAGGTAATGAAATTTTTTGCCAAAGATCAAGTACACAGTAGGGGTTCTTGAGTAAGAAAGTTGAAAGAAACAAGACAAGATGACAAAATTATTTATGAAAAATAATAAGATGGAAAAGTTAAGCATGACGAGGGGTTTTGGGCTCGTGGTGGAGTTTATGGGAGTTTAGAGAAATCTAAAAGACTGAAGCATTGCGAGTAGGAGGGGGATTTCCATAAAGCAGGCATCTGCCAATATATGTGCATCAGATGAAGATAAACAATATGGACCTCACTTACGAAAGAAGTGTCATCAAGAATAGGTCTGTTAACACATAAGGGCGAGACAGAACATATATATACAAGGCAAGGGAGCTGGGTGATGCATGAACTAGCATTGTCTACGTTTAGAATGTTTTTATCACCTGGTCCAGCTAAAAGAAAAAGATGTGGCGTGTGTGCACACGAGAGAGAGAGAGAGAGAGAGAGAGAGAGAGAGAGAGAGAGAGAGAGCGTGTGTGTCTAGCGTCTCATTGAAGAAGATCAGAATTGAAGAAAATGAGTTGTTCTTAGGGAAATATGTGGTTGTACATATCTGATCGGTCTATCAATTTGCATCAAGTGAGGTAACAACAAATGACAAACCGATCACTGAAACAAAATACCAAGCGAACATCACCATATAAGTGGATCAAGAAGAGAGATTTTCATTAAAGATTTTGCCTCAGAACTTTCAAATGACTTCATTCTCAACACAGAGTAAAAACATTACAGAATAGATCATGTTATCTTCCCTAAACCTTCCCACATTTTCTAACACTAGTACAGTTGAGATCTGCAACGTATGTCAAAACAACAATCAGAGAATTAAAGTTGGCTAGATAATGAACTCCCTCCCGACATATTTGTATCAAAATCTGGACAGCCATTTCTAGTTAAATCAATCATTAATATTTCAAAATCATTACTTTCACCATTGACCATTAATGACCTTTTTCAAGTCAGCCAAGATTAAAGGGCTGCCACTTCTGCATATAACAGATGTTCCCTGAAATCAAACTCCATCTTAGCAATGTCAAGTTCCATTTCCTCTTTATCTCTTTCAGCCATCACCACAATGGTGCCTCCACCCAAACTCTCATTTGCTAGCGCCAGCTGATTCAACAACGATCCCTGCATTTGCCATGAATTATGTGTTATCACTAGGATAGACATAGCAAATGACAAGCACGTATTTTTTTATGAAACTTTTACCAAAAAAGTATCTCAGTGAATATTACCCAGTGCTCAAGACCAAAAAGAAAATAATAATAAAATTCAGTGCAACTGATATTAAATAGAGCAGACATTCCCTTGATAGGGTAAATTGGATGGTACCAGCTACCAGCAACCAGCAATTTTGCATGGTCTTTGGGGGAACTGAACCAAACTGTTGCAGTTTCATAAATGATTTCAGTATGGTGATCTTGTTCACATTAGGACAACCATTTCATGAACTAATTAATGTCTGGCTGTAATATAAGCGCAAGAAACACAAAAAGGTAAAGTAAAGAGGAGAAACTGAATAAACCGAAGTTCCTGATGTAAATTCTGAGTCTGTTTTGTTAAAGTGAAAGACGTTGAGTCTTTTTCAAATATCTTAAATATTTTCTATCTTCTAAGATGAGAATGGGAGGCACCCCTTTGTGCTCTTCAATACACTTCTTATTACAAAAAAGAAGGTAAATTGTCAAAATCAAAAGTTTATGAAGTAAATCCTGCAAACAATAACACGATTATCTTGCAATCAACACTTTTTCCCTTGATAGGGTAAATTGGATGGTACCAGCTACCAGCAACCAGCAATTTTGCATAGTCTTTAGGGGAACTGAACCAAACTGTTGCAGTTTCATAAATGATTTCAGTATGGTGATCTTGTTCACATTAGGACAACCATTTCATGAACTAATTAATGTCTGGCTGTAATATAAGCGCAAGAAACACAAAAAGGTAAAGTAAAGAGGAGAAACTGAATAAACCGAAGTTCCTGATGTAAATTCTGAGTCTGTTTTGTTAAAGTGAAAGACGTTGAGTCTTTTTCAAATATCTTAAATATTTTCTATCTTCTAAGATGAGAATGGGAGGCACCCCTTTGTGCTCTTCAATACACTTCTTATTACAAAAAAGAAGGTAAATTGTCAAAATCAAAAGTTTATGAAGTAAATCCTGCAAACAATAGCATGATTATCTCGCAATCAACACTTTTTCCTTCTCTTCTTCTTTCTTTTTTTGTAAGAGGAAGAGGGGGAGGTGTCCACAGGAGTTAGATTAGAAAACAGGATAATCAGGATATTACCAATTTATCACTCCACCCAAGAATTAAGGTGTGGTTCTGCTCAACTACTTCACTTCTGCCTTTCCTCAAGGAGTCAAACTTCTCGGAGATTGCATCAGAAACAAGTCCAAGCATCATTGCGAATATAAGCATTCCTCCAAAGCTAATCAAAAGTGAAACCAACCTTGGACCAAAACCTTCTGAATCTGCATGATTGCCTGCACTAGCGACATATGTCCATGATAACCAAAGACAATCTGCCACGTCATCATCTGTGACACCAAAAAGTGCTAGTCCTCCCAGAAAGATGAGAAGTAATGTTGCAACCAACAATGCCAATGGCTTAGCATATGGATGAACCGAGAAAAATACATCCACTCGATATGCTAGCTGCTTTTTCAAAGATACTTCTTCCAAAATACAGTCTGATGATCTTAACCTTGGGACTTTGTCAATGCACTTGAACAAGAGAATAGGAATACATAATATGGAGAGCGAGCTTATCAGAGCAATGTTCTTAAATATTTTATTTGGTCCATCTGGATTCTGCTCATCTATAGAACCTTCAAATTCTGTTAAATCCAATAAACTGCAGGCTTGCAGTGCAATCCTAAGTTGAGAAATTTGCCCCTGGAATTTAAACCAAACTCCATTAAAGAGGCAATTTGATGATAATTACTACAGATAATAAAACTAGTACTTATAAAATCATTATCCTTGATAAAGATTAAAAAAAATTTGGATGAGAAGTTAACTGAAATTTGCTTCCTTACATAAGATGCCAAGCTGGGGATGTTTATATACAATTAGCCATATTATGCTGCAGCCTCTGGCAACAAAGAACTGCATGTTCGGTTTGCAGCGTGCTAGCTATTTCATTTCCAATTTAATCCTCACGAAGACAGTTATTCCTTTGTTTGGTACTAAAAGTAAATCGATAATAGCTATTCATTACCTCAAAATCAGGATTAGTTACTCCGAGAGAGAGAGAGAGAGAGAGAGAGAGAGAGAGAGAGAGAGAGAGAGAGGAGGGGGAGGAATGACTTTCTTGCAGACAAAAATAGCTCAATTTTTTTATATTTCTAACACAACCTTGCATTTTTCAATATATAATCATATTTGTAATAAATTTGTATTGATCATATTTAAAATATAGACCACGATTTAGTATTTAATCTAAATGAATTGATAAATTGTAGGGAATATGAATGCAATCAATAAAACAGAAACTAATTTATCATCTATTTTATCTATAGCCTAGCTTTACTCGTAATTAAAGCTTAATTCATAGTTATTAGTCTGATTTACATATCAACCCAGTAAATGGTACTTGATAATGACAATTTAAAATTAAATTAGAGTAATGGTTTGTGTTTATTATTTATTGAGAAGATGATAATAAGTTATCTTATATTACCACAACATGTCATTGCAATAACAATATATTCCAACTTATAGTTATAAATTATTGTCTATAGCCAATTGTTTATTTGAGATAATCATATATTCTGAGTACAGTTAGAATTATAATTAAGAACCAATGTAAGTTAAAAAAATCTAATGATCATTTAGTTTACAAAGTATGTACATAATCTACTGTTGTATAATAATTCTCTTACGAATATTCATATCTCATCAAAGGGCATTAGGGGTAAGTTTTCATTCAAAAGTTTATTTACCCAAGAGAGTAAGCCTACTGTGCATGATTCTTTTTTATATATATATTTTTTTTTCTGAGACTGCAAGAGTGAGGTAACTAGACCACAGATTGCTAGTTAGACCAGTAGAGGTCTCGAATCTCTTGAGAATAACATTTTTCAACTCCATTAATATAACCAGAATTGCTCAACCTTCTCATTCCATGAATTACGGTAGATTACATGGAGTTGCAGATTCTTGGATGAACAGTATCCATCCCTCAAACCTGAATACTTTCCTAGTCAATTGTTTGGTCAGAAGAAAAGCCGGCAGGCAAAAATATAAAAATGAAAACTTACGCATCATCAAGCGGAACTAGCCGGCAAGAACAGGGACCGCGATTTGACTAATTCTCTAAGATTAGGAGACGCGAGATCCATCTTCGAACTTCAGAACCAACCATGGACTATACATGAAATGCAGAGGATCGGTTGTTTCAGAGCTTTTACCTGCAAATCCTCGACCTGGCTACGTAAACTGAAGTTCTTGTGCACCACCGAACTGAAAGCCGTCAACACAATCTGCAACACCACATCGTCCTTCGATTAAAACGGAGAGAACAAGAGAAAGCTAAACCACTTGAGCGCGCGCGCGCGCGTAGAGGAGACGCACCGCCACTAGAAACGCCATCCGCCACCGAAGCCCGAGCTTCCTCCGCAAATCCCCGACCCCTTCGCATCGCGACGGGACCTTCTCCTCAGGCGCCTCCGGCTTCCGATCGGCGCCGGCGCTCGGAGCGGCGCCGCCACCGCTCGAGACGGCCTTCTTCTCGCCGCCCGCCGGAGGCCTCTCCCTTCGGAGCGAGGGGCCGAGCCTCCGGCGGGGTCCGGCATACCTGGCCTCGCGGTACGGGGGAGGAAGGCTGACCGGAGGGGCGGAGCGGAAGGACGGCGGGCGGGGAGGCTTGGGATCGAGGGAGGCGGCGGAGGAGGAGGAGGGCCTCGGGTTGGTGGAGAAGCGGCGGGGGTACTTCGGGGTCTTGGCGGCGGCGGCGGCGGAGGAGTGGGCGCAGTACGGGGAAGGGGAAGGGAAGAACCAGTCCCGGCTGAAGGAAGGGGACGACGACGGCGAGGGGTCGCCGTCGACGTGGGACATTTTCGGGATTTCGAGGATTTCGGAGGGGCTTTTTCGGGAGCAAAACTGAAATTAAATCAAAGATTAAAACGAGAGCGTTTTTTGATAGTGCGCTCGTTAGAGATGGGGGGGGGGGGGAATTTGAATTAAAAGGGAGCAGGAGAGAAGTGAATAGCATAATCAGCAAATTAAATTAATCAGGTTTTGATGGAGTTGTTAGTTGACCTTGGCCTTCTCAAAGGATCGAAAAGCATTGTATACACTGCCTGCCGAGATTAACAAATGAATTGAATGTGCATATTCTGAATTCATTTCAAACAATGAATTTAATATTTCGATTATGAAAAGAATTGATCACTGTGTTTGGAATTGTAAATACATATAATCCACCCCATAATGAGTTACTGGGGAAAGAAGGTTGTGTTGAAAATGGGGTTTTTGTATTTTTTTGTAAGCGAGTACGTAAATTCATTGAAACTGGTCAATATATGTCAAAGTCCACTCCGTTAATCTTGGGTTATTTTCAAGTTGCAGCAAAGTTTATGATGTGGAGGAGTTATAATTATGCTAGACAGAAACTGAGCACCACTGAGTCGATAAAATAGTTAAATACTTGAACCAAGAAAGATCCTCATTTAAATATAGCAGCAACACCGACTTCATGAATAAACAAAGGATTGAGGAGCACATCAGATCTTCAAATAGCAAAGGCTTCAACTAATGGGACTGCAATCCAAGATAACATAGAGAAGGACACCGGAGGCCCAAAAAGGCCCAACGACAACTTATCGTAAGCCCATGATGTAGCCCTTTTTGCGGCAAAGGCCCACAAGAGCCCAAAATCACTAGCTTTCCATTCACAACATATGTATTTAGAGCAAGCTAATCATCTTTGACTCGTTTAAAATCCAAAGTTTGCATTTTGGGACTTGGAGTTTTATTTAAGGGTTCTCCCATGCTTCCTTGTCTTTAGATCTCTGTCATGGCGTTTCATCATGGGATCGAGTACATCGAGACTAGCTTTCCTGTTTGAAAGAAAGAGAGCAACTCTACATGTTCCAATAAGCTCATCAAAAGATGGACTTGTCAATGTTTGTATAGTTGGCTTTAATTTTCGAGATTCCAATCCAAGCGTTTGATTTCACCCACCCCAGTTGGCGAGGCAGTGTCAATCATCTATTCCTCCAAGATTGAGTTGGTTAAACATCTGCTGGTAAAGTTTTCATCTTTGCATTCGAAATTGGTAACCGATTACTTTTTACCTCTACCTTATATCATGAACAACAATTGAAGAACTTCAAACATTAGAGTTCATAATTCTATTGTTCCATGTCAAAAAATACACATCTCTTTTTATGTGTCGGTTAATTTTAATAAAAGTTACCTGTGTCAACCAACAACTTTTTCTTCCTTTCAAAATTTGTTGGTAGCTTAGGAGCACTATAAAATTATTAACCTTAGGTAAAGTTTGCAAATTACAAATTCTTATACTAACTGATTTTTATTTGTGTAACTTACTAACTTTTCAAATCACTAGCTCTTATATGAAATCACCAATCTAAATTAGAATAACTTAAATATTTTTGTTTAATTATATTACCAATTGATTTTGAATTATTAGAAAGAAGAAGCCTTGGATCAAATGGGCATCCTTGATCCGGAACAATGCTATATCTCCAAGATATTAGTTCAATCTCTAATTTATCACCAAGAATCGTCTCCCCCCTCAAGCCTTGCTTTTATCTTATGGCAAGATTGGGGATGCGGTGTGTGCTTTTTACAAGTTGACGTCGGATTCTATTGATCATTTGTTTTTTAGATGTAGCATTACTGCTAGTTTTGCCTTCCTTTTGGGCTGCCAGATGCAATTTTCCTTGGCACAACAGGACTTGGGCCGACAACCTTCGCTAGGCTTTGAAGTTCCTTTCCGGTAAGGACTTCTATCACTCCATCGTCCGGTTTTCCTTTGGAGCTCTCTACCACCTTATTTGAAAATACAGGAATGAGATTCTGTTTAGAAACCATACCTTCATGGCTCCGGCCATAAAAAATCACCTCATTAAAGTGGTTAAGGATAAGGCCTTGACATTCACAAATGTAGAGGACAATCCGAGAAACAGGAGGCTACAACGTAGTTGGGGGATTTACCCTTGCATTTTCTATTCCGATCTGGTGGCTGCTTAGTATTCCTTTTGGTGTCTCTGCTGGATGGGCCACTGTTGTCGCATGGTCGCTTTTGGTTGGGTTTTGGGCTTGAGTTGCCACTGTTTGGCTGGCTGGTCGCTTTCTTTTGTTTTTGGTCCTTCTTTGGATGTGGTCGTCGTTGTGCTGACTGTGCCTTCTACCTTCTTTGCCTTGTAGGCTTTTGTGTTCTTCTTTCGGCATCCTTCCACTCATTATGCCTTGTTTATTTTGAGTGTAAGTTTTGGTGCTGTTTGCTTGTATATGTTGGTTAAAGCTTAATACAATTACTGTTCACCAAAAAAAAAACTGATTTTGAGTTATGTACCAATTCTCGTTTAAATTGCTTACGTGCATTTATGATATCTTTTATTTTACCAAATTTTCTTAAGAGTTACTGACTTTTATTTGCCTTAAAACTAGCAACCCTGAAATTTATCAATTTCTTTTTTAGAGACTATCAACCCAAATTATCGTGACTCATCAACTTTTCTTCCATTACACTACCACCTAGTATCGGGTTATGGACTCTCGTTTGAATTACTTATTGACATTTATTTGGTTTATTTAATGGGCTTTTGTACAGTACACAACAAGTCTTCACACAAGCGAACTTGAGCAACACCTACATTTCCTAACTTGCCGACAAATCTTATTATCTACAGAATTGTTATTTGTCTATCTTAGCAACACATATGTTTACCAACTATTTTCAAAAATTAACAACCTTAATTCGAGTGGATTAGAAGCACCTACCTATCTTTACCAACTCTTTCAAGAAAAAACCAACTATAAATAGAGTGACTTATCAACTTTTTTTTTTCAAAGTTACCAACTTATTTTAATTATCAACTCTCATTTGAGATATTTACCGGGTTTGATTTTTTTTCAATCATCAATTTTTCCAATTTTATTATCAATTTTTATTTACCTTTATCAACTATGCCTTAAATTTACTAATTTTTATATGAAATTACTAACTTTAGTTTAATTGAATTATAAACTAGTCACACATTACCAACTATCACTTGAGTTAGTTACTAATTTTTATTCGTTTTGTTTTAGTTTACCAACTTTTTAATTCGGTTACTTAACTGAGAAAATAGTTGGTAAGTCACTTAAATAAATCAGTAATTTTACATTCATAGTTGGTAAATATAAGGTGTTTGTGACAAAATAAATATAGTTGGTAAAAGAGAAGTTGGTAATCTACTGCACTAGATAAACTTAGGCACCTAACTCAAATAAGAACTAACAAAGCAAAACTAGTTAGTAACTTAATCTTAGAAATGGCTGAGTAAGAAAAATATATAAAAGTGGTAACTCCAAACTAAAGTTGGTAGATTAAATAAAAAACCAGATAAACTTCATCAAGTAATTTTGAAGAGAGTCGGCAACCCAAAACTAATTAATATCTCAATGGAAGAAAAGTTGATAAGTTAGTCAAAAAAGGATAATGATGCTATATAATAGTTCGTAAGTTTAAGGGGTTGGTAAGAAAGGTCAGTAAAATATGGTAAAGATGAAAATGTTATATGTAAGAAATGAAGAGAAGTTGTAAATGTGGGAAATTAGTAAAATAATGTTGGCAATAACTCAAATAAAGGAAGCTAATGAAGAATAAAATGATAATTTAAGCAGAGAAAAAGTTGATAAATCACTTAATTGAAGGCCATAAATTTTAAAAAAATGAAGGCAAACAAAAGTTGGTATATTAAAATAACTAGAAAATGTTTGTAAATAATTCAAATGCTTGTAGCTAACCAAAGTTAGTTGGTAACATGATTAAAGAAAAGGTAAACCGCTCAAATAGAGCTCAGTAATTTTCTAAAATATTTGGTAATTTTAAGGCATTAGTATGTATAACAAATAAAAGTTGGTAAAAGATAAGATAAGCATTTCTTTAATGAGTGATAAGAGAAGTTGGAAATTTGAAAAATAAACAAATGATTAACATTGGTGACTTACTCAACTAAGATTTGATTATGCAAAAATAGTTAGTAATTTCATTAGATAAAGTTAATTTTCACTCTAATTAAGGTTAGAACAAATCTATGAAGAGCAGGTAAATTTGTAAAGTTGAAAAGTAAGGAAAATAAGAATTGTAAACTATAAGAAAAATTGGTAACTGAGGAAAAAAAACTCACATGAATGTTAGGAAGTAACTCAATCAAGGAACGAAGCTAGTTGGTAACTTATTCAAAAAAAAAAAAAAAAGTTAGTGACTCACTCAAATAAAGATTTGTAAGCTCGTATAATATTTGGTAAATTTAAAAGTCGGTAATAAATGTATATAAAAGTTAGTAACAGATAAAAAGAGTTCCTTTTTTGTTAGAGATAAGAAAATTTGTTTTTGTCAAAGATAACAAAAATTGGTAACTAACTTAACTAAGAGCTGTTAAAGCAAAACTAAAACTTAATCGGTGAAAAGTTGGTAATTACTTTGAATAACATTGGAATTTCTAATAATAGCTGGCATATTTAGTGATTGGTGAGCGAGGCAAATGAAAATCGGTATTTGAAATTTGATAAATTTACAAGAAACATGGTAAGTTGCTTAAAGAAGAGTCCAAACCAAAACTAGAGGTAACCTAATGGAAGAAAAGTCGGTAAGTCACACAAATAAAGTTGGTAAATTTAAGGGGCATGTAAAATTGACAGAAAAAATTGTAAATTAGTAAGAAAATTTAATAAATTTATAAATTTATAACAAATAAACATAATTAACTCACTTGACAAATAGTAACTCAAAACTAGTCAATAATTTAATAGGAGAAAATTGGTAAGTTGCTCAAATAACCAATTGGTGAGTTTATATAAAAACTTTGTAAATTTAAGATGTTACTAAAAAGAAAGGCACATGAGATGGTAAACGATTAAAAACAAAAAAAAGAGTTGCTAATGTACAAACTATCAACAAAAGTCAGTAATTTCATAACAGGTGTCAGTAAGTTACCAATAATATATTAGGAAAAGATGTCACTATCCAACATATTTCACTAATAATATTTTGGCACTTACCAACAATTTTAGAAGTACACCAACACGAAAGAAAAGTCCTCTTCTTTGGAGAACGGAATGGTAGAGTTGTCTTAGTTTAAGTGTATCCCAATCCTACAATTTCTTGGTGACTTCCACCGAGCCACCAATAAAATAGAATAATAATAGTAATAAGCGGACCAATCTAAAGCAACATTGTCTTGATGCAAGCACTATCGCATAACGAAGACGACTAGAAAAAGAGGGCGAAAATAGTTATTTATGGAGGAGTTAGTTAGCCCTTGTCAGCTTGTTCATGCTTCTGTACAAAGAAGATGATGTAAACAATTCCATTATTCCCTCTGTGTGGACTCCAACCATGCAAACCATAATCCCTGTTTAGTCTTAAAGTTCATCTTTCTTAATATGAAAAAGCAATATCGAAAGCGTTACTTTCAGTTTCTGGTCTTTGACTGACTTCATCTACCTCCAAATTTCCATCAAGGAATTATTCATCTAAGAAAAAGGAGGAGAAGATGATATTATTAATTAGATAAGCCGGTAAAAAGGTCATCTGCTTGTGGGTACTCATTAGGTATAGTTTGTCAATGGGTTGAATAAAAAATTTCCACATGCATTGCGAACGCTGGACAATGTAGCTTGTCATTATTGGCGGCGTATGCATCTATATTCTTATTTGTGATAGCTTCCGAGAATCTTTTGAATTCCACAAGCCTAACATTGTAAGTCGATTTGACTATGTTATTGGATAGTAGATAAAGTTTGAGCCATGTCATATACGCATCAAATCTAGCTAGTTACATAAAACATTTTTAACCTTGTGAAAGATTCGATCCAAAATTCCCATGTACCAATCATATGTCCCCAGAAAAATGATGGTAGCCCAATCACATTTTACATTTTGTGACAAGGATGACGTATAATATCTTATTTGATAAATTTTTTGGATCGCATGTTAGTCATTAAAATCATGCAGGGCCGATTGATTGAATCAATAATCATTTAGATCTTATAACTACGGGATTTTTGAAAACCTGGGTCTAAGCAAAAGGACTTTAGGATATATATATATATATATATATAATATAAAAGGACTTTATATATATATATGTGTGTTGGTAGTGGAATTGACATGTATGTAATGAGAAACAAAAATAGAATTTGGTGGGGAGTCTTTGAAGTCTTTCATTGACCCCTTCTTTTGGTCATGGTGCGCCTACCTTTTGCTTTATGAATTTTAATAAACAACATGAAATTATTTTGAGATATCTAGGGTCTATGCCTAGAGCTAGTGAGTATAAATTAAGAATACTGGTTATGTTCACACTGTTCCACTATTATCTAATGGAGCAGTAATGGACAGACACAATAGAAAATCGACCGATGTAAAAGATCACTCATTTGTCCCATGAACAATCCAACCTGATGACCATTTGGCCTAACCAAATGAAAAAAGAACTATTCAAGCACATGTGGAGCAGTTTCTATATCAAACTATACATGATTTCAAGATTCTGTCATGAAATGACCTATATATTACTTAAGAGTTGAGAAACTATGATGAAAATTAAAAAGCAAAATAGACCCTTCATTGAAAAACCAACACATGGCAATTGTGTTTATGTCCGCAGCATCACCACCATCGATAGTGGTGAGCCATTACCATCTCACCATTTAGCCACTAAAGCCGCTGCTATCATCTCTATGTTCTCTCTCAATAATATTTCTTTCTATCTTTGATATCATGACGAATAAATATGAGATCATTGAAAACTATCTAATAAATATGAACCTTTGTTATCAGTGTGGACCTCAAATTTGAGGCCAACAATTTTTGATCTAAGATCCCGAGTTTGAGACAGAGAGGACTTTTGCGTTTCAATTTCACTAGGAAATTGACGCATATGGGTGTATTCTTCGCTTAATAATAGAAATCAATTGCCAGATACAGCCTCCTAAACTTTTTGCCGGGACATGGTCCTTCGCATGCCAGGGGTAGCCAGTGCACATGGTACAGTTATTCCAAATTGACTAAGACATCCACTAACCCTAACCATGTCAACCCTCTCCCTCACTGTGTGCCAGAGCAAGGACTGTCCTTGCCCATTGCCATGGACCCTACGCCCGCCCCCCAACCCCGGCAAAAAAATAAAAACTCATCATGCCCTATCCATCTTCATGCCTCTCTGCAGCACCATGCTCCCCTCCCTTTCCATCCAATTAAACCCCGTCTCACGCGGACAGCATCCATGTAAAGGGGGTCTGCGATGGACCGTCCGCCATTCGTCTCCGATGATATACTTTTTATTCAGGTTGTCCAATATATGCAAGTCTTATGTGGACATCAATTCCTGATAACAATAATTCAAGTTAATTCTTCACTAAATATAAATATAGATGGTATCGTGAAACGAGCTGAATATCGTCGATATAATTATATAACTAGATTCTTTAATAAGTTATTATGTTAGGCATGTTCTTCTTTTTTTTAGTTTTCAAGGTTCAGATTTATTGTTTAATGTAAGGCTATTCTTGTAAATCTAGCGAGATTCTTCCACTAATGTACCCAAGTCTAATTGGTGACCCATGTTCCTCCATTGAAATTCTTGGCCAAGAACGAAGGGATCCATCATGCTAGCAACAACAATTTCAAATTAGTAATTGGAAGAAACGGATTAAATAGTCGAGGTATGCAGGCAACGTGGGGTCTAGGCATGTCCTAATTACGTATACTTAAATGAACCATTGTCCTAGCACCGTCCATTGAAAGGGGCCAAGTCCTCAAAAGTCCTAAAGGTCCGTTTCACTGGGTCATTGATTAACTCGAAAGCAAGGCTACCTCATGACACTTGCCAATGTTTTTTTTTCCCCTCCTGGAGCTTATTCACATCTTCTCTCTCTATAAATCGGTGGTGGGCAACGAGCGAATGCACTGTGGCGTGCATGGACATGTTCACCGCTTCTCAAATCCAGATGGGACCGAGGCAACAAGAGCCACCCTCTCTCTCTCCTGCTCTCTCCATTAGGTATCTGCTGCCCTTCTAAAGCACCTCTCTATTTCTCTAACTCGATTCATCTTTGCTCGGGCTTCACGTGAAATACCATTTTGATCATCTGGGAAGAGCTGAACCCTAGCTAGCTCAGCACTTCCAATCCAATCAAGACCCTTTGCATCATAACGGCCTTAGTTATATACATATGTATGACCGTTTAAATCATGTGTTGCCTTATCTTTTTCGCTCGTCTTTTTCCTTCCCTGTACTTCGCACCTCCCCCCGCCCCTCTCTCTCCTCTCTCTCTCTCTCTCTCTCTCTCTCTCTCTCTCTCTCTGTGTCACCCCCCCCCCCCCCCTCTCCTCCCTCTCGCCTTTCTGTGTGTGGTCGATAGCTCAAGAAAGAATGGTGCAATTGAGCAGGTGGTGGTCCAAAGAGACAGTGGCAGTAGTGACCGGAGCGAACAAAGGGATTGGGTTCGCGCTGGTCAAGAAGCTGGCTCATCTCGGCCTCACTGTCGTCCTCACAGCCAGAGACGCCGAGAGAGGAGGCCAAGCGGCCGAGTCCCTCCGAGCTCAGGGTCTCGTCGACGTCCACTTCTCTGTCCTCGATGTCTCCGACCCTGTCTCCATCGACGCCTTCGTCTCATGGTTCAGGAACCACTTCACAGCCCTAGACATTCTCGTGAGTCTGCTTTTGTCTTTTCCTTCTCTTTTTTCAATTATTTGCAGTGCATTTACGGTCATATAACAACTTATATTATAGATAACATGCATATACGTGCAATATAAATAATCGCGTGAGTTAGATAACGTGTCCAACACTGCGTTCGCTGGAGAGAGGCTGGACTGGCCTCCCCATCTCTCTCTCTCTCTCTCTCTCTCTCGGATAAATTATGATAAACTATAGTCCTTTTTTTTGCTTGGGGCGTTGGCTGATCCAAAGAAAGATGGTGAATAAAACAAGGATTTTGACCGTCTTATTGTGCTGAAAGTAGAATAATATGCATGCGATGCACATAATTACTCGAGTCAAAAGAAGGTTTCATTAAGCAAAATAGCACGCGCTGCTGATGCTTCTCTTAATTTTTTCAAATTGCGTCATAGGGATCTTTTACATATCACAGTTAACCAGGAAGAGCTCCATTCCCTAGATCGTTCGCACTGACCAAAGTTTTTCTTTATTGGAGAAACAAAAGTTCCCCGAAACTTGTGTTGCTTTATGATGATGCTGGAAATCCTTAAGAGTGGAATTTGCAAAAGGTTACTTTGCATTCTGATGAAGCAAAATCTTGTTGGCTTTTAAATCAAACCAACCCTGGCATATGGAGAAAGCATCTATCTTTTTATGTGATGGATACGTAACTAACTTAGAGACTATTTGGTACATCTTTTTCGTAATAATTTGGGGAGTAAAAGGGGGGCGGCGGAGCTTGTAAAAGTGTTTTGACAAACATCTCAACTAATATAACATCCTCTAGAATTACTACAACTTATTAAATTTTGAGGTGTTAAAATCTTAAAACACGTTATCGTTTACAGCACAGTTATAACATATAAGGATTATGGATCGATTACAATTACACCAAAAAGCTCTTAATGACTTTTTGAGCATGACAATCAGCTGATGAATTTTTCTATACCAATGGCTCTTCATCTTTGAAGAAACTAAAAAGAGTAGACTTCTTTCCTTAAGATTTTCCACGGATAAGTCAATAGTGGGTATACTTTTAATAAATATTAGTGTTACCAAAATTGAATAGTTGACCAATGGTAGGTACGGGAAAGCTTAGTCTTCCTGTATATTCCAATGTAAATTATTTCTCAACTTGGAATTATTTGGTTACCATGGCTGCTATTTCGCAATTGGGAGCACCATAATTACAAAAGTAGCTTTTATATGGGACTTTTTTTTTCTTGGGTAAAAAGTTCCAAAATACTTCTTTCAACTTTTGAGATGCCAAAAAATTTGAAAAATTTGGCAGAGCCAAAGTAGAGGGGTATATATGCCAGTAACTTTTCTCTCCAAAATTAGGCCCTAAGAGAAATTATGTATTGAATGGAGTCCGCCACTTTCAATAAGGCCACCATCCCATCGAGACCATCCCAAGGGCTAGAATCTCCGCCGCCACCGACGGGATTGGCCTTGCTTTTCTCCATGCTAGGGCTAGAGTCTTGGTCACCACTACCGTTCAACCATCTAGCGGTCCACATTCCCGCCCTCGGTTGGAGGGTATTCTTCTATTTTATCTCGGTCGGTATCCTCTTCTCTGAGTTGTCTCCCCCGCCATCGCCGTTGCCGCCGCTCGTCCCGCTTGACCATAGAAAATAAGTGAAGATAGAAGGAATCGTGCCGGCCGGATTGGCCTTGTCTTTCTCCTTGGTGGCTACCCTTCTCTCCCCATTCCCCGGTTGCAGACATTTCTTCATTATTGTTCTATATCTTGTCAGCGTCTGGCGAGGGATTTCTGAGTCTTTTCCGCCGACGCCGCCACGTTTTCGATTTATAAGTATATATTCGTCGGTGTAACATAGACGCCATAAGATACAAAATTTCATTTGACTTAGATAAGTTTTCGAAATAGTACGATCCAACCATATTGTAATAGATCCTTTTTCAAACCCGCGCAGGGCACGAGATTTCAACTTGTAAAGATACTTTGTCGATACCCTTTTTCTAATTCCTCATACTAATGTCCTAACAATTGATTTCTTGACGTATCTCCTCATTCAGGTTAATAATGCTGCTGTATCCTTCAACGACATACATGAAAATTCAGTGGATAATGCCGAAATTGTGGTCAAGACCAATTTTTACGGCTCGAAGTTGCTAATCGAAGCTCTCTTGCCCATGTTTCGCCGTTCGCCATCGATCGGTCGGATACTAAATGTTAGCTCTCGACTTGGTTCAGTCAATGTAAGTGATGGAGCATAAAGTACTCTAACATCAACTTAAATTGTATTAAATTGTTTATATTAGTTAGAGAAGGTCTCGATTGACTTTACAATTATTAGTGCAGAAATACGTAGTCGAATATCTTCCTTTACGGATTCTTTTGTGCTCTGGACTTGGAGAAAGACTAGTAGTTAGTAATACAGTCAACGTTTCCATGCATGCAGAAAGTGAGAAACCCTAAGATGGGAAGGATGTTACAAGGAGAGGACCTGACGGAGGAGCACATAGAGGCCATGGTTGGGTCCTTCCTAGAAGATGTGAGGAAAGGGACATGGAAGAGCCAAGGTTGGCCCGAAGTATGGACGGACTACTCGGTCTCCAAGCTCGCATTGAATGCATACACAAAAGTCCTGGCAACCCGCTACGACGGATGTGGTCTGAGCGCAAACTGCTTCTGTCCTGGCTTCACGCAAACTTCTATGACCGGTGGTAAGGGAACTCGAACCGCCGATGAGGCTGCGGAGGTTGGTGCCATGATAGCGTTACTACCGCCTGAAAACCTGCCAACTGGGAAGTTTTTCATGGGATGTAACCCTGTCATAAATTCCAAGTTATAGAATGAACGAGCTCTCATTTCGACTCAAGATTAGATCGTCAATTTTAATCGACCAAAAGTCATCGATATAGAGCGAAGCTCGAATTATTATTATTATTATTATTAACTTTTTTTGGGGGGAAGCTCTTCGAACGAGTAGATGTGGCTCCCTTGTCTTTGACAGAGCCAGGACTAGCTACATGCTAGACACAGCAACGAGAGACAGTGGTGACCGTTGAAGCAAAGAAAGAATGGAGAGAGAAGGTTTAGGGATCGGGTTGACAAAATATACCCGTTCTAAGTAGAATCTCCATGTAGATATTTTGGCCAACACATGAATGAGCCGCATAGTTTGAGAACGACTCGACCTTTACTCAAAAAGAAATCAACATGCAACCAACTGGCCATGCGAAGAATGACAATTGCCTCTACTATACTACTTGCCGCACAAAAGCCGCAGCTCTCAGGACATGTTTCCTCCTCCTTTTAAACAACAAAAAAACACAAACATCTCAAAGTTTATAGAAAAGGGGGAAAAATGGCAGGTCTGATTCTTAAATCTTTTCAGACCTTTAAGAACATCATGTTGTCAGCTAATTTTGGAATGAGGCAAAACATGTACCATTTTGAAAGGTTACTTCAATTCAGTCGGTGATGGCAAGCGAAGACTTCAGTCTCGTCACTAGATGTGGCAGTGTGTTGATGCTATCGTTGATCGATTGCTCGACACAAGCTTCCAAATCTTTCATGGCGCCAGTCCTATTCTGTTGGAGCTTGGCTGCCTCAAACTTATCTTGGCACACCATTAAGGACCTATTCAACCTTTCCTGCATCACACATAAAGACACTATACTTTCAAATACTAAAAGGAAAACACTCATCCAAATGCATGCAGAAGAGACCTCACAATATGTGAGATACCCTTCTCTTTTTGCAGGACATGCAAGGTACAAATTACAAAGCAATGTCTTTGGAAAAGGTAAACTAGTGCAATTACAATGCAATGTCTATGGAACAAAACAGATTGTTTGGTGATAATTCTTTTTTCCAAAGGCAAGGTCCAATGCCTCCATGAAGTTGTAAATTCAAAATTCTTGAGACAAGGAGAAGTAGCACTAGATATTTGGTGATTTAAGTCATCCACAAGATGAGGATTCATATTATAGGGTGAAAACCGAAAGTCAGCAAACTCAGCCACTAGATCTGAGTCAGGCCCCATAATTTCCCCTGCTCCCACCCAAATGGAGGCCATAAAAGTCCAGTCCATTCCCTCTCAAACTTTTGGGATTGAGATTAAATCTTGAGCATATTGTCCACAGTTCTTGAACTTCAAATGTTCCATTGCTCCTCTCTAACTAGATATTCCACTGTAGGCCAGATCAACACTACAGAAACCACAACATGTGTCATGCAGGTCAGTTTTTTATCGGTGTAAAGCAGCTCTCTCTGTCCTTTCATCATGTAAATCTGTCTTGCTAGGATACATGAAAATGCAACAAGAAGCAACACGCCACAAGTTCATAAGCTTTGATGAATGCAAAAAGTGATTCATTTTGCATATGTTATCACTTGATCCGGACATCATCCAAGACTAATGATTAGAAACTGCTGAGAAAAAAAAAAAAAAAACAATTTTCAAGTTTCCTTGCCCAACAATTCAAAAGACACGAAGTTTTTAAGGCAATTAATCCGAAAATTAATGTTTCTTCAATCGCACAGGAAATCCTAAAGATCTTTTTTTTTTCTTTAGTACTCATATTAGAGGCACGCCAAAATCAATTCCAGTTGCACCAAAATGACCACTTTCAGAAGACAGCAATCGCAATGCTTCAGTTATAATACCTCCAGCTCTAAAATAAATCATCTCAGCCATAACATCAAGCTGCTCTTAAGTCAAACAAGGAAAAACACCAAAATGAAATCACATCATAAGAGCGAAAAAAAAAAAAGGGAGGAAAAAGGGAAAAAGCAACTGACTTGAAACTTGCCCATCTCATTCTCGACCCGTTGCTGAGCACTGACAACCGGAACGCTACAATTCTCCACGCAGCCGCTAATCTCTTCCTGCCTCCTTCTCCTGTCGAAGCACTCGTGAGCGCATTTGAAATACGCTTGCTGCACGCAATTGCGACCCGAAAATTCATCAGACGATAACAAGAATCACAGCCCCAGCTACATCGAAATTCTCTGGATACAGCGACCCGCGGCTCAAGAATGGTCGATCCCAGAAAATGGAGTCGAAGAAACGCGTGAAAAAACAGAGGACGGACGGACGGACGCACCCACCTGGAGAGTGAAATTGACGTGGTCCTGAATGCCGGAGAGATGGGCTTGAGCGGCGGCGTTGACTTCGCTGAGCTTGCGCCGGAGCCGGTCGGAAACGAGCTGCTCCTCCGCTGCTGCGATATGATCCATGTTTCGGGGTGGGGGTTTTCGAGGGGTTTTCGGGGTGGCTTACCTCAGCTTCAGCAGCAAGAAAGCGTTCTGCTTGAGACGTGAGATACCTGGCTAGGACCATATATATATGATAAGCCCTAGAGTCCATATGGGCTCTTTCGAGCCCATCTCTAGCCAGACGGTCAAATTCGTGGACTCTCGGCCCAGATAAGAGATATAGGTTATATATATAAGCTCTTTTGAGCTTTACCCATGAAATATATAACATTCCCCGTCACCGACTACGGCTGAAGCACCAATAAGGCATCCGGCCTAGTGACTGGGACAAGAAGGTGTGGTCGGGTTGCTCAAGTCCAGGATTCAAGCCCCGGCAGAAGCAAAATGAAAGAAAAAGCCACGGCTGAAGCGGCTGCCAGGGTTCGGACGTGCCCGATTGTGGTAGAACATGAATAGCAACTCCACAGTCCATAGCTGATGATGACTTGTGCAATTTGGCAGTTTCCGAGGTGGCTCCTCTACTGGCTTTCTTGATTTAAACTTGATCCCCTAAATGTTAAGGCTCAAAGCTCAATTAGAGTCCAGCAGGTTTAGTCTCGTTGGCAGGAGTTTTGGACCTCTGATGCGCAGAACCCAAGTTATGAATTTATGGAATTGGGTGGGCTTTTGGGCCCTAGAGGGGTGAGAGAGAGAGAGAGAGAGAGAGAGAGAGAGAGAGAGAGAGAGGGAATGTGTTTTTATTGACAAGGCACACAACAAAAATTTCCAGTTGATTTTGCTTAGGAGAATGGAGTTGAACAACATTTGACAAGGATGTTGGCCATATTTTACCGTCTTAAATTCCTTCTAAAACAAGTTGTATCGGAAGTACCATTTGTTAAAGTTCTTGCATTCATATGGAGTCTTTTGCAAGCTTCCGTCATCTCACGCAAGCCTCCATCAAAGGTACTTCATGGCATTTGCATTTTCTCACTTAGATGCATCTTCTTCAGATCTCTGCATATTGCGTTACACATTCTTTTGCAGAAAAGATTACCGTGTGGTGTGAAGGCTTTTATTTAATAAGGCCACAGACTTTTTAATTCTTTACTAATCATATTGCTTTTGGGAATGCAGACTTTGATAAACATCCTCGCTAAAATTTTGCAAACTGGGAAGCAAAGGCATAGTCCATACAGATATACAAGTCGACAATCTTTCTGCAGGAATCTCTCGGTGGTAATGCAAGCTAGCAATCCTTTGCGCGCTATATCTCTTGCACAAAAGGTAATCGATTCCCCAGAGCACTTCAATAAAACAAGAGAAGTATCTCCTGGTTTCTGAATATGGATCCTTACTCGGACAAATATACAGCTGTAGGAGCGAGACAGTTAGTACCTTCAGAATTGCAGAGCGTGCAAATTCTGTAAACAATAAAGCAGTCCTGAATGAAGTAATGCAGGAGAAGGTGATATTTCTGAGGCAATTTTATGGTATGTGATCCTTAATTTCTCTTCCCGCTTGTGTAACCAAGCAGGAAATGTTATTAGAGAATCTTACCCTTCGATAATCAGCAGAACGAGCTACTTCAAATTAAGACAAATTGAAGTAACCCAAGTGACTTCAAAGGTTACTTAACGGGAAAGGACGTTAGGAGAATTTGAATCTTCTGAAATTGAGTCTCTACCACACAATGACATTACCTCATGCAGATGATGATGGTGACAAGAAGATGAAAATAGATGGAGAGGCAGTTGAGAGGCTGTCGTTAGGTGGGCTTGTAGTTATCTGGTTGTGGAGATATGGAAAAAGGAGTATCTGAACTACCTGATGTGGAAAACCTTGGAGATCCTATTGTAGAAACCTCAGATAGCCCCTCCTCCAAACTTCTTACTCAAAGAACAGTTGAACTCCTCGGATGTCAAAAATGGATGATGGAGAAGCACCGCTGAGCAGTTGAATTAATTCTCTCCGTCTGACCTTGATGTCACTACTCTCCAACTCCAGATGTTTCCAGTAGAATAGGCTCAAAACGTCTCAGGACTTTGTCCATATTCCCCAACTGGAGAAGTCACTTTTGGAGGGGAAAACTATTGTTTTTGGGATCTGCGTGCTCCCCGCTGTTGACTGCATCGCAGGAAAAATTGGAAGATGACACTTCCATATAGCAAGGAGGTCTTATACATTTCTTCTCCACAATCATTAAAGAAGGCCTCATCACATCACCTGCCTACGCAGAAAAGTGGCAGCTACCTTCTACCTACTGAACACTAGGCAGCAAGCCTCCACTGTGGTCTTGAAATAATTTAAGGCACGTTACAGTTCCGAGAAGGTTGTCATTCAAAGTGTCATATAATCCTGCAGAATCTAAGTCACTTACTCCTGTTATTGAAGTTTGACACAAGAAAGCAGGTTTCATTGGAAAACTAACCAATGGTTGTCAAAGCTCCAGTAGATTACTTTTGCAGTAACTGCGGAACCAACCAGAATACTGAAATATTGAAGATGTCTATGAGGACAACCTGCAGATGTTGCTTGTGGGTGGGTCAGACTCCAATGAGAAATCAAAGAAGCAAGTTCCTCAAGTAAGCCTGAAGACTGCATATTGGAACTATCTCCCCATACCTGACTAATCTTTACCATAGAAGTCGTGGTGACATCAATCTCTCATTGTCATACAGGCAGTGGAAAATGTTTTGGCAGGATCTTTTAGGAGGGGAAATGGCACTAGAAGAATTTTGTGTGAAACATGCGACACCAATAATGTGGTTTAACCGTTTGGTACTTGCTAAATCTGCCTTTCAGAGACTTCAATTAGTAAGATCTTAAAGTTTGAGCACTTTGGGATCTTTTACAGGTGCAAGAATGCAAAGCAATAATAGCACAGACAAGAGAAGGATTATTACTTCATCTCAAGAGCCTCATGGATGGTCTTATGCGAAGTGAAGAGTTTATGGGGAAAATTTTGCCTCTCTGAAACCTGAGTACAAGGTACTGTTTTCCTCTGAAGTAGTTACACATATCATGGTGTCGATGTGATATAATAGTGTTACAGTTTTCCTTTGTTTCAGCTTCTGAAGGACAAATATGAAAATCATCCTGAAGTTTTACAGTCAAAGATCAAGTTTAAGGACCCCAAAATGAACTGGAACAAAATCAAAACTCCTTTGATATGGGGGAGAAGGAAGCACTGCTGGAAGAGATTTGAGATTTAAGAAGCCAGCTTCCAATTTTTTATGGATGCTTCCACTTCACTGGGTATGAAAAGCAGTCCGACACTGCTATAATGCTATTGGATTATCCAGGTGGAACCAGTTTGGCTCCATCATAAAGCACAGTCCCAGAGTCCATTGAAGAAAGAGGTGAAGAGAAATTTAAGAGAGAAACCCTTGACAGAAGCAGAAAACAAATAGATCTATCTTGCTAAAGAGTTCAGAACAAAGCTTGAAGCTAGCAGGTCGCCAGTTAAGGTTCTCAGAGAAAATTTTTTTGGTTTATATGCAGCCGCTGTCTGGGGGGGCAATAAACCAATAGCATCTTTTTCTATTGATAGTAGTATAAAAATAATCTGATGTTGGATTTTAACATGCTGCAGAAATGACCTATAGAGACAGAGCTAGAAACTCAAAATGCTTTCCAGGAGATGAATAAGTTGAAAAAAGAGCACCAAAGTGAGATACAAACTGTTAACCGCCTCCTAGCAGAATCTAGATTGCCTAACGAGGCACCACCTCCTAGCAGAGTCTAGATTGCCTGATGAGGCATGAAGAGCTGATTTCACCATGGCCAAATACAGCACAGTGAGCCCCAAAATGCCAATAACCAGCAGTGGAAGGAAGAGTGCAAAGAGTTCTACAATGGTGAACACAGTGAGTTCTCTAGACTTGTGGAGCCTAAATCATGGTTTATGGTATACGATAGTTGCAATATATAGGGAAAAAAATCACTTTTGTCCTCCATCTCCTTATTGTACTGACCATTTCCCCCAACCTTCCTTCTCCCCAAGCACCTCAGAAAAAAAAAAAAAAAAAAAGAAAAAAGAAAAAAAGAAAACATCAGATAGGACCCACTTAGCTCATATCTTATTTTATCAAGTGAGCGACTTCCACAAGCAAAGTGAGGAAATAAGGTTCTTCCATAACTTAAGCCTTACGTCCAGCAAATTCTCATCTCTTGGAACAGAAGAATGTGATGTTAAACCTTTATCTACAGGGACATGAAACTTCCCACAACACAATGCTTCACCAATATTTTTTAGGGCATAATAAGAGAATAATTTGCTTTAAATACACAAACGTAGTGAAAAACTATGACATGGTACAAGATGAAATTTTCTGTGTAAATAGTACTTGAATGCTGCAAAATTTACAGCACTTACTGTGATATAGTCAAATTACTGATACATCTGTCAAGCTATTAGCTGGAAGTATAATACATAGAATACAACATGAGCATCTAGACCACTCAAACAGGAATGGATACAATGAAGGTTACCTACTACAATGAATGTCACATTTGCCGAGAAGCTCCCACTCGCCAACCTAAAAAACAAGGCTCCCGACCAACATAGAAGTTAAGGGAACTGTGAGATTGTCATCAAGCTCAGAGCTCAGAGGATGCGATTCCACCAGTGCAGAAGCAAGAGAGACCATCAAGAAACCAGAAACCATCTCCCAACTTCCTTGGATATAACCAAATGAAGCAAAATAGGACATAAACCTGTAGACAAAGTAAATCATACCACTCAGGCCACCACTCAAGCAGTTTTTAGTTTGCGGTCAATACAGAATCATATTATATTCAACTGAAGATTACCCGAGAGATGCTAGAAACCCAGCAGAGGCCATCGCAATGCTACCAGCGAACGATTTATTGCTGTTGTAAGGAAGTTTATGACGGCCAAACCGCCTTCCAATAATGTCTGCAAAACCTGAAAACAACCAAAACAAGTGTCTGAAAGCCTACCCTTTTTATTTATGGATGTTGGGGTGAATTATGTAGATTTTCAAAATGACTACCACATCTCCTGTCCAGGAAATGCAGTCAGGAAGAAGGAGGCCAACCAACACCGTGCTGCACACTTGATATCTCTCTATTATTCTAAGCCTTGAACAAGGATTATATCGTCCATTGAATGATGGAGATATCTTCACACAACTATTATTTTTTTACATTAACCACTCTAAAAGTATTTCTCAAGATTTAGGCAGGGCCACAGGGGGCACATCCCATGACATTTGAAGAAGTCCTCAGTACATCCTCCCTTAATAATTGCAGTTACTTTATCGAATATGCCGACATAATAAGCAAGAAAATATGGGAGTTCAGATTACTTTACCATCTCCTGCACAGAGGTTGCATATAGCTGCAATTGCAATTGGCGAAGTCTTCCAATAATAAGCACAAGCGAATGTAATAGTAGAAGCATAGTATAGTGGGCCTTTAAGAAGTTCCCTGAAAGAGAGATCAAGATGATTTCAGTTTCAGAAGTTAAACAAGGTTTCTTGGAGACAAAATAGAAGAGGAAAGCAATACAGGACCAAGAATGAAAATCTGAAGAAACTGATACCACCACTAGATTGAATTGCTTGACAGAGAAGATCACTTATCAAATAACTAATTGGAAAAATCGCTGTTGCGATTATGGTGATATAGGCAACATAATTCTATCACATGAAGTTCACTTCTCTTTAGGCAGATAATAAATGACTCGAGTTACAAACCTGTGGTCCCCAAATCTGCTCATAGACTTCACTGTTGCCTCATCTTTCCAAATGCCAGATCCCACAAGAAGCATGCGTATGATGTTAAGCCCTGGAACTGTAGCAGCTAACAGTGCACCTTGATGCCCAGAACTGTAATGAATTAGCAATAGCCACTTCACCAAACAAAATAAGCCAGTATAATTCTGAAATAGGTCACTTAGTCTAGAGAATACCTGAACAGTGGCCAGCAAAGCATGAAAATTATTCCGATGCTTACATGCACAAGCTTCCTATTAAGTTTCTAAATGAGGGAAAAAGGCAAAGATATTTAGATGTAATTAACAGCATGAAAACAGCAATCACTCTAGAACTTGTTTTTTTTTACAGGGACTGCTTTCAGATATGAATAAAATTGGTCTCATTAGTGAAACAAAACATCCAAGCATCCTGACACAGCATCATCAGCAGGAAAATCACTGAACACCCTTCCTTTCTGTTCAAAAGGCAAGATATTCCCATAGGAGGCAATACACAAATCAATTGCCTTGCTCAAAAATTACATACATATATGCAAGCACATACATCTGTTATGATTAATCAGGTCGTCAAATTTTCTTAAAATCTTACAATGCGTAAAGTTTATTATAGGAGTTCGTGAGGACATACCAAAGTTTCATTCATCGTCTTATGAATGAGGGGTTAATCTGTTTCTTTCTTACTAGTTCATGTAATTCTTTCCGCAGAAACAGTATACTTAATGAAAGTCCCGACTTTTTTTCTCCCTTGAAAAGTGGAACTTACCTTTTACTTTATGAGATCATTCATTGGAATGCGACAATCCTCATCAGTAATATCCCTTATAGTTATTTGCAACTGCGATACATAATAAATTACAATGGTATCTTTCACAATTCCAATCCAAATTTTTGTTGCTTCAACTGTGCAATACATAGGTCGACTCCTGAACAAGAAACACGCACAGAATGAAGTTTTAAATGGGGGAAGAAGAATTGAGACTTGGCTTTAATACCGCGTCACAACGTTGAATCCAAAACTCAAGCAACGGGGTGGGTCGAAAGATGCTACATGGATGTGAGGCGCAAACAAAGCCGACAGACGAGAGATGCGGTGTACTGCCGCAGATTTCATTCACAGCAATTCGATGGAAGTCGGGCGACAACAGATAAGGCAAACTATTGAAGCTGGAATCGCTTATTGCTATATAAAAAGGAGAGCCCCCGAACACGGTCTGACAAAGGGCTATAATCTCTCCAATTTCCTCTTTTTGGCATTGGACAGTACTCTTTAATTGCGCATCCGATTTGATTCCGCGGACCAGACGTAATTCATCATCTCGGTAAAGCTTGAAAGAATACTAGTGTCAAATGCTGGCCCGTTGACTTATCTGGAAACGAATTTCAATTGCAAAACGCCGCTCTGTCCAAGCCACATTGCACGTAATTTCCGTTGACTTAGACGGCACGCGCACATAAAAGACGCGAACGAACGACCAATTGAGATAAGAGGGAGAGAAATCCCGTCCCAACCTGGTCAAAGAGGCCCCGCTTCGCCGTTTCCTGGAACAACCGGAGGCTCGAGAGGGCGATGCCGCCGGTCACGGCGGCGGCGAGGGCATCGGAGAGGACCGGGTTCTCGTGCAGCATGGCGGCGGCGGCGGCGCTCCGGGGGGGCGGCGGCGGCGGCGGTACCTCGGGGGCGGTCGAGGATCGGAAGCCGCGGCGAGCGGCGGAGCGGAGGTCGGTCGGCGGGGAGGAGGAGGAGGAGAAGGAGAGGTTGGGAGGGCGGAGGTGAGGGATCGGGGCGGAGATGGGGAGGAGATGGAGGCGAGATCGCGGAGGTGGGGGAGTAATGGCGGCAGTAAAAAATTCGACGGGAGCAGCAGCCGTCATTTCCTGTTTTTTGCCAATTCGGGAATGGGGTGGATGGAGGCGGGGGGTCGTTGCATTTGGCGCACGATGACTTTTTGACTTCGGCTTTTTTACCGCGCCCCTCTCTCTCTCTCGCTTCTCGACTGCTTTTTTACTGCCCCTGCGAGCTTAGCGCATCAAAGACGTGTCATCATCAATGCGATCGCCGGGTCAAAACCTTGACCATTAATCGAGGCCCGCCTTGTGTCGGTCCATTATTGGCTTCTGACACTATTTTATTACGGGCGTTGGATTTCAACCTTCAAAACTAGGTGGATTCCCTCGATTTCCAATTCGTGGAATCGAAAACCGACTCATCTTGATTTTGGAATTGGTCCGGCTCTAAGATCGGTCTAGGAACCGTTGATTTTTATTTTTGAGTTTCCTATCATTAAAAGAAAAAAATTTGGTGATTTAGGATTTGTTTCAAAATAAAAAAAATTAAAAACATTAAGAAATTTTGGCATGTCCATTAGTCCAATCCAATTCCTTATGTGAAACTGAAAATGTGACAATTTATTCTTAATTCCATATTTTCTTAATCCGAAAACCATGCATAACCGACCAATTTGGTATAATTCTTAGGATAGATCAGGACCAATGTGCAACTCTCCTTCTTATTATGTACATTTATTTTATTATCTATTGTGGGTCCCATTTTTAATTTAAGATCATTCCCTACCTTTCTTTTTCCTTTTCTTTTGTTTAATTACACTAGAGACAAACTATCCATACTCTATTAGACAAGATTAAACGCAATGCTTACTTTTGATTTAAGATTATTTCTTGTCTTTTTCTTTTCCTTTTTGATTTTTTTCTTTTCTTTCTCTATTTGGATAAAAATTGATGTTTGGCTTTTATTTAAAAAAAATAGTTTATTTGGTAGATTGCTAAGTAATTATTGTATTAATGAGTTGTATTGTTCTCTCTCTCTCTTGTGGTTCAAACACACACACTAGGAAACTATTATTTAAAAAATAACCTAAGCACAACTAAGAGTGAAAATAATCATCTACTGATTTTAGTACACATTTTGTTTGCTTATAACTTTAATATGTGTCATTACATTGTAATCCATGTATTTTAACTATTTGTCCTTCATTTTTTCGATGAATCTAACAGTCAAATTTTAATTTATTTTTCATGCCATCATTAAATTATGTTTTTTAAAAAATTCCAAAAAATTAAAAAAATATGACAAAGTTAGGTGCATAAAAAATGCTAAACATCCATAGTTATCATACAAATGCACATTATGACATAGAAATGGTATAATTAGCTGTTTACAAGAAATTACGACTATAGTAATTGCATCATATGACAACCCATTCAAACCATTTGCAAAAAGATATTTTGTCATTTATAAATGCATAAGAATTTTTTTATAGAATCATCTTTGTAACTTAACAAAAGATATTGTTTGTTCAGATGCTTAGCTCCCCTAAAAAAGGTTACTCTCTTAAAAAGAAATTACTTGAAAATATTTTAATTATATTCATAAGAAAGTCATTATTTACTTAAAATGCATAGATACATACATAGGAATAAAGTTATAGTGCGAGAAGCTCCAGCCTTAGTATACATCTTTAAAGTTGAATTGTTGGATGCTTTAGTCCCCTATGCTTACTACATTTCACCCCTATGAATTTCAATGATCTTAGAGGCTTGTTTGTTTTGCAGAAAAATGAATGATTTAGATTTTTTTTTAAATATGATCATTTACATTGCTTGAAACAATTAATCAAAAAATATGTCTTCTTTGTCAATAACAATTTATGTCTAATTATTTGTGTAGACAATGAAAATATTATTAATTCATTCAATTTTATAAGCAATACAAGCCATCCTTTTTAGGAAAATGTTTTCTAAATCATTCAATTTTCATAAAACAAACATAGCCTAAATATGAGTTTGCTTTAAGATTTGATGAAAATATACTTAATTCATTTATTTATATAAGTGGTCCATGCAATCTTTTTTAGTAAAAATGTTTTTTGAAATCATTGATCTTCCGTAAAACAAACAAAGCCTAAATATGAGTTTGATCTAGGATGTTTGCTTTTTGATTTACATGTCTGACTATTATGGCCATCGACCCAACGGTACCACATTTCTTTCTCTTTTCAACAATCTCAAATGCAAAAGGATCATGAGTGTAAAAGTTGCTTTTGCTTTAATTTTTGACCTGAAAAATTGGCCTTCATGAGATTTAGCTAGGGGCACATATAATAAGGGATCACTTGCTCATACAAATTGCTCAATTTGCTTTCGAACAACTTTCTTTTTGGAAATTGGCCACTTTTGATTTCTCCTTTCCAACTCATGAAGTAGTTGCCGAAATATCTTCTTCATTATTTTGGGTGACGTCACAATCCAAAAGGGACCTTATATCAAGCCTCCATGGTTAATAAATTATATCTAGTAGTAAATCTTTTGAAAACCTCTATCTTATTGTATGAGCACATGGAAAGCCCATGGATTACATAAAATGTCTAGTACAAACAGGTAGCTTAGCTCTACTTTTAGCAACCTCATATTGCTTGTAGAGCTTATCTAAAACAAATACCAATACTTAAGTAATCAAGCTCTTGAAAAAGGAATATGAAGACGATGAAGAACCCTAACCTTCTCACTTGACAATTTGATTTTGATTTCTTGAAACTGATTCTCAATTGTAAGGCATATTTTATTTTTTCACCTCCACTAAATTCCTATTGAATCTTATAGATATGTTTTCAAAGTCAAATGTGCCCCTCTAGCTCTTGAAGTAACACATTCCCAAAATGCACGTGTAAGTCTGTTCAAGCAAGCAAAGAAGCTTTCTAAAAGGAAGTCATGTATCTTTAATGTAATTAAGGACTAATGGCTTTTCCTAACAACCATCTTCAAATTGCTATTTTGATCATATTTCACTTCACTCTTGGAGTTCAAAACCTTGGACAATCGAACACAAAAGAGTCCCGCTACATTCTTTCTTCAAACTAAAACTTACATTTCACCACAATATTTTTTTCTAAATCTGCCAAACATACAATAAGTTCACACTTCTAGGGAAAATGAATTGAACTGCGTTCATCAATATTGACTCTTTATCAATGACAATAGCCGAGTTGACAATTAACACCCAATATGTTGCTAAATATCTTCAAAGTCCAAACATAATCCTTTTCTTCTTCTTTTCTCAAAAATTCGAAACATGAGTAGAAAGAGATATTAAAGCTAGAAACTCCAATACTATCCAACATAGACATTGTGTATCTATTAGTCTTATAAGTACAATCCATTACAAAGATACTTAAGAAGCTCTTCATTAGTATAATGGAGATAGGATGAAAGAAAAATTATACATCAAATGACCCTCGGCATCATATTTAAAACTGTATATGAATCTACTTGCTCGAAGCTCATCCTATAAAAAGCTTGGACCATTGTGCCGGGAAGAAAGAATTTGGAGAGGAGGTATGCCGGTTTTAGACATCTCTTTTACACAAAGCTTTAACTTTAGAAAAATAATGACAAGTAGGATGTTTAAACAGATCATACAAAGGATCATGATGCTTTCAATATTTTTGGATGATCATGATTTGATCTTCTTTTTATAGCAACAAACTTTAAAAGTACAAACAATCAAATGAAATCCAATCTTTTTTCTATGAAGTGCAATATAAATATGATGTTGATCATGATATTACCTCCCCTATCGTGCAAGAAGAACATATTTGTCTCTCTTTAATCTTTTTACAATGCAAACATATTGAGCTAGAAGATGCATTGGCACACTACACAAAAGATCCTTTTGCGTTAGAAAATTACTTAGGGCGTGCATGAAAACGTTCCAAAAAAACGTTTCTGGAACACTTCTGTACTTTTTTTGTTCCCGGGAACAAAAAAAGAATAGAAATGCGTTTGGTTGTGTTTCTGTTCTTTTTTTGTTTTTTTTGTTCCCAGAACAAAATTGGAGCAAAAAAGAAACACAAAAAAAGTTGCTTCTTGTTCGTAAACAATTTTGAAGAAACGCTTCTTCTCTCTCTTCTCTTTTTTCTTCTTTTTTCTTCTTCTTTTTTTCTTCTTTTGATTAATGTTCCCGATGAGCCTTTGCTAGGTGAGGTTTCATTGTCAACCGGCCGAAAAAAAGAAAAAATAAAAAAGAAAGGAAAAATAAAAATAAAATAAAAATGTTTAAAAAATTAAAAGAAATAAAAAAGAATAAAATTTATCAAACGTGTTCCTATTCATTTTTTATAACAAACGTTATCAAACGCGTTTTTTTGTTCAAAAATTATTTTCCGGGACAGAAACACTTTTTTTTTTTATTTTTGTTCCCTGGAATAAAAAAAGAATAGAAATGTTACCATTCGCACCCTTAGTGATTTTTCAAATGAACTCATTGACATGATTGATTAATGTTTAAGCAATTCTAGCCCTTTTTAGTATTGTCTTTCATAGTGACTGCACTACAAAAAATAATAATGAAAGATGAGTAAATCATGTATATCAACCACAACATTCAATCTTTTAGAAATTTGTGTTGAAACTCGAAGTTGAGAAATTCAGGATCATGAGAATAACTTAGGGAAATAAAGTAAATAATTTGTAGATAAAACTATAATTTCTTTACTCTAATATATGATTAGTGCTAGCTTAGATTACAAGTCATGACAATGGAGAATAAGTTCATAAGAAAACTTACATGAAGGAAAGTTGAAATGTAATGGGTGTGAACAAGTTATAGTGGTTTTTGAAAGAGACATGGGTAGTTTTGTCTTTTAGTAAATTAGTACAAAAGAAAAAAATGTTGGAAATAATTTAAATCAAGAGTGGGACTTGTAAAAGATAAAGTAATCTATTTAAAATGATAGGGGATGTTAGAAGCTAATTAAGGGTGAAAATACTGTGATCCTTTTTTAAAATTAAAATGAGTCTAATGATTTCTATAGAAAAGTGATGGGATTACTCTTTCATAAGGGAAAAAGGGACAAATCAAATTGCTCTCATTCTTTTTAATTTTAGTAGTGCGGTCTCCTACGATATGTTGGCATGGTGATAAAAGGGTCATTTATTATTAATGAGATTATGAATTTGATTCATGTTGTGAGCGGAAGATTTCTTGGTGCATATTATCTCTATTATTAATAAGTAATTAACAAGATCTCAAGTTTGATTCACATTACATTTAAAGATTTCTTCATTGATAGATCTTTCGTGGGTTGTGGTGATGGGTTTGCCTATATCATATCTTTATGATAAGTCATAAGACTAGCAGCCTTATCACACTTTCATTGGAAAAGAAAAGAAAAGAAAAGAATTCACTATTTTAATGAATAGTAATATCTATTAATCGTTTTTTTGAAAAGAAACGGAAAGATGCATTAAAAGTTTTAAAACTCATGATGAAAATGCTTTCAAAAAGTCTAATAAATTTTGAAACTTAAATATGAAAATATAATCGAACCCTAAGACTTTCAAAATATGTAGTCAAATTTTAAATCTGATCATGAAAATGCAATTGAATTTAAAATATTTTAAAAAATACAATTAATAAAAGAACTTCATTAGGTAAATATAAAAAATAGTTAGGACTTAATTATACTTTATTAAAACTTTCAGGACTTAATTGCAAGGGTGAATTTTAGTTCTTTCAATGTGATTTGTCTCCCATGGACGACAAGAAAAGAGTAACCTCCGTCTCTGCGAAGACTCATGGAATGCGGAAGTCGCCGAGACTCGAGAGGGGAAAATTAGAACAGAGCCACCAACCAGCGTTGGCTTTGCCTCCATTGCTTCTCCTTCTCCTTCAAAGGTACGAACTTTACCACAAAGCCGAAGACGAAAGAGACGATGGCGAATGACCCGAAGGAATCGCCATCGCATTCGCGTGCGCTGTCCGCACGCATCTGCGATCGGGTCCCGCAGCTCCTCTCCTCCTTCGTCGACACCTTCGTTGACTTCTCCGTCAGCGGCGGCCTCTTCTTGCCGCCGCCGCAGGACCCTAGCAGCAGCCGCCGCCGCCGCTGCAGACGCTCCACTCCGCTCCCGACCGCGTCGTCGCCATCGGCGACCTCCACGGCGACCTCCCCAAGTCCAAGCAGGCCCTCGCCCTCGCCGGCCTCATCGACGGCGAGGGTAGATGGACCGGCGGCTCCTCCACCGTCGTCCAGGTCGGCGACGTCCTCGACCGCGGCGGCGACGAGCTCAAGATCCTGTACTTTCTCGAGAAGTTGAAGCGGGAAGCGGCCAGGTCTGGAGGTAAGGTTATCACTATGAATGGCAATCATGAGATTATGAATGTGGATTGCGACTTTAGGTATGTGACCGAGCAGGGATTAGAGGAATTTAGGGCTTGGGCTGATTGGTTTAGGACTGGGATTTCTATGAAGGGACTGTGTAAGGCGTTGGAGAAGGAGAAGGATCCTCTTGATGGGATTCCAGTAGCCTTTCCTGGCATCAAGCAGGAATTTCTCGATGGTTTTAGAGCTAGAATCGCTGCACTGCAGCCGAACGGGCCGATTGCAAGTCGTTTCTTGTCACAAAATTTGACCGTGGTGGTTGTTGGTGAATCTGTTTTCGTTCATGGAGGGATCTTGGCGGAGCATGTGAGTTACGGATTGCAGAGGGTCAATGACGAGGTGAGGGATTGGATTAATGGCCTAAAGGGGAGATTATCGCCACATTACATGAGAGGGCGGAATTCTTTAGTTTGGTTGAGGAAATTCTCGGATGAGGTTGCAAAGAATTGTGATTGTTCTGCCCTTGAGCATGCTTTAGCCACGATTCCTGGTGCGAAGAGGATGATCATGGGGCATACTATCCAGGAGTCTGGGATCAATGGGGCTTGTAACGACAGGGCGATTAGGATTGATGTGGGCCTGTCGAAAGGATGTGGTAATGGTTTGCCTGAAGTTTTGGAGATAACTGGGAATTCGGAGTTGAGGATCTTGACATCCAACCCTCTTTACCAGAATAAGCACAGGTCTCACTTAGGTGATGATAGGAGGAGTGGGCTGGGATTGTTGCTCCAAGAAGGGGGACTGAGGCAAGTGGATGTGAAGTCCTAGATGTCCCAAAGGCCAGTCTCTCTGAATTGACTAGTTCTATTGGATTGTTTCAGAGGTGATCGCTTGACAATGTTGGGTCATATAGTATGGTATACCATTAATAATAATTAAACTTATTGGTGAGAGCTTTCCACATGATGTTCAGATTGTAGCTGGCAAGAGTAGACTAATTATTTATAGATGTAGGCTTTGAAATCTATAAGCCATTGATTATGAATAGGGTACAATCAAGTATAAAGGTTCTCAGGACGTCAAGATTATACTTTGTGCTGTGAAGTTGATTTTTCCCTTTCCCTTCCTCTTCTCTTTATTTCATGTCAAATGTTGCTGTGAAACTGCAGAAAGTTGCAGCACAGATTCAAACATGCGTGCTTGTATTTCATGGAAGTTGATTGGCATATGTCAGTTGTCTTGAGTTGATCGGTATTCGACTTTTTCATTGTTGCAAAAATTTAGCCTCCAGCAGTGGTTGTCTAAGAGACCATCTGTCTTAGTTCCATTAGGAGAGTAAATACACCCTTTCTGCTTTATGTGTTAGGGAGCATAAAATGTTTTCATAAGATTTGAGAAATCTGGCGTAGTCAGATGCTTTCATGTAAATGAAATGGGTTGTTTGTTGGGTTGGATTGTGGGAGTTGATTTAATTAGCTGGATCTGTATACTAACCCAAGAGCGGAGATTGTCCAACAGGCTGTAGAGTTGCCGCATAACATACTTCATCAGATCGAAGGATGTCAACACTTGTAGGGAAGCTCATATGCAAGAAATATAGCGATCTTGGTCCATTATTCTCTATTCAAAAGTCAAGTATCATAAACCTCATAAGTTCATCAAGTACATATTTCTAAGGCATTTCTTCTGGTACAATCTGCAGAAAATATATGGCCTCAATGCGTGGGAAATCTTTTTCATAAGTAATTAGAAGTGCCATCATTTTCTTATGATGCTCATTCGAGTGTCAAATTTTTTTTTTTTCGCTCGCTTTGAGTGTTGCATTAGGTGTAAAATCATCCACTTGAGTGTCTATTCTAACAATTTATTCTCCGTGGCTTTTTAAATTATGTATTGAATTCAAAGTGACTTTTTAAATGATATTGAAATCCAATGTGGAAATTTTTTCTTCCGATGTGGTAAGATTTAACAAAATGACAACTTTTTTTGGGAACACACACTCTCTCTCTCCCCTTGAAGCATAGCCCAGCAACTTCGACGCGGCTTGGAAGCATAGCCCAGCAACTTTGACGGGAACGCTCCTCTTCCGTTGTCCATTGTCCTTCTGGCTTTTCTATCCATACGCTAGCTTTGAGTTCCAAGATCCGTTGATGGAGGAAATAAAGAAATAATAATGGCAACTCCCGAGGGATTGCAAGAGAGAATCTCTTTTTGAGAGAAGAATAATACTAAAAGTGCCGCAAGTTATGTACAATGCTCACTTTAGTGCTAAATTTTTTTTTTGGATCACTTAAGTGTCAAATTTTTTGAAAGATGATATTTTTAGTGTCAATTTCGATTAATTTGGCCAGAAATCTAAAGTGACCCAATATCTTAAGATATGGTTTGCCGAAAGTCTAAAATAGCATCGATGTTGTTTAACCAGTTTCATCTGCCTGACAACCCAAACCAACGCCGTTCACAAGAAAAACGTGGTGAAATTTCTTGTTGAATGACATCATTCATCCCTCCCTCCCTCTCTCCCTCCCTCCTCCATTACACGAAGATGAGGGAAGGATTGGGCTTGGAGGCGGTGTCGGAGGTGGAAGATTGGCGGTGGGATTCGGCCTCAAGCTCGCGCTTCTCTTACTCGCGAGGCTTCTAGATTTGCTTTTGCTCGATATTGGGGCGCTTGAAGATGCTTCGGCCACCGGTTTCTTCGGCAAGATTTTGGCGCTTCTTGAGTAGTTCTTGCATGGGGATGTCCGTTCTAGGGTTTCGTACGCAAATCATGACAGAATGAGATGGATTCATGACAAAATAGAGATGACTTAAAACTCTACATACTATGTTTAGGCGGAGAAATACATTGAAATCAAGTTCAAAGCTTACGTTTTTAAACGTTTAGCATGTGTTCGACTATTTGCCTGAAAGAGCTGATAAAGTTGTTTTCATCAAATCGATGTTCGGAATTAGGATTGATTCACGATTTCTTCCATGATAGCTAAAACTATGTGATCTAAATCTTGATTGGCCCGGATGAGTACCTGGAGCCCATTTTCCAGTGATGTCCTTGCGTCAAGGCCGTCATCGCTAGATCCCTATTAGCCGGCGAAGATGGTGACTGGTGTAATGTTTTGGTGGCGGCGGTCTGGTGATTGGTGGCGGCAACTTAGTGATGGTTGTTGGCGTATGGGGTCGGTCGTGACAAGAAGAAAACAAAGAAGCAGAGAGGGCGCAGAAGGAGAAAAGAAAAGAAAAAAAATAGAAAAAAACGAAGAAAAAATGACGTGGAGGGAGAGGAGGAGATTGTACACATGGAAATGCCATGTGGACTGATTTTTTTTTTTTTTTTAAAAAAATGCCAACTCATATTAAAATTTTAATTAAAAAGCCATGTATTAATTTTAGTTGTATTTTATTGTTGTTGGCACTTAGATGATTGTTTTTTTTTTTTTTTTTTTTTTTAAATTTGGCACTTAAGTAATTCGGCGAATACTTTCGACATTAAAATAAGTGTCATATATAATTTTTGATACTTTTAGTATCATTTTCCATCTTTTTGAGTTAGGACTGTTCATATGGGAGGAACCTCTCCCTCTAAGCTTTGAGAACCCCAATTTTGGGTTTACATATTTTTGCCCAAATTTCAGAGTTAAGGTTCTTCACCAACACTTGCAATTTTGACAGAATTTTTCCCTCCAATTTCCTTAATTTGGGTGAGGGTTCATCAAACACATCTCTAAAAATTGTCGTTATAACTTCTCACTTGTTGATTTTGTTTGGCCAGTGAGTCACGTTGGATTTTCTCGCGAGACAAATCGCCTATTACCCTTACGTGAATAATTTTTAAAAGATGTGATGCTCAAGTGAGCATCTTATGAAAATTATGACACTTACGGCATTCTTATCCCTAAGCAAATGCAATGATACATGCACCATTTTAACAACACAAATCAGTCCAGTAGTAATTTTCAAGGGGCGGGATACAGAGAGTCTACAGGTTGAATAGATCCTGTCACTGTAATGTTCCTACTTGACTTGCTATTTTCTTATTGTCCTTCAAGTATGTCGTGACTACAAGCTTGAGAAAGGCCGATTACATGGGAAATTTCTACCCTAAAGCTTCACTAGTCTATCAGAAATCCAACTGAAGGGAATAGTAAGTGCTTCCTCGGCTCTTTCCCCAGCTCTCTCCTCCAGCCTTCTAAATTTTGGTATTAAACGGCAGACGTAGTCTTGGGCTCTTCTTCCCTCCGCTGAAAGTCCAGTCATTTTCTCCACCTTCCACCTTCCCACCAGAAACTCTAGAACATCTGAATAGTCCTTTGCTGTGTAAATGCTCAGCCTCTGCACCACGGCCGAGTAATGCGAGAAAATGTTGTCATCACAACCGTCATACATCAGATGTGCTGGCATGGTGATTCTCTTTCTCATCATGTCGGCAAGTGCCAAGACAGCACCATCTGGATCGATCTCAAAGAGCATCTCCATGATTTTTGTATAGGCTGCTTCATGACGCTTCTCATCTGATGCAATTATGCCGCAAATTTGAGCCAATTTCGTGTCCCCATGTGCCTTGGCGAGCCTGCCAGTGTTTCCGTGAGAAATAGATGTTGCCCTTTCTTGAAATGAAGTGTATATAAACAAGAGGTAGGGACTGTTTTCTGCCCGGGGATCCTGGGAAAAAAAATATAGAAAGATAATCAGCTCCAAGAAGCACAGAGTTGCCTCAAATTTTAGTGGGATCTATCTCAACTGATTGCAGAGGCATAAAGTACATTTGAAGACGACAATCAACAATTTCGAGATGCAATGGACATATATGTCAACCAAAATGATTCCAGTGCATTCAGTCTCTTTCAGCTGCAATTATTTGCATGCATTTGAGTAATTACTCTGTGCTGATGCACTTTAGTATTAATTGGTCGTGGTGGTGCTGGGATCTCACCATCCCTGTCCCAATAAGATATTGAATCGTTTTCTCAATTCGCTTCATGTCCACCCGTCCAGACAGGTACAAATACTTGTTCAGGAGGTCACCATGTCTGTTCTCCTCCGCAGTCCATGCCCTTGTCCAAATGGCCCAAGGTGTTAGGCTCGAACCTGTTTCGTCTCTAAGTCCGTCCAAAGTATTGAGCATTGTCTGATAAGTAGGGAGGGCTTCTTCTGTTATCATGCTTCCAACCAAAGCAACAAAGTAGTCATCAGGGATTTCCCTAGCCCTCTCCCTAAGTTCCCTAACTTGTTCTTCAAATCCATCTGATGTTGCATCTGGCAGAAAGTCTTGTGGTTGCCAACAATTCTCGACAGGTTTCAAGTGAACCAATACATTCTTCTCGGCCCAATCCTCCATGGACTTGAATATTTCGATCTTTTCAGGTGGCATGGAGTGGGTTACCTGAACATGTGCCTCTCTTCGAGGAATAGAAGGCTTCTTGACGTTCTCAATCTCCCTGCATCGAACATATGATCTTTTATGGTTCATTACAAGCCGGAAACAAATTGGATGTTGGATCTAGTTCAATGTCAAATCGTGAAATGGGGTTCCTCCCCACTTGAATAATAGGATTAGTAGATGTGTAGATTCACATGGATTGCAAGAACTTTGGCTGGTCGGGATACTGATGATGAAGATTTTGGAAGGACTGACTGGAGCACCCAACACCCTATCGAAAATGGTTACGTCCGTTCATGCTAATTCAGTTTTCCAGTTTCTTTTTCGCTTTCTTTCTTTCATTTTGAAAGTGAAATTCTACTTTTACCACTTGATATTTTTCTTTGAACTGTAATCGATTCAATCGGCAGAAAAACAAGGTGTATGACTATAAATAGATACTCTGTTTATCCAGAAGTTCCTTGATCATTCATAAGAAGCAAGTGATACAGAATCGGCAAACACTTCTGCTACCCAGAAAAGGTTGTGATAAGAAATGCTCAATTTTCTCATGCTCCGCTACAGCGAAGCGATCCTCTAGGATAGCTATAACAGCATGACCTTCCTTCAAAATATTGTAAAGCTGCCTAACTTTTTGCATGGTTCTGAAAATTTCGTGTTGGTGGGGTGGTTGGTGGCACTGGTGCCAGCGCCGGAGGTGAGGTGGTTGGAGGGTGCAGGATAGAGACAGATCGAGATCCTTGGGGTTACTGTTTTGGTATCTCAAGGGTTGTGTTTTCAGTAACTGGAAGACGCGGGTTTTATTCTGGGAAATTTTTTTTCAAGAAAAATATCATGATAAGGGAAAGTGTTTTTTAGGAAATCATTGTCTAATAGAATGTTTTCCCATTTTCAGGTTAGTGAATTCATTTTCCCTACTTCAAGTATGCATAATTTCTTTGATCCTAACCAATCATTTTCAGCAAACTAAATGCGTAATAATTCAGAAAACTAATTCGCAGAAATTTTTTTCACTCAAACAAGAGCACCCAAAGATGAGAAGATTGAATCATTGGGTCTCCACTTCGTGGTGGTGAATTAAAGATGTCGATTCAACCTCTTAAAAGGAGCTATTCTATAGCATTGTTTCGCTTATCGATGGCATAACTTCCGCCTAGTTCTTACAAAAGATACATACTTTGTGCATTCACAATGAGAATTAAATCAAGCACTTACGTTAGCTCCAGAAGAACGAGTGAATGGAAGAAGGGGAATGTTGAAAACTCACTTGGAGGTGGCGCCAGAGCGAAGACTGGAGGACATGGACTTGGAAGATCCGAGGCTGCGATCGGCGATTGGAGGCAGCTTAAAGGAAAGCGACTTCATCGGTTTAGAAGTGAGAAATGGACCGAGTTGGAAGGCCATTTTTGTTTGTTGATGATATGTGTTGTCTTTTTTTTGCTTGGCTTGGTTTGCTCTTTGAGGACGAGACTGCACAAGACGATTTTGAGCAAACCTTGGGGAGTCTTATATGAGGGAATTTAATGGACGTGAAGCTAAAGATTTGTTTGGGAGAGGAGTGTTTGGGCACAAGAGGGCGTTCCGAATACAAAAGGAGCGGTGAAATTTGTCCTGTTTTAGCCAAGCTTTTTTAAAAAGTGAAGCTCGAAAGCAAAGTGAAAAGAAGCTGAAGTTCTCAGACAGAATTCCAAAATACTCGGTCTTGTGGAACACGTCCGACGACTACCAAGCATCCATGCACGCTACTAATAGCCGGTCTTTCTCACCGTGATTCCCGTGATCCATCATCCATCCGAAGTTGGAAATGTCACCCGCATGACATTGTGAATTAGGTAAGAATCTCGATTAATATGATTTTTATATATCTTGTTGTCTAATTTGTAATATAGCAACCTTTCTTTGAATGTTTGATCCACATTGCCATATCCAATGAATCTCTGGATCCCTTATGAATTGGAAAGTCTTTCCAATTTCACAACATGCATATGATTGACAGTCCAATTTTATGCTCGCAAATATGACTTGCAATTGTATGAAAAAATTGCCAAGCCAATTTCACGCCCGAGATATGATTATTGATTTTCATTAAAAATTGACCAATCAAATCTCATGAGCAAGATGCAATTCGTCAATTTCAAAAATTAAGTAGACACAAATGATATCATGCCTGATTTGCTGCTATGTTATTTTATATGCCTTTGTTTGAATTGATTTTGTTTCTGTAAAAGAATACCCAAGAAATAATAAATATATTCAAATTGGATTAGATTCTCACTAGAATATTGCCTGTTTTACGATAGTTTGCATATTTAGATTAGGCATTTTATTTATTTCGAATTTTGAAATAAAAAAACCAAAAACATTAGTTTAATATGTTAGATTTTCTTTTAATTAATTGAAATTGCATGTTCAATTATTAGGCAACTTTAATTTCGAATTTTATAAAAAGGAAAAGAAGACATAAAAATTATCATGTGTATGCCATGTAGAATTATGTCATTTCTTGCACGTCATCTAGTCATTGCATATTTAAGATCATTTGAGTGCATGACATATTAGGATAGTTGCATTTAATATTTTCTTGTAATTAGATCATGTTAAATAATTAATGATGTGTGGTGTGACATATAGTTTGCATGATAGGTTGTCATGTTAGTGTGTGTCATTGCATGGCATTCCATATAGACTAAGTTTCATTTAAATAAGAGAAAACCTAAAAGAAAATTTTGAGTAAAATTATGTGTTAATTATAAATCATATCAAGGGCTATTGATGTAAAATTTGAGCTAATATTGTAGATGCTTTGGTTGTTATAAGATAAGTCATACAATTTATTCATCATTTTATTGGGTGTTAAATTGATGGATTGTGCACACGCATGGTCACCTCACATGTTAGGGAGTAATAAAATGAATTCAAGCTGCTTAATAAACATTTTTTTTTTTTCACGAAAAGAATGGTACCGAAAGGGTATTAGAGAAATCTAATGTAATCAAGTTTTTGTACTCAAGTTCTCTGGTTTATAGGACTAAAATAATTCTCTCCCATTATTTTACTTATGTATCTAATCGATCTACCATAAAATGATTAATGGTGACTCTTAAATAAAATTCATTTGCAAGCTAAAAACTTGAACATAAGTTATGAATTGGTATGGGCTTGGAAGAATCTGAGCTAAGTTTAGGCTTAGTAATCCATTAGCCAAAACCTATGTGGTGCACCCGAGGTTAGGTTGCGACAACTTAGTGACTTAATTGGGGAGTTGAGTTAAAACTCTTAGTGGACTTAGGCTAATTTTCTTTTCTTTTGAAAAAAAAAATGTTTTTTGTTTGGCAACATGGATCTTAGGTATGTCTCTTGGATTTAAGATGTTAAATGTTCTTGTAGGATGGGAAGTATAAGGAAAGTATTTGCTAACCTTTATTTTGTAGGGAGATGTAGGAATTTATGGTTTATTTATATGTATGAAGTGTTGTTTGATATAAATTGTCGTGCATGTTTATGCATTTACACTACACTTTTGTACATACAACCTACCATCGGACCTAGGCCGCACAGGATCATCTAGGATGGTATTGAGATGGATACCACTCCGATCACATGTCCACAGTACGAGTGCCCATCTCAATCTTGAAATTTCTTTCTTGATGTTAAGAGTGCCCACCTCGATCCGGATGTTCGAGACCTATTTCAGCTCTTTGATCAAGCCAAAGTCATGAGGACCCAACTTAGTCCACACGCCCTTGGCTAGTTCCGATCATCCTTGTGGCTCCACTTTGTTATGCCTTATAGAGTAAAAATCGAGCCATGTATCATGTACACGTCTATGTTATTGCCATCGGGTCTACCAATGAAGTAAGTCTTCTAAACCTTCGTCTCACATTTTGCTTACTTTCCCATACATTCAGTTGGTCCATGCTGGGTATAGGTCAATTAGGAAGTTAATATCATGGTCACTTTGATTTAGAAGTAACAATCATTTAGTCCTTACAAATTTCTTTTAGAGAATTTGCTTTTAATTTAGGCCTTTTATTTTCATAGCCGTGTCTTAGGTCGTTATTTCCCAAGAAAAATATTGTTGTTTTACAAAAAATGGCAAAAAAAAAAAAAAAAACTTTGAAGAATTTGTTTTCAATTCATACATTTGTTGTTCCCATTAGAATCTAATTTTTTTTTTTTTTTTTTATTTTCCTGGTTCATGCTTATAAATTTTGATATTTAGTCCATGGTAGGGTCCTATATCTTTATTTTCCTAGTCCAATTTTAGGGAATTCCTTTCATATATGGACTTTTTGTGATTAAAATAAAAAAAGAAAAAAAAGAAAATTAGATAGTTGTCATGGACTGGTTCCTTACTTCTACCTTGTGCTTATATGTGCGTTCATTTCTTTGAAATTGGTGATTACGGATCGATGCCACTCACCCATCCAAACACGGTCTAGGAAAAAGATGGCCGATCAAATTGATATGTGTGATCGTGTTGCCAATATGGAAGATCAGCTCAAATAGCAACTCACCTTGGTGCAACATATGATTGCCCAAGTCGATTTCCTTCGAGAAAATTTGATTCCTACACTCGCTTTCCTTGAGTTAGTAACCCCCAAATAGGCAAACATGACCTAAATGATTGATGATGACATGCTTGAGCTGAAGGATGATCCATTGTTAGTCATTGTTGAGAAGGCTAAGTCTGACAATGCTCTTAAGACAGAACAAGATGAACGCTCTGCAAGACTTTAGGAGAAAGTGAAACAATTGCGGGAGTCACAATGCTCACTCCCGATCGACTTGTCTTTTTATGGGAAGGTTAACATGGCAAACAAGTTCAAAATACCGGAGTTCAAGAAATAATGATGATACTTCTTGCCCAAAATCTCACTTGTAGATGTACCATGTGTGGATGGCCCAACATGTCAAAAATGAACCTCTCATGATCCAATCATTCCATATGAGTTTGATCGGATCGGACTAAATTGATACATTATGAAGAACATAAACCTTCTCGACACTTGGAATGAGGTGGCCAATGTGTTTCTCAAGCAGTACAAGTTTAATATGGACATTGTACTTTCCCATGAAGATCTCGAGCGAATGGAAAAAAAGAAGAGTGAGTTGTTTAAAGAGTATGCCATTAGGTGGCAAAATCTGCTTGCCTAGATCACTCTTGAACCTATAGACAAAGAGTTAATGAAGCTGTTTGTTAAGACCCTTTCATTTGAGTTTTGCAATCGGGTGGCTAGCACATATGTTTTGAACTTTAATAAACTCATCCTAGTGGGTGAGCAGATTGAGATAGGGTTGAGAGATGGATGGTTTAATGGGCCAATTTCTACAAGCAAAAGATTTATCCCAAATGAAAGCGAAGGAGCTTGAAGCTGAGATTAATGTGGCTATTCTCAATCGAATCATAATGCGTCCAATCAAACTCTAGCAATTCAGATTTCCACTGAGCAAGAAGGGTGGAGGATGTTGGTTCTTAGTCGACAACGAAGTGCTAGAAGTCAATTCACACCTCTCCCTAGACCCTTGTCCAAAGTCTTGCTTGTTCTCTAACAGAAGGGATTACTCTCCATTGAGCTGAAGCAACCAAATCTTGAGCATTATCCTGCATATGATCCCTCCAAAAGTGTGACTATCACATGGAAGAGGTTGGTCACTTCACTGATGATTGCTATATTTTGAAGCATAGGGTCTAAGACCTCTTGGATACAAATGCATTCTCTTTTAATTGTAATCAACCAAATGTCCAGAAGAACCTTCTACCCAACCATGACGGAGGCATATATATTGTCACCAAGTGAAAAAGTTCTTATCTTCACACTCCTCTATGAAGGAGTTTTTTTTTTTTATGCTTTTAGGATTTCAAGTGTTTTTTTTTTAGGATTTCATGCTTTTTGAAATTTCAATTATTGCTCTTGTTTCTAGGGTTTGCTTGTTTGATTTTTCCATTTAATAATGTAATTCATTTGATTCTTCTTAATGAAATTACAAGTTTATTTCCAATTTTGAAGGAATGATAGGGTATATCAAACCATTCCTATGATGATATCCAACAATGAAAAAAATATCATTCATGGAGAAACCCTAAGGGCTAGACTTTCTCATGCTTCCTCCAAAAAACCTTTTTGAAAACAAAAGCATTTCACTACTAAAAACATTTTCCCAAAGCTTGTAGTGGATTAAACCTATTTGTTTACTTGACTCATTTGCTTCTTGTCTCTGAGCATAATACTATAACTTGTTATGACAAGGGACATCTGAAAATAGCATATCAAGTTTCATTGATGACAAACTTTTCGGTTTTACTGATGATCAACTTGCTTATAGCACACTTTCAATGAAAAATAGATGTGGGGCAACTCTCATTACTACTTGTGCAAGACATTAACCCCAAATGGGCAAAAGGAGTGCTCAACCCTTCTCAACTCCATGCTTGATGCAGCTGTTTTCCTAGCACGTCAAGAGAGGATCACCCAATTTTGGAGAAAAATGTGTATCTCATTCTTGAATTAATCAATTCTAAAAATGACATTCTCTCCCTTTTTCCTTACAGATGACAAACTTAGGGCATGTCAAATTCTGATGGTGATAGTGGATTGCCTAAACTGGTTCTTTGGTGTATAATTGAAATTAATCGAGCTTCATTTCTCATTGCATAGAATCCTATTCATGCATGTTCTTTTATGCAGGGGCAAAAAAGCATGGAGTTCTGATATCAGTTGATCAATTCATGTGTCCATTCCTTTTCAAATAAGGGGCAATTCATGGACAACCATCTCTACAAATGTCTCTCCACACTTGATATTTTGACACATCTTGAAAGGACTATTCATGTTGATGACATTCTTGACAAGTTCATAAAATGCTTGTAATCTTTCAAAAGAAAATTTTGCATAACAATTTTACCTATTTAATTCACCAATTCCATTAAAGATTGTCAATACATTCCAATTTAATGAATGATGTGGAATTGATTAAATATGCTAAATGAGATGTGTTAGGATGATGAAAGGCAAGCCCTATCATATATATAGTCCCCTGTTTATATACTTGTGAGATGAGTGTAGGAAGTTCCATATCCGTAAGGTAAAGAGTTTTCTTGCGAAAGGTACAATGACCAAAATGATGAGGGGCAATTCATTTCTCTATTCAAACACTATAGGTGATCCATTGTTTAAGCTCTTTGAGTCCCATACACTAATGGAGATTTCTTTCAAATTACTCCTATCAAGAACCACCCTACATTGGGGTAGATTGAAGGTGACTTGGTATCTTGAGCTAAGGAAGATTGATAGAAATTTTCTTGCTTTCACTTGCATTAATTTTTGAGTGTTATTATTGCAGTTGAACTTACATAGTAATTTAAGTGTCTTAGGATGATGAAGAGCATTATTTCTTTATCCTACATACTTATATCCATTGCTTAGCCCACTCAAGCCTGCAAATTTCATTTCTTTAAACCCAATTGGTGATTATTCTCCATATTGAGGCAAGGCAAAGACAATCATTCAAGTAGCATGTCCAGTGTGCCAATAGAAGATGAAGAACCCCAATATTTTAAATGTTGAATCATTCCTTAAAGATAAACCAAAGCGTGGTTGTTCAATGCATGTGTTGTAGACAATTTGTTGAAAGTCAAAAAATAGAATTAGGGGCATGAAAAAGTAGTATGCCTGGTAAAATAATACCAATGCTCATGAAAAAGGAAGTGAAGAAAAAATTGAATGAAAACTAGGGGCACGGAAAAGCGGTGTGCCTGGCAAAAGCAAGACCAATGCTCATAGAAGAAAATGAGGGAAAAAAAAGAGTCAAGATAGGTGATTATTAGTTGTTAAAGGTTATGTCCCTAATGGAGCAACATTCAAAGAACACAAATGCTGAGTTTTTATAGTTAGTGGAGCACGTTATGAAGACAATCCCCAATGGTAAAGAAGAACACTGGTGGTGAAGTCAAGATGATCATCAACTCTCACCCTTTACGCACATTTTGAGCTTAACGATCATTTCATTTCTCAATTCGTGAACCTAGCCTAAGTTACGTCCCTTACAAAGTCTCTTCAGATTAAGGCATTTGGATTAATGTAGGAGTTTATATGTTTATAAGCATCGCTTGAAGAAGTGTGGGCAAGATTATTTCTTTCTCGTTCTTGACTTATAAACCTAGAGATGATTGTGGAGTATCATTTATTTTAATAGCTTTGACTCAAAGAGTCCCTCATTAAGCCGTTGAACAAGCCAACATTATGGTCCTTGTTAAATACCTTTTAGATTGGTAAGGTCGTATCGTTTATGAGAATACTCGACCCTTATCGATAAGATGATAGTGAGATTGAGTGATTTTCATGAAATAGCTTTTCTGAATGAGAGTGAGTGAAAATCCTTTCAATGAAAAGTCTCTCGTTTAGTATTCTTAGGAAATCCATGTCATAAGTGAAAATTGTCTTGAATGACAATTCTCTCTTGTGGAAATTTGATGGTGTAAATATGGTAAAATTATTATACATAAATCTTGATTGAATTATAAAAATTTTAGTGAACTTTGATGCATGGAGTTTATGAAAGCATTTGTCACGCCCGATCCTTAGGCACGCACACATCCGTCTCACTTGATCGATTTTATAATGCGATATCCCAGGACAATATATCGCCGACCCTTTCATTTATTAAGCACATGCGGAAGCAGTTAAAATCCCCAGACAATAAAACGATGTGATAGAAAAGTAAGGCCATATTTTTCATATTGAAATTTATAACCAAACTTTTATACAAAACACAAATCAATTCATAACTATTCACATCAAAATGGAAATCTCAAAAGAAGATGGAATCTCAATCCCTTCAGTCATACTCAAAATCTCTCTCGGTATTATCTTCTTCTTCCAAAAATCCTTCTACTCGGTTTCACCTCCGAGTTCTCCTTCTCGATTCCTCCTCGGCTCCTCAACGGGGTCCCGAAATGTTTTTCCCCAAACCTGGGATGAGACTACGTCTCGGCAAGTTCTACCCCACTAAGCCCGATTAGTAAACCATTATACTATAGGCTGCCTATACACGCATGGGGCAAAAGACGTACCTTGGCCTCATATCCCACCTGCAAGTTAGTACAATTTATAATAGGCACCCAAGCAATCATATCACTAATCGAAGCATTGATCAAATCGACCTAGTCGATTAAATGCCAACAAGACCACTCACGGTCATTTCTAATCAGTCAATCAATCCACGACATCAAATCAAATCAATGATCAATCGATCTAGTCGATTACATGTCATTCGGACCACCTCTCGGTCACATCAACACCATACTTTAAAATCTCCATTCGGGTACTCAGTCACAGAGCCGGATGAATGCTCTCGGGCGTCTTTTTCGCCAAGGTGACGTACCAATTACCGATCACAAAAATCTCCAGCAGTACACTTAGTCACGAGCCTCATTAATGCTCTCGGGCGTCGTTTTCGCCAAGGTGACATAAGTAACAGACGGTCTACGTGCGTTCTTTAAGGCGCCGTTTTCGCACAGTGATATTCCCCATCACCGAACCACGCCCGTCATAGGTCACAAATCATTGACGGTCACGTGCGTTCTTTAAGGCGCCCGTTTTCGCACTGAGTGATTTCCCTAATCACCGAACCACGCCCGCCATCGGTCATAGACAAGTCACGTGCGTTCTTTAAGGCGCCGTTTTCAGACGATGATGTACTTTATCACCGAACCACTGTCTATACGTACTTGATCAGTCTCGGGTAGTAGAATTCTCGGTTAGTTCTCATCACTCTCTCCACTTATAGCTCAACAAGGCATTACAAATGCTAACTAGCCATACTCGGCCATCTACCAATCAATAATTCAATTTCACTCAATTTCAATCAATTTAGGGTAAATCCCTAAAATATCACAATTTATTTAATTTCATACAACGTAGAGCTCAAATAAATAAACGGACTACGCCACGACAATCAGCACGAGATTTCAGTCGTCGGCCATCAAAATCTTAATTTCCGAAAAATAAATAAATAATTAATTAATTTCGAAAATTAATTAATAATTATTAAAAATTCAATTTAGCACAAAATAAAGCCCAATTAAATAAATGGACTTCACCACGGTCATCAGCATAATATTCTGGTCATTTACCATCCAAGTTGAATTTTCGGAAAATAAATAATTATTTAATTAATTTCGAAAATTAATTAATATTAAAAATTCAATTTAGCTTAAAATAAAGCCCGATTAAATAAACGGACTTCACCACAGTCATCCGCATAATTTTCCGGTTCCAGACCATCTCCCTTGAATTTTCGAAAAATAAATAATTATTTAATTTAATTCCGAAAATTAATATTTAAATGCCCAAAAATCTCACTTAGGCCCGAATCGCCAAATTGAAGCCCGATTAGGGGTCCGAAAATTCCCGAGATGCCTTCAATAAATAGTAGACCACATCTACTTGCTAATTGCGCAATCAATTTATTTAAATCACATTACAATTGATTAATAATTGCTAATTAATTCTAATCTAACAACCTAAACATAATTAATTAAAACTAAATCAACCTTAAAGCATAATTAGTCAACTAATTCAGGATTAGTGAGATTACTCACCAAATCGCGCGCAAATCGGATCAATCCGACGGCGGCGACGCGAGGAACGATTGTTCCCAAAGCACGGCTCGGGTTTGGGGCCGGGAAACGGCCCAAAACGGCCCACGAACAGCTGGATACCCACTCCGTGGGTTTGCTGGTTCGGCCGCAAGACAGCAAGAAAGAGAGAGGGTTGGGGGCGGCAAGAGGTCGGGAGAGCGGGTGGTGGCTTGGCGAGGCCGAGCGGTGGTCCACGGTGGCCGGAGGTGGCCGGATCGTGGCCGAACGGAGCTGGACAGAGGATGGGCAGCAGCTGGATCGCGCGGGGGAGCACGCCTGGGCGCGAGGGATGGCCTGCGGAACGAGCGGCGTTGTGCGGGCGGGCGTCGCGGGCGGTTCGGCTCCGGTGCGGCGGCGGGACGGGCGACGGTGGTCCTCGGCGAGCTGCTGCTCTTCTTTCTTGGTTTTGGTCTGGTTCGCACAAGGAAGAACGAAGAAGAAGAAGAAGGTCACGTGGGGGAGAAGAGAGAGGAGAGAGAAGAGATAAGTGAGAAAACTTTGACTAGTCAAAAGGGGGAGGAGAAAGCAAAATAGGAAACGGCAAGGAACAAAAGGAGAGAGTGTGGGCGTGGGGAATCGCACGAGGGTGAGAGGAGAGGAGAAAGGAGAGAGAAAGAAAAGAGAGAAAAGAAAGAAAAGAAAAGAGAGGGAGAGAGAGAAAAAAAAGGAAAACTAAAATACATAATGTCTTTATGTACATTTTCCTTTCTCTTTTTCTTTTTATTTCCTTTCTAAGCTTCAATTTTTCCCCCGGTAATTTCTTTATTGAAATTTCGGACCCGTCAATAAATCGATTGGCGATGGTACGTAATCCTATTTATCCAGGTCAAATTAAAACCCGAAAAATCTGGATGTCGGCAAAGATTAATTGCTTATTTCTTTGGTGAATGCATATATTTTTGCCCTAATCATATTTGACAGGTAATGTTTTCTCGAATATCCAAGAGCGCTTGACATTTATGTTACTTTTAGGAACCTCATGATACATCCAAAATATCAGGAGGTGAGAAACCTTCATAAACATTTAAGGTGCATCCTTAATGTTCCAAAACTTCTTTTTACCAGGAGGTGAGAAACCTTCATGGATATCTAAGGTACGTCCTAAATGTTTCAAAATTTCTTTCTACTAAGAGGTGAGAAACCTTTAAGAACATTTAAGGTACATCCTAGATGTTCCAAAATTTCTCTTTTACTAGGAGGTGAGAAACCTTTCTTGAAATCTATGGTATGTCCTAGATATTCCAAAATTTCTTTTTACTAGGAGGTGAGAGGCATTCACAAAATTCAATGTATGTCCTTGATGTTCCAATATTTTTCTATCAGGAGGTGAGAGACCCTCACGAATGTTTGAGGTACATCCTCAATATATCAATTTCTTTCTATCAGGAGTTGAAAGACCTTTACGGATTAATCTTCTTTTCTCTCATAAGTTCTAGGAGACATATCCCCAAGAATCAGAGATATCACCAAATAAGTATATTTCTACCATACTCTAAATACTTGTCACTGTGCAGGTATTTCCTCTCAAGTACATCGACATTCGACTCGATCAAGCTGTCCCCAACAGATTTTTCTCCAAATTCAGTCTGATTAAAGTGATCAAAAAAAGGTTTGGGTCATAATCAGATGATCTATGTTGCAATGTTGGGCGATTGAAAAAAGGTTTAGGTACTAGTGAAGCAAAACCTCATTTTAGGCGATTGTAGCAAGGTATGGGTCCTAGAAAAACAATTTCCCGTTCAGGTGATCGTAGAAATGTGTGGTCTTGGAAAAACAAATTTTCATTCACGTGATTGTAGAAAGGTATGAGTCTTGGACAACCTAGTGCTCTAACAGGCAACCATAAAAAGGTATGAGTCTTCAAAAAGCAATTTTTTCCATCAAGGTGATCGAAGAAAGGTTTGGGTCCTAGATAACTAAATATTGCCATATTGGATGACTATAGAAAGGTACTGTTCCTAGGAAAGTAGCTCTCTTTTACAAGACCTTATTACTATTTTGGGTGATCATAGAAAGGTATGAGTCCTAAACGCATGAGACCAACCATCTTGAATTGCTCTACCCTCCTTAAAGGTAAGTCATCTAGGTAGGTTCCTTCATTGTTTGCATTAGCATTTCCATGCATCATATAAATTGTATTTCAAAATGGGATTCGTTTTCCTACAAAAATATCATTCATTGCATATGCATAATCAAAATTAGGTCTCAATTTGTGTTTAAATGCAACCTTTGCAAACTCACATTCAAAGAGGAATAGCTATTGACACCTAAATTTTGGTGACCTGATTATTCCTTCATTACATAGAAAATTAGGGACAAAAATTTAGCCCTTAAACAAAATATTAAATTAAATTACGTAGCATATAGATATTAAAAGCATATTTCATTTAAGTACACATTTGTCGGACGGACGGATGAGGACTCAAGTGGATGGTCCTAAGCTTATTTCTTTATCTGAACTAAGTGCATTGGGCAGCAAAACAGGGCCAAGCTCATTAGAAGGCTATGATGACCGCATCCTTTACATGCCAGAGTTCTAATTCTTTAAAGTGAAAGTCTTGATTCATTGACCCATGTGAAAATTCTTTCAATTTTGTGTGGGCACAAGATCTTTAGTAATTAGGGGAAGGAAGAATGTGGTGGAGACGTCCTTGAGGAAATAAAGGCTGGATATTATTATCTTTCCGCAAAGAATAGGAAAGAAAAGGATATAGGCAAGAAAGTTGAAAGAATTAATATCTTGGTGGATTATTATGATCTTCTGAAGACTTCGTTCTGATATTCGAATATTGACGACGGAGGAAAGAAGATTTGAAAACCCAAGCCGTTCCTCGCCTATAAAGGAGTTGTGATAGAGCCGAGCAAGGGGAGACCACACATTGAATAGACGGCTAGAATATAGAGGACCACGTGAGAGAGATTCGTCTTTTAATTGTCAAGCGAATGCCCAGTAACGTCGACGTGCAGCGAGCAACTTTTAACAGTCCCAGCGGCACTTCGACGCTTCACATTTGTCCCCGGCGTCTGCTCATGCTTGTGCATCCCCGACGCCTTTAGATTGCTGTAGCGCCACTTGCAGTGATTTCTCAGCCCCAACAAAGAACTCAGCAATCCGGACGCATTCCAGTCCAGCACCGGCGTCATCTCCAACCCTGCCGCAGCCGCTTTGACGATTTTCTGAGCAACTCAACTGACAACAGCAAAGCATCCAGGCCGATTCTTCATCAATTCTTTTTTTTTTTTTTTTCGGTTACGTCCCATTACAGTTTCTTCCTCTCTGGGATTCTTCAACGGGCACAAGAGGGCGTTCCCAATACAAACGAAGTGGTGAAATTTGTCCTGTTTTGCCCAAGCTTTTTTAAAAAGTGAAGCTTGATAGCAAAGTGAAAAGAAGCTGAAGTTCTGAGACATAGTTCCAAAATACTCGGTCTTGTGGAACACATCCGACGACTACGGAGCAACCATGCACTCACCGCGATTCCCGTGACCCATCGTCAATCCAAATTCGGAAACGTCACCTGCGTGACATCGTGAATTAGGTAAGAATTTCAATTAATTTGATTTTCATATATCTCGTTACCTAATTTGTATTATGGCAATCTCTCTTTGATTGTTTGATCGAAATTGCCATATCCAAAAGATCTCTTTATCCTTAATGAATTGGGAAATCTTCCTAATTTCACAGTATGTATACGATTGACAGTCCAATTTCATGCCCAAAATATGACTTGCAATTACGCAGAAAAATTGCCAAGTATAAACCATTGATTATGAATAGGGTACAATCAAGTATAAAGGCATTCTTAGGACGTCAAAATTTTACTTTGTGCTGTGAAGTTGATTTTTCCCTTTCCCTTCCTCTTCTCTTTATTTCATGTCAAATGTTGCTGCGAAACTGCAGAAAGTTGCAGCCCAGATTCAAACATGCGTGCTTGTATTTCATGGAAGTTGATTGGCATATGTCAGTTGTCTTGAGTTGATCGGTATTCGACTTTTTCATTGTTGCAAAAATTTAGCCTCCAGCACCGGTTGTCTAAGAGACCATCTGTCTTAGTTCCATTAGGAGAGTAAATACACCCTTTCTGCGATATGTGTTAGGGAGCATAAAATGTTCTCATAAGATTTGAGAAATCTGGCGTAGTCAGATGCTTTCATGTAAATGAAATGGGTTGTTTGTTGGGTTGGATTGTGGGAGTTGATTTAATTAGCTGGATCTGTATACTAACCCATGCCGGAGATTGTCCAACAGGCTGTAGAGTTGCCGCATAACATACTTCATCAGATCGAAGGATGTCAACACTTGTAGGGAAGCTCATATGCAAGAAATATAGCTATTAAAACTGGTTTTCCCAAGTTTGTTATGGCTTCAATACCAGACACGCCACCACAACAATAGCAACAGCTAAATGACAATTAGTCCTTTTCTCAATAGCGATCTCGGTCCATTATTCTCTATTCAAAAATAAAAAGTATCGTAAACCTCATAAGTACATCAAGTACATATTTCTAAGGCATTTCTTCTAGTACAATCCGTAGAAAATATTTGGCCTCAATGTGTGGGAAATCTTTTACCGTCATCATTTTCTTATGATGCTCACTTAAGTGTTGAAACTCTTTTTTTGTTCATTTGAGTGTCGCATTGGATGTAAAATTGTTCACTTGAGTGCCTATTCTAACAATTTATTCTACGTGGCTTTTTAAATTATGTATTGAATTCAACGTGACTTTTTAAAAGATATTGAAATTCAATGTGGAAATTTTTTTGTCTGATGTGGTAAGATTTAACAACATGACAAACTTTTTTTGGAAACACTCTCTCTCTCGCTTTCCTTGAAGCATAGCCCAGCAACTGCGACGTATCTTGGAAGCATAGGCTAGCAACTTTGACGGAACCCTTCTCTTCCGTTGTTCATTGTCCTTCTGGCTTCTCTATCCATATGATAGCTTTGAGTTTCAAGATCCGTTGATGAGGGAAATATAGAAATAATAATGGCAACTCGTGAGAGAGTTTCTCCTTTTAAGAGGAAAATAATATTAGAAGTGTCAAAAGTTACGTAAAGAATTTTAATTTAGTGCAAAAAAGTTTTTTTGAATCATTCAAATGTCAATTTTTTTGAAAAGTGATATTTTTAGTGCGAATTTCAATTAATTAGGCTGGAAATTTGAAGTGACCTTTTATTTATTTATTTATTAATATCTTAAGCTGATGTGGTTTGCCAGAAGTCTAAATCAGTATAAAAGGCCCAAAACGGTGTTGTTTGACCAGTTTAATCTACCTGTCGACTCAAAATGACGCCGTCCGCAAGAAAAACGTGGCAAAATTTCTTGTTGAATGACATCATTCATCTCTCTCTCTCTCTCCCTCCCATCCATTTCTTCATTTGAGCTCTGCAACATCACATGAAGATGGGGGAGGGATTGGGCTTGGAGGCGGCGTCGGAGGTGGAAGATTGGCGGTGGGATTTGGCCTCAAACTTGTGCTTCTCTTACTCGTTAAGCTTCTAGATTTTCTTTTGCTCGATATTGGAGCACTTGAAGATGCTTCGGCCACCGGTTTCTTCAGCGAGAGTTTGGCGCTTCTTGAGGAGTTCTTGCATGGGGATGTCCATTCTAGGGTATCGTGAGCAAATCATGACAGAATGAGATGGGTTCATGACAAAATAAAGATTACTTAAAGCTCTACATACTATGTTTAGGCTGAGAAATACATTAAAATCAAGTCCAAAGCTTACGTTTTAAAACGTTTAGTATGTGTTCGACTATTTGCCCGAAAGAGCTGATAAAGTTGTTTTCATCAAATCGATGTTTGGAATTAGGATTGATTCATGATTTCTTCCATGATAGCTAAAACTATGTCTAAATCTATGATTCCTTGTAGTTTTATGGTGTTTCTTTTGATCCCTAGCGTTGGTCGCGGATGATGTCCTTGGGTCAAGGCCCTCATCGCTAGACCCCATTAGTAGGGGTGAGCATAGTCCGGGTTGGGTCGATCCACCCCCTAACCCTAGGACAAACTCACATAGTGTTGGTCCTCAATTTTTAGGACTAAGAACCGACCTTATTGAGCTTGGAACCAAGGACCGGATCGACTCAGTGGGTTTGTTCCGGTTCCCAAGTCAACTCGGGACCAATTGATAATTTTTTTATTTCATTTTTTGTACTCCTTGAAAAAGTGATTGAGGATCGAACTGACCGGATAGGTTCGGTCTAGTCCGGTTCCAAGATCAACCTGTGATCAACCAATAATTTTTATTTTATTTTTTGTAATCCTTGAAAGAGCAACTGAGGACCGGATGGATCAAATGGGTTCGATAACAAGTGAGATCAGCTAAGAAAGGCAAGCGATAAGGATCGAGTGGGGTGAGTGTCAAACATAGTGAGCATCAAGTGTTGAGTGGGGAGTGCCACGTGGATTTGGCAAATGACCTAAAGCAAGTGAGGTGAGTGTCAAGTGGTGAGCAGAGAAGTTGTTTCTTTTGATTTTGGCAAATTGAAGACTCAGAGAACAAATAAGATAGAAAATAATGAGCACTAGAGGAGGATGTCATAATGCTCACCCCTATCCATTAGCCGGCGAAGATGGTGACTGGTGTAATGTTTTGGTGGCGGTGGTCTGGTGATTGGCGGCGGCAAATTACTGAAGGTTGTTGGCGTATCGGGTTGGTCGTGACAAGAAGAAAACAAAGAAGTAGGGGCGCAGAAGGAGAAAAGAAGAGAGAAAAAGAATAGAAAAAAAGAAAAAAAATGATGTGGGGGAGAGGAGGAGAATGTACACATGGAAATGCCACGTGGATTGATTTTTTAAAAAAGCCAACTCATATTAAAATTTTAATTAAAAAGTCATGTATTAATTTTGGCCATAATTTATCACTGTTGGCACTTAGATGATAATTTTTCTCCATTTTGGTGCTTAAGTAATTTGGCGAAAACCTTCGGCATTAAAATAAATGCTGTACACAATTTTTGACACTTTTAGTGTCATTCTTCCTCTTTTTGAGTTAGGACTCTTCACTAATAGATGAACCTCTCCCTCACTACGTTTGCAGATTTTTGCCCAAAATTCAGAGTTAGGTTCTTCACCACCACTGGCAATTTTGACAGAATTTTGCCCCCCAATTTCTTTAATTTGGATTAGGGTTTTTCAAACACATCTCTAAACATTGTTGTTATAACTTCTCACTTGTTGATTTTGTTTGGCCGGTGAGCCACATTGGATTTTCTCGCGAGACAAATCGCCTATTGCAATCGCCTATTGCACTTACATGAATAATTTTTAAAAGATGTGACGCTCAAGTGAGCATCTTATGAAAATGATGACACTTACGGCATTCTTATCCCTAAGCAAATGCATCAATACATGCACCATTTTAATAACACAAATCAGTCCAGTAGTAATTTTCAAGGCGCGGGATACAGAGTCTACAGGTTGAATAGATCCTGTCACTGCAATGTTCCTACTTGACTTGCTATTTTCTTATTGTCATTTGAGTATGTTGTGACTACAAGCTTGAGAAAGGCTGATTCAAATCGATACATGGGAAATTTCTACCCTAAAGCTTCACTAGTCTATCAGAAATCCAACTGAAGGGAATAGTAAGTGCTTCCTCGGCCCTTTCCCCAGTTCTCTCCTCCAGCCTTCTAAATTTTGGTATTAAACGGCAGACGTAGTCTTGGGCTCTTCTTCCCTCCGCTGAAAGTCCAGTCATTTTCTCCACCTTCCACCTTCCCACCAGAAACTCTAGAACATCTGAATAGTCCTTTGCTGTGTAAATGCCCAGCCTCTGCACCACGGCCGAGTAATGGGAGAAAATTTTGTCATCACAACCGTCATACATCAGATGTGCTGGCATGGTGATTCTCTTTCTCATCATGTCGGCAAGTGCCAAGACAGCACCATCTGGATCGATCTCAAAGAGCTTCTCCATGATTTTTGTATAGGCTGCTTCATGACGCTTCTCATCTGATGCAATTGTACCGCAAATTTGAGCCAATTTCATGTCCCCATGTGCCTTGGCGAGCCTGCCGGTGTTTCCGTGAGAAATAGATGTTGCCCTTTCTTGAAATGAAGTGTATATAAACAAGAGGTAGGGACTGTTTTCCGCTCGTGGATCCTGTAAAAAAAGATATAGAAAGGTAATCAGCTACAACAAGTACAGAGTTGCCTCAAATTTTAGTGGGATCTATCTCAACTGATTCTTGCGGAATGACTCCTGAAGATAAAAGTCACGTGCATAAATCACTATTGGATTGCAGAGGCATGAAGTACATTTGAAGACGACAATCAACAATTTCGAGATGCAGTGGACATATATGTCAACCAAAATGATTCCAGTGCATTCAGTCTCTTTCAGCTGAAAGGATTTGCATGCATTTGAGTAATTACTTTGTGCTGATGCACTTTAGTATTAGTTGGTCGTGGTGGTGCTAGGATCTCACCATTCCTGCCCCAATCAGATATTGAATCGTTTTCTCAATTCGCTTCATGTCCACCCGTCCAGATAGGTACAAGTACTTGCTCAGGAGGTCACCATGTCTGTTCTCCTCCGCAGTCCATGCCCTTGTCCAAATGGCCCAAGGTGTTAGGCTTGAACCTGTTTCGTCTCTAAGTCCGTCCAGAGTATTGAGCATTGTCTGATAAGTAGGGAGGGCTTCTTCTGTTATCATGCTTCCAACCAAAGCAACAAAGTAGTCATCAGGGATTTCCCTAGCCCTCTCCCTAAGTTCCCTAACTTCTTCTTCAAATCCATCCGATGCTGCATCCGGCAGAAAGTCTTGTGGTTGCCAACAATTCTCGACAGGTTTCAAGTGAACCAATACATTCTTCTCGGCCCAATCCTCCATGGACTTGAATATTTCGATCTTTTCGGGTGGCATGGAATGGGTTACCTGAATATGTGCCTCCATACGAGGAATAGAAGGCTTCTTGACGTTCTCAATCTCCCTGCATCGAACATATGATCTTTTATGGTTCATTACAAGCCGGAAACAAATTGGATGTTGGATCTAGTTCAATGTCAAATCGTGAAATGGTGTTCCTCTGCACTTAAATAATAGGATTAGTAGATGTGTGGATTCACATGGATTGGAAGAACTTTGGCTGGCTGGGATACTGATGATGAAGATTTTGGAAGGACTGACTGGAGCACCCGACACCCTATCAAAAATGATTAAGTCTGTTCATGCTAATTCAGTTTTCCAGCTTCTTTTTCGCTTTCTTTCTTTCATTTTGAAAGGGAGAATCTACTTGATTCCACTTGATATTTTTCTTTGAACTGAAATTGATTCAATCGGCAGAAAAACAAGGCATATGACTATGGATGGATACTCGGTTTATCCAGATGTTCCTTGATCATTGATAAGAACCAAGTGATAGAGAATCGGCAAACACTTCTGCTACCCAAAAAAGGTTGTGATAAGAAATGCTCAATTTTCTCATGCTCCCGCTACAGCGAAGCGATCCTCTAGGATAGCTATAACAGCATGACTTTCCTTCAAAATATTGTAAAGCTTGCCTAACTTTTTGCATGGTTCCCAAAATTTCGTGTTGTTGGGGTGGTTGGTGCCAGCGCCGGAGGTGAGGTGATTGGAGGGTGCAGGATAGAGACAGATCGAGATCCTTGGGGTTACTGTTTTGGTATCTCAAGATTTGTGTTTGCAGTAACTGGAAGACTCGGGTTTTATTCTGGGTATATTTATTTCAAGAAAAAAAATCATGATAAGGGAAATTGCCTTTTAGAAAATCAATGTCTAATGAATGTTTTCCATTTTCAGGTTAGTGAATTCATTTTCCTTATTTTAAGTATGCATAATTTCTTTGATCCTAAATGGTTTTACATTGATCAATCATTTTGAGCAAACCAAATGCATAATAATTCAGAAAACTAATTCGCAGAAATTTTTTCACTCAAACAAACACACCCAAAGATGAGAAGATTGAATCATTGGGTCTCTACTTCATGGTGGTGAATTGAAGATGTTGATTCAACCTCTTAAAAGGAGCTATTGCATAGCATTGTTTCGCTCATCGATGGCATAACTTATGCCTTGTTCTTACAAAAGATACATACTTTGTGCATCCAGCACGAGAAGTAAATCAAGCACTTACGTTAGCTCCAGAAGAACGAGTGAATGGAAGAAGGGGAATGTTGAAAACTCACTTGGAGGTGGCGCCAGGGCGAAGAATGGAGGACATGGACTTGGAAGATCCGAGGCTGCGATCGGCGATTGGAGGCAACTTAAAGGAAAGCGACTTCATCGGTTTAGAAGTGAGAAATGGACTGAGTTGGTGGGCCATTTATGTTTGTTGACGATATGTGTTGTTTTTTTCAGCTGAGCTTGGTTTGCTCTTTGAGGAAGAGACTGCACGAGACGATTTTGAGCAAACTTTGGGGAGTCTTATGTGAGGGAATTTAATGGACGTGAAGCTAGAGATTTGTTTGGGAGAGGAAAAAAAGAGGTGGGGGGGGGGGGGGGGTTGGGGTAATCTAAGTGTTGGATATTTTAACAGTTTTGAAAATCTAAAAGCCATATTTTTGTAATAGCTTTATAAGGTATGATTTGATTTATTTCGTTATTAACCCTTTCTTCATTTGTGCATGAAGAGAATCTCCAAATCACAATCATAACATACCATTCCAAGAAAAAAGAAAGATCTGTTATACATAAGGGTGTAAATGGTTTCCAAACTGAATTGAACTAAACCGATAAGAAAATTTATTGAATTGAACCGAAATCCGATTCGATTGAAATTGAACCAAGCCAAAATCCCGGTTCGATTTGGTTCAGTTTTTCAGTTTTTATATTTTGCATTTTTTCCTACATGCACTCATTTCAATATTTTTTTTTTTTTGGTAAAACCATTTCAATAATTTTTTTATTTTTCAAAAAATTGATTTTTTAATTATTTTTTTATTCTTTCTCTTTTTGTTTCTTTTTCTTCTCCTTCTTCATTGGCCGGTCGCTGGTGATGGTGGCAGCCGGTGACCAGCCAATGAAGAAGGAGAAGAAAAAAAAAAAAAAAAAAACGTTTTTTTAAAATAAAACAAAAATAAATGAGCATATTTTACATTTTATTGATTTGATTTGGTTAACTAAACCGATAAAAACCGAATTGGTTAAAAAAGTTTGGATTTTTAATGAAAACCAAATAGAATGAAAACCAAATTGAAAAAACCAAACCTTGGTTCGGTTCGATTTTTGACACCCCTAGTTACACATATTTTGCTTCTATGCATCTTCTCAAGCAAAACCATGGGTGAACTTTGGTTGTCATTCTCATCGTAACACACGAGAAAGCTATAGAGAGCAATTACGATAGAAGCGTCAATGGTGAGGTTATCAATGAGGAGGAGTAATTCAGCTAAGTGGAATCTCTCCCTCTGATGGTGATAATGGCTAAAGTCCGCCATTAGCGAATGGGGTCAAGCTTTTCCGGTTATTGCTATGGCATCTAAAATATCTGTTAGCTTGTGATCCTTTCATTCAAATTTGAAAATTTGAAGTCTCGTAATCGAGTTCTGGAAAATTCCTATTAAGTGTGTTCTCTTCAAATTTGAGTCATTGAATCAAGCATATTTTATGAATTTGTGGTTCTATACTCTTCATGGAGAATGCTTACAAATTTTGCAATTACCTATTTTGAGAAATTCTTAAACCACATCGAGATTCTGTGTGCCTATTTAGAAAGAGAAAGAAATGGAAAAATGGAAAAGAAATGGAATGGAATCAGGCTAATCTTTTATTTTATTTTTTGGGATTAAAATGGTAAGTGCTGAAGTTTATGTGGCTATTGAATTTAATGGGTAATCTGGCATTTTCATCTCATGAATTAGCTTACTGAAAAATAAATCCGATAAGTCTCTAACATCCCCTCATTCTTCAGCCTCGTGAGCATTCACACATGTTCCTTTTCTCATCTTTGTGCTATGTTCTTTTCTGAATCATTGGTCGTTCAAGTGAAGAGATAGGAGATCGTGATTAGTTAATCTCTTAGTTCTCCATTATTTAAATTGATTTTTCTTTTGATGTGTCCATGACCGATATCAAAAGAAATATGGTTAATATCACAAAAAATCCAAAATTAGTAAATCTATAACAAATTTATTTCAAAATAATTTTTTGACTACCAAAAACTAAAAACTTGTATATTTTTGATAAATTTATCTTAAACTAATTTTTTGATCATAAAAAATCCAAACTGATATATTTGTGGCAATTTCACCTCCATTAATTTTCATTAAATTGGATTAATACTATGAAAAATCACAAACCAATACACCCATGATAAGTGGAGGATAAAACCTAAACTGGTATACTTATCAATTACCACGTGTTATTTAATTCAGTAATTTGACGTTAAAATTTAACAAAACTAACGGAGGGTAAATTTGTCATAGGTGTACTGGTTTGAAATTTTTTGCGATTAAAAAGTTAGTTTGAGATAAATTTATCATATATGTACTAGAGGCCTTTTTTTTTTTTTTTTAATGATATTAACCTAAAGAAATAACAAAAATGTCCATCAATTTGCCATTATGTGATTCATGTTTGCCTACAAGTTACTTTGACATCCGAGAATATTCAGATCTTTAATATTTATTTCTATGTTTGTATACATTAACTTTGGATGGATGTTGAAAAGATGCAATACCGTATTCAACTGCATTTGATGAAAATTGAGTTCAATTAGACCTGATTTTTTTAAAGAGGTGATGTTGGTATACGTGTGATCGAATGAGTCTATTTGTGTATTATTGAAATTGAATATGTTTGTCCACTGTTGTGTTACTTTATATTGTGTGGCCACATTTATTGATTATGTTGAACATGGTAATGTATATAGATAATTTTATTTAAAAAGGCGATATGTTTGATGGTAAAACAATAGTTGAGACGAAGAATGCAACACAATGCAAATGAGAAGAATGACATTCTATATAGTGATTTTTTTTTTCTTTTTTGTATCAAAAGAATACAATGATGCTAATTGTATCTCAGATTTAAATGAAACAAAATCCACCGGTGGATATGTGTTTATTTTTGCTAGAGGTGCTGTAGCTCATATGCAAGAAATATAGCTATTAAAACTGTCTGTTCCAAGTTTATTATGGTTTCTGTACCAAGTACGCCACCTCAACAAGAGCAACAGCTAAAATGACGATTATTTCTTTTCTCACTAGTGATCTTGGTCCATAATTCTCTTCCCAAAAACCCAGTTTCCATTAACCTCATAAGTTCATCAAGTTCATATTTCTTAGGCATTTCTCCCTGTACAACTAATAGAAAACATTTGGGCTCGACGAGTGGGAAATCTTTTACATAAGCAACTGCAATGATACATGCACCATTTTAACTAACACAAATTAGTCCAGTAGTAATATTTTTCTAGCACGCAGAGATACAGAGTCTATAGGTTGAACAGATCATGTCACTGCAATATCCCTACACGACTTGGGATTTTCTTATTGCCATCTAAATATCTTGTGATTAAAAGCTTGTAAAAGACTGATTCCAACCGCTATGTGGGAAATTTGTACCTTAAAGCTTCACTTGTCTATCAGAAATCCAGCTGAAGGGAATGGTGAGTGCTTCCTCGGCCCTTTTCGAAGCTCTCTCCTCCAGCCTTCTAATTTTTGGTACTAAACCGCAGACGTATTCCTGGGCTTTTCTTCCCTCTGTTGAAAGTCCAGTCAGATTCTCCACCTTCCACCTTCCCACCAGAAACTCCAGGACATCTGCATAGTCCTTCGCTGTGTAAACACCAAGCCTCTGTACAACAGCTGAGTAATGAGAGAAAATGTTGTCATCACAACCATCATACATCAAATGAGCTGGCATAGTGATTCTCTTTCTCATCATGTCGGCAAGTGCCAAGACAGTGCCATCTGGATCGATCTCGAAGAGCTTCTCCATGATTTTTGTATAGGCTGCTTCATGACGCTTCTCATCTGATGCAATCATACCGCAAATTTGAGCCAATTTCATTTCCCCATGTGCCTTAGCAAGCCTGCCTGTGTTTCCATGAGAAATAGATGTCGCTCTTTCTTGAAATGAAGTGTATATGAAGAAGAGGTAGGGACTATTTTCCGTTCGAGGATCCTGGGACAAAAATATAGAGAGGTAATTAGCCCCAGCAAGTACAAAGTTGCCTTAAATTTTTGGTGGCATCTATCTCAACTGATTCTCGTGAAATGACGGTTCAATTTTAAAGTCATGTGCATAAATCATTGTTCAATTGCAGAGGCATAACTTATATTTGAACATGACAATCAACATTAAGAGTTGCGATGGTCATATATATTCACTAAAATGATTCCAGTGCATTCAGGGTCCCTTTGAGATGCTCAAGATTCGCATGCATATGAGTGTGATTTTGTGCTGATGGACTTGCATATTAGTTGGTCTTAGTAGAGGTAGGATCTTACCATCCCCGCCCCGATTAGATACTGAATCGTTTTCTCAATTCGCTTCATCTCCACTCGTCCAGACAGGTATAAGTACTTGTTCAGGAGGTCACCGTGTCTGTTCTCCTCCGCAGTCCATGCCCTTGTCCAAATGGCCCAAGGTGTTAGGCTCGAAGCAGTCTCGTCTCTAACTCCATCCAGAGTATTAAGCATTGTCTGATAAGTCGGAAGGGCTTCTTCTGTTATCATGCTTCCAACCAAAGCAACAAAGTAGTCATCAGGGATATCCCTAGCCCTCTCCCTAAGTTCCCTAACTTGTTCTTGAAATCCATCTGATGTTGCATCCGGCAGAAAGTCTTGTGGTTGCCAACAATTCTCGACAGGTTTCAAGTGAACCAGTACATTCTTCTCAGCCCATTCCTCCATGGATTTGAATATTTCAATCTTTTCAGGCGGCATGGAGTGGGTTACCTGAACATGTGCCTCCTTGTGAGGAAGAAAAGGCTTCTTGACGTTCTCCCTGGATTAAAGATTTGAATAATTAGCGATTTTTTATGGTTCGTTACAAGCAGGGAACAAATTGGATGCTGAATCTAGTTAAATGTCAAATCACGAAAGGGTGTATACCCTATGCGCTTGAATAACAGGAAGTAGATTGAGGATTCAAATGGATTGTAAGAACTTTGGCCGGTTGGCATACTGATCCTCAAGAATTTGAACTTAACGTAAGGATTGACCAGAACACTCCACACTCTAATGAAAATAAGAAAGCTCGTTCATGCTAATTCAGTTCTCCAGTTTCTTTTTTGTTTTATTTGTCATTTTGGAATTGAGAATTTGTTTATCGAATAAGAATCTACCCGATTCCACCTGAAGCTTTTCATCGAATTGTATCAAGTTCCATTAGCAGACAAAAAAGGGGTATAAAGAGATACTCTGTATATAAAGAAGTCCTTGAATATTTGCCAGAACCAAATGATTACGAGTCGTTATTGATAGCCTTAACTCGTGTCTTAGCTTGCCCCTTGCGTTGAGTGATCTCCTAGGATAGCTATAAAGTCATGAATTTCTTCATAACGTTGTAAAGCTTGCCTAATTCTTTGCACAGTTTCATGAGTTCCGTGCTAGTTTGGTGGTTGCTGGTTGGTGCCGTCACCAGAGGTAATGCACATGCTAGTACTGTTTCTATTGATGAGGCCCTGTCCTTTCATTGTCTATATGGGACGGCCTAATGTTTCATAACTACTTCCCCACCAATCACAAAAGCTTTTACCCACTTTCATTTTGTTAAAGTACCATAAATGTTAACCGAACAATATTCAAAAGTATAGCTTTATATAAGGTTGACATGATAATCTAGTTATCACTAGCCATCCTACTTGGCACTTTGTTGCGTTAGCCATTTTCTATAAAAATTGACCAGAATATAACTATATTGAAATTATGTATGGAGGTTAAGGAAATATAACTATATTGAAATTATGTATGGAGGTTTAGGAAATATAACTATATTTCCTAATGTTGCCATTTGGCAGTTGTTATGTTAGCAATTTTCATCACATACTTTGTATGTGCAAGATATAAGAGCATAACAGAATGGAAGAGACAAAGACTCCAATTTTCACAAGTAAAAACTCCAAGAAATCAAATCCATAATTGGAAGAGACAACAAGCCATGCCAAAGAGAAAACAGGAGAGAATCGAAGTAAAAACCCTAAGCTCAACCTGAAATTGATTCTACAGGTCAAACGTTGACAAAAGTTAAGCTCAATGCTCCAACCGACATTCAAATAAAAGCATCTCTTCCACCTATAGCTTAGAAAATTTGTGCAACAAGAAGCTACTTCATATGTAACGATCAAATTCAGAATCGAAAGGGACAAATCAATTGAGATCACATCCATAGATTATTTTATTTATTTTGCCATAGCTAACCTCAATAAGTGAGGTTTGTTTACTAATGTACTTGTGGGTATCCGTGTTGGGACGTCGGTGTCGATTGGTGGTCGGTCAAGCTGAATAGGAGAGCGTTGGACAGGAGCTTGTGCAAGGTGCATCACGGGGTTCAGCAACATCAATATAATATGGACAAATAGCGTGTAAAGAAGGGAATAGAATAGGATTCTGTCTCATCTGTCATTATGGAAAATAGTAAATGGTTGGCGTGGAAAAGAAAATTGTAAGTGCCGGTGCCTACACGCCTCCTACCCCCAAATTCTTCTTGTATACGTCTTCCCTAGATAATACCTTCCAGTTGTTTTTTCATTGCGGTGTTACCGAAGTCTAGACAAGGATCAAGATGAAGCCTTTTAGTGACGGCCTTTTAGTGACATGCTTAGGTCCAACAGGGTGGTGATCTAGGCTCTTGAAAAGCCTTTTTGGAAGGTCTACATCCACTTTGCTTGTGAACCCGAAGAGAGAAATGGGTGAGGAAGGACTTAGGGAGGGCCTCCCGAATAAGCACTCCAATGCTCAAATCAGTGTGGTGTGAGAAAAGAAGAGAGAACTTGAGTGCGAGCGCGAGGGATTTCATGTGTTGGCTAGAAGAACTTAGATGATAATATTGATCCTTGAGGCAGTGAATTAAAGATGCCTGATTTAACCTCTTAAAAGGGAACTGTCACAAAGCATAGTATCTCTAGACGATATAGGATATGTGCAGTTCTTGCAAAAGATATATAGTACACGCATGCATTCAACATCAAAGATTATATCACACTCTCATTAGCTTTAAAAAGCAGGAATGAATGGAAGAGGGGAATGTAGGAAAACTCACTTGGAGGTGGAGCCAGAACCAAAATTGGAAGACATGGACTTGGGAGATCTGTGGCTGGGATTGGCGATCGAAGGCAACTTAAAGGAAAGTGGTTTCATAGGTTTAGAAGTGAGAAATGTATTGGGTTGGACAGCCATTCGCTATTTTATTGATGTGTCAATGTGATGAGTAGCTTTTTTATTTGCTTGTTTTTCTCTGAGAATGAGGCTCCACGAAGATGATTTTGAGCAAATTCTAGGTGGGTCTTTATATAGGGGAATGGGATGGACATGAAGGGAAATCAAGCTGGAATCTCACCTTGAGCAAAGCATACCAATCGAGGTGCTTTACAAAGTCAATACAAGTGTTTCTCACGCATTGATTGAGAAGAAAATATTGGGTATACTAGTTGGGCTGACTCAGCAAAATGCTAGTCTATTAATTGGGCGACATGTGTCGTGTCGGACCCACTTTGTATAAATCTTCCTCTCTCCTCTCTCCTCTATCTGTTATTTCTCTTTCTCTCTATCTCTCTACAAAGTCAATACACTTGTTTCTCACGCATAGATTGAGAAGAAAATATTGGGTATGTGTTGGGCCAACTTAGCAAAATACTAGACTATTCATTGGGCGACATGTGTTGCATCGAGCTACAGCCATGGCTTCCTTGAGCTTGAGCTCAAGTGATGCCATGGTGACAAAATGTCAAAGTTTAGGTGATTGTAGCCGTAACCTTGTGATGTGGCAACCATGGTCATGACCTCATGCTCAAGCTGCCATGGTTGCTGCTACATCGAGTTCAAGCTAGCAACTTTAGACTCAACCTTGAACCCTATGGCCATGGAAGCTAGAGACTTCATATTGAGCATCCATATCCTTCAATGTCTCAATCTAGCGGTCATGGACGGAAGTTCAAAGCTCAGGCCACCATGACCACAACCTTGAAGCTCAAGTGGCCATTGCCACAAGCTTGAGTCCAAGCTCAAAACTTGAGCAGCTAATGTTACCCAAGCTCTGGGCTTGAGGTCGAGCTCCATGGCCATGAGCCTCAGCCTCGAGCTCTAGCCATGTCACATGCAAAAGGAAAGAAGAAAAACATGTTTTGCACAGTACACGTACATGATCATGGTCATTTGCTTGATTTTCGAGACATTGCATGCGCGCAACAATTGTCCCTCCAAAGTCCCAACAAATAATAACTTTACAATAGTCTAAACTCCAAGGCCGACTTTTCTTTGATTAGGAGGTTCAGTTCTGTATCTCTACTGTATCTTGAAGTTCGAACCCTTCGGCTGCCAAGCATCAACTACCCAATCGTCCACGTGTGAAAAGGGGAGGTTTTTTTTTTTTTTTTTTTTTTTTTTTGGGGGGGGAGGGGGGGTGGTGGGGTTGGTTGGTGTGTTGGGGTAGAGAAGTCCTCATTCTGAGTTATTGGGATCTAGGAATTGAAGGGGAAGAGATACCATCCCTAGCTTATTCCTCACATTCACGAGGTCCACCTAAGTGCTCGAAGGTGGGGGACATATTTTCCGGACTTGCCTAATTTTATTCCCTCTATTTCCGGAGATTACTCAAGTTGAAAATCCATCCTAAACGCACATGTGTAACTAATGTCTTGAAAAAAATGAACATATATGATGGAGCATGCTTAAAAATGTCTTAGCATCAAAAGAAGTTGCCCGGACTTGACCGACTATTAACTAGATCTCTTACGAGCATTGACCAGTTGAGTTCCACAATCCAGCAATTGTGAATGTTCATGGTCCATGAGTCAATTTCTGACAATAATACTAAAAATAAAATAAAATAACGCATATACCAAATTTGTTTACCAGGTGTGCAAGACTAATTTCTCGATGCATTTATATAAATACACTAACTCTTAGTAACTACTTACAGAGAATCACGGCATTGACAATGACAATTATGATTGTTATCTTTTTTTTTCTTTGATTATAATTAGCTGTTTTAATTTGAAAACTATAATTTTGTATATTATATTTCAATTATCAAACTAAGTTAGCGTTTGCAACTACAGTCACTAAAGTGGTTTTGCTCATCTCTACCAAAAATTATTTCTCTATAATTGAAAGATGGCTCAATTTGATTCTCTTTTTTTCTCAAAGTTTTCAAGCACATCTCTTTAGTTAGTCTCGTTTCCTTATTTTATTTATTTCTTTAAATTCTGCTGAAATTTATGAGGGCGTGTAACTGTGTCATGCCAACTCTTGAGTAGTTTGTACATTGATTGACATTTATCATCGTCTAAAAAGTATTAAATAAAAGACGGTCCGTGCCAACCGAGGCTTCAAAGCTTTGAGTGAACAAAGGAAAGACCCTAAAATTGCATCGATTGTGCTTTTTCCAAAGGAGTTGAAGGACTTTAATAGGCAGCTATGATGTTAATGCATGACATGCAATAATGCATAAAATTTCTTGATAGGGCAAAGGGTAGGGAGGGAATATCAGCAGTAACAACTCTGAGTGGATATTACCATATGGATTTCGCATGTCGGACTTCTTATGAAATAAGTCATAACTACTTCGTATCACCCGCACCCGAAGTTTCAAGATTGGTAAACCTGTTATTATACGGTGTACAATAAAACTATTTTTAATTGTGTAATCTAGTTTCAGTGGCTAAAAATATGTCTGACATTACAAGCCAAAGCTCAACAATAAACCCATGTCTAGTTTATTTATACCGACTATCAACTATTTCGGTTGCTTTGTTACGTAACAGACATATTAAGTCATATTATATAAGTACATTGTTGGCCCTTTCTCATCAGTTTAAACATTTAGTACGGCGTCATAACTAGGTAAAAGTTCACATTTTGACGCTCTATCTCTCGATCATCTTTTATGTGTCATTACGCATACTTTCTGTTTCGACGATTATCCTGTTAAAGTAACTCTATTCACAACATATCATGCCCATGACCGGCTTGGATGCAAGGACAAGTTTTAAGTTATATGCTAATAAATACATTATTAATCCACTTCCTAACCACTTAAACGTCCAGAAAAGACGGTTTGTAGCTGATTGAGTTCTTAGCAGCTTCCACAAATGGCTTAGTAAGCCATCTCAATGACACCCCAAGTTCATACACTATGTACAATAATCTCACCAAATAAAGACGTCATTCAATCTATTTTGTTCAGTAAAAATTAACACAAAAATTGAGTCTGGCAAGTTAAAATTTCTTCCTTTATTTTATTTTAGAGCAGTAGCTTTTTGGATTCCATTAAGTTCATTACCCAAATTTTATATTTGGTTGACAGAGGATTATAGTTCTTTCACTAAACAATATTCATAAATAAGTATAACTTTATACAAGATTGATGTGGTGATTCAGTCATCGCCGAATGTCCTACGTGGTGTCTTGTCACGTCAACGATTTCCTATGAAAAAAAAATCGGAATGACTACATTGGAATTTAGTACAAAGGTTTAAGAGTCAATTGACAAAATCAAAAAATTAAGGATTGAATTAACATTCGTACAATAGGGTTAGAACTAATCGGACAAGTTTCCCTATAAATTAAGTGCAATGGCCACTTCCACCCTCTTTCTAATGTGGCCATTTAGCAGTTCTGATGTTAGCAATTCTTATCATATGCCTTGGAGATGCAAGATAGAAGAACATAACAGAGAGGAAGAGACGAAGACTCCAATTTTCACAAGTAAAAACTACAAGAAATCAAATCCATATTTGGAAGAGACAACAAGCGATGTCAAGAGAAAGCAAGAGAGAATCGAAGTAAAAGCCTAACCCCAACCAAAAATTGATTCTACAGCTGAAAAGTTGACAAAAAAAGTTAAGCTCAAAGCTCCAACCAATATTATATGCATATATAAAAGCATCTCTTCCGGCTATAACTTAGAAAGTTCGTTCAAGAAAAAGCTACTTCAAATGTTACGATCAAATTCAGAATGGAAAGGGTCAAATCAGTTGACATCACATTCACAGATGACGATCGCTTCGTGTTAGATACCTACACGAAGACGTTAGAATATTGTCATTGTCATTTAATTATTTTATTTTATTTTATTTATCTTTCCATAGCTAACTTCGATGATAAATGAGGTTTTCAACTATTGTACTGGTGGGTATCCATCCGACTGGTGGGTTCGTGTATTCATGGGGCGAGTGGAGTTGTGGTCGATCAATCTGAATAGGAGAGTGTTGGACGGAGCTCGTGCAATGTGCATCGCGTGGTTCAGCAACATCAATATGATATGGGCAGTTAGCGTGTAAAAAAGGGAACTGAATAGGATTCCGTCTTATCTATGATAATGGAAATAGTAAATGGTTGGCTTGTAAAAAGATAACTGGAATTGTGGTTGTCCACACGCCTGGTACCCCAAAATTCTTTTTGTATATTTGTTTTCCTAAGAGGAAGAGGAGGGAATATTGTGACATCCGAATTTTCAGTATTAATTCCAATTGAATTAATCGGTCATTTCTACGCAATCGGAGGGATTAAAATGGAATACAAAATTGAGATGCGAGACGAGCTATTTGGGTGAGGAGAATATTCAATTGAAGTATTGAATAAATTAATGGGGATTAATTTGATTTAATTCAAGAGGAATTAAGGCCCAATTGGAAAGAAAACCTAGCAAATTCGTATGCCCATAGACCCAATATTTTAAATTAACCAAAGTCTTCTAGAAGGGGTATTTTGGGCCTCAAAAATGGTGGGTGGAGGACAGCCCATGGGGGCTCACGTGAGAATGACATAAGAGAGAGAGAGTGAGAGAGGAAAAAGGGGAAACCGGTTCCCCCTTTCTTCCTTGTCGTTGCCTCTCTCCCCTGCATCTTCATCTTCAGCCGCACGACTCCATGGAAGCCGAAGACTAGAGGAAGCAGCAACCATCGTCGCTCGGATCAAGGCCGCCACTGCCGTCGCGCCGGAGCTGCCGCGCCGCCGCCGTCGCTGCTTCGCCCCACCCGCGCGCACCTCCGCTTCTCTCCTCTGTCTTCTTTCTGCTGTTCGGTGCCCTGGTCGGGTGAAGATCAGAGCAAGCCGAAGCAGCAAGTTCCCTCGCCGCCGCAACAAGCAAACGGAGCTGAAGTCGTCGTCGAGCGCCGCCCGCGCGTCTCCGCCTTCAGCCGCGTTGTCCCTGCCTTGGCCAACTTCCAGAGCTGCTGTCCAGCTCTTGCCGCCTCTGCTCGGCCCCGTTCGGCACCCTACGGCCACCGCCCGACCACCTCCGGCCACCGTGCGCCGCCAGCTCGACCCGCCGAAGCTTCCTTCGCCCTCCATCGGCCTTGGCCGCCTCAATCAGCCCCGGAACCGCCCCTTCCAGCCGCGCACAGAGGTGCAGAGAAATGGGTTTCCAGCTAGTTTGGGCCCGTTTTGGGCCGTTTCCCGGCCCCGAACTCGAGGCCCACTTTGGGAAGAATCGTTCCTCGCGTCGCCGCCGTCGGATTGATCCGATTTGCGCGCGATTTGGTGAGTAATCTCACTAATCTTGGATTAGTTGACTAATTATGCTTTAAGGTTTGTTTAGTTTTAATTAATTATGTTTAGGTTGTTAGATTAGAAGTAATTAGTAATTATTAGCCAATTGTGATGCGTTGTAGATAAATTGATTGTGCAATTAACAAGTAGACGTGGTCTACTATTTGTTGGAAGCATCTCGGGAATTTTCCGACCCCTAATTGGGCTTCAATTTGGCGATTAGGGCCTAAGTGAGATTTTTGGGCATTTAAATATTAATTTTCGGAATTAAATTAAATAATTATTTATTTTCCGAAAATTCAAGGGAGATGGTTCGGAATCGGAAAATTATGCTGATGATCGTGGCGAAGTCCGTTTATTTAATCGGACTTTATGTTAAGCTGAATTGAATTTTTTAATATTAATTAATTTTATTAATTAAATAATTATTTATTTTCCGAAAATTCAACTGAGATGGCCTGGAATCGGAAAATTATGCTATGACCGTGGTGAAGTCCGTTTATTTAATCGGGCTTTAATTTGAGTTAAATTGAATTTTTATTATTTATTAATTAATTATTTTTCGGAAATTAAGATTGAGATGGTTGATGACCTGAATTTCGTGCTGATTGTCGTGGCGCAGTCCGTTTATTTATTTGAGCTCTACGTTGTATGAAATTAAATAAATTGTGATATTTTAGGGATTTACCCTAGATTGATGCGGAATTGATTGAGATTGAATGATTGATTGGTAGATGGCCGAGTATGGATAGTTAGCATTTGTACTGCCTTGTTGAGCTGTAAGTGGAGAGAGTGATGAGAACTAACCGAGAATTCTATTGGCTGAGACCGATCAAGTACGCAAGTATAGACAAAGTGCGTGGTTCGGTGATAAAGTACATCACCGCGAAAACGGCGCCTTAAAGAACGCACGTAGACTGTCTATGACTTATGGTAGGCGTGGTTCGGTGATTAAGGATATCACTGTGCGAAAACGGCGCTTTAAAGAACGCACGTAGACTACCAATGAATCATGACAGGCGTGGTTCGGTGATGAAAGACATCACTGTGCGAAAACGGCACCTTAAAGAACGCACGTAGACTGTCAGTGATTTGTGATTTGTGACGGGCGTGGTTCGGTGATGAGGAATATCACTGTGCGAAAACGGCGCCTTAAAGAACGCACGTAGACCGTTTGATACTTATGTCACCTTGGCGAAAACGACGCTCGAGAGCATTGATGGAGCTCTGTGACTAAGTGTACTATTGGAGATTATATGGGATGGAGTGAATGACCTAGAAATGATTCGACTGACTTGTAATCGATTAGGTCGATTGATCGATGATTCGATCTGAGTGTGATTCAATGTGATTGATCATTGCTTTGATTTGATGTTGTGAATCGATTGATTGAATGGAAATGACCGTGAGTGGTCTTGTTGGCGTGTAATCGATTAAGTCGATTAGACCGATGCTTCAATCGGTGATATGATTGCTTGAGTGCCTATTGTGAATTGCACTAACTTGCAGGTGGGATCTGATGCTAAGGTACGTCTTCTGCCCTATGCGTGTATAGGCAGCCTTTAGTATAATGGTTTACTAATTGGGCTTAGTGGGGTAGAACTCGCTGAGACGTAGTCTCATCCCAGTTTGGGGAAAAACATTTCAGGACCCCGATGAGAAGCTGAGAAGGAGGAATCTGAGTGGGAGAACTCGGAAGTGAGGTCTGAGGAGAAGAATTGTTGGAAGAAGAAGATAGTCCCGAGAGGGGCCTTGAGTATAGCCTGGATGGGTTGAGAGTCTATCTTCTTTTGAGTATTTCTTTTGAAGTTAATAGTTATGAATCGGTTTGTGTTTTGTGTAAAAGTTTGGTTATAAATTTCAATATGAAAAATATGACCCTGCTTTTCTATCCCATTGTTTTATTGTCTGGGGATTTTAATTGCTTCCGCATGTGCTTAAATAAAAGAAAGGGTCGGCGATATATAGTCCTGGAATATCGCATATTAAAATCGACCAAGAGAAGGATGTGTGCTTGCCCAAGGATCGGGGCGTGACAAATATCCTTTACTTGTTTCACATCGTAGTGTTCTCAAAATCCGGACGAAAATCGAGATGAAGCCTTTTGATGACTTTGGATCCAATTAGGTGGTGATCTAGGCTCTTGAAAAGCTTCTTTGGAGGGTCTTCATCCACTTTACTTGTGATCTTGAAGAGAGAAATGTGTGAGGAGGGGTTTAGGTAGGGCCTCTCAAATGGGCACTTTAAATCTCAAGTCAGTAAATGAGTGAGCAGTTCTAGGTTCCATATGGGTTCAACTTGGAACCTATAACTTTCCATTAGGACGGATTCCTCATTTTTTAAAACTTGAAACATATCCTGCGGACTTTAGAACTAAAAACCTATCATATTATAGGTTTCAAGATCGGTTTTATAGTTTATTCAAGATTTATTTAGATTATTAATTGAATGATTGTAATGAATCATCCCCTTTAATGACTACCACTTGTTACTACAACCTACTAACCACAACTTATATTTGGGTACACAAAAATATAAAATATTAACAAAGTAAAAGTTTCCATTATAAAATGAAAACTTAAACTAGTTGTTTCGATTATATATTCATCATCGACGCCAAGATATATGCTAAGAAAAAAAAATTATTCCAAGTTCCATATTCCATCTACCTAAAACCTAAAATCTATTTGTTGAAACGGGTTCCCGATTTTTGAAACGGGTTCCCGATTTTTGAAACTTAGAACTTACTCTGCATACTTTGAAACTTGAAATCAAAAAGATTCCCATTGGTTTGGTTCTTCAGTTCTAGGTTCTTACCGGTTTGGTTTTTCGGTTCTAGGTTCTACTTTAGAGCCATGCTCATTCCTTAGTATAATGTGAGGGAAGAAGAGAGAACTCGAATGTGAGCACAAGGGATTTCATGTGTTGACGAGATGAACACGGATGAATTGAAGATACCCGATCCAACCTGTTAAAAGGGAACTATCACAAAGCATAGTTCCTCTCAACGACAACATAAGATACGTACACTTCTTGCAAAAGATACATATTACACATATGCATTCAATATCAAAGACAAAATCACATGCTCATTAGTTCCAAAAAGCAGGAGTGAATGAAGAGGGGAATGTTGGAAAACTCACTTGGAGGTGGAACTCGAGCCAAGATTGGAGGACATGGACTTGGGAGATTTGTGGCTGGGATTGGCAATCGAAGGCAAATTAAAGAAAAGTGACTTCGTGGGTTTAGAAGTGAGAAATGTACTGAGTTGGACAGTCATTTGCTCTTTTATTGATTTGTCAATATGATGAATAGCTTTTTGATTAGCTTGTTTTTCTATTTGAGGATGAGACACAACGAAGATGATTTTGAGCAAATTCTGGCTGGGTCTTCGTATAGGGGAATGGGATGGACACGAAGGGTAATCAAACTGGCATCTCACCTTGAGCTAAGCATACAGATTGAGGTGCTTTACAAAACCAATACACTTGTTATTTGGGCAATAATTGACGAGAAAATATTGGGTACACTAATTGGGCTAACTCAGCAAAATACTAGTCTACTCGTTAGGCTACACATGTCGCTTTGTGTCCACCTTGCATAAATCTTGCTCCCCCTTCCCCCCCGGGTGTTTATTGCTTGCTTTTTTCTCATCTTCTCTGTTGCTTTTTCCCATGAGAAACCGTAGCCATGCAGTCGAAACTCCAATGGCCATGGCTTCCATGAGCTTGAGCTCAAGTGACACCATGGCGGCAAGATGTCAAAGCTTAGGTCGCCATGGCTGTAAGCTCGTGATATGGCAACCATGGTTGCGACCTCATGCCCAAGCTGCCATGGCTGCTGCTAGCTCGAGTTCAAGCTAGTAACTTTAGGCTCAAGCTCGAACTTCATAGCCATGGAAACTGGAGACTCCATTTTGAGTGTCTGTGTCCTTGAGTGTCTCAATCAAGCAGCCATGGACGGGAGTTCAAAGCTCAGGCCACCATGGCCACGAGCTCGAAGTTCAATTGGCTGTTGCCATGAGCTTAAGGTTGAGCTCGAAACTTGAGCGGCTAGGGCTACTTGAAGCTCCGGGTTCGAGGTCAAGCTCCATGGCCCAATCACAGTTCGAGCTAGCCATGGCGGACTCAAAAGGAAAGAAGAAGAGCAAGTATTAAACACAGAAGATGGGGGACGGAGAAGATGAGGGAAGGGGAAGGTGGGCCCAACAGATACTTGCCTTTTAATAAATGGACTAGTATTTTATTGAGTTGGCCTAACTAATCTACTCAATATTATTTTGCGCATTGATTGATACTTAGTCAATACTAACTGTTGAATCAATCCTAAAATTTGGTTATAATGAGGTCGTCATTGCTGTTTACAAAATCCAGAAATGAGTTCACTAGGCCCACCAGGAAATTCACCGAATCAAATTGTCGTTACGGCCGCCTTTTAATCTTTTCTGTATATATTTCTATAGTTTTCGACGTAGTTGCAGGCGAAAGAGTGATTCGACTAAGAAAATCATGAAACACCACGGTTTTGTCCTTGAAAAGTCGCATGTGTTAGGCACGCGCAAACTGAAAAAATAGACAGGTCGAGGTAAAGTTTTTGATGCTATGGAGACATCGTTAAGCATGCTCCATCGTGAATGTTCGACTTTCCAAACATCGATTACCTGATCATGGTCATTTGCTCGATTTTGAGACATTGCATGCGCGCAACAACTGTCCCTCCGAAGTCTCAACAATTAATAACTTCTACATTACTCTAAACTCCAAGGCGACTATTCTTCGATTAGGAGGTTCTGTTCTGTATCTCTAATGTTTCTTCAAGTTCGGACCCTTGGGCTGCCAAGCATCAACTACCCAATTGTTCCCGTGTAAGATTGGAAAAAAAGAAAAAAAGAAGAGGGTTTTTTTTTTTTTTTTTTTTTTGGGGGGGGGGTGTTGGAGAAGTCCTCATTCTGAGTTATTGTGATTCTAGGAATTGAAGGGGAAGAGATACCATCCCTAGCTTATTCCTCACATTCACGAGGTCCACCTAAGAGTTCGAAGATGGGGGATATATTGTCTGGACTTTGCCTAGTCTTATTCCCCCTTTCTCCGGAGATTACAGAAGTTTGGTATTCCATTCCTAGATGCACATGTGTAACTAATGTCTTGAAAATCAAAAATATATGATGGAGCATGCTTATCAATGTCTCTGTAGCATCCAAAAAGTTGCCCAGACTCAATCGGCGACTAATTGGATCTCTTACGAGCATTGATCGGTTGAATTTTGCAATCCAGCGATTATGAATGTACATTGTCTGAGTCATTCTCTAACAATAATACTTAAAAAAAATGCATATATTAAATTTATTTACTAAGTGCACGTGACAATTTCTCGAAATGTTTATATAAACACACTAACTCTTATGTTTAATAAAGAATCACGGCATTAACAATGACAATTATTATTATTGTTATCTTTTTTATTGTTTTTCTTTGATAATAATCAAAACTATATATTTTGTATATTATGTTTCGATTAACAAATTACCGCCGACCCTAATTCAAAGATGGGTCAATTTGATTCTCTCTCTCTCTCTCTCTCTTTATTTTTTTTCACTCTAAAGTATTTCAGGCACATCTCTTTAGTCAGTCGCGTTTCCTTGTTTTTTTCGTTTATATGAACTTTGCTGAAATTTACAGGGGTGCATAACTGTGCCATGCCAACTGTTGAATTGTTCACGCATTGATTGGCATTTATTATCATCCGAAAAGTATTAAATGAAGGTCAGTCCGTGCCAAAAGAGCCTTCAAAGCTTCGAGTGAACAAAGGAAAGACCCTGAAAATTGCATCCACTGTGCTTTTCCAAAGGGCTGGAAGGACTTTAATGGGCAGCTATCATGTTAATACATGAGATGCAATAATGCGTAATTTTTTTTTTTTGATAGGATAATAAAGGACGGAGAGGGAAAATCAGCGATAGCAACTCTGAGTGGATGTTATCATATGGATTTCACATTTCGTAACTACTTCGCACCATCCATACCCAAAGGTCCAAGGTTGGTAAACTCGTCATTATACAGTATACAGTAAAACTATTTAGTTTTAGTGGCTAAAAATATGTCTGACTTTACCAGCCAAAGCTCGGCAATAAACTCATGTCTAGTTTATTTATGTCGACCGTCAACCATTTCGGCCACTTTGTTACATAACAAACATATTAAGTCATATGATATAAGTACGTTGTTGGCCCTCTCTTATCAGTTTAAACATTGGGAAAAAGTACGGTGTCATAATTAGGTAAAAGTTCAAATCTTGACGCTCTATCACTTAGTCTTCTCTTACTTGTCATTATGCATGGTTTTTGTTTCGACGATTATCTTGTTAAAGTAACTCTATTCACAATATGTCATGCTCATGTTAGACGGGCTTGGATGCAAGGATGAGTATTAAGTTATGTGCTAATAAATACATTATTAATCCATTTCCTAACAACTTAGACGGTTTGTAGCTGATTGAGTTTTAGCAGCTTCTACAAGTGGCTTATTAAGCCACCTGAATGAGACCCCTAGTTCATATACTATGTACAATAATCTCACCCAATAAATACGTCATTCAATCTATTTTGTGCAGTACAAATTAACACAAAAATTGAGTCTTACAAATTTTAATTTCCTCTCTTACTTTACTCTAGAGCGATAGCTTTTTGGATTATTATTAAGTTCATTACCCACGTGTAATACATTAGCTTTATAACTGAATTCTTCCGTATTTCAACGTTCTAACGGTGAATGTGTAAGTTATGTTTTACAATGGCGATAAATTAAATTTCGTAATTACTAGGGATGAATAGAAGATGATATTGGAATAAAATATGATTAGAACATATAATGTTAGCTTCATAATTATTTGGTCTTCTCCTATCTATAAAAAAAGTTTCACTGTCCATAGATGAGTAACAGAAATTCCCATAGACTGAAATTCCCCACGAAAAATCTGGATGACTAATTAAACTACCACGACCCCAATTTTATATTTAGTTAATAGAGGATGATAGTTCTAAGGGCAATCCCACATTGTTATAAGAAAATATGTTAGATAAAATTATGGTGGATTATCTTTTTCTCTGGATTGATAACTCTCCAAAATTAAACAAAGCGTGAATTTGCAATTTTAATGGGCTACTAAAAATTCTCAAAGCATCACCTGTTAATCTCAATTACTGAATTTCAAGCAATAAGACCTGGTTACCAAAGGGCAATTGCCAGATGCTATTTTTAAGCTTATCTATATACCAAGTGGTAATTGGTAAAGTCCGCCATTAAGAAACAGGGTCAAGCTTTTCCGATAATTGTTATGGCATCTAAAGTGTTTGTTAACTCATGATCCTTTCATTCAAAGTTTAAAATATGAAGTCTTGTAATCGAGTTTCTCATGAATTCCTATTGTGTGTGTTCTCTTCGAACGTGAGTAATCAAATCAAACATATTTTATGAATTTGTACTTCCTTCCTCTTTTATGGAGATGCTTACAAATTTTCCAATTACCTATTTAGAGAAATCTTGAAACCACATCGGGATTCCATGTGCCAATTTAGAAAGAGAAAGAAACGGAAATTGGAAAAGAAATGGAAAGAAATAGGGTTAACGTTTTATTTTTATTGTTTGGGATTAAAAAGGTTAGTGCTTAAAAGTTACCGCACATCTTGATGGAAACCGGTTGACTTTTTCAACCGGTTTCCATCTTCTACCCAAATTTTCTTTTCATTTTATTTTTTTCTTATTACAAACTTAAATTGATAGATAAAATTATAAGGAGGCCCAAGCAATCAATTTTGATAAATATGATGTAAGAAAAAAATTAGATACTGAAATATAAATAATTATAAGAAAAATATTATTACCTATTAAAACAATCGTTAATGTCATTATGGCCTTATTTAGTTCAACATTTATAATAGGCTTTGGGACTCTAAAGTCCCTTAGCCAAATGCAAATGCATTTTGTTCGTTTTTTTTGCTTAGCTTTGAAGAAATACAATTATATCTTCTAAGGATTCCAAAGGCATTTAGCCCAAAGCAGGTTCGGAGGTCTTTTGAAAAGTTGCATTCTCGGAATGTAAATCTTGGCCCTGAATTACTATTCATCTTCTCCAAAGACCGGCGCACAGAAAAGCCGATTGAAGGCTAATGACCACTAGCCAAGGGGTTGCGTGCACTAGCAATCGTCACTTGGGGGTCACCTAACCCCGACGATTGCCATCAAACCCCAAGCGATGCCTGGGTCCCGTGACCTAGGTGACCATTGGCCTAAATTGTGTGACCTAGGCATCGGACCTTAGGCGACACATGGGTCGCGTGACCTAGGCAACTATCGGCTTGAATCGCGCGACATAGGCAATGCTTGAGGTCATGTGACCTCAGATGACGGTTGCTTGGGTTGAGCACTCATCTCATCTAAGTTACTAATTACGTGGAAATCAATGAACTTCCTTGCACCCTCATCCTGGCAAATTGTCTACATCATTTCAATAGATAAACGGTATGACATCAATTTCCAAATAATTCTACATATTATTTTGGAAACATCATACTGTGCAATCCAAATTCATAGAAGAGTCAATGTGCATCAATTGATCAAGGGTTGTTTTCTTCTACAGGAAAATTCACATGCTTTAGTTTAGCAAACTACTATCAAGCTGATAGTAAATATATGAAAAAATTACGTCGTGTTAACTAAAATTATCAATTAAAAGGTTCTTGAGCTTTAAAGTATATAGTTCAATACAAACACTAATAACAATGTTTCTTGCTCAAGACAATGGCCTTGTCGCACCTTTGATCACTAATGGCCTCATCACGGCCTTTGGAGGCAGATTCGACGAATGCCTTAATGCGCCAGATGACAATCTCGAGGGTTTTTCTTCAGTCATGTTCGCGAAGCACACTCTAAACCATCCTGGCTCACTGCAGTGGCACAATGATCCCAGCGAGATGTTCAGCTTGACGTTGGACACATTCTTCATCCGCAGTTCCATTTGCGCTTCGATCGTGTTAAAACTTAACAGGTGTCTCATGTCGACCCGGGAGAATAGCCCCGCGTTGCTTTTGAGGCCGCTTATGCCTGCATTCTGGAGGCATAAGAAAACATAAAATTAGAAAAAAAAAATGGGTGAAAGATGGAAATCTGTTGAAAAAGTCAACCGGTTTCCATTTTAAATGTGCGCTCCTTACATGACCGTCACTCCATCATTAACAGAGTGACGGTCAGCTAAAGCTTTTCCCATGGGTAATCTGGCAATTTCATCTCATGGATTAGCTTACTGAAAAATAAATCCGATAAGTCTCTAACATCCCCTCATTCTTCAACCCTGTGAACAATCACACATGTTCCTTTTCTGATCTTTGTGCTATGTTCTTTTCTGAATCACTGGTGGCTTAAGTGAAGAGAGAAGAAATTGTGACTAGTTAATCTCTTGGTTCTTCATTATTTGTAATTAGTCAATAAAGTCGATGAAAATTAGTTTTTCTTGTGATGTGTCCATGTTGCATGTCAAAAAAAATATGGTTAATACCACAAAAAAAATCCCAAATCGGTATATCTTTAACAAATTTATCCAAAAATAATTTTTTGATTACCAAAAACTCTAAACTTGTACATTTTTGACAAATTTATCTTAAAATAATTTTTTGATTATAAAAAATTCTAAATTGGTATACTTTTGACAAATTTATCTTAAAATAATTTTTTGATCATAAAAAACCTAAGCTAGTTCATTTGTGATAAACTTACTCTCTATTAGTTTCCATTATTAGATTAATACCATGAAAAATCACAAACTAATACACATGTAATAAGTGGAGGGTAAAACCTCAAATTAACACACTTGTCAATTATCACATGTCATCCAATTCAGCAATTTGACGATAAAATTTAATGAAAACTAACGGAAGGTAAATTTGTCACAAGCGGTACAATTTAGGGGGGTTTTTTGTGGTTAAAAGGTTAGTTCGGAGTAAATTTGTCATAAATATACTTGTGCTTTTTTATGATATCAATCCAAAGAAATAACAAAAATTTCCATCAATTTGCCCTTAAGTGATTCACGTTTGCCCCTAAGTTGATTTGACATCGAAGAAAATTCAGAGCTTTGATATTCATTGCTAAGTTTGCATGCATCATCTTTGGATGGTTGTTGAAAAGATTCACTTCCGTATTCAACTGCGTTTGATGAAAATTGAGTTCAATTAGACCCAATTTTTTAAGAGGTGATGCTGGTATATGTGCGTTATTGAAATCAAATACCTTTGTCCACTATTGAGTTACTTTATATCATGTGGCCACATTTATCAATTATGTCAAACATGGTAATGCATATAGATTAACTTTATTAATAAAAAGTGACATGCTTGATAGTAAAATAATAGTTGAGACAAAGAATGCAACACAATGTAAAGGAGAGAAGGACATTTCATATAGTGAATTTCCCATTTTATCAAAAGAATACAGTGATGCTAACTGAATCTCAAATTCAAATGAGACAAGATCCACTAGTTGATATGTGTTCATCCTTGGTGGAGGTGATGTAGCTCACATGCAAGAAATATAGCTATTAAAACTGTTTTTTCCAAGTTTATTATGGTTTCTGTACCAGATACGCCACCCCGACAAGAGCAACAGCTAAAATGACAAATACTTCTTTTCTCACTACTGACCTTGGTTCATAATTCTCTTCTCAAAACTCCAGTATCCATTAACTTCATATGTTCATGAAGTATGTATTTCTTAGGCATTTCTCCCTGTCTAACTAACAGAAAACATTTGGGCTCAATGAGTGCGAAATCTTTTACATAAGCAACTGCAATGATACAGGCACCATTTTAACTAATACAAATCAATCCAGTGGTAATATTTTTCTAGCACGCAGAGATACAGAGTCTATTGGTTGAACAGATCATGTCACTGCAATATCCCTACACGACTTGGGATTTTCTTATTGCCATCTAAATATCTTGAGACTAAAAGCTTGTAAAAGACTGATTCCAACTGCTATGTGGGAAATTTATACCCTAAAGCTTCACTTGTCTATCAGAAATCCAGCTGAAGGGAATAGTGAGTGCTTCCTCGGCCCTTTCTGAAGCTCTCTCCTCCAGCCTTCTAATTTTTGGTACTAAACCGCAAACGTATTCCTGGGCTTTTTTTCCCTTTGCTGAAAGTCCAGTCAAATTCTCCACCTTCCACCTTCCCACCAGAAACTCCAGGACATTTGCATAGTCCTTCGCTGTGTAAACACCGAGCCTCTGTACAACGGCTGAGTAATGGGAGAAAATGTTGTCATCACAACCATCATACATCAAATGAGCTGGCATAGTGATTCTCTTTCTCATCATGTCGGCAAGTGCCAAGACAGTGCCATCTGGATCGATCTTGAAGAGCTTCTCCATGATTTTTGTATAGGCTGCTTCATGACGCTTCTCATCTGATGCAATCATACCGCAAATTTGAGCCAATTTCATTTCCCCATGTGCCTTAGCAAGCCTGCCTGTGTTTCCATGAGAAATAGATGTCGCTCTTTCTTGAAATGAAGTGTATATGAAGAAGAGGTAGGGATTGTTTTCCGTTCGAGGATCCTGGGATAAAAATATAGAGAGGTAATTAGCCCTAGCAAGTACAAAGTTGCCTTAAATTTTTGGTGGCATCTGTCTCAACTGATTCTCGTGAAATGACAGTTCAATTTTAAAGTCATGTGCACAAATCATTGTTTAGTTGCAGAGGCATAACTTATATTTGAACATGACAATCAACATTAAGAGTTGCAATGGTCATATATATTCACCAAAATGATTCCAGTGCATTCAATGCCCCTTTGAGATGCTCAAGATTTGCATGCATATGAGTGTGATTTTGTGCTGATGGACTTGCATATTAGTTGGTCTTAGTAGAGGTAGGATCTTACCATCCCCGCCCCAATCAGATACTGAATCGTTTTCTCAATTTGCTTCATGTCCACTCGTCCAGACAGGTATAAGTACTTGTTCAGGAGGTCACCGTGTCTGTTCTCCTCCGCAGTCCATGCCCTTGTCCAAACGGCCCAAGGTGTTAGGCTCGAAGCAGTCTTGTCTCTAACTCCATCCAGAGTATTAAGCATTGTCTGATAAGTCGGAAGGGCTTCTTCTGTTATCATGCTTCCAACCAAAGCAACAAAGTAGTCATCAGGGATTTCCCTAGCCCTCTCCCTAAGTTCCATAACTTGTTCTTCAAATCCATCTGATGTTGCATCCGGCAGAAAGTCTTGTGGTTGCCAACAATTCTCGATAGGTTTCAAGTGAACCAGTACATTCTTCTCGGCCCATTCCTCCATGGATTTGAATATTTCGATCTTTTCGTATGGCATGGAGTGGGTTACCTGAACATGTGCCTTCCTGCGACGAAGAAAAGGCTTCTTGACGTTCTCCCTGGATTAAACATTTGAATAATTAGTGATTTCTTATGGTTCGTTACAAGCAGGGAACAAATTGGATGCTGGATCTTGTTAAATGTCAAATCGCGAAAGGGTGTACCATAGGCACTTAAATATCATGAAGTAGATTGAGGATTCCAATGGATTGTAAGAACTTTGGCCGGTTGGCATATTGATACTTAGGAATTTAAACTTAACATAAGAATTGACCAGGGCATTCTCCATTCTACTGAAAATAAGAAAGCTTGTTCATGCTAATTCAGTTCTCCAGTTTTTTTTTTTTTTTATATCTTTCATTTTGGAATAAAGAATTTGTTCATTGTACAAGAGTCTACCCGATTCCACTTGACACTTTTCATTGAATTGTATCTAGTTCAATCGGCAGACAAAAAAAGGCGTAAAAGGAGATACTCTGTGTATAAAGAAGTCCTTGAATATTTGGAAGAACCAAATGATTATGAGTTGGCATTGGTAGCCTTATAACTCGTGCCTTAGCTTGTCCCTTGCCTTGAGTGATCTCCGAGGATAGCTATAAAGTCATGAATTTCTTCGTAACGTTGTAAAGCCCGCCTAATTCTTTGCATAGTTTCATGAGTTCCGTGCTAATGTGGTGGTTGGTGCTGGCCCCGGATCTAAAGCACATGTTAGTATTGTTTATACCGATGAAGCCCTGTCCTTTCATTATCTGTATGGGACCCCCTACAGTTTCATGACCACTTCCCCACCAATCACAAAAGCTTTTGCCTACTTTCATTTTGTTAAAGTTCTATAGAAGTTAACGGAATAATATTCATTTATAAGTATAGCTTTATAAAAGATTGACATGACAATTCAGTCATCGCCTACTATCCTACATAGTGCTCTACCTCGATTTCTTATGAAAATTAATCAGAATGACTATATTGAAATTCCATAGGAAGGTTTAGGACTAAATTAGCAAAATTAAAAAGTTTAAGATTGAATCAACATCTATACAATAGGTTTATGATTGATCGGACAAGTTCTCATATAAATTAAATCTAATAGCCACTTCCACCCTCTCTCTAATGCTGCCGTTTGGTAGTTCTTATGTTAGCAATGACGATGGTTTCATGATGCATATCTACTTGAAAACGTTTGACAATTGTCATTGACATTTTAATATTTATTTTATTTTATTTTGCCATAGCTAACTTTGACAAGTGATTTTTTTTTTTTTTTTAACTAATGTACTTGGGGATGGGGCTGTTGGGACGTCGGTGTCCATTGTTGTTGGTTGGTCGAACTGAACAGGAGAGTGTTGGACAGGGGCTTGTGCAACTTGCATCACTTGGTTCAGCATCATGAATATAATATGCACAATTAGCGTGAAAGAAGGGGAACAGGATAACATTCTGTCTCATGTATGAAACGGAAATTGTCGATGGTTCGTGTGTAAAATAAAATTGTAGTTGCCGATGTCCACCCACCTCATACCCCAAATTTTTATTGTATATTCGTCTTCCCCAAGAGGAGGGAATATTCTCTCGTTATTTCACATCTCAGAATTCCTGAAGTCCAAAGATGAAACCTTTTAGCTAGGCTCTTGAAAACTCTCTTCACATCTCAGAATTTCTGAAGTCTAGAGATGATACCTTTTAGTAACTTAGGCGCGCATGATAAAATTTCTACTTCTCTATTTGTCTGTTTCTTTGTTCCCCGTAATAAGTTTGGAACAAAAATCCGTTTGGTAACGCAATTTGATTTTTCTATTTTTAGAATAGATTTCTATTCCAAAAATAGATTTGAAGAAAAAATCATAAGCTAAAATTTTTAACTTCTCAATTTATGAAATAGAAATTGAGAAATCAATTTCTGGTCAAAAATCAATTTTTGTTCTAGAAATTTTGTCATGCATACCCTTAATCAGTTCTAGTCGCATGATGGGCTAGGCTCTTAAAAAGCCTCTTTGGAAGGTCTATGGCTGCGTTTGGAATTGGCCTTGCAAAGGGGCTTTGAGCCTCTAAAGATACTTAGGCCAAAGTTTGGGTGTTTGGGAACCACTTTGCAATTCCCATTAGGCCAAAGTTGGCCTTCGAAGGCCTGAAAGCCCAAGCGAGTGCAAGGGTGCCTTGGGCTTTCAGCTTTCTCGGCATACAAGTTACACTGTTCATCGTTTTATTTTTTTTTTTCAAAACCATCCTATTATACTGTTCATCGTCTTCTCTACTGAAGGATTTGTTGCTCGAAGCTCCGCCGACGGCTCGGCATGGTCGCGGTGGCCCAGGAGACCATCGCCGGGGAAGGGTGCGACCGTCGCCGGGGAGTGGTGCGTGTCTAGGGCGCGGCGATCGCCGTGGGTCGCAGCGGGGTCGCGCGGGATTGGGGGCGACGAGGTCGCGCGGGAGGTCCCGCGACCTTGCCGACCTAGATCCGGGGACGGCGAGGTCGCGTGACCCCTCCGTGACCCAGATCTGGGAGCGACAAGGTCCTCCCGCGACCTCACCGTCCCAGATCTGGGTCGCGGCGGTCGCCGGAGGTCGCGCGACCTCGCCGCGACCCAGATCCAGGGGCGGCAAGGTCGCGGGACCTCGCCGCCCTAGATATGGGTTGCGGCGGGGTCGCCTGACGTCCGGTAGCCTCCCGCCGAGGTCGCGGGACCTCGTCGCCCCAGATCTGGGTCGCGGCGTGGTCGCCCGACGTCCGGCAGCCTCCCGCCGAGGTCGCGCGACCTCGCCACCCCAGATCTGGGTCGCGGCGGGTCCCCGACGTCTGGCTTGCCTCGCCGGGGGTCGCCCGACGTCCGGTAGCCCTCGCCGGGGTTTGCCCGACGTCTGGCTTCCCTCGCCGGGGGTCACCCGACGTCCGGCAGCCCTCGCCGGGGTTCACCCGACGTCCGGCAACCCTCGCTGGGGGTCTCCCGACCTTTGCCCTTACCAGTTAATTTTTTATTTTTTTTTTTATAATTTTTTTTATCACAAAAGTCCTTTGTAAGTACAATTTTTCCAAACATCATTTTGCTCAAAGATACTTCACAATGGACTTTTAAATTGTAATTTACCAAACACAATTTGCATTCTGAAAAGTCCCCTAAACCTAAAGTCCTTTGCATTTTCCTAATGGCTTTTCCCAAAAAATCTAACCAAACGCACCCTATGTCCACTATGCTTGTGACCCCTAAGAGAAACGGTTGAGGAGGGTTATAGGGAGGGCCCCCCATATAGGCACGCTCAAGTCAGTGTAGTGTGGGAGAAGAAGACAGAATTTGAATGTGAGAGACTTCATGTGTTGGCTAGTCGAGCTTGGATGATAATATCAAACCTTCAAGGTGGTGAATTGAAGATGCTCAATTCAACCTCTTAAAGGGAACTATTGCAAAGCATAATTTCTCGCGACGATAACATAAGATTTGTACAGTTCTTGCAAAAGATACATATTACACTCACGCATTCAACATCAAAGGCTAAATTACACTCTCATTAGCTCCAAAAAACAGGAGTGAATGGAAGTGGGAAATGTTGGAAAACTCACTTGGAGGTGGAGCCAGAGCCAAGATTGGAGGACATGCACTTGGGAGATCTGTGGCTGGGATTGGCGATCGAAGACAAATTAAACGAAAGTGACTTCATGGGTTTAGAACTGAGAAATGTAGCGAGGTGGAGAGCCATTTACTCTTTTATTGATTTGTGAACGTGATAAGTAGCTTTTTGGTTGGCTTGCTTTTCTCTAAGGATGAGACTCCACGAAGAAGATCTTGAGCGAAGTCTGGGTGGGTCTTAATATAGAGCAATGTGACGGACACGAAGGGTAATCAAGTTTGAATCTCACCTTGAGCTAAGCATATGCCAATCGAGGTGGACAAAGTCAATGCCCATATTACTTGCGTATTGATGACAAAATATTGAGTAGGCCAACTTAGTAAAATACTAGTTTATTTATCGGGTAATAAGTGTCACGTTGGGCCCACCTTACATAAATCTTCCTCTCTCCTTTCAAGAAAATATTAGATAAAATAGTGGTGACACATCATTTTTACGCAAGTCCATTGAATGGGCGACACGTGTCATTTTTACTTTTTCTTTTCTTTTCTTCCTCCTCTTCTTCTTCTTCCATTCACTCCACTAGGGACGGCATCAACTCAGACTCACTGTCAAGTTAATCCTGCCATCTTCCGCCACTGCCGTCTTTCACCACCTACTGCCATTTCAATCCTCCATTGTCAAGCTCGAGCTTAGTTGGCGAACTTGAGCCTCAGATTTTGGATCTAAGCTCGGGTGAGCCATAGATTTGTGATCTAACGCACAGCTCAACCACGAATCGACAAATTCAAAGCCATGCAAGTACTTGTTCAGGAGGACAATCCCTGCGAGGAACATAAAGGTTCTTGACGTTCTCTTGGATTGAACATGAGCCATAGATTTTGGAATTGATAATTTGTTTGTCGCATAAGAATCAACCCGATTCCACTTTATACTTTTCATCAAACTGTATCTAGTTCAATTGGCAGACAAAAAAGGCATATAAAGAGATACTCTGTACAGACAGAAGTCCCTGAATATTCGCAAGAACCAAATGATTATGAGTTGGCGTTGATGGTTTTATAACTCGTGTCTTGGCTTGTCCCTTGCCTTGAGTGATCTCCTAAGATAGCCACAAAGTCATGAATTTCTTTATAACGTTGTAAAGCCTGCCTAATTCTTTGCACCGTTTTTATCATCCCTATAGGGCAACCTGCAGGTTCATAACCATTTCACCACCAATCACAAAAGCTTTTACCCACTTTCATTTTGTTAAGGTACCATAGAAGTTTAGTAAAAATATTCATGTATAAATATAGCTCACATAAGATTGACGTGGCGATATAGTTGTCGCTGGCTGTCCCACGTAGCATCCTACCATGCTCGCAATTTCCTATGAAAATTAACTAGAATGACTATATTGGAATTTTGTACAAAAGTTTAGGACTCCATTGATAAAATGAAAATGTTTATGATTGAATTAATATTCATACAATAAGTTAAGGCTGATCCAAGTTCACTTATAAATTAAAACCAATTGCCACTTCCAGTCTCTTTCTAATGATGTCATTTGGCAGTTCTTATGTTAACAATTTTTATCATGTATCTTATAGATGCAAGATATAAGAACATAGCAGAGAGGAAGAAACAAAGACTCCAATTTTCACTGCTAAAAACTAAAGAATCAAATGCATAATTGGAAGAGACACAAGCCATGTAAAAAAAAAAGGAGAGAATCGAAGTAAAAACCTAACCCTAACTAGAAATTGATTCTACCGCTCTAAGGATGACAAAAGCTAAGCTCAAAGCTCCAACCTATATTCAAAGAAAAGCATCTCTTCGAGCTATATCTTAAAAAATTGGTTCAACAAGAAGCTACTTCATATGTTATGATCAAATTTAGAATCGAAAGGTCAACAATTGAGATCACATTCACGGATAATGATGGTTTCGTGTTGCATTACCTGCACTCGACAATTCTCATGGTCATTTCATTATTTTATTTTATTTTATTTTATTTTATCTTGCCATAGCTAACTCGACAAGCAAGGTTTTTGTTATTATTGTACTTGTGGGTATCCATCCAATTGGGGGATCGTGCATGTATGTGGGAGAAAATATTGCCTATGTCTAGCGTGCCAACGTGGAGAACAAAAGGCACCTCAGAGCGCACATGTTCAAAGTGGGCCCAAGTTGTCGGGCCACGCAAAATTTGAACTTTAGCGAGCATTCTGTCACGCCCCGATCTTCAGGCATGCGCACATCCCTTACTTTTGGTCAATTTTAAAATGTGATATCCCGGACTATGTATCATTGACCCTTTCATTTATATATGCACATGCGGAAGATGTTATAAATCCTCAGATAATAAAACAATGGGATAGAAAAACAGACCATATATTTTTCATACTGAAAATTCACAACCACACCTTTTTTACACGCACCTCATAGTATTCTACAATACTATATATACGTAAGTCTAATCTAACATTCATCCACATGCAAACAAGGTTTGAGAAGATAGGATGGGATCTCAGTCCTCATCCGAGTCGTACTTGGGGTCATTGTGACATCCCGATTTTCCAATCCTATTTTCAATAAATTGAGACGGGTATTTCGTTGGTACGCATATAGTTCTTTTCCTTGGGTCGGCCACCCCTGTGAAAACTAGTCTATCGGGTGAAGCCGTTAAGAGTTTCTAATGCATCAGACTCAAGAATTTGACCAGGAAGGGATCTTTCGACCGAGCTAATCTGCAAGGGTCATTACGGCACAATTAAAAATCAATTAGAGATCGGAGATAGGTCGACTCAACAGAGACGTGTGATCGAGCGTGGGTGATTCCATCAAATCGCACAATTCTTATCGATCGGCACTGGACCGACTTTTCTGTCGATTGGGTACCCTGTGTTCGTATTTGAAACCTTGAGATTACCCCGACAACCGAAAATCGCCAATGTTTCAAAGATGTACATTGTGGCTTGAGATGATTAACCACATGTCAAATGCATGAAAATTTCTAAAGGCTACCCGGTAGGTTGGGCCGCGCTAGTATCGTGCCAAAGAAAAATTAACCGTGAAATTGAGATCGAATTCAGAAATTGGAAGTCTGGGTGTGTCACAAATCATTTTAGGAATATTGACTAATCTTCAGAAGATTTTTCATGCAAGCCGAGTTTTTCAGCAATTAAATAAGAAAATGGTTAATTTAACCCGAGAAATTAGTAGGCCCGCCTTTGGTATTGCTATTAGGAATTAAGTTGGTTCTATGGACAAGTGAAGATGTTAATTGAAGTGTGGTGATATTGAATTAATTTTATAGACTTCAATTTGATTCAATTGGAAGGGAATCAAATGGAATTGGAGAATTGATTGTACAAAAATTCATGCCTTGGCGGAAAAATAAAATGGACCCATTGGAATAAGGTTGTGGGAGTTTTGAGCGAGTGGAGTATGACATCATCAAGTGATGTCATGGTGGGCCAATTTGTTGGATTAAAAAAAGGGAAAAAGAAAAGAAATTGGCCCCCCTTCTTCTCTCTCCTCCCTCTTTTCTTCCTCCCCTCTCTCCTCCATCAACTGAACCCCATCTTCCTTCTTCGGCTGCTCGGTTCCATGGAGAACGAAGACCAGAAGAAGTAGCAGCCGTCGTCGCACGCCTCTCGCCACCATCGCCTCCCACGTGCCACCGTCGAGCACCTCGCCGTTTGTGCATCGACCGCGTGCCTCCGCCCCCTTCTCCTTCTCTGTTTTGTTTGAAGACAGCAAACGCAGAAGCAGCAACCTCATCCCACCGCAACCGGAGCCAAGGCCGTCATCGCCATGCGCCGTCGCAGCTCCGCGATTGCCCAGCCGCGCCGTCCAGTCGAGCTGCCGTCCACGAACCGCCTGGCCAGCTGTTGTTCGGTGGTCTTGAGGGACGGTAGAGACCCACCGGAGCTCCCTCCGACCACCTCCGGCCACCGTGAAGCCCCGCCTAGGTCTGGTTCAACTCCTCTGCTCACTCCCGACCCCAACCAGCCTTGGATCTACCCTCCTTCGCCCCCAACCAGCAGCAAATAGAGAAGAAGAAAATGGGTATGGCAGCCCCTTTGTGGGCCCTTTTGGCCATCTTCCCGAGCCCGGATGCTCGGCCCGCCTTGAGGAAAGTCGATCCTCGTGTCGTCCTCGTCGTTTTGGTTCGCTCAGCTCGCTAATCCAGTGAGTTTAACTCACTAAACCTCACTTAGAGGGTTAATTATGCTTAGGGAGGTTTAGTTTATGTTAAGTTTTATTAGGTTGTTAGTTTAGGTTAATTAAGAGTAGATTTGATTAAGGTTGTGGTTTAATTTAAAGTGTGCTTAATTAAGGGTAAGTAGGTTTATTTAAAATAAGCCTTGATTTGACATAAATGAATTTACTTTTGATTTGTTTAAATTTCTCGAAATTATTATATCATTTAATAATATATTTTATTCGAAATTAATAAAATATTATTATTTAATTATTTTCGGAATAAATTTAATTATTTATTAAATTCCGAAAATTTTGTCGGGACCCTAAATTCTCAAAATTTCGTGCCGGTCGCTGCTGTGTAGTCAGATTTTGAAATTGATGATTGGATATTATAAATTGAATGTGGATTGTGAAAAATATGAATATTATTATTTAATTAATTTTCGGAATAAATTTAATTATTTAATAATCCGAAAAATTATTTTCGGACCCTAAATTCTCAGAATTTCGTGCTGATCACTGCTGTGCATTTAGAATTTGAATTTGAAGAATTGATGTGGTAAATTGAGTGTTGATTGTGATAAATATGGATTTTACTCATAAAAACCCAAGTGTCGGGTTTTGATGCAAAAATTGGATTTTAATTATTATATTAAATAGTGGGGTTTGAAAAAGTGAGATATTGGCTTTTTGATTCAAAATTAGCGTGTCCCCACACATGTGAGTAATTTCTGGAATATTTTTAATATGGAAAAAAATGGCCGGGATCACTATTTTAAGTGAAAGCATTGAAATAAATATAAAGTGTCCTGGGGCTGAGTATGCTTTGGCTGTGTGATAATTAAGATGAATCGTCCTGTGCTGTTGAGCCGGACTTGCCCCTATATGGGATGCCCACGCGGTGGATGCGGGTCGCAGTTGATTTTGGGCTCATGCTTCTTCGGGAACGCCGTCGATGTACTGACGAAACCGCGCTCCATGGGGGGAGGTGATGCCTGGCTATATGCCAGTAGATAGCTGAACTGCGAGTAGGCTATGCCATTGTGTGGCAGTAAATATCAATTGGAATGCATGTTGAGTGTTATTGATGTGTCGAATTATGGGATAGAATTGTGTGGCATGGAATGGGACGTGTCGTAATGATTTAGTCTTATAATCAGGACCCCCGCGGTTGTTGGTTATATGAAAGAGAATGCGTTTCGATTGCTTAAGTTCATATTACTATCTGTGGTTGAGTGATTTGAATTGCGCTACCCTGCAGGAAGGAACTGAGGCAAGGTAAGTCTTCTGTGTGATGTGGTTAGGCCACCCGGGGTGTATTTTCTTTCTAATAGGGGTTTAGGGGGTTGAACTTGCTGAGACATCGTCTCATCCCGGTTGTGGGATTAAAATTTCAGGTCCCTAGATGGCGGTCGTGGAGGACCCGAAGCCCTAAGTCTGGAAAGGTGGAGACTGAAGTATCGGTGAACGTGTCCTACTAGTTGGTTTTATGATAATTCCCATTTTGTCGAGCTGGTCTATTTTGTAGACAGTCCAGAGTTGTATTTAAACTTATGTGTTTGTAAATGAGTGTTTGGTATTGTGATTGATTGCCTGCTTTTCTATCCCAAGTTAAATGTTGTTAGGGGATTTGTTTCACTTCCGCATGCGTAATAAAAAGAATGGGGTTGGCGACACTACCTGGGAATGTCGCATTTGCATGACCGTGGTGGGATGTTGGCGCGCTCGAGGTTCGGGGCATGACAGTCATCCTCGGGATCCTCCTCACGTACTCCTCTTCGGGTTCCTCATCAGAGATCTCCTCGACAAATTCCTCCTCCCTAGGCTCCTCATCCGGGTCCTCTCAATGGTTATTCAATAACCATTGAGACAACGTCTCAGCAAGTTCTACTTCCTAATACTTGATTAGTAAACTAATACATCTTAGCGCTGCCTATGCACAACATGAGTCAGAAAACTTACCTTGGCCTCAGATTCCATCTGCATATTAGTACAGATCAAATAGGCATCCAAGCAATCACATCACTGATCGAAGTATCAATCAAATCAACCTTGTCGATTACATGACAACAAGACCACTCACGATCATTCTCATTCAATCAATCAATTCACAACATCAAATCAAGACAATGATCAATTGATTTAGTTGATTACATGTCAGTCGGACCATTTCTAGGTCATTCTAGTCATTGCTATACAGTCTCAACTGATAAAACCAATCATCGAGCCACGTGCATTCTCTGAGGCGATATTCTTTATCACCAAGCCATGTGCATTCTCTGAGGTGATGGAATCGATCACCGAGCCACGTGCATTCTCCGAGGTGATACATCAAGTCACCGAGCCTACGTGCCCTTTAAAATGCCATTCTAAATCAGCGAGCCCATGTGCATTCTCCAAGGCGATGCATCAAGTCACCGAGCCCACGTGTCTCTTCAAGATGCCAAATGTACTCATTGAGACCACGTGCCTTCTTCGAAGTAATGCATCAAATTACCGAGTCCACGCGTCTCTTTCAAGATACCACACTTAATCACCGAGCCCACGTGCGTTCTCCCAGGTGATAGACTAGTTCACCGAGTGCACGTGCCTTCTCCAAGGTGATATATAACCTATCATAGATCCATTATACACATGACCAAATTCTTAGATGACATGCCTAGTCATCAGGTCAGCATACATATTACATACTCACTTTCATTTTCACAATTTCCAGTATGAACGGTAGTCTACCACAATACCATTGTCATTGGCAACCGATACTCAATTATTCACCAGTCAATTACTCAAATTAATTCAATTTAGGAATAATTCCTAAAAATCTACAATTAAATTAATTTAGCACGATGTAGAACTCAATTAAATAAACAGAATGCACCATGACAATCAGCACGAAATTCTGGTCATTTGGCCATCCCAAAGTTGAATTTCCGAAAAATAAATAATTAAATAAATAATTTAGAATATTAAATAAATAAGTACAATAAATTCAATTTAGCACAATATAAAGCTCAATTAAATAAATGGGCTACGCCACGATCATCAGCTTAAAATCCCGATCACTGGCCATCTTAGTTGAATTTCTAGAAAATAAATAATTAAATAATTAATTTCAAAAATTAATATTTAATTCCTAAAAATTCCATTTAAGTCGGAATTGCTTAATTAACACCCGATAAGGGTCGGAAAAATCCCACGAAGTATCCAATAAATACTATAGGCAATTCTCTATCTAAGTACACTAACCAAACAATTAATATGCAATGCAATTAACTAATAATCGCTAATCAATTCTAATCTAACCACCTAATTACACTTAACTAACACTAATCAACCTTTAAGTATAACTAACAAAATAAGAAAGCATTAGTGAGTAAACTCACTCAAAACGTCAGCATCTACGCGAGGATTGACTTTCCTCAAAGCAGGCTGAGTATCCGGGCTCGGGAAGATAGCCAAAACGGGCCAAATAGGTGCTGCCATACCCATTTTTCTAGCGCTCTGTCCACTGCAGTTGAGGCCAAGAAAGGTGAGGGGAAGGCTCGGGTTGAGGCGAGCAAGGGCGGTTAGAACCGAGCGGAGCTCCAGCGGTTCAAGGTGGCAGCGCACGGTGGTTGGAGGAAGCTCCGGCGGTTCTCTACCATCCCTCACGACCATTGAACGGCAGCTAGCCAGACGGGGTCGTGGACGGCGGCTCGACTGGACGAGGGCAGACGGCGCGGCTGGGCGGCCGTGGAGCTACGACGGTGCACGGCGTGAGGCGGCGACGATGGCCTTAGCTTTAATTTTGGCTGTTGGTTGTGATAACAAGCTGCTCTCTCTGTTTCTGCCCTTGCTGGTTCGAACAGCCAAGAGGGAGAGGAGGAGAGAGAAGGGCGGAGGGCGTTCGAGCGGGCGAGAGGGAGATGGATGGCGGTGGTACTCCGACATGACGGTGACGGCAGCTTCATCCTGCAGCTCCTTCAAGCGACACTGGTCGCTACTTCTGCTTCTGTTTCTACTGTCTTCTCGTTCGCACAAGCAAGAGGAGGGAGAAAGAGTCGGTCACGAGAGAGTGAGGGAAGAAGAAAGAGAAGAGAGAGGTTTGAAAAATCAAAGAAAGAAAAAGTAAAGAGGAAGACAGCCAAGCCTTCGGCGGAGGGAGCTGCGCACAAGGGGGAAAAGAGAAAAAGGAGAGAGAGAGAGAGAGAGAGAGAGAGAGAGAGAGAGAGAGAGAGAGAGAGAGAGAGAAAGAGGGAGAGAGAAACTTGGTCCCCACTAGCACTTTGCATCCAAAATCCCTCTTGAATTTCTCTCAATTAACTCTTACAAAAATCAATTGATATTTCCATTATCAAATTGCTTATTTTCCTTATCCGAGAATTCCTCATGCTTCTCAAATTCACCATCGAATTAATCCACTGGCTTTAATTGAACGAAAATGGCCATACGACAATTTTTTCCCAAAAAGTGTTGGGTGTCGAAAAATCTTACGAGACTGAGTTGATACTCTCAAAATTTATTGTGACATGATAGTTCTAATTTCTGAAATCGGAATTAGATTGGCAGTTAATTTCACTAGAATGCATTTTGAGCGTGACTTAGGCTATCGGTTAGTTTTCAGAACTTTTTAGGACAAATGACCCGTGATCAATTTTCTTTGAGCCGCAACCCACTCAACCCATCAGCGACTCTCGGTTGTCGTGAAAATTTCGAGGATTCAAATACGGACACAGGGCACCAAAACAATAAGAAAATCAAATTAGTGCCGATTGATGAGAATTTTCCAATTTAGTGGAGTCACCGACGATTGGTCATTCATCTCAGTCGAACCGACCTATCTCTGATTTCAAATCAATTTTATACTGTGCCGCAATGATCTCTAAAGATGAGCACGGTTGAAAAGTCGATTCCCGGTCGAATTCTCAAGTCTAATTGCCCTAAAGTCCTTAATAGCTTACCCGGCTAGTCTAGTTATCTCATGAGTGGCCAACTCAGAGAACAACACGATAGCCATGTCGATGAAATACCCAATTTATCTAACCGAAATCAGACCCAAAAATCTGGATGTCATACATTCTCTCTCCCTCTCTCTCTCCTCTCAACGCCGTACCAGCATTGATGACGCCACCCCATTGTCTCTGCCTCCGCTTCTATGATTTAGGGTAATTGCCTAATTATTTTATCATGGACATAAATTGCTCTAGTTTATTTCATGAATTTTGCTGTGTTCCCGTGTTTTTTTTCCTTGGGTGTTTGACTTAAATAGATATTGATATCGGGTTCATGTGCTTTGAGAATTTGTAGATTCCTTGAGAATGCTATCCAGTGAGAATTTCTAAGGTCAATCGATTCTATGTTACTTTGCGTAGACGCAGCAACTTTTGGTTGAAAATGGTTCGTTTTACTTGTATCAAAAGCCAAAAGTAGAGGCCTGGGGACAACAGTGAGACCTAAAGACTCCTAAGTTTTAGTATCCATTGACCTTAGGGGACGAACTGCTTTTCTTTTCTTTTTATTCAGACCAAATCTCCATCTAGCTTATTTGCGTGTCGGAAAATATCAGGGCTTGCAGAAAGTTCAACACTTTTTGGCCCCTTCAAAGTACATTTTCCTATGTGTATACGTTTAGCACTTGTTCATGACCTCAATAATTGTCAAATTATGTGCTTTTGGTCCAGTCCATGTTGTTTAGAGCCTCTGATGTGCTTTGTGAGAACCTTTTTATTCAGTAGAATCTAGTTGACTCGAGGGACTTTAGGTATGTGTGGCTTCCTTTGCTTGTCGAAGGTCTTGTGGATGGACTGGGTTTCCTCTATGGTCGAGGGTGTCGATCTATTGGCATAAGAAGTTGAGGCTACCTAACGGGTCAAGTTCATCAACGAAGTAATGGTGCTTTTCATGAGGAAAAAATAAAGGATCTATGTATATCATCTGTCTTCTTGATCATTTTTTTCATTAGCTTACATATCTTTGTGGCTAGAGGCTAGAGCAGTTTCTGGTTTGAAGCTAATAGTGGTAACATGCTGAGCGGACAACATTGTCGGTGTAGTTTCTTCTTTTTATACATTCAGGCTATGTGCATATTCACCGAGTATATCTTTACAAATGAATGTTGTTTTTCCACGTATTTTTCAAGCAGCTAAGCAAGCAACTTAATTGGTGAAGTTCTGAATAGTTGGCTTTACTTGTTTTTCCTTTTTCCATTGCCCTTCAATATACATAGACATCCAGGAAAGAGTTGAGAGTGCTCTGACTTACGCTATACAGACCAATTTGATGCGTGGCTGGTTATATTGATGCGAGGTCGTTTGGTATCTAAAGATGTCTTAGCCTCGCTCAAGGCAAACAAGGAGAAGTGGTTGGTCTCGATTTCCATTTTTCTGTTTTTGCTTGGACAGATTCAATTCCTAAACAATAAATCTTTAATAAGAAGTTTGAGAGCGTGGAAAGTATTTGGAAATTTTCTCATGCGATCAATGGTTTGAGATATGACATGCTTTGAAATTTTCTCATGCAATAAGGGTAATTTGGTACACGCAAGACTTAGTTTGTTCATCAAAATCTAGACAGAACGTCACGAAGAACACAGACAATTTACATTCGAGTTGCAATGTTTCACTGTATGGTATATAGACAATTGTTGTGTGTAATGTTCCATTTAAGTTTTTGTCACTTTCTTGCAGGAAATAAGACAATTATGCTTCTAACCTTTGGACCTCAAGAGAGCTTCCATTGAGGAAATGCAGAGAAGTGTTTATGCTAACTATGCAGCATTCACGACGTGACTTCACGAGCTCATCATTCACTAGATTAGGGGTGACCAATAGTGCATCTTAGCCCATTGTTTTCTAAGCCTATCATGGTACCAGAAGATCCTTCAGTAAAATAAATCTGATGATAGGCAATTGATTAAGTTGGGAATTCGCTAATTTGATTTTTGTTTATTGTTCCTATTGCAAAACATCCAAAGAGATATTGGATTTAGAGGGACAACTTCTGTCCATTAGGAACCTGTTGTCGACTCAAGCTACCTTAATTCATGGATTAGCTGACTTCTTTTGTTGTCAAGATTAAATCAAGTGCAAAGTTAACTCAAGAGGAATATCCCAAAACCATAGTTTATGAACAAAAGTGCAATGCCCCGAGACATGTGCCACTAACTTCTTTTGGTTGTTCAAGTGCAATTTGACATGTTTTGGGATTTGGCAATTGTGAATGCGTTGGTTGGGCAGTTCGTGAGTTTGACATGTTTTATACATGTATGTGAATTCTATTTGTGGGATGAATGAAGTGAAAGTTTTTTGCGGTTTGAAAAGCGCATATTTGTTGCAATGTTCTTTATGTGCATTAGGTACTTAAAAGCTCTTCCAAATTTTTCTATGGTAAGATAGAGAAGACAAAGTATAGCATCTCTTTTTTTTTTGGATAAGACATTTATGGTGTTAGGAATAGAACCGAAAACCAAACTGAAGTGAAAAATGAACCGAACCGAACTGAATTGAAAAATTCAATTTTTTCGGTTCAGTTCGTATTCGGTTCGGTTCTCATTAAAAACCACAGTTTTTTTTTTTTTTTATCAGTTTGGTTTTTATTAGTTAACCGAACCAACAAATCAATAAAATCAAACCATTAACCAAACCCTATTTTTTATTCTCTCCCGTCTCCTCTGAGTCCTCTCATCTTGGTCGGCTTGGAGGTGCAATGGGGAGGGCGGCTGCAACGGCGACAGTGATGGCGACCAATTGAGGGACGGAGCCCGTTTCTGGTGGTGAGCACACGATTTGGTAAGCACACGGTCAGCTCTGGTCTCCCGCTCAATTCACTGATCGGATCGGAGTCTTCTATAAATACGCACGATTCGACACTAACTGCAGAAACCTCAGGATCTATACTAACTAGTCGCTAATCCTCCCGAGGTTGTTGCCTCGCTGGAGATTAGGTCGGGTTTTAGGGCTTTTGTAAATACATAACGATTCGGAGTAGGGAACTTTTTCAGCTCAAGTAGGAGACATGGATAACTACTTGAAGGAGAATTTCGGGGATGTGAAGGCAAAGAACTCGTCGAAGGAGGCGCTCCAGAGGTGGCGAAACGCCTGCTGGTTGGTGAAGAACCGAAAACGAAGGTTTCGGTTCACGGCCAATCTGAACAAGCGATCGGAAGCCGATGCTATTCGTCGCACTTTTAAGGTCGGTCTGCCACTGTTTTGTTTCCTCTCTCTTATCGCCAGGGAACTTGAGATCTTGCACTAACCCTAGAGAGAGAGAGAGAGAGAGATAAAAATTGAGTTCAATTAGACCCGACCTTTTAAAGTGGTGATGCCGGTATATGTGTGCTCGATTGAGTCTGCATGCGTTAGTGAAATCAAATACCTTTGTCCACTGTTGAGTTACTTTATATCGTATAGCCGCATTTATTGATTATGTTGAACATGGTAATGCATTTAGATTCACTTTTATTAAAAAGAAAAAAGAAAAAAAGTGATATGTTTGACAGTCAAACAATAATTAAGACAAAGAATGCAGCAAAAGAGAGAATGGCATTTTACATAGTGAATTTTCCGTTGTATCAAAAGATTACAAGATTTCAGATTTAAATGAGACAAGATGAACTAGTGGATATGTGCTCATTTTTGGTGGAGGTGATGTAGCTCACATGCAAAAAATATAGCTATTAAAACTGCTTTTTCCAAGTTTGTTATGGCTTCTGTACCAGATACGCCACTTCAACAAGAGCAACAGCTAAAATGATGACTACTCCTTTTCTCACTAGTAATCTTGGTCCATAATTCTCTTCTCGATACCCAGTATGCATTAACCTCATAAGTTCATCATGTACTTATTTCTCAGGCATTTCTCCACGTACAACCAACAGAAAACATTTGGGCTTAACAAATGGGAAATCTTCAACATAAGCAACTGCGATGATACATGCACCATTATGACTAACACAAATCAGTCCAGTAGTAATATTTTTCTAGCACGCAGAGATACAGAGTCTATAGGTTGAACAGATCATGTCACTGCAATATCCCTACACGACTTGGGATTTTCTTATTGCCATCTAAATATCTTGTGACTACAAGCTATAAAAGACTGATTTCAACTGCCATACGGTAAATTTATACCCTAAAGCTTCACTTGTCTATCTGAAACCCAGCTGAAGGGAATAGTGAGTGCTTCCTTGGCTCTTTCCGAAGCTCTCCCCTCCAGCCTTCTGATTTTTGGTACTAAACCGCAGACGTAATCCTGGGCTCTTCTTCCCTCTGCTGAAAGTCTAGTCAGATACTCCACCTTCCACCTTCCCACCAGAAACTCCAGGACATCTACATAGTCTTTTGCTGTATAAACACCAAGCCTCTGTACAACAGCCGAGTAATGGGAGAAAATGTTGTCATCACAACCATCATACATCAAATGAGCTGGCATAGTGATTCTCTTTCTCATCATGTCGGCAAGTGCCAAGACAGTGCCATCTGGATCGATCTCGAAGAGCTTTTCCATGATTTTTGTATAGGCTACTTCATGACGCTTCTCATCCGATGCAATCGTACCACAAATTTGAGCCAATTTCATTTCCCCATGTGCCTTAGCAAGCCTGCCAGTGTTTCCGTGAGAAATAGACGTCGCTCTTTCTTGAAATGAAGTGTATATGAAGCAGAGGTAGGGACTGTTTTCCGTACAAGGATCCTAGGACAAAAATATAGAGAGGTAATTAGCCCCAAAAAAGTACAGAGTTGCCTTAAATTTTTGTGGCGTCTGTCTCAACTAATTCCTAGGGAATGACTCTTGAAATTTAAAGTCATTTGCATAAATCAATGTTCAATTGCAGAGGCATAACTTATACTTGAACATGACAATCCACATTATGAGTTGCCATGGTCATACATATTAACCAAAATGATTCCAGTGCATTCAGTGTCACTCTTAGATGTTCAAGATTTGCATGCATATGAGTGTGATTTTGTGCTGATGGACTTGCATATTAGTTGGTCATAGTAGAGGTAGGGTCTCACCATCCCTGCCCTGATCAGATATTGAATCGTTTTCTCAATTCGTTTCATGTCCACTCGTCCAGACAGGTACAAGTACTTGTTGAGGAGGTCACCATGTCTGTTCTCCTCCGCAGTCCATGCCCTTGTCCAAATGGCCCAAGGTGTTAGGCTCGAACCTGTCTCGTCTCTAACTCCATCCAAAGTATTAAGCATTGTCTGATAAGTAGGAAGGGCTTCTTCTGTTATCATGCTTCCAACCAAAGCAACAAAGTAGTCATCAGGGATTTCCCTAGCCCTCTCCCTAAGTTCCCTAACTTGTTCTTCAAATCCATCTGATGCTGCATCCGGCAGAAAGTCTTGTGGTTGCCAACAATTCTCAACGGGTTTCAAGTGAACCAATACATTCTTCTCGGCCCAATCCTCCATGGATTTGAATATTTCGATCTTTTCAGGTGGCATGGAGTGGGTTACTTGAACACGTGCCTCCCTGCGAGGAACAGAAGGGTTCTTGACGTTCTCCCTGGATTAAACATTTGAATAATTAGTGATTTCTTATGGTTCGTTACAAGCAGGAAACAAATTGGATGCTGGATCTAGTTAAATGTCAAATCGTGAAAGGGTGCATCCCATGCGTTTAAATATCATGAAGTAGATTGAGGATTCAAATGGATTGTAAAAACTTTGGCCGGTTGGCATGTTGATACTCGGGAATCTAAACTTAACATAAGAATTGACCAGGGCACTCCCCACTCTACTGAAAATAAGAAAGTTTGTCCATACTAATTCAGTTCTCCAGTTTCTTTTTTGTTTTATTTTTCATTGTGGAATTGAGAGTCTGTTCATCGTATGAGAGTCTACGCGATTTCACTTGACACTTTTCATCGGTAGACAAAAAAGGCGTACAAGGAGATGCTTTGCATGTAAAGAAGTCCTTGAATATTTGCAAGAACAAAATGATTATGAGTTGGCATTGATAGCCTTATAACTCGTGTCTTAGCTTGTCCCCTGTTTTGAGTGATTTCCTAGGATAGCTATAAAGTCATGAATTTCTTCGTAACGTTGTAAAGCCTGCCTAATTCTTTGCATAGTTTTATGAGTTCCGTGCTAGTGTGGTGGTTGGTGCTGGCCCCGGATCTATTGCACATGTTACTATTTTTTATACTGATGAAGCCCTGTCCTTTCATTATCTCTATGGGACCGCCTACAGTTTCATAACAAATTCCCCACCAATCACAAAAGCTTTTGCCCACTTTCATTTTGTTAAAGTTACATAGAAGTTAACGGAGTAATATTCATTTATAAGTATAGCTTTAAACAAGATTGACATGACGATTCAATCCTACCTTAATTTCCTATGAAAATTAATTGGAATAATTATATTGAAATTACGCATGAAGGTTTAGGACTTAATTAGCAAAATTAAAAAGCATAGAACTTAATCAATACCCGTACAATAGGTTTAGGATTGATTGGACGAGTTCTCATATAAATTAAATTCAATGGTCAGTTCCACCCTCTCTTTAATGTTGCAATTTGGCAATTCTTATATTAGCAATTATCACATATCTTGTAGGTGGAAGATAAAAGAACATAACGAAGTGGAAGAAACGAAGACTCCAATTTTCGCCAGTAAAAACTACAAGAAATCAAATCCATAATCGAAAGAGACAACAAGCCATGTCAAGAGAAAGCAGGAGAGAATTGAAGTTTGCAGCTCAAAAGTTGACAAAAGCTAAGCTCAAAGCTCCAATCAATAGTCAAATGAAAGCATCTCTTCTGGCTATAGCTTAGAAAAATCATCTCTGATTAATATTCAAATAAAAGCATCTCTTCTAGCCATATCTTAGAAAATTTGGCTGCCGGGCAGTAACGTGAACATCAACCGACATCGGCCGTTCAGCCGACATTGACATGAATATTTCTTTTTTTTTGGAATTTTTCATCTTTTGATTTTATCTTTTGATTTTATCTTCTCTCTCTCTCTCTCTCTCTCTCTCTCTTTTTCCGTCCATCCTCCTCCTTTTGGCTAGTCACTAGATGAAGGTGATCGGCTTGAGGCAAGAGTGAGTCACGGGATCGAGGCTACCTCGCCGGGGCAAGGTGAGCTTACCTCATCATTATTGGACAAGGGCGAGCTCAACCTCACTGTCGCTAGGCAAGGGGGAGGTTGAGCTCACCCCTCGCCAGTGGTTGGGGGAGCTTGCCCTCACCTAGCGACAGTGAGGGGAGCTCGCCCTACCTCGATGAGCTCACCTCAGTCTAGTGATCGTCCCTGTTTTGGCATTGATAGCCTTATAACTCGTGTCTTAGCTTGTCCCCTGTTTTGAGTGATTTCCTAGGATAGCTATAAAGTCATGAATTTCTTCATAATGTCGTAAATTCTGCCTAATTCTTTGCATAGTTTTATGAGTTCCGTGCTAGTGTGGTGGTTGGTGCTGGCCCCGGATCTAATGCACATGTTACTATTTTTTATACTGATGAAGCCCTGTCCTTTCATTATCTCTATGGGACCGCCTACAGTTTCATAACAAATTCCCCACCAATCACAAAAGCTTTTGCCCACTTTCATTTTGTTAAAGTTACATAGAAGTTAACGTAGTAATATTCATTTATAAGTATAGCTTTAAACAAAATTGACATGACGATTCAATCCTACCTTAATTTCCTATGAAAATTAATTGGAATAATTATATTGAAATTACATATGAAGGTTTAGGACTTAATTAGCAAAATTAAAAAGCATAGAACTTAATCAATACCCGTACAATAGGTTTAGGATTGATTGGACGAGTTCTCATATAAATTAAATGCAATGGTCAGTTCCACCCTCTCTTTAATGTTGCCATTTGGCAATTCTTATATTAGCAATTATCACATATCTTGTAGGTGGAAGATATAAGAACATAACGAAGTGGAAGAAACGAAGACTCCAATTTTCGCCAGTAAAAACTACAAGAAATCAAATCCATAATCGAAAGAGACAACAAGCCATGTCAAGAGAAAGCAGGAGAGAATTGAAGTTTGCAGCTCAAAAGTTGACAAAAGCTAAGCTCAAAGCTCCAATCAATAGTCAAATGAAAGCATCTCTTCTGGCTATAGCTTAGAAAATTCATCTCTAATTAATATTCAAATAAAAGCATCTCTTCTAGCCATATCTAAGAAAATTTGGCTGCCGGGTAGTGAACATCAACCTACATCAGCCGTTCAGCCGACATTGACATGAATATATATATATATATATATATATATATATATATTTTGGAATTTTTCATCTTTTGATTTTATCTTCTCTCTCTCTCTCTCTCTCTCTCTCTCTCTCTCTCTCTCTCTCTCTCTCTCTCTCTCTCTCGCTCTCTCTCTCTCTCTCTCTCTGTTTTTCCTTCCATCCTCCTCCTTTTGGCTAGTCACTAGGTCAAGGTGATCGGCTTGAGGCAAGAGTGAGTCACTGGACTGAGGCTACCGCGCCAGGGCAAGGTGAACTTACCTCATCATTATTGGACAAGGGCGAGCTCAACCTCACTGTCGCTAGGCAAGGGGGAGGTTGAGCTCACCCCTTGCCAGTGGTTGGGCGAGCTTGCCCTCACCTAGCGACAGTGAGGGGAGCTCGCCTTACCTCGATGAGCTCACCTTAGTCTAGTGATCCTCCCTGTTTTGGCATTGATAGCCTTATAACTCGTGTCTTAGCTTGTCCCCTGTTTTGAGTGATTTCCTAGGATAGCTATAAAGTCATGAATTTCTTCGTAATGTTGTAAAGCCTGCCTAATTCTTTGCATAGTTTTATGAGTTCCGTGCTAGTGTGGTGGTTGGTGCTGGCCTCGGATCTAATGCAGATGTCACTATTTTTTATACTGATGAAGCCCTGTCCTTTCATTATCTCTATGGGACCGCCTACAGTTTCATAACAAATTCCCCACCAATCACAAAAGCTTTTGCCCACTTTCATTTTGTTAAAGTTACATAGAAGTTAACGGAGTAATATTCATTTATAAGTATAGCTTTAAACAAGATTGACATGACGATTCAATCCTACCTTAATTTCCTATGAACATTAATTGGAATAATTATATTGAAATTACGTATGAAGGTTTAGGACTTAATTAGCAAAATTAAAAAGCATAGAACTTAATCAATACCCATACAATAGGTTTAGGATTGATTGGACGAGTTCTCATATAAATTAAATTCAATGGTCAGTTCCACCCTCTCTTTAAGGTTGCCATTCTGCAATTCTTATATTAGCAATTATCACATATCTTGTAGGTGGAAGATATAAGAACATAACGAAGTGGAAGAAACGAAGACTCCAATTTTCGCCAGTAAAAACTACAAGAAATCAAATCCATAATCGAAAGAGACAACAAGCCATGTCAAGAGAAAGTAGGAGAGAATTGAAGTTTGCAGCTCAAAAGTTGACAAAAGCTAAGCTCAAAGCTCCAATCAATAGTCAAATGAAAGCATCTCTTTTGGCTATAGCTTAGAAAATTCATCTCTAATTAATATTCAAATAAAAGCATCTCTTCTAGCCATATCTTAGAAAATTTGGCTGTCGAGTAGTATAGTGAACATCAACTGACATCGGCCGTTCAGCCGACATTGACATGAATATATATATATATATTTGGAATTTTTCATCTTTTGATTTTATCTTCTTTCTTTTGTCTCTCTCTCTCTCTCTGTTTTTCCTTCCATCCTCCTCCTTTTGGCTAGTCACTAGATGAAGGTGATCGGCTTGAGGCAAGAGTGAGTCACTGGACTGAGGCTACCTCGCCAGGGCAAGGTGAGCTTACCTCATCATTATTGGACAACGGTGAGCTCAACCTCACTGTCGCTAGGCAAGGGGGACGTTGAGCTCACCCCTCGCCAGTGGTTGGGCGAGCTTGCCCTCACCTAGCGACAGTGAGGGGAGCTCGCCCTACCTCGATGAGCTCACCTTAGTCTAGTTATCCTCCCTGGCCCCTGAATAGTCGCCTCAATCCGATGACCAGCCAGAGGAAAAAGGAGGATGGAGGGAAAAGAAAAAACAGGAAAAGAAAATAGGCACTCCGACGCTCAAGTCAATGTGGTGTGAGAGAAGAAGACATGTATGGTTCTTGCAAAAGATACACAGTACATGCACGCATTCAACATCGAAGACTAAATCACACTCTCAATAGATGCAAAAGGTAGGAGTGAATGGAAGAGTGGAACGTTAGAAAACTCACTTGGAGGTGGAGCCAGAGCCAAGATCAGAGGACATGGACTTGGGAGATCTTCGGCTGGGATTGGCGATTGAAGACAAATTAAAGGAAGGTGACTTCATGTGTTTTGACGTGAGAAATGTACAGAGTTGGACAGCCATTTGCTCTTTTATTGATTTTCCAACGGGATGAGTAGCTTCTTGATTGCTTCTTTTTCTCTTCGAGGATGATACTCCACGAAAATGATTTTGAGCAAATTCCGGGTGGGTCTTAATGTAGGGGAATGTGATGGACATGAAGAGTAATCAAGCTGGAATCTCACTTTGAGCTAAGCATATACATATTGAGGTGCTTTATAAAGTCAGTATACGCATGCTACTTGCGCATTCATTGAGCGTCATGTGGGGCAGGCAGGTTTTTTGGTGACCGTACGTACGGCGGACTCCCCGCCATCACATCGCCGGTTGGGCGGCGCTGGACCCTCGACTTGGGCCTGCTGAGGAAGCGTTGGAGGGCGTGTAGCTCGGCCAAGGCGAGCACCCCGCCTGCTGCAATGCAGGCTGCAGTAGAGAGGTGTGAGTCGAGACTGGTTGAGTCATATCAATCGAGTTAGATCGCACGTCAGTAGTTCTCTTGGATACTGGAGCTAGGGTTTTTGTTTGGATAACAGCCATCAAAAACTCTAAATTATGTCAAAAAATCCTTAAAGTTTTACCTAAAAAATCCTAAATTTTACTAATAATGAGACATTTATTTAAAATTTATATAGTGTGATATATTTTGTCTCAAACTTATCTCAAACTTTTTACTTCTGTGACACCAAAAAATCTCAATTTTTTTATGACACTAAAATATATATATGAGATTGGTATTTTTGGTATTACACAATTAATATTTATGGGTTTTTTGGTGTCAGGAAAAAGTTTGGGTAATGTGTCATGCGGGTATTTCACAAAAAAGTGTTTGAAGTAAATGTGTAAAGTTTGGAGGTTTTTTAATATATTATCTTAATATAAAAAAAATCTTTAAAATCATAAAAAATAAGAGAAAAATGAGAAAATCCCAAAAATAAATTACCTTTTCCAAAAATGTTTGAAAATGCCTGAAAGCTTGTTTTAATCTCCACGAATACATGGAAAAATCCTTAAAAATCTGAAAAACCTTAGGTTTAAACAAGATTATGTATCAAAAGGGTATTAGTTGATTAACTAGTATAATCAAACCTATGATCCTAATTTCTCTTATTGCATAGGAGTAAAATATTTCTTGTAATATTTTACTTAAATTTCTAATTAACCCAGCCCAAATTAATTAGTGGTGTCTTTCATTTGAAATTGACTTATAGGTTGAAAACTTGAATTATAAGTCGTAAATTGATCAATTTGAGAGAATTCGGGTTAAGCCTAATACTTAGTAAACCATTAGTCTCCGTTGCGCCAGCCTGTAGGGTTTCATGCCACGACCTCATGCTTAAGCTGCCATGGTTGCTACTACCTCAAGTTCAAGTTGGCAACTTTAGGCTCAAGCTTGAACTTCGTGGCCCTGGAAGCTAGAGACTCCATATTGAGTGTCCATGTTCTCAAGTTTCTCAATCCAGCAGGCCATGGGCAAAAGTTCAAAGCTAGGGCCACCATTGCCACGAGCTTGACGCCTAGCTTGAAACTTGAGCAGCTATGGCTACCCGAAGCTTTGGGTTTGAGGTCGAGCTCCATGGCTAAAGCAACCATGAGCCTTGAGCTCGAGCTCTAGCCATGGCGAATGCAAAAGGAAAGAAGAAAAGCAAGTGTTACACGATACACGTGCATGTTTTGGTCATTTGCCTGATTTTCAAGACACTGCATACGAGCAACGGTCCCACCAAAGTCCCAACAATTAAAGAAATGTTGTCCAGACTTGATTGACCATTAATTGGATCTCTAACAAGCATTGATCGGTTGAGTTCCGTGATCCAGCGATTGTGAATGTACGTGGTCCATGAGTCTTTCTCTAACAGCAATACTAGAAAATAAAAATGACAATTTTCATCATCATCAATAAAGAATCACGGCATTAACAATGTCAATCATCATCATCATTATCATTATCACCTACATGGTCCGTGAGTCATTCTTTAATAGTAATATTAAAAAAAATACATATAAAATGAATATTCTAAATTTATTATTAGGTGCGTGTGACTAATTTCTTGAAGCTGTTATATAAACACTCTAACCCTTAATAACCACTTACAAAGAATCATAGCATTAACAATGACAATCGTTGTCGTCATCATAATTAATTTTTTTTGTTCTTTTTTTCTTTGATTATAATTAGTTGTTTTGATTCGAAAACTATATATTTTGTATATTATGTTTCGATTAACAAACTACCTCCGACCCTAGGAAAGTTACCGTTTGTCGTTGTAGTCATTAAAGTGGTTTTGGTCATCTCTCTTGTAAAAAAATTTCTCTCAAATCGAAAGATGGCTCAATTTGATTCTCTTTCTTTTCTCTTAAGTATTTTAAGCACGTCTCTTTAGTTAGTCACGTTTCTTTTTTTTTTTTTTTTTCTGTTTATATGAATTGTGCTGAGATTTACAAGGGCACGTAACTGTGTCATGCCAACTCTTGAATTGTTTGCACCCTGATTGACATTTATCATCGTCCGCAAAGTATTAAATAAAGGTCGGTCCATACCAACCGAGCCTTCAGAGCTTCGAGTGAACAAAAGAAAGACTCTGAAAATTGCATCCATCGTGCTTTTTCCAAAGTAGTTGAAGGACTTTAATAGGCAGCTATGATGTTAATGCATGAGTGCAATGATGCATAAAATTTCTTGATAGGATGAAGCACGAGGAGGGAAAATCAGAGGTAGCGACTCCAAGTGGACGTTACCATGTGGATTTCACATGTCGGATTTATTATGAGATGAGTCGTAACCACTCACACCGTCCACACCTAAAGAATGAAGGTTGGTAAAGCCTGTCACCATACGGCATATAATGAAACACTGTGTAATCTGATTTTAGTGACAAAATCTGTCTAATATTGCAAGCCAAAGTGAAGTAGTAAACCCATGTCTAGTTTATTAACACCGACTGCCAAAACATTTCGGCTGCTTTGTTGTGCACGGGACATATTAAGTCATATGTTACTAGTATGCATTGTTAGCCCTTTCTTATTAGTTTAAACATTTGGAAAAAAAATACTTCTATTAACACGGCCTCATAACATAGGTAAAAGTTCAAATCTTGGTGCTCAGTCTCTCAATTTTCTGTTACGTGTTATTATACATGTTTTCTATTTCGATGATTATCCTGTTAAAGTAATTCTATCATAATTCTATCAACGATCCATCGTGCCCATATAGAGTTTTAATTTATATGCTAGCACATATATTATTAATCCATTTCCGAACAACCTGAAAATCTATATATTATTAAAAAAAAAAGGGGGGGGGGGGGGGGGGTTTGTCTAGCAAGCCCAATATCCACGAGAATAAACCAGTTGCACAGCAGACAATAAACTTAATTTTATCAGGCCGAGGGCTGGGAGGGTAACGACCATTGGTAGGCCAGTAGCTGATTGAGTCCTTAGCAGCGTCCACAAGAGGCTTATTAAGCCACCTCGAATGACAACTTTACTTCTTCTATAAATTAAGTCCAATGGCCATTTCCAGCCTCTGTCTAATGTTGCTATTCAGTAGTTCTTATGTTAGCAATTTTTATCACTAACTAAAGAGACTTGGTAATCCCCCCCTAAAAAAAGTCACTCTGATGGTCAAATTAGTGTAGCGTGAGAGAAGAAAAGAGAACTCACGTGTGAGTGCGAGGGACTTGATGTGTTGGCTAGATGAACACGGATGATAATATCGAACCTTCAAGGTGGCGAATTGAAGATCTCTGATTCAACCTCTTAAAAGGGAACTATCCCAAAGTATAGTTTCTCTCAACGATGACACAACGTATGTACAGTTCCTGCGAAAGGTACATGGTACACGCATGCATTCAACGTCATAGACTAAATCACACTCATTAGCTCCAAAAAGCAAGAGTGAATGGAAAAGGGAAATGATGGAAAACTCACCTGGAGGTGAGCCAGAGCCAAGATTGGAGGACATGGACTTGGGAGGTCTGTGGCTGGGATTGGCGATCGAAGACAAGTTAAAAGAAAGTGACTTCATGGGTTTAGAAGCGAGAAATGTACTAAGTTGAACAGCCATTTGCTCTTTAATTGATGTGTCTATGTGATAAGTAGCTATTTGATTGGCTTGTTTTTCTCTGAGGAAGAGGCTCCACAGATGATTTTGAGCAAATTCTAGGGGTCTCTTTACATGGGAGAATGGGATGGACACGAAGCGTGATCAAGCTGTAATCTCACCTTGAGCTAAGCATACCAATCAAGTTGCTTTATAAAGTCAATATACGTATTACTTGCGCATTCATTCATGCTGCTGAAAAAATATTGGCTCGGCTAAATATTAGTCTATTATTAGGCAACACGTGTCACATCGAGCTCACCTTCCAAAAATCTTCCTCTCTCCTTACTTCTCTCTCCTCTCTATCTATTATTTTTTCCTCTCTCTCTTTCTCTCACTCTCACTTGCTTTTTCCTCATATTCTCCATTACTTTTCCCCATGGAGCATCCATAGTCACACACCCAAAACTCCAATGGCCATGGCTTCCGCGAGCTTAGCTCAAGTGACACCATGGCGGCAAGATGTCAAAGTTCAGGTGGCTATGGCTGTAAGCTCATGATATGGCAACCATGGTCATGACCTCATGCTCAATCCGCTGTGGCTGCTGCTAACTCAAGTTCAAGCTAGCAACTTTAGGCTCAAGCTCAAACTTCGTGTCCATGAAAGCTAGAGACTCCATATTGAGCGTCCGTGTTCTCGAGTGTCTAAATCTAGTGACCATGGATGGGAGTTCAAAGCTTGGGCGACCATGCCCGCAGGCTTGAAGTTCAAGTGGCCATTACCACAAGCTCAAGGCTGAGCTTGGAACTCGAGCAGCTATTGCCACTGAAAGCTTTGGGTTCGATGTCGAGCTCCATGGCCAAAGCAACCGTGAGCCTTGGGCTTGGGCAAGCTCTAGGCATGGCGGATGCAAAAGGAAAGAGGTAAAGCAAGTTTCACACAATACACATGCATGATCATGGCCATTTGCCTGATTTTGAGACATTGCATGTGCACCACGGTCCCTCCAAAGTCCCAACAATTAAAGAAATGTTGCTTGGACTTGATCGACTATTAATTGGATCTCTTACGAGCATTGATCGGTTGAGTTCCGTAAGTTAATGATTGTGAATGTATATGGTCCATGAGTCATTCTCTAACGGTAATACTTAAAAAAAATTATATATATATACACACTAAATCTATTTACTGGGTATGTATGGCTAATATCTTGAAACGTTTATATAAACACACTAACTCTTAATAACTACTTATGAAGAATCACGGCATTAACAATGACAATTATTATTATTATTATTATTATTATTATTATTATTATTATTATTATTATTATTATTATTATTATCCCTTTTTTATTTTTTTCTTTGATTATAATTAGCTGTTTTGATTCGAAAATTAAATATTTTGTATATTATGTTTCATTGACGAACTACTTGTCGCTCTAGTCACTAAAGTGGTTTCACTCATCTCTCCTGTAGATTTATTTCTCTCTAATTGAAAGATGGCTCAATTTGTTTCTCTTTCTTCTTTTTTTTTTGGTATTTCAAGCACGTCTCTTTAGTTGGTCATGTTTCCTTGTTTTTGCGTTTATATGAATTATGCTGAAAATTACAAGGGGTGTAACTGCGTCGTGCCAACTCTTGAATTGTTTGCACCTTGATTGACATTTATCATCATCCAAAAAGTATTATATAAAGGTCGGTCCATGCAGACCGAGCCTACAAAGCTTCGAGTGAACAAAGGAGACTCCGAAAATTGCATCCATTGTGCATTTCCAAAAGAAGTCGATGGACTTTAATAGGTAGTTATCATGTTAATGCATGAGATACGATAATACATAAAATTTCTTGATAGGGTGAAGGACAGGAAGGGAAAATCAGCGGTAGCAACTCCAAGTGGATCTCATGGATTTCGGATGTCGGACTTGTACAAGATGAGTCGTAACTACTTCATACCACCCACACCTGAAAGTTCAAGGTTGGTAAGCCCATCATTATATGGTATACAGTTAAACTTTATTTAACTGTGTAATCCTGTTTTAGTGGCTAAAAATGTGTCTGACATTGCACGATGTTGGCCCTTTCTTATCAATTTAAACATTTGGAAAAAGTATAGCGTCATAACTATGTTAAAATTCAAATCTGGACACTCCATTTCTCAATCTTCTTTTACAGTTATTATGCATGTTTTCTGACACAATGATTATTCAGTTAAAGCGACTCTATTCACAACCTGTTTTGCCCATGTTAGACCGGCCCGGATGCGAGGACGAGTGTTACGTTATATGCGAATAAATACATTGTTAACTTATTTCCTAACAACTTAAACGTCCAGACAAAAAGGATTTGTAGCTGACTGAGTTCTTAGGAGCTTCCACAAGGGGCTTATTAAGCCACCTCAATGACACCCCTAGTTCATATACTATCTACAATGATCTCATCCAATAAAGACATCATTCAATCTATTTTGTGTAGCACAAATTAACACAAAAATTGAGTGTGGCAGGATATAATTTCTTTCTCTCATTTTATTCTAGAGCGATAGCTTTTTGGATTAGTAGTAAGTTCATTACCTGCGTGTAACATATTAGCTTTATAGCCGAATTCTACCGTATTCCAACATTCTAATGGTGAATGTGTAATCTATGTTTTACAATGGCAATACGTCTAATTTCGTAATTACTACGGACACATAGAAGATGATATTGGAATAAAATATGATTAGGACATATAATGTTAGCTTCTTAATTATTTGGCCTTCACCTATCTATATAAAAAAAAAAGTTTCACTTTCTATAGACGAGTAATGGAAATTCCCAGAGACTGAAATTCCCAACAAAAAAAATCTGGACGATTAATTAAACTACCAAGATCCAAATCTTGTATCTAGTCAGAAGAGGATGATAGCTGTAAGAGCAATCCCGCATTATTATAAGAAGATATGTTAGATAAAATTATGGTGGATTATCTTTTTCTCTGGACCGACAGCTCTCCAAAATTTAACAAAGCATGAATTTGCAATTTTAATGGGCTATTAAAAATTCTCAAAGCATCACATGTTAATCTCAATTACTGAATTTCAAGCAATAAAAATCGGTTACCAAAGGGCAATTGCCATATGCTGTTTTAAAGCTTATCTATATACCATGCAGTAATTGGTAAAGTCCACCGTTAATGAATGGGGTCAAGCTTTTCCAATTATTATTATGGCATCTAAAGTGTCTGTTAGCTCGTGATTCTTTCATTCAAAGTTAAAATTCGAAGTCTTGTAATCGAGTTTCTTGTGAAATCTTATTGTGTGTGTTCTCTTTGAATATAAGCGATCAAATCAAGCATATGTTATGAATTTGTACTTCCATACTCTCTTATGGAGATGCTTACAAATTTTTCAATTACCTATTTAGTGAAATCTTTAAATCACATCGGGATTCCGTGTGCCCATTTAGAAAGAGAAAGAAACGGAAATTGGAAAAAGATATGGAAAGAAATAGGGTTCATATTTAATTTTTATTTTTTGGGATTAAAAAGGTAAGTTCTCAAGTTTATGTGGCCATTGAATTTGATGGATAATCTGGCATTTTTATCTCATGAATTAGCTTACTGAAAAATAAATCCGAAAGTCTCTGACATCCCCTCTGAAGGCTTTATTAGTATTGGGCTTAAGGCCCGTCTGCCTAAGTTAGGCCCAGAAAGCCCCTCCCACGGGAATAGGGCCCGTGGAAGGAGAGAGGTATAAAAAGGAGGAGGAGAGAGAGAAAAATGCACCGTTTTGTTTAAAGAAAAAGACGTACGTTTTCTCTCTACGCACTCTCTCTCTCTCTCTCTCGTTTTCTTCAAAGCAAAAACAGTGAAGGACTCGAAGGATTTTGCTTCCTCGGATCGAACAGGGCTAAGTTTCTCTTCCTCTATTGGCGTTGGTGTCTAATCTGTGGCTAACAAGGTACGCTTGAATCCGTGGTGTGCTTTACAATCGGTGATACGTGATTTTCCCGGGCTTCGTCTTCCGCATTGATTTAGGGGTTCGATTTAGTGTCGAATCTGGTTTTCGGGGATCCGTTATTCCCAACATTGGTATCAGAGCCCTAGTTCACGTTTTTCCCGACTTGTTTGACGTTTTTTGATTGATTTTTCACAAAAGCAATTCGGCCGTACGGATCGGGGTGAGAAATCCCGACACCCGAGCGCTGTTTGGCCATTTTTACGGTTTTTCGTAAGTCGAAATCGAATTATAATGGCATAGGAAGAAATGCGACGTCGAGACGAGTCCGGCGACAGGTCGTGCGCCGCCGGGGGACGCTGCACGCGCCCACACGTGCGGCCAAAAGGAGCTGCGCGTGGGCACGACGTGCCCAGAAGCGTTGGCTCGCCCAGCGCGTGCGACACACGCGCCGGTCGGTGAACCGCCACGTGCTCGCCGCTGGCCGGCGAACCGGCACGCGCCGGTCCGCGGACCGATGTGTGCTGACGTCAGCACAACAACGTTTCGCCAGGCGGTCACCGGCCGGCGACCCGACTAGTGATTCGACTCGACCCGAATCGCGGAGACCCGGCACGCGCTTGGCACGTGCCGGCTGACGTCTGCGTGAAGTCAGCCCGTGCACGCCCGTGGCACGTGCCGTCGGTTTGCCTGAGCCGGCCCCTCCGGCCCTACCGGTCTAACCGGTCCGACAGGTCTATCCGGACCGACCGGTCCGACAACCAACGACCGTTGACCGTTGACCACCGTTGACCGTTGACAGCCGTTGACCGTTGATCGACGACAATTGACCGTTGACCCACAAAAAAAAAAAAGAGGAAAAGAATGTGTTCTTTTTCAATTAAGTCTATGTGGATTATAATGTGATCCATTATTTGTTCTGCATTTGTTGTAGGAACTATGCCTCCCCTAAGGTTGCGCACACTTATTCGCGCAGTTACCGATGAACAAAAGGATAAGCTGTCTAAGTTGATAGCTGAGCCGACTGATCATCGATGAGAGAGAGGTGACTTAATTGATCACGTCCTTGAAGTCAACGGGAAAATTCAACAGGTCATGTGGAACAGTCATCCTATGTCACAGTTAGAGATGGTGCGATTTTCATAAACACTCTTCCACCTGAATGGCAAGATGTGTTGAATCGCATATGGGATGTCAACGGAGCCGCTTCATATAAGAAAATTATGATGGATTTTGTAAATGAATATTATTGTATTGTTACAAGGGAAAAGATCAAGAAATTGAACAAAAGAGGATTTTTCCCAATTCATGTGCTGACTTGGTGTTAGTTATATTGGCTGATCTTAGTTAAGTGTGCTTTGTGTCCATCTTATGTATTGTTAACTACCTAATTGTTGTTGATGTAGCAACCTATATATTGGTTGTATTATATGAAAGCATTATTATATTGTATGTCAATTATCTGTTGCTTTCTGTTATTGCTGTTCTTTGTGGGTAATTAGCGTGGGTAGTTTTAGAAGTTTTTGTAGCTCCATAGAATTGATTTTGCATATGACAATCATATTAATGATAGTTTTAAGTTAGGATTTTTGGAGGATGATTGGAAACATAGTGACCTTTTGATTTTGAAGCCTTACTTGAAATTATTCATTAATATGATGGGTCTATGTAAAAAGGGATGCATAAATGATAGGCATTAAAAATTTTTGCATATTTGTCTGATGTGTTCAGATCAATGGCTTCAGCCACAAAGAGCATAGTTACCGAGCTGAACAAAGGTGAAAAGCTCAATGGTGACAACTATGAAATTTGGCAAATGAAAATCCAGTATGTGCTGGAAGAGCAAGAAGCACTTGAGGCTTTTAACTTGACCATGGTAGAACGTGAAGGAGGAAACATTGCACAGCACATAAGAGATAAAGAAGCTTTTGCTGCGTGGAAACGAAAGAACTCTCTTACTCGCATTACGTTGTTGAGTAGCATAGACAATAACATCATGCGAGAGTTTAGGCGTTTTGACAAATCCAAAGAAATGTGGGAAGCATTGGTGGCAAGATTTGGTCATACTTCGGTGACTAGACTGAGGCAGCTCACTATCAGGTTTGACTCTTATAAGAAGCCTCATGGTCAGACCATGAAGCAACATCTTAGAAAGATGTCAAACATGATAAATGAGCTGAAAGATGCTGGCCATGTGATATAGCTAGTACGAGTACCTAGAGGGGGGTGAATATGTATATAAAAGATTTTTCTTGATAATTTCTTGATAATTGAGCAATACTTAGACAGTTGAAGGATTTGCGATAAGTAATAATCAACGTAAGACTAAGTAAAGGAAAGAGAGAATTGAACACGCGGTTTATAGTGGTTCGGCTTGATTCAAGCCTACGTCTACTCTTCTGCACTGATAGCCAATTGGCTGGATTCCACTATGAACAAAGAGATGTTACAGTGTTGATCTTCCTTGATTTCTAGGTGTAGATGATCTACCATACTCGCTCAAGGTATCACCAAGTATGGACACTCTCTGTGTATACAATTTCGCTCAGAATGAATCGACTAATAATCAAGGTGCTTCAGACTTTGGAATTTCTCTATCGATCACGTACTCAAACAACTAGAACGTCTTTCTTTTTATACTCCTTTATGCCATCATACCCGTTGGCACTTTCCAAAGGAATTCCTCCAATCTACCCGTTGGACAGAATCAATCAAGAAGATCATTCGAGCTATTAAAGGAACCTAACGATAGCCCATCAATCCTGTTCGCCCATACAATCAGGATCTTGGTTTCCAAGAATAGAACATTCCAAGAATATTTCGTCGACCATCGGATCTTCAATTGATCTAGATATGAACAAAAGAATCCGTTATATTTATCCAACCAAGAGATCTTCTCTAGAGGATAGGATTAAATCCTCAACCATACTTCGGCTCTGGATTTCCTTCGTCACTGGATCAGAAAGACTGTCAATGAGAATAGTCTTAAGTCTTGAGTCTTGAGTCTTGAATCTTGAGTCTGGTGATCAGAGAGTCTTCAGACTTTAAACTAGACGATCTGCAGATATCCAGACTAGGCGATAGAAATGTTTTGTCGGCTTCAAAATATTACGGAAAGATTTCTCCAACAATCTCCCCTTTTTGATGGTGACAAAACTTTCCTGTAGATTTGAACCACTTTGACCTGCAAAAACATTTCTCAAGCAATATGGCTATCTCATAAAGATTAACAAAACAACCGGACTACGCATCCACAGAAAATTGGTTAGTCTTTCATGAGTAATACCATATAACAACACTTGATATAAATGCAAACAAGTCAAGCATCAAAATCCACAGCCAATTCAAGTCAAATTCAAGTTCACTCAAGTCATACTCAAAAACAAACATATTCAACCACAAAAATAAATTTAAAGTCAAAGAAAGTTGGTTGGTTGGTTCAAATTGCTTCTCCCCCTTTTTGTTATCATTAAAAAAGGTGAGAAAGGAGTCGAATACGCAGGAATGCGCACGATCTGGAAATCTCCCATGGACTGGACTACGCCTTCTAGCCTCTTCAAGTCTTCCCTTAGTTGAGCTACCTCCTCTCCTTTGGCATTGGCTTGAAGTTGTAGAGCGAGGTCTTTCATTTTGTCCTTCAGGGTAACCGAAGATGCTTGTCCAGCATTCTTTATGGTTTGAATCTCACAGTCCAGAGCATAGATTTGGCCCCGCATTTCCAAAAGAACATCTATAATACGACGAAAATCTGCAGAATTGTCCGTCTGTGTACTTGCATTTGCTTTCTCAGATGGAGTGAATGCAGACGATGGCGCTTCTGTATAGTCTTACAGATTTGGTGTTGACGTATCTTGTCCTTCTTCAGGCAATTGAGAAGCCTGAAATTCTTCTGGATCTGCTGGAGATTGTCTTAGACCTTCACTATTGGCAGCATGAGGTGTGGACCTTTGCTCACCAACTCCCCCTGTCTCTAGGACACCAAAAGGGGAAGAGTGATGATCATGCTCTTCTGTATCTTGATTCCCCTTCTCTCCAGATTCAGCTGCAGAATTTTCTTTCTCTTCTTCTCCTTCTTCTTTCTCCTTCTCTCGCTGCTCTTCTTCTTCTCTGTTCTTGTCTTGCTCCTCTTCTTCTCTCTGTTTCTTCTGATGTTCTGTCGATTGGGGTACAGAACATCTGGTCCTTATCAAGGCAGTGATTGTGAGATCTTCCTCCTCATCTTCATCCTCCAAGATGAGAGTTATCTTCTTTTTGGATGAGGCACCAATGGCCTCCTTTCCTTTTCTCTTTGAAGCAGACTGTACTGGAGTCTTCACTCTGAATTTCTCCATTGCCTTGGAAAGTTCTTTCAGACGCATCTTCGTCAACATCTTTAAACCTACCACCATCTTATCGCACGGTCGAACACAAAGTGAATGTGGCTGTTCAATATTCATGTGTCTGAAGATCTTGGTCACCAGACCTGGATAAGGCAATTGTCTCTTGTCCTTTGACATTGCTTTGTACATGTAAAAGAGAATAGTGTGAGGAAGAGAGAACTTCATCCCTGAGTTGATTGAGTACATCAATTTTGCCTCTGAATTAGACACATCAGTCTTTGATGTAGACTTGGGCCTGATGCAATTGATAACAATTTTGTGCAGCACAATATTGATGGCACGCATCATTGAATAAATGATTCTTCCCTTGATATCTCTATCTTCGACAAGTTCCATTGAGGCACGAGCAACTGAGACTTTGACTGGTTGATAACGTCCTCGTTCAACTCCAATTATGTCCGCTAACATGTCCACATCTACCACATAATCCTGATCTCGAACACTGAATGATATTCTATTCGCATCTATAAAGCTGAGATTCGAATAGAAATACGCAGTCAGTTGTGCATAACCGTCTGTGGTATCAGTGCAAAAACATTCTAGTTGAAGCAGACTGAACTTCTCCCTTAAGTTCACATTAACAGCATCCAAGAAATCGAAATCGACACTCCTAGAGTTTATCACCCCTCGTTTCAGCAGTCTGAAAAACAAATTCTCCTGTTCCTTTGATTTGAATAACTCCATCCTCTTTCCCTTCACCTTTGCAGCAATACCCATTCTAGGTTGAAAATCACTGAACATTTTATCATCATCGTTTCCTTCAGTAGAATTAGGTCCCGACATATGAGGGTCACTGGGAATATTTGCAAGTGCTTCCTCTGCTTTACCCTTGGGAGCAATTCCCAAATCCTCCATTTTTTTCAGAAAGATATACTCATTCCCATAATGCTTATCTTTGAGAAAATCATCCACGTATTTCAATGGAGTCCCAGTACTTTTCAACGCACAGTAAAGTTTGTAAATAAACGAGGGTTTTTGGACTCTTGCGGGTGCGTCCTCGATTATCTCTTCCTCCGGTTGTTGACCCGCATCACGTGGGGTAGATGGCGTTGAGTGACGTGGTGGAGAGTGAGTCGGGTTCTGTTGCTGACTTGATAATTCTTCCTCTTCGGTGAGATCGAAATGGGTAGGTCCCTCCTTCATCTTCTGTGGTCCCCTGTTCGCGATTCTTGAAGACTTCCTCGAAGAAGACATCCTCTCTTGTCGCTGAAAGATTCATTTACTTGCTTTCCCAAGAAAAGATGACAACTTTCTCGAAGATGAACACGGAGTAGAAACCGGATTGGGAGGAGAATGCTTTTTAGGGTTTTGAAGATTGGAAAATGAAAACTGTATATATATAACTCAGTTTTGAAAAGGGAAGTTCAATCGGCACAAGGAAAGTGTACGAATACCTCTTTTCGAAATCAATAACTGCCAAAATTAATCCTTTTGAAAAGACAATTTTTCGTTTTTCACGGAGACTACAAAATAACTGAACGAAAGATCATACCTTTTCGAGTTTAGATAAAATAACAACTTACAGTCTATAGTCATCAATGTCTGAGTCTGAGAGATTTAGAGTCTGAGAGATTTGAGTCTGATGATCATCAACTTTCTGAGTTTGAAGGTTGGAGAGTCTCTAGACTTTAACTTCTTCGAGCTTCAAAATGTTGAGTCTGGAACGAATAAAATCGAATTGATTTTTCTCCAAAGGCTTTGTGAATATATCCGTTAGTTGACTTTTTGAATCAACAAATTGAATCGAGATTTCTCCATTTTGAATATGATCTCTAATAAAGTGATGTCGAATCTCTATATGCTTTGCTCTTGAATGAAGAATTGGATTTTTGGTGAGATTGATTGCGCTGGTGTTGTCACATTTGATTTCTGTGCATGAGTCTTCAATCCCAAAGTCTTGTAGCTGTTGTTTTATCCATAGAATTTGCGAACAACAGCTTCCAAGGGCTACATACTCATTTCGTTGTTGAGAGAGCTACGGTGCTTTGTTTCCTTGAAAACCAAGACACCGTCCCCTTCAAGCAAGCGGCAAGTTCTGAAGTACTCTTTCTATCGACTCTGCAGCTGGCCGGATCGCGTCGAATATCCCCGGAAGATTAAAGTCTCCCTTCTTAAGATACCAAAGAACAATGCTTGAAGATGAAGCAACGTATTTAATAATACGTTTTGCAGCACTGAGATGGGATTCTCTAGGATCTGATTAAAACCTAGCACAGATGCAAACACTCAACAAAATGTCAGGTCTAGAAGTAGTAAGATAAAGAAGTGAACCAATGATGATACTTAAATACAGCTTTTGATCAACTTTCTTCCCTTCTTCATCTTTGTCTATCTTCAAAGAACTTGACATTGGTATATCAGTCTTTTTGCAATTTTCCAATCCAAACCTTTTGACAAGATTATTAGCATATTTTTCTTGGTAAATGAAAGTTCATTCATTCAATTGCTTTACTTGAAGACCAAGAAAGAATATTAATTCTCCCATCATACTCATTTCAAACTCATCCTGCATAGACTTAGAAAATTTCTTACATAGACTTTCATTAGAGAATCCAAAAATAATATCATCCACATATATTTGAACAAGTAAAAAGTTTTTGATTTCCTTTTTGATAAATAAAGTAGTATCTACTTTACTTTTGACAAAACCATTTACGTAATAAAAACTTACTCGTCTGTTGTACCAAGCTCGAGGAGCTTGCTTTAAACCATACAAGGCTTTTTTTCAGTCTGAAGACTGAGTCTGGCTTCTTTGGGTCTTCGAACCCAGGTGGTTGTTCCACATAAACTTCCTCTTGGATAAATCCATTTAGGAAAGCACTTTTGACATCCATTTGGAATAACCTGAAATTTTTGTAACAAGCAAACGCAAATAATAGACGAATAGCTTCTAACCTTGCTATAGGAACGTAAGTCTCATCATAGTCTATTCTTTCTTCTTGCGTGTATCCTTTGGCCATGAGTCTTGCTTTATTTCGTACGACTTTTCCTTTTTCATTCATCTTGTTTTTGAACACCCATTTGGCTCCAATAACAGTTTTACCTTTTGGTTTAGATGTCAATTCCCATACATCATTAATGTTGAACTGTCTGAGCTCCTCTTGCATAGCTTCGATCCAGCTTTCATCAGATAAAGCTTCTTCTATGCTTTTTGGTTCAATTTCAGAAATGAGAGCCACAGCACTAGACTCTTCACGTCTTTTGGATCTGGTGCGAATTCCTTCATTAATTTCACCGATAATGAGATCTTTGGGATGACTGGACTTATGCTTCCAGTTACTAGTTGATTTGTCCGGATGATGATCTCTTTCTTTATTTGAATCTTCATGAACATCTTGATGCTGGTCTTCCAGAGTCTGAGACATTTCTTGAGTTGTGAGCTTTGGAAGGTCTAGAGCGATTCAGACTCTTCATCGAGTCGACTAGATTCATCTTGCGTAGAGTCTTGAAATTTGACATTCATTGACTCCTCCACCGGCGGCTCTTCTTGTTATAGACTCTGTAGGCTTTGCTTGATGTAGAATATCCAAGGAAGATGCCTTCATCTGATCTTTCTTCAAACTTACCGACTTGATCCTTTGCATTTTTCAATATAAAGCATTTGCAACCGAACACATGAAAGTATGAAACAATGGGCTTTTTACCTTTGAATAATTCATAAGGGGTTTTCTCAAGAATAGGTCTTAGGAAGACTCTATTGATGATATAGCATGCTGTTGAAACAGCTTCAGCCCAAAATCGTGAAGAAATTTTACTTTCAATTAAAAGAGTTCTAGCCATTTCTTAAAGAGATCTATTCTTTCTTTCCACAACTCCATTTTGCTGAGGAGTGTATGGAGAGGAGAACACATGCTTAAATCCAGATTCATCACACAATTTTGTAAAATCTTGATTTTCAAATTCACCTCCATGATCTGTTCTTATACTTGAGGTAACACATCTTTTTTCATTTTGAACCTTTTTAGCAAATTTTTCAAAATACGAAAAGGTTTCTGATTTACTTGCAAGGAAATATACCCAAGTAAAGCGGGAGTAATCGTCCACAATTACTAGGCAATATTTCTTACCTCCAATACTATGGGTTCTGGTTGGTCCGAAGAGATCCATATGCAGCAACTGTAGTACATGATTAGTAGAGACATGATTTATTGGCTTAAATGAATTTCTTACCTGCTTTCCCATAATACATGGTGTGCATGGATCGGACTTTTGATATGGTAATTTGGGTAAACCTCGAACAAGCTGCTTTGATGAGATTTTGGTTAATTGCTTCATGTTGACATGACCAAGCTTTCTGTGCCATAAGCTTGCTTCATCTTGAATTGAGATTAGGTATTGTGATTCATTTAATTTCATGTCTAAGAGGTAGATATTTCCATGTCTTCGACCCATGAAAGACTGAGTAGAGTCTTTACTGATTCCAGAGCAAATTCCTTCTTGAAAGGAGATCTTGAAACCAGTATCATACAATTGGCTAATGTTGAGAAGGTTATAGTTGAGTCCTTCCACTAGAGAAACATTGCTTATTGTGAGATTTCCAATTTTCACAGTTCCAAATCCCATAATGCTTCCTTTGCCGTTTCCTCCAAATGAAACATTTCCACCGTTTACTTGAACAAGCTTTATGAAGCACTTTGAGTCTCGTCATGTGTCTTGAACATCCATTTGTCAAGATACCACTTTACCTTTTTCTTGACGGAGACTGCATTTAAAAGAGAGTCTCAAGCTTTCTTTGGTACCCAAATTTTCTTGGGTCCTTTGGTGTTAGTAGGATAAACATTATTAGGTCATACTTTCTTAACAGGCTTCCAAACCATAGGACACTTTTTTTCAAAGTGATCTGACCGTTACACTTTGAACACCTTAGAGCATTTCGACCTACAGACTTTACAAAAACTTTCTTGAAATGATTTTTGTAAGCCTCTCTCGACGGTCTTTTCTTAATTCTTTCTTTTACTTTAGGAAAATCAATCAAGGGAATTGTTTCTGCTGTCATGCCTAGACCAGACTTATTAAAGTAAGGTCTTTGAACTGAAAGAACTTTTTCAAGCTTTTCGGATCCTATCGAAAATTTCTTTGAAATATTTGATAAGTCAGTTTTTAAGAAAACAATGTCTTTCAAAAGATTATCTTCTTTTTCTTTAAGAGTAGAAACATTCAAGTCTAAACTTTTAACTCTTTCTTCTAAAATGGTTTCCTTTTGTTTTAGAGCTGAGTTTTCCTTTTTAAGTTCGGAAATCCTTTTGAGAGAAGTCTTAAGACTAAAACACAGTTAATCAATGTATTTAGAAACTTTGACAGGAATTTTAAAATCACTTACCTCAAATTCACCGTCATCCGAGTCGATCTAGAATCTGAGTCGAATACGAATGTGCCATCGACATATGTTGGCATACTAAACTTCTCGGCTTTTCCTCTTTTCTTCTTCGGAAGAGGACGGTTAGGTCCCGATGTGTCCATTTTTTTCTTACATTCGAAGCAGACTACATCTTTGTTTGGTTCCTCATCATCAACAGACTTGGTCTGCTGTCTTTGGAAACTTTGTTTCTTTGAGTTGAACCTTCTTCCTTTTCTATTCAGTTTTCTAAACCTTCTTATCATGAGAGCAAGCTTCTCGTCGTCCATATCATCTCCCTGAATCGTATCATCGAATCATCATTTGATTTTAATGCAATGGATTTCTTACCTCTTGGATCTTCGTCTTCATTAATTCGTTCCACTTCATAAGACTCGAAGAGTTCCAATCAGCTCGTCGAGATAGAGGCATAATTCTTTGCGTCTCTCTTATTGAAGTCTTTATATGATTCCAATCCTTGGAGAGTCCACGAAGTAGCTTGTTCACCTTCATGGGATCAGAAATTTTTTGTCCTTGGTTCTCAACATCATTGACAATATCTGTAAAACGACTAAACATGTCGGTTATAGATTCTCCTGGTTTCATTTTGAAGGCTTCATATTGACCGAGGAGAATGTTGATTCTGGTCTCCTTCACTCGATCTGTTCCTTCATAGGTGATATGTAATCTGTCCCATACTTCTTTTGCTGTAACACAAGAACATATTCTGTTATATTCAGTTGGAAACAAGGCACAATATAAAGAGTAAATTGCTTTTGCATCGAGTGCTTGTCTCTTGTTTATCTCTTTCTGAGTCATTCCGCTGGTCTCAACAGTTTCTTTCCCTCTTTCAGAGACTGATGCAGCAGTAGGAGTGATTCCTCTTTCCACAACGTCCCATTCCAGATGATCCTTTGATCATAGGAAAGCTTTCATCTTGTTCTTCTAGATGTTGTAATCCTTTCCATCAAAGAAGGGTGGTTTGGTATTGCTTTGCCCTTTCACCAGCCCTGGTGCTAGCATACTAGTCATGGATCTTTTACTCTGAAGTAAAACGCTTCAAATAAAGTAAGAACACGAGCTCTGATACCAATTGATATAGCTAGTACAAGTACCTAGAGGGGGTGAATAGGTATATAAAAGATTTTTCTTGATAATTTCTTGATAATTGAGCAACACTTAGACGGTTGAAGGATTTGCGATAAGTAATAATCAACGTAAGACCAAGTAAAGGAAAGAGAGAATTGAACACGCGGTTTATAGTGGTTCGGCTTGATTCAAGCCTACGTCCACTCTTCTGCACTGACAGCCAATTGGCTGGATTCCACTATGAACAAAGAGATGTTACAGTGTTGATCTTCCTTGATTTCTAGGTGTAGATGATCTACCACACTCGCTCAAGGTATCACCAAGTATGGACACTCTCTGTGTATATAATTTCACTCAGAATGAATCGACTAATAATCAAGGTGCTTCAGACTCTGAAATTTCTCTATCGATCACGTACTCAAACAACTAGAGCATCTTCCTTTTTATACTCCTTTATGCCATCATATCCGTTGGCACTTTCCAAAGGAATTCCTCCAATCTACTCGTTGGACGGAATCAATCAAGAAGATCATTCGAGCTATTAAAGGAACTTGACCATCAATCCTATTTGCCCATACAATCAGGATCTTGGTTTCCAAGAATAGAACATTCCAAGAATATTTCGTCGACCATCGAATCTTCAATTGATCTAGATACGAACAAAAGAATCCGTTATATTTATCCAACCAAGAGATCTTCTCCAGAGGATAGGATTAAATCCTCAACCATATACTTCGGCTCTGGATTTCCTTCGTCCACCGGATCGAAAGACTGTCAATGAGAATAGTCTTGAGTCTTGAGTCTTGAGTCTTGAATCTTGAGTCTGGTGATCAGAGAGTCTTCAGACTTTAAACTAGACGATCTGCAGATATCCAAACTAGACTGATAGAAACGTTTTGTCAGCTTCAAAATATTCTGGAAAGATTTCTCCAACATCATATCCTCACAGATGAGCAGCAAGTGCAAGCAGTGATTCGTTCCTTGCCTCAGAGTTGGGAGCATATGAAGGTGCACCTGACCCATAATGATAATATCAAAACCTTCGGGGATGCAATGCGTCATCTTGAGCTAGAAGAGGACCGCCTCTTGACGGCTAAGCCGGATGCTGAACTTTATCATGCTAGTTCTAGCTCACATGGAGCTTTGAGCTCCAAGCGCAAGTGCCCTAACTGGTTTGATAAAGGGAAAGGCAAGGAAGAAGCAGGTCCTTCAGGGAAGAAACCCAAGTTTAACCAACATGATAGAAGAAAGCGTCCTCGCATGAAGAAGCTTACAAGGGTGAAATGCTACAATTGTGACAAGAAGGGTCACTATGTCCGCAACTGTTGTGAGCCAAAGAAGGTATGCACCCCTTGTACTTTTCATAACTTCGCTTTTGTGTCGAGTTCTATGTTCTTAACTGAGTCTAATCCTTTGTGGACTGTGGATTCAGGAGCGACAGACCATGTAGCGAAAGATAGAGGATCCTTCGTGAAATTCCGACGAGTACCAATTGGAACTAAGTGAATCTATGTGGGATATAACTCCAGAGATGAAATTAAAGGGATTGACACCTGCCAATTGAACATGCATGGTGGACGCATTTTGTTCCTACATGATGTTTCATATGCTTCAGAGATTCGTCGAAATTTAATGTATGTTTTGGTGTTGGTTAGACTAGGTTTTAATATGAACTTCCATAATAGATGTGTGGATTTGTATTTGGATACAAACTACTATGGTTGTGGTTATTTTCTAGATTGTTTCATTGTATTGGATATTGAGTATGTTAATGCAAATGTTTGTTATTCCCGTATCACATTTCTTAATACCTATGATAATGATGTGAATGTGTGGCATGCTAGATTTGGTTACATTGGCCAACAATGTATGAATAAACTAGCTAAAGAGGGCTTGTTGAGCAACATTGAAAAAGTCGATTTGCCCATATGTAAGCATTGCCTAAAAGGGAAAATGACAAGGAAACCATTTGGGAAAGGTAAAAGAGCTGAATTTCCTATGTATTTAATCCATTCTGATATATGTGGTTCAATGAATGTGAAAGGAAGGCATGTGGCTGTTTATTTCATCACCTTTATTGATGATTATACTCGATTCGGATATGTCTATTTGATTTCTCATAAATCTGAAGCAATAAGTTGTTTCAAAAGGTTTATGAACCTGGTAGAAAATCAATTAGACAAGAAAATAAAAACATTGAGATCCGATCGAGGTCGAGAATATTTATCTGATGAGTTCAGAAAATTATGTAATGAAAAAGGAATAGAAAGGCAGTTGTCTATTCCATATACTCCTCAACAAAATGATGTTGCAGAGAGAAGAAACAGAACCCTATTGGAAATGGTTAGGTACATGATGGCGCATGCTAACTTACCTATTACTTTTTGGAGTGATATGTTGTTAATTGCTGCCTATATACTTAACCAGGTGCCTTCCAAATCAGTTACTTCCACTCCATATGAGTTATGGACAGGTAGAAAACCGGACTTAAGTTTTCTTAAGCCATGGGATTGTGCTGCCTATACACATGAGTCCTCTCACAAGTTTGAGAAATTGGGTCCTAGAGGAAAGAAGAGTATTTTCATAAGATACTCAGAACACTCAAAAGGGTATGTGTTCATAGGTGAGCAGGAAAGTGGGAGTATAACTAAATTTGAATCACATGATGTCACATTCTTAGTGGATGAATTTCCTAAGAATGGCAAAATAGGAGAAAATTTCTCCCTATTTGAAACCTTGGATCGAGATAATGATATTAGTAGAGTTCGTCCAAGTGGGAGTAATATGAGAAGTGATGAATTGAATTCAACTCATTCTCAATTACAACCATATGATGAGACGACATCATCATTATCTAATCCGAGTGGGAGCATAATGGGAAATGATGTGCTAAATGTGTAATCTCCCATACGGCGAACAAGTTGCCAAAGTATTCCTCGTCGACGTTTTGACATTGAAGGGGAAACTTTTATGGTTGCTCCACAAGATGAGGATGAGCCAATAAATATTAATGAGGCTCTGAATTGCCCTAGTAAGGAAAAATGGATTCATGCAATGGAAGAGGAAATTGAGTCAATGAAATCAAACCAAGTCTGGGAACTGGTTGATCTTCCAAAAGGACGCTTGAGCTATTGAGAACAAGTGGGTTCTCAAAATAAAGCGAAAGGCTGATGGCTCGATAGAAAGGCATAAGGCCCGCTTTATGGCGAAGGGGTATAATCAATAGGAAGGAATTGATTATGAAGATACGTTTTCTCTTGTAGTGAGATTTACCTCGATTCGCATTATTCCGGTAATAGTGGCAAGTTTGGATCTTGAATTACATCAAATGGATGTAAAGAATGCTTTCCTCAATGGAGAATTAGAGGAAGAAATATATATGGAACAACCTGCTGGTTTCATAGTGAAAGGTCAAGAAGAAAAGGTATGTACACTTTTGAGGTCGATATATGGCCTTAAACAGTCATCAAGACAATGGTATATACATTTTCATAATGCCATAATGGCATATGATTTTACAATGATAGATGAGGATCATTGTGTATATATCAAAAGATCCAATGATCAATTTGTGATCATATCATTATATGTTGATGATATACTAATTGCCGGAAGCAATAGAGAGTTTATTAATACTGTCAAGAGTTGGTTATCTTCCAACTTTGAGATGAAGGATATGGGTGAGGCTGCATACATTCTTAAAGTTAAGATTTCAAGATATCGTTCGAAGAGATCATTGTCTCTTTCGCAAGAAACATATGTAAATAAGGTTCTTGAACGATTTCGTATGCAAGACTGTAAATCCATAGACACTCCTATTGCAAAAGGCAAAGGATTGAGCCATAGACTGTGTCCAGAAACTCTACAAGAGAAGGAACAAATGAAACATGTTCCTTATGCTAGTGCTGTTGGAAGCTTGATGTACACTATGATGTGTACAAGACCTGACATATGTTTTACAGTTAGAATGGTGAGTAGTTATCAATCCAATCCAGGTCAAGTACATTGGAAAGCCGTTAAGAGAATACTGAGGTATCTAAAGGGGACTGCTGATTATGCGTTGAGTTATTAAGGAAAAGGGTCTGCGACTCTAAGGCTATTCCTATGCTGATTGGAGAGGAGATTTAGATGAAAGAAAATCTACCTCTAGGTTTGTTTTCTTACCGAATAATGGCACCATATGTTGGAGCAGTAAGAAACAAACGTGTATAGCCTTGTCCACGATGGAAGTTGAGTTCGTGGCATTATCAGCAGTAGTATAAGAAGATATTTGGTTTAAGAGATTTTTGGATCATTTAAGTATTATTGAGAATGCTGCAGATTCATTGTTGGTTAATTGTGATGGCCAAGTAGCAAAAGTGTACACCAAAGATCTAAAATATCATGGCAAGACCAAACATATAGATACCAAGTATAATTTTGTAAAAGATATGGTTGCACGAAAAGTCGTGAACTTAGAGTACATACTACGCATAGAATGGTAGCAGATCCTATGACAAAACCAATACTTAGAGATGTGTTTTGTGGCCATATGAAATCTCTAGGATTACGTAGAGACTGATGTACTGAATATTGTATTTTCCCTAAGTGTTCACATTTGATGAATTTGTGTTTTCATCATTAATGCCTATGAATCTATGTATGATCTTTATGCATCTTAATGCTCAGTGCATTATTTTAAGTTAAGGAAGTATGTCGAACAGATAAAAGATTAGCCCACTCACACGGGTAATCGCCTCTGTTTACTATGTGATAAATAGAGATGAGATTGTTTTTAAGCTTATTATCTAGGTGATAATCGAGAGCTCAAACTTAAAATACATATGTCGCCTTAATTGAGTGTTAAGATGATGACATAATACTAAAGATGTCCGAAAGTAAAATAACCCACATATTTTACTTTATCTGTCTATGATGCCAGATGTGAGTTCTGATGAATTTTGTGAATGAGTAGATACGTGAACTCAAGTTAGACATTGGGTATGTCTGAATTATCATCTATACAGTATTGAAAGGTGTAGACATACGCTCCATGGGAAAGAAGTTAATACCGTAATACGTATTTCATACTACGTATGTATGAGACGACTAATAAGAGCGGCAAAAATTTTGATCTCAACTTTTATGTCGTGTGAGACTCTTGAGGAAAAAAGTTCCTCAATTTTAGTCCCCTCATGACTTTTACTTATTCTCAAGAATTCTATTTAGTATTTGCTATCTTATGGTGTTGCCAATGGTCATGAGATGATTCGATCGATCTAATGGGGCATTTCTAGAAAAGCAAGCTGGACTGAAATTGAGAGTTTGAAGGAAAGAGGAAGATCGATTTTGGAGAATCACATTGTGGTTTTGTATTCACTGGTCGACCATTATAACTGTCTTTGTGATAATTATAATTGTGAATACAATATATATATATATATATATATATATATATTTGTTTAAAAGAGATCAAGAGAGATATAGGTGTGATCGATCGATCTAAGGTACTACATACTAAATCTACTTGGAGTGTGACGCCCATTATGAGCTGTTATATATTCCTAACAGATGTATGGCAATAAGCTCTCTAAGTATGCTGGTCGTACGGATTATTCACCGGTATGAATGTTGAAGAGAGGTAAAGAGAATCCTGTTTAGCCCACCATGTGCGAGTGAGAGATGAAGGCTTTATTAGTATTGGGCTTAAGGCCCGTCCGCCCAAGTTGGGCCCAGAAAGCCCGGCCCACGGGAATAGAGCCCATGGAAGGAGAGAGGTATAAAAGGGAGGAGAGAGAGAGAGAAAAATGCACCGTTTTGTTTAAAGAAAAAGACGTACGTTTTCTCTCTACGCACACACTCTCTCTCTCTCTCTCTCTCTCTCTCTCTCTCTCTCTCTCTCTCGTTTTCTTCAAAGCAAAAACAGTGAAGCGCTCGAAGGATTTTGCTTCCTCGGATCGAACAGGGCCAAGTTTCTCTTCCTCTACCGGCGTCGGTGTCTAATCTATGGCTAACAAGGTACGCTCGAATCCGTGGTGTGCTTTACGATCGGTGATACGTGATTTTCCCGGGCTTCGTCTTCCACATTGATTTAGGGGTTCGATTTAGTGTCGAATCCGATTTTCGGGGATCCGTTATTCCCAACACCCTCATTCTTCAACCTTGTGAGCATTCACACGTGTTCCTTTTTTGCTCTCGTACTATGTTCTTTTCTGAATCACTGGTCGTTCAAGTGAAGAAATAGGAAATCGTGATTAGTTAATCTTTTAGTTCTTCATCATTTGTAATTTGTCAATAAAGTTTATGAAAATCAGTTTTTCTTGTGATGTGTCCATGTTAGACGTCAAAAGAAATAGGGTTAATACCACAAAAAATCTCAATATAGTATACCTGTAACAAATTTATCTAAAAATAGTTTTTTGATAAATTTAGTTGAAACTAATTTTTTGATAATAAAAAATTTAAACTTGTATATTTGTGACAAATTTACCATGCATTAGTTTACATTAAATTAGATTAATACGATGAAAAATCACAAATTGATACATCTGTGACAAGCGGAGTCTTTAGTAGGGGTGAGCAACGGTCTAGGGTCGACCCTGGACCGACCCTGGACCGGCCCAACCCTGCGGGTCTTGGTCCGGTTCCCAAGGGGATTGGGTTGGTCCTTGGTCCTGAAATTTTAAGACCAACACTGTGCGGGTTGGTCCTCGGTCCTAAGAGTTTTGGGTCGGTCCAACCCCGGACCAACCATGTATATTATATTATATTATTTATAATTTTTTTATATATTCAAACCTAAGTAAAATGTTTGTTATATTATATTATATCGAGATGTTCTATTAATAGCACTAATAGTAATTTCAATTTAAAACTTTTGTTGAGTATTAATTATGTATCATTTGTTTTGTTTTTCAGGTGTTTAGAAGTTCAAGTGAATTAACAAGATGTGAAGTTATATATTCATAGTTTATATTAAGTATTTTGAACTTTTTATGATTTAATTATATTTTACTAATGAATTTCAGCTGCACTTTGCTTTTCAATTTGTGTCAAATGGTAGAAGTTTTTGAAGAGTAGAGTAGTATTGCAAGTTACTACGGTGATTTGCTACATGATCAAATGCAGGAAAACGTTTTTGCATATGGTGTTATGAATATTAAAGATAGATGATTACAAAAACTTTCCATCTTGTCCCATATATCGATGAACGGTTAGCAGGTATGAAATTTCTATTATCATGTCATCTTAAATTTGCTAAATATGTATTGGTATTTATAGTTTAGTTGCACAATGCCGCATTGTCGATGGATGTGTAATTTGAATGTGTAGGTTTGCTTTTTTAGGAAGTATAAAAAATAAGACGAAAAAAATTATCGATCGGTCCCGGGTTGACCCTGGAACCGGACCGAACCCATTGGGTCGGTCCGGTCCTTGGTCCCAGGCTCAATAGGGTCGATCCTCGGTCCTAAAAATTGAGGACCGACACTGTACGGGTTGGTCCTAGGGTTAGGGGTGGCCCGGACCAATCCGGACCATGCTCACCCCTAGTCTTTAGCTCCAAACTGATATACCAGTTAATTATCACGTATTATCCACCTTAGCAATTTGATATTAAAATTTAACATAAATTAACGGAAGATAAATTTGTTACGGATGTACCAGTTTGAGATTTTCAATAGTTAAAAAGTTAATTTTTGGTAAATTTGTCACAAATGTACTAGGGTTTTTTATAGTATTAATCCAAATATATAACAAAAATTTCCATCAATTCGCCATTACATGATTCATTTTTGCCCCTAGGATGATTTGGCATCCAAGAATATTCAGAGATTTAATATTTATTGCTATGTTTGCATAAATTAACTTTGGATGGTTGTTGAAAAGATTCACTACCATATTCAATTGCATGCAACGAAAATTGAGTTCGATTAGACCCGATCTTTTTAAGAGACGATGACGGTATATGTGTGCTCGATTGAGTCTATTGCGCTATTGAAATCAAATACCTTTGTCCACTGTTGAGTTACTTTATATCACGTAGCCACATTTATTGATTATGCTGAACATGGTAATGCATACAAATTAACTTTTATTAAAAAAATAAAAAGAAAAAAGTAATATGTTTGACAATCAAACAATAGTTGAGACAAAGAATGCAACACAATACAAAAGAGAGAACGACATTTTATATAGTGAATTTCCCATTGTATCAAAAGAATACAATGATACTATCTAGATTTTCAGATTTAAATGAACAAAATCAACTAGTGGATATGTGCTCATTTTTGTCGGAGGTGATGTAGCTCACATGCAAGAAATATAGCTATTAAAACTGCTTTTTCCAAGTTTATTATGGCTTCTGTACCAGATACGCCACCTCAACAAGAGCAACAGCTAAAATGATGATTACTCCTTTTCTCACTAGTGATCTTGGTCCGTAATTCTCTTCTCAAAACCCAGTATGCATTAGCCTCATAAGTTCATCAAGTACATATCTCTCAGGCATTTCTCCCAGTACAACCAACAGAGAACATTTGGGCTCAACGAGTGGGAAATCTTCAACATAAGTAACTGCAATGATGTATGCACCATTTTAACTAATACAAATCAGTCCAGTAGTAATATTTTCCTAGCACGCAGAGATATAGAGTCTATAGGTTGAACATATCATGTCACTGCAATATCCCTACACGACTTGGGACTTTCTTATTGTCATCTAAATATCTTGTGACTACAAGCTTGTAAAAGACTGATTTCAACCGCCATATGGTAAATTTATACCCTAAAGCTTCACTTGTCTATTTGAAACCCAGCTGAAGGGAATAGTTAGTGCTTCCTCCGCCCTTTCCGAAGCTCTCCCCTCCAGCCTTCTAATTTTTGGTACTAAACCGCAGACGTAATCCTGGGCTCTTCTTCCCTCTGCTGAAAGTCCAGTCAAATTCTCCACATTCCACCTTCTTACCAGAAACTCCAGGACATCTGCATAGTCTTTTGCTGTATAAACACCTAGCCTCTGTACAACAGCCGAGTAATGGGAGAAAATGTTGTCATGGCAACCATCATACATCAAATGAGCTGGCATGGTGATTCTCTTTCTCATCATGTCGGCAAGTGCCAAGACAGTGCCATCTGGATCGATCTCGAAGAGCTTCTCCATGATTTTTGTATAGGCTGCTTCATGACGCTTCTCATCCGATGCAATCTTACCACAAATTTGAGCCAATTTCATTTCCCCATGTGCCTTAGCAAGCCTGCCAGTGTTTCCGTGAGAAATAGACGTCGCTCTTTCTTGAAATGAAGTGTATATGAAGAAGAGGTAGGGACTGTTTTCCGTTCGAGGATCCTGGGACAAAAATATAGAGAGGTAATTAGCCTTAAAAAGTACAGAGTTGCCTTAAATTTTGGTAGTGTCTGTCTCCACTGATTCTTAGGGAATGACTCTTGAAGTTTAAAGTCATCTGCATAAATCGCTGTTCAATTGCAGAGGCATAATTTATATTTGAACATGACAATCCACATTATGAGTTGCGCTGGTCATACATATAAACCAAAATGATTCCAGTGCATTCAGTGTCTCTTTTAGATGCTCAAGATTTGCATGCATATGAGTGTGATTTTGTGCTGATGGACTTGCATATTAGTTGGTCATAGTAGAGGTAGGATCTCACCATCCCTGCCCCGATCAGATACTGAATTGTTTTCTCAATTCGCTTCATGTCTACTTGTCCAGACAGGTACAAGTACTTGTTCAGGAGATCACCATGTCTGTTCTCCTCCGCAGTCCATGCCCTTGTCCAAATGGCCCAAGGTGTTAGGCTCGAACCTGTCTCGTCTCTAACTCCATCCAATGTATTAAGCATTGTTTGATAAGTAGGAAGGGCTTCTTCTGTTATCATGCTTCCGACCAAAGCAACAAAGTAGTCATTAGGGATTTCCCTAGCCCTCTCCCTAAGCTCCCTAACTTGTTCTTCAAATCCATCCGATGCTGCATTCGGCAGAAAGTCTTGTGGTTGCCAACAATTCTCAACAGGTATCAAGTGAACCAATACATTCTTCTCGGCCCAATCCTCCATGGATTTGAATATTTCGACCTTTTCAGGTGGCATGGAGTGGGTTACCTGAACATGTGCCTCCCTGGGATGAATAGAAGGATTCTTGACGTTCTCCCTGGATTAAACATTTGAATAATTAGTGATTTCTTATGGTTCGTTACAAGCAGGAAACAAATTGGATGCTGGATCTAGTTAAATGTCAAATCGCGAAAGGGTGCACCCCATGCGCTTAAATATCATGAAGTAGATTGAGGTTTCAAATGGATTGTAAAAACTTTGCCCAGATGGCACGTTGATACTCGGGAATCTAAACTTAAAATATGAATTGACCAGGGCACTCCCCACTCTATTGAAAATAAGAAAGTTTGTTCATACTAATTCAGTTCTCCAGTTTCTTTTTTGTTTTATCTTTCATTTTGGAATTGAGAATCTGTTCATCGTATGAGAGTCTACGCGATTGCACTTGACACTTTTCATCAGATTGTATTGAGTTCAATCGGTAGACAAAAAAGGCGTACAAGGAGATGCTTTGCATGTAAAGAAGTCCTTGAATATTTGCAAGAACCAAATGATTATGAGTTGGCATTGATAGCCTTATAACTCGTGTCTTAGCTTGTCCCTTGCCTTGAGTGATTTCCTAGGATAGCTATAAAGTCATGAATTTCTTCGTAACGTTGTAAAGCCTGCCTAAATCTTTGCATAGTTTCATGAGTTCCGTGCTAGTGTGGCAGTTGGTGCTGGCCCCGGATCTAATGCACATGTTAGTATTGTTTATACTGATGAAGCCCTGTCCTTTCATTATCTCTATGGGACCGCTTACAGTTTCATAACCACATCCCACCAATCACAAAAGCTTTTGCCCACTTTCATTTTGTTAAAGTTCCATAGAAGTTAACGGAATAATATTCATTTATAAGTATAGCTTTATACAAAATTGACATGATGATTCAGTCATCACCCGCCGTCTTACGTGATGCCCTGCCTTAATTTCCTATGAAAATTAATCGGAATAACTATGTCGGAATTCCATAGGAAGGTTTAGGATTCAGTTGACAAAATTGAAAAATTTAAGACTAAATCGACATCTGTACCATAGGTTTAGGACTAATTGGACAAGTTCACATATAAATTAAATCCAATAGTCACTTCCACCCTCTCTCTAATGTTGCCAAGTTCGTATGTAAGCAATTTTTATCACACACCTTGTAGATGCAAGATATAAGAACATAATGGAGTGGAAGAAACGAAGACTCCAAATTTGACCAGTAAAAACTACAAGAAATCAAATCCATAATCGAAAGGGACAACAAGCCATGGCAAGAGAAAGCAGGAGAGAATTGAAGTTTACAGCTCAAAAGTTGACAAAAGCTAAGCTCAAAGCTCCAGCCAATAGTCAAATAAAAGCATCTCCTCTGGCTATAGCTTAGAAAATTCGTCTCCAACCAATATTCAAATGAAAGCATCTCTTCTGGCTATAGCTTAGAAAATTCGTCTCCAACCAATATTCAAATGAAAGCATCTCTTCTGACCATAGCTTAGAATATTTGTAAAAGAAGCTACTTCGTATGTTACGATCAAGGTCAAATCAATTGAGATGACATTCAGAAATGACGATGGTTTTGTGTTGCATGCCTACACGAAGACGTTTGACAATCGTTATCGTCATTTTATTATTTTGATTTATTTATTTATTTTATCATAGCTCACTTCGATAAGTGAGGTTTTTTAACTTATGTACGCGGGAGTGGGCGTGTTGGGACGGCGGTGTCGATTGTTGTTGATCGATCAAGCTTGAATAGGAGAGTGTTGGACAGGGGAGAATCGAAGTCTACAGCTCAAAAGTTGACAAAAGCTAAGCTCAAAGCTCCAACCAACATTCAAATAAAAACATCACTTCTCGCTATAGCTTAGAAAATTCGTCTCCGACCAATATTCATATAAACCATCTCTTTTGGCCATATCTTAGAAAATTTGGCTGCCGGCATTAATGTGAACGTTAGCCGACATCGACTGTTCAGCCGACATTGACATGGATAATTTAAAAATATTTTATTTTTTTGGAATTTTTCATCTTTTTATTTAATCTTTTCTTTTTCCTTTTTTTTTTTTATTTTTTTTTTTTTTTTCCCCTCCATCCTCCTCCTTTTGGCCAATCGCTAGATCAAGCTGACCGACTAGAGGCAAGGCAGGTCACTGGACTGAGGCTACCTCGACGGGGCAAGGTGAGCTTACCTCATTGTTATTGGACAAGGGCAAGCTCGACCTCACTGTCGCTACGCAAGGGTGAGGTTGAGCTTACCCCTCGCTAGTGGCCAGGCGAGCTTGCCCTCACCCATTGACGGCGAGAGGAGCTCGCCCTACCCCAACCAGCTTGCCTCAGTTCGGTGATCCTCCCTTGCCTTTGAACAATTGCCTCGGTCCGATGACTAGCCAGACGAAGGAGGAGGATGGAGGGGAAAAAAAAAGGGAAAAAAATAAAATAAATCAAAAAAATTGAAAAAATAAATTATTATTAAAAAATTATCCATATCTGCGTCGATTGGACAATAAGTGCCGACTGGCCAAATTTGGCTGGATGGATAGAATTAACACAATTACAAAAATTTTAGAATTTAATTGACCAAAAAAAAAGGGAAAAAGCCACCAAAAACTCCCAACTTTGCCTCCAGCGATAGATTTACCCCGAACTTTGCTAACTATGACACATTTACCCCAAACTTTTATTTGTGACACAAAAAACCCCAAACTTTCATTTGTGTGACACATTTACCCCAAATCATAAGGGCATTTTGGAATTTTTACTTTTAAAATTTTTTTCTTTTTTTTTCTTTTTTTCTTCTTCTTCCGTCCCTCCGCCGCCCATGGCGAAGCCGACGGAGGGAAGCCGGCGTCTAGTGAGGGCCTCCCTCGCCAGATCTGGCGAGGGCACCCTCACCCAACGCCGGCAAGAGCACCCCTCCCCAGATCTGGCGAGGGGTGCTCTCGGCAGCATCGGGCAAGGGAGGCCCTCATTCGACCCAGTTGAGGGCCTCCCTCGCCGACGCCGGCGAGGGCGGCCCTAGCTAGCCCAGGTGAGGGCGAACCTTGCTCGACGCTGGTGAGGGCAGCCCTCGCCGGACGCCGGCTTCCCTCCGCCATGGCCGGCGAAGGGAAGAGAGAAGAAAAAAAATAAATAAAAAATAAAAAAATAAAAAGAAAAAACATAAAGAATAAGATGAAAATACCCTTAATGGGGTAAATGTGTCATAGTTAGCAAACTTCGGGACTTTTCACGTCACAAAATAAAGTTTGAGATAAATCTGTCACTGGAGACAAAGTTTGGGGTTTTTGGTGGCTTTTTTCCCAAAAAATAAATTTATGACTGGATTAATACAATTGCAATAGGTTTAAAACTTTTTTGGTAATTCTCCCATCAAATTCAGAATTGTGGTCAAATCAATTGAGATCACATTCAGAAATGATGATGGTTTCTTGCTGCATACCTACACAAAGACATACATTCATAAATAGGCACTTCGACGCTCAGGTCAATGTGGTGTGAGAGAAGAAGAGAGAGCTTGAATGTGAGCACAAAGGATTTCATATGTTGGCTAGACGAACACGGAGGAATTGAAGATGCCTGATTCAACCTCTTAAAGGGGAACTATCACAAAGCATAGTTTCTCTCAATGATAACATAAGATATGTATGGTTCTTGCAAAAGATACACGGTACATGCACACATTCAACATCAAAGAATAAATCCCACTCTCAATAGATCCGAAAGGCAGAAGTGAATGGCAGAGTGTTACGTTAGAAAACTCACTTGGAGGTGGAGCCAGAGCCAAGATTGGAGGACATGGACTTGGGAGATCTTTGGCTGGGATTGGCGATCGAAGACAAATTAAAGGAAGGTGACTTCATGGGTTTAGATGTGAGAAATGTACTGAGTTGGACAGCCATTTGCTCTTTTATTGATTTGCCAATGGGATGAGTAGCTTCTTGATTGCTTCTTTTTCTCTTTGAGGATGAGACTCCACGAAGTTGATTTTGAGCGAATTCCGGGTGGGTCTTAAGTGTAGGGGAATGTGATGGACATGAAGAGTAATCAAGCTGGAATCTCACCTTGAGCTAAGCATATACGTATCCAGGTGCTTTACAAAGTCAATACGCATGCTACTTGGAGATTCATTGAGCGTCCATTCCTATAACCTCGTAATCTCGTGATATGACAATTTTAATATTAAATAATGGTCTGTCCATGCCATACGAGCCTTCAGAACTTCGAGTGAACAAAGGAAAGACTCTGAAAATTGCATCCATCGTGCTTTTTCCAGAGTAGTTGAAGGACTTCAATAGGCAGCTATGATGTTAATGCATGAGATACAACAATGCATAAAATTTCTTGATATGATGAAGGACGAGGAGGGAAAATCAGCAGTAGTGATTCCGAGTGGACGTTACCATATGGATTTTGCACATCGGACTTATTACGAGATGAGTCGTAACCGCTCATACCACCCGCACCTAAAGAATTAAAGTTGGCAAAGCCTGTCACCATACGGCATACAGTGAAACATTGTGTAATCTGATTTAGTGACTAAAAATCTGTCTAATATTGCAAGCCAAAGTGAAGTAGTAAACCCAAGTCTAGTTTATTAACACCGAATGCCAAAACATTTCGGCCGCTTTGTTGTGCACAAGACATATTAAGTCATATGTTACAAGTATGCATTGTTAGCCCTTTCTTATTAATTTAAACATTTGGAAAAAAATACTTCTATTAACACGGCCTCATAACATAGGTAAAAGTTCAAATGTTGGTGCTCAGTCTCTCAATTTTCTCTTACGTGTTATTATACATGTTTTCTATTTCGATGATTATCCTGTTAAAGTAATTCTATAAACGACCGTCGTGCCCATATAAGACGGGCTCCAACGCAAGGATGAGTTTTAATTTATATGCTAGCAAATATATTATTAATCCATTTCGGAACAACTTGGTCTAGCAAGCCCAATATCTACGAGAATAAACCAGTTGCACAGCAGGCAAAAAGCTTAATTTATCAGGCCGACGGTTGGAAGGGTAAGGACCATTGGTAAGCCAGTAGCTGATTGAGTCCTTACAGCGTCCACAAGAGGCTTATTAAGCCACCTCCAATGACAACCCTAGTTCATATACTATGTAAAATAATCTCATCCAATAAAGGAATCATTTCAACCTAATTTTTGTAGTACAAATTAACACAAAAATTGAGTCTGGCAGGGTATAATTTCTTCTCTCATATTATACGAGAGCAATAGCTTTTTGGATTACCGTTAAGCCCATTGTCCAAGTATAATGTATTTTAAAATTAGATTGGTAGCCGAATTTTTCCATATGTTAAGATTCTACCGGTGATGGGTAAGTTGTGTTTTACAATGATGATACATCTAATTTCATAATTACCACGGACGGGTAGAAGATACTGTTGGAATAAAATATGATTGGGACATATGATGTTAGCTTCATAATTATTTAGTCTTCACCTATCTATGAAAATAAAGTTACACTATCTATCCATGGGAAATTGAAATTTCCAACAAAAAATCTGGATGACTCATCAAATTGCGGCGACCCAAATGTTATATTTAGTCAATAGAGGATGATAGCTCTAAGAGCAATCTCACATTGTTATAAGAAAATATGTCAGATAAAATTATGGTGGATTATTTTTTTTCTCTGGACTGTTTAAACAAAGCGTGAATTTGCAATTTTTAATGGGCTACTGAAAATTCTCAAATCATCACATGTTAATTTCAGTTACAGAATTTCAAGTAAAGAGAATTGGTCACCAAAGGGCAATTGCCAGAAACTGTTTTTAAGCGTTTCTATATACCATGCGGCTAATATCTTTCCATACAACACGTTATTACTGGGATTTCGTATGCACATTACTCCAATAATTTATACTCAATTTTCCTATGATTCATTATATTAGGTAAGGAAATTCCAAATAAAATTCTCTGAGTTAGATTTATTGGCTATTATATCAAGCTACATGCACGTCGATAACTTATGCATATTGTTTATAGATTGTTCTAGCAACATTAATATTAGATCAAGTGAGATAATAGATCGTTTTTGTTCGACTAATGTTGCTATAAGCTTTGCGCAGATTACGTCTAGTCACGCAAACTATATGTGGCCGCAAGAAGCCTCCCATTTAAGCATCACCAGAAAAAGGGACATCGTTCCAGGGTGAAGAGCTCGAAAGTTTCAAACTTGATCAGCAGAAACAATTCCTTGAACAATCAGCTTAAGCATGAGAATTTATGAGCAAGGACTGGACCCATACACGATTGGAATTCAACTGGGCCATGACCTTATTGCAGGCTGCCGGAGGCCAGAGGGCGCTTGAACAATGGACAGACTTGGACCAAATGCCTTGTAACATGTTATAAAGAAGAAACATGGGATGGAGCAGGAGCGAAAGAGATCGTCATCATCTTCAAAATTGCACGACACTACTTTTTTTGCTTACACTCTTACAGACAATTGAAGGAGCCAACCAAATTCGCAGAAAAAGAACAGACATCGTCATCTTAGGACTAACATGACATCAGAACTACAGTTGCCCCCCAGGCTAAAGTAGGTGAATTATATATAGCAACACCACCAAAGAGACACAACTGTATCTACAAGCAAACCACAAACTCCTCCCCTCACATCACTTTGAAGCAATTTGCAATGACTCATATTGTGATTTGATACCTTTTTGTTCAATTATAGAAGCTAGAGAGAGAGACTGGTACTGATCTTTGCACCTTAAAGCTTCACTTGTCTATTGAAAATCCAGCTGCATGGGATAGTGGGTCGTTCCTTCACCCTTCCCTGAGCTCTCTCCTCCAGCCTTCTAATTCTTGGCGGTAGTCCGCAAACATAATCCTGAGCTTTCCTTCCTTCACCTGAAAGTCCAGTGAGATTCTCCACCTTCCACCTTCCCACCAGAAACTCCAAGATGTCAGCATAGTCCTTGGCTGTGTACACACCAAGTCGTTGAGCAACCGCCGAGAAATTGTCAAAAAGGTCGTCATCCTGACCATCGTACATCAAATGAGCCGGCATAGAGATTTTCTTCCTCATCATGTCAGTAAATGCTAAGACAGTGCCATCTGGGTCGATCTCAAAGAGCTTCTCCACGATTTGTTTGCACCTTCATTGACATTTATCATCATCCAAAAATTGTTATATAAAGGTCGGTCCATGCAAACCGAGCCTACAAAGCTTCGAGTGAACAAAGGAGAGACTATGAAAATTGCATCCATTGTGCATTTCCAGAGGAGTCGATGGACTTTAATAGGCAGTTATCATGTTAATACATGAGATACAATAATACATAAAATTTCTTGATAGGGTGAAGGACAGGAAGAGAAAATCAGCGGTAGCAACCCCACGTGGATCTCATGGATTTCGGATGTCGGACTTGTTACGAGATGAATCGTAACTACTTCATACCACCCGCACTTGAAAGTTCAAGGTTGGTAAGCCCATCATTATACGGTATACAGTTTATTTAACTGTGTAATCCGGTTTTAGTTGCTAAAAATGTGTCTGACATTGTGTGACATCCAGATTTTCAAGTTCGGATTTCGATTAGATAAATTGGGTATTTCATCGACGCAACTACAGTGTTTTTCTCAAAGTTGGCCACTCACGAGATAACTAGACTAGCTGGGTAAGCTATTAAGGACTTTGAGGCATATAGACTTGAGAATTCGACCAGGAATCGATTTCTCGACCGTGCTTATCTTTAGAGATCATTACGGCACAATTAAAAATCGAATTAATATCAAAGATACATTGATTCGACAAAGATGAATGACCGATCGTGGGTAACTTCACTAAATTGGAAAACTCTCGTCGACTGGCACTAATTTGATTTTATTGTCGTTTTGGTTCCTTGTGTCCATATTTGAATTCTTGAGATTTTCACGATAATCGAGAGTCGCCAATGTATCGAGTGGGTTTATCGTGGCTCGAAGAAAATCAACCATGGCTCATTTATTCTAAAAAGTTCTGAAAACTACCTAGTAGCCTAAGTCACACTAAAAACGTGTCCAAGTGAAATGAACTGCCAATCTGAGTCCGATTTCATAAATTGAAGATTTTGTCATGTCACAATAAACTTTAGAAATGTCGACTCAGTCTCAGAAGATTTTCTAGAGATTTTGGGATTTTTACGGAAAATTGGTTCGGATGTCGCGGAAAATTAGCCGAAATTCAGATGGGCTAAATCGATGGAAATTGGGACTTCTAAACTGAGCCATGGAGTGTCAGGGACTTACAAAAAATTATTTGGGATTTTTCTACAGCGAAATCAGACCTCGATTTGGGTAATCGGAGAAGAAATTGAGGATTAATAGAGTGAATTCGGAGCTGGATTTTGGGGCAGAAAAATGGGCTTCAAAACTTGATTAATTGAGGATTATAATTTAAGAAAGAAATAGGGTGACAAGAAATTAATGCAAGGGATAGACCCTTGACTTTATTTCCCTTTTTCTTTGTTCCAATCCCTTTGAATGAAGAAGCCAGCTGCTTCCCACGATTCAGCCTTGCTTTTCTTTCATTTCCCTCGATTGAAGCCGCCCCATATCTCTCTCTGTCCAATTCACTCAGCCCCACGATCTCTCTCTCTCTCTCTCTCTCTCTCTCTTGCGGATCAACGTACTCACGCCAGCAATTGTTTCTCCATTTCACTACGCTAGACCTCCAATTGAACAGCCCAACATCTCCACCGAAATCTCCTTGCCACCCGTCCAACGTCTGCGCTCTCTCGGTCAACCAGCAAGTCACCGAATTCCTTGGTTGACTGAGCAATTCCTGCCGCTGCCACGTCCACCGACAATCTTCAAGCAGCCACGTCCAATGAAGCTACAGCTGCCACCGAAGACCCTTCATCCGCACCTCTTCTTCTTCAACCGCGCGAGGCCTTCCACTGAAGAAGACTCACGTCCGTGGACTTCAGCGAATTGAAGCCCCCAGCGAAGCCACGTTGCGTCTTCTTCCCACGTCCATCAACGCCAACAGCTGCTCCCCATCTCTGCCACGTTGCGGTCCATTTCACCGGTCAATTGACCGCATACTCCCACGACCAGCTATACGGAAGATTTCTACGAAGCTGCTCCTTCGTCCCCAGCTTCTCCAGCAGCTCATGCAAATCCAACCACGGTCGAAGTTGCTTCTTCGGTCACCTCTCCAAGCCATGTCTTTACTCCACCCGTCAACCTATTTCGGTCACTTTATTATGTAATAGACATATTAAGTCATATGATATAAGCACGATCTGCATACTCTTACTTTATATCTTATGTATCGCTTTCGGTCTTTACATTATTTTTAATTCTCGCGATTTTATTTAGATCATTTACTTTCTTGTTCTTATACATCATATTCTTACTTTATATCTTATATATTGCTTTCGGTCGGCACTGGCTGCAGTCTAGAGTAAGGAGGAATACTGCAACATCCTCAGAACAATGCTCTCTGAAGCGGAAGGATCACAATGTGGATTTTCCAAATCTCAAGACAATACAAACGGATCCTCACAGTCACATCACAGTGGAAACATCAATGAAGACGACTACTATGGGATCAACCTAGACAGAAATTAAACTCAAGACATCACATGCCAACACTATTACAAGCGACGCAAAGGCTATACACCGTAGCGTAATAGACGTACACTGTTCATACATTATTCATTATTCACTATTCACTATTCACTTACACTGTTCACTCAGTACTGTTCACTTTACACTGTTCAGCACTATAGCACTTTCATTATAGCACCTCCTATAAATACACCCTCTCAACATAGAAGAAGGGGAGCTTGAAATTTTCCAAATTTCTCTCTTCTTCTCTCTCTCTCTCTCTCTCTCTCTCTCTCTCTTTTGTAAACCATCATCCCTTCCATCTCCATCCTCATCTCTTTCATCTCCAAGCTCTCTTACCTTGTATCCCATGGTTTCAAAGTAAGTAAGTTTTTCGTATATATAGTTTTATACAAGGTTAACAACTTACATGATAGTTGGCTAACCATTTCTTGTAATACAAACATCAATACTCCTTGGAGTGCAACACGCGATACAACACCTTTACCTCCTTCCACCAGTAGAAGTAATCATGAGACACCACTTGAACCAGAAATGAGTGGTTTGGATAATAGGTCAGGGATTTCCAGGCTAGTTTATCAACAAAACCAGCCTGAACCAGTCCTAAAAAATACATATTCTCCTCATCATTCTCCTACTTTATCACAAATGATAGATGCCGACCTTAATGTTTTAGAAAAACATTTTGAACCAAACAAAGTTTTTCTTAATAAAGAATTTAATTCTGAAGACAACAAACAAATCAAAGAATGGTTCTTCAAAACCTTTGCTGACAAAGCAAAAGACATCAAACAAAAATATTACGACTACATATATGAATATGAAGTCCATATATTCTTCTTTGATTGGTTAGAAGAACAATTCCTTAAACCAAAAGAAATACTTGTTTTAGATCATCATTATAAATGGAAACTTGATAATGGTGAAACCATAAAATCCAATCATCCACCCCTTAGGAGAAAAAAAATACAACATGGAGATAGCGAGGTTATAACCACCCCTTTTCGACTTCCAAACAAAGGAGATTCTCTTTTTACTCACAAAGTTATTGAACAAAACAATTTTACTAATCAACATTTTGCAACCATAGGAAAACAGTTGAATAGGATAGAATCCACCATCCATAATCTTACTCAACTCATTACACCACAAGTCAACACTCTCAAAAGGCCCATTTTCAAAGCCTTTGAATTCCCAAAAAACCTTAGCCCGGAGTTTGCCAAAGCCATAGAACAAAGGAAAAAAACTCCTATGAAAAGCAAAGCTAGAGCCTACTCTTGTTTTAGACACCCCTAAAATTCCATAATCTTATCATCAACGACACTCCAGACCAACCCACTATCAGTACCTTGACCAAACCCTCTGGTGACTCTGATAATGAATCGGTCGCTGAGATTAATAGACTCAATTGGAAACAACCTCAGAAGCTTTATTATAGTAGAGCTATAGTAGAGCTACTCCCCCAAACATTGCCCAAGAAGAATCATCTCAGAAAATACATAATAAATACTCTCCCGACGCCATTTATGAATGGAATATAGATGGCGTTGCTGAAAGCAATATCATGAACATATTAAATAACATGGTAATGCTTGCCAATGCCTACAAAACTCAACAAGATGTTTCTAATCATGGTGTTGCTAATCTTTTAGTAGCCGGATTTATTGGACAACTAAAAGGTTGGTGGGATAATTATTTGATTGATGAACAAAGAATACAAATTTTAACTACCTATAAAATCGATGACTTTGGCCAACACATGGATGATGATCAAGGACATCTCATCCAAGCTGCGGTAAATACTCGTATCTATTCCATTTCACAACACTTCATAGGAGACCCTTCACATATTAAAGATAGGAACCAAGATCTCTTATCCAATATGCGTTGCAAATCCTTAGGGAGATTTAGAGAATATAAGGAACTCTTCCTTCAAAGGGTACTAATCAAACCTGATTGTAATAAACCCTTTTGGAAAGAAAAATTGAAAGAAAAATTCTTAGCAGGTTTACCCCTAGTTATAGGTTACCAAGTTAGAGATAGAATATTAGATAATTTTATTTAGGTCATTTACTTTATTGTTCTTATACATCAACTTTATATCTTATATATTGCTTTCAGTCAATAAATACCGAAAGCAATATATAAGATATAAAGTAAGAGTACGATGTATAAGAACAAGTGAACAATGTAAACAATGTATGAACAGTGTATGTTTATTACGCTACGGTGTATAGCCTTTGTGCTGCTTGTAATAGTGTTGGCATGTGATGTCTTGAGTTTAATCTCTGTCTAGGTTGATCCCTGTTGACACCTAAATTTTGACTAATCATGTAGTAATTAATTGCATAGAAAATTAGGGAGTAAAAATTGCATATAGTAAAATTGCATTTCATGTAGTCGCATTTGCATCGGTACTAAGAGGACAACAAGAAGCAGGGGCTCGCGGTCGATTGCGTGCATAAAAGGATGGTCCCTCTTTCGCTAGTCTGAACACGCATAAGAAAAAAATGAGGAAAGAAGCTCTCGCACGTCCATTGTCTATTCCTCATCAATGCATGCACATGCATACACAAATTTGGTGGACGTGCGGATTCGGGAGAAATCTTCAAAGAAGCAAAAGCAGCTCACAACATATTATATAATATGCCCATATTGTGTTATTATAATATGCCCATAATATTATATAATATGTCAGCTTTGATGGCGCAATGAAAATTCACCGTAGAAGAAACCTCCTCATTAATGCATGTACATACACGCACAAAATGGGGGATGTAAAAAAAAATCCTACAGGCGCCTGCAAGAAGATTTCCTTGCTGAAGAGCGGAGTGGTGGCCGAAAGAAAGGTCTGGAGAAGAAGATAAAATATGGCAAAGTTCAGCTTAAATTCAGGAAAAGTTGCGGCTGCATCTTGTCACAATAAAGTTGGCAATGGACGGCCTATAAATAAGACCACAAGAAGCCGCGTCAAAAGGGGAGGAGAGAAAATTGATATGAGAGGTCTGTGAGGGGGGAAAAAATTTGCTGGAGAGGATTGTGAGAGCCATTTAAAAAAGAGAGCCAGTGTGGAGAGAACCTACAAAAAAAGAAAATATGAAGTCAGGGGGAGGAAATTAAAAAAAAGAAAGGGAAAAAGCAGAGCGAGAGACTGCAGAGAGTGAGACGTGAGAGAGAGGAAATTACAAAAGAAAGAAAAAAGCAAGGACAAGACCCCTACTGTTCATCTTCTCCAGGAGTTCTTCACTGCAAAATTTCCACCGGTTTGTGCTACTCCCCCCACATCCACGCCGTTGCACTCACCGGAGCACCAGCGGCCGAACAACCCGACGCCCCAGCTGCCCATTACCGCCGGAGCCCCGAACTCTCTCGCCACTGCAGCCCGCACCACCGCGCCAGTTCCGAGCCGGCCACCGCTCCCTCCGCCCGAGATCCAGCCACAACGCCGCGCCACCGCACCCCTACGCGAGCACCCTCCAACCCACACCCACAGTCGCGCCTTTGACCGCCCGCACCAGCAACCCCCCACGCTCCACCCTCCACGAGCCGCCATCTGCAACCCTCCGCCCGAGCACCGGTGCCACAGCAGCTCGCCGTGCTCTTCCTGCAACCTCTGTGCCGTACCACCGAGCCCGGTCGTCGCTTCGCTGCCGAGCTAGCCCCCGCACCGGCCCGCATCTCCTCTGTTGCTCGTGCCGCGCCACCACCAGGGTTCCCCTCGCCCACGAGCAGCTACGCCGACCGCCACTTGACTCCTTGCGACGAATCGACGCTTGCGCCATCGCCATTCTCCGACGCCCACCGCCCCTCACCGGAACGCCGGCGACCACCACCCTCGGCTGCGCACCTCCACGAAGCTACCAAGCCGTGCGTGGGAAAAGAAAAAGGAGACAACAAAAAAAAAAGAAGAAAAAAAAAAAGGGGAACATTAGGTAGCTTTTTTATTATTATTGTTTTATCTTTATTTTTTATATAGTTTATAGTTTGTTTTATATTTTTTTAGTGTGATTATTCATTAACGCATGATTGAAATTCCAATGTAAAATAACCCCTCAATTTAGGGATTATGAGTTCGATTTTCGCGCCGAAATCCGACTCATGATCTTGCATAAAATCGACAATCCAATCTCATGCCCGAGATTCGATTCGCGATTTAATTTAAAATTGACCAACCCGATCTCATGCGCGTGTTATGGTTTGTCAATTTTGGGTATTAATCTTATCTTGATTGGATTGGATATCGGGTTATTTGAATTAACTTTTGTTTTTGCATAAAAAAGTTCAAAAAAATGCGAGTTAGATTAGGGCTAGGGTTAGCATATTTAGTTATTTCGTTTTAAAAAAAAAAAAAAAAAAAATCAAAAAAAATGCATTTAGGATATTAGTTTTTAGAATTGCACGTGTCAATCTAGAATTAGACTTTTACTTCAAATTTTTATAAAAAAAATCCAAAAAAATTAATTAATTTAGGTTGCTAGTTTTTTTGTAGGTTGCATAATAGGTTTTTTTAAAATGCATGCTTTAGAAGAGATAACGTGTCCCTTTAATTTTCACTCTAATAGTTTTTTTTAGTGTTTTTTGATTACGAATTTCCATAAAAAATCATCATGCATTTTAGAATAGAATTACATGTCTCATTTTAAGATTAGATCAATTTGCATCTTAGGTTAGAAATTGCTAGATTAAAATAACGTCATAGTTTAAATTAGGATTTAGCATGACTTAATCCTAAGTTTAAATTGGATGGAATTTTAATTTAGCTAGGTAATTTTTGCATTTTTCTTAATTTTGAATATCATGAAAAATACAAAAATTTGTCTTTAGATAAACTAGTTTCAATTTTTAGGATGAATTGCATTTTTAGGAATAGAAATATCATGTGCACGTCATGTGGGATTAGGTTCATAAAATGTATGTCATGTAGAATTAGTTTCATTAAAAATTGCCCGTCATTATAATTAGGTCATTTTGATTTGCATATTTGATTATTGCATGTTCATTAAGAAAACACAAAAAATATTTTACTCATGTCATGTAGTTTAGAACACATTGTCATGCCATTTCATGTTAGATTAGATGCACTGCATGGTTCTCATTGAATAAGTGAAAACAAAATTGAGAAATTACATTGTTAAGTAGAAATCATATCAAGGATTGCGGATGTGAATTCTAATTTAACTCTGTAGATGTTTTCATTGCCATGAGGTAAGTCCTGCATTTTTCTTACTTGCTTTCTTGAGTGCTAAATTGGTGGATTGCGCACCCGCATGATCACCTCACATGTTAGGAAGATAAATTAAAATCAATTCAAGCTGCCTGCAAAAACATTTTTGAAAATAAAAGAATGGTACCGAAAGGGTATTAGAGAAATCTAGTGTAACCAAGTCCCGAACTCACAATCTGCGGTTCGTAGGAGTGAAGTAATTATCCCATTACTTTACTTGGGTTTCTAATCGACCCACCAAAAATAGATTAGTGGCGACTCCATGATAAAAATCATTTGCATATTAAGAACTTAAACCCTAAGTCACGAATTGGTATGGGCTTGGGAGAGCTCGAGCTAAGTCTAGGCTTAGCAATCCATTAGCCGAACCCTTAGGTGGTCCAAACCCGCTTCGGGGAGGTCGCGACAATCCCGTAGCAATCGTCTTCATTGGTGTTTCTACTGTGATGTGACTATGAGGATCCGTTTGTATTGTCTTGAGATTTGGAAGATTCACATTGTGATCCTTCCACTTCAAAGAGCATTGTTCTGAGGATGTTGCAGCATTCCTCCTTGCTCTGGATTGTAGCCGGTGCTGCACTTGCAATGGAATTTTTTCCAAAAAGGGGTTAGGATCAGAGTACTGTATGAGAGAACAAGGAAGTATAGAGACTAACAGATCTATATGAAAACAGGGAAGGATGTATCTAAAAGGAAATTATGTATAAGAACAAGAAATTAAATGACCTAAATAAAATCGAGAGAATTAAAAATAATGATACCAATCTCTATACTTCCTTGTTCTCTCATATAGTACTCCGATCCTAACCCCTTTTTGGTATTAGAGCCAGTGGGAAGGTATAAATAATCTTTGCAAGAACATACACATAGATCAAGAACCATTCGTTGGCATCCTTATTGTTTCTACAGAGTGGTCTAGACTGTAAGTCCTTGAGTGGCTGTTAGACCACTGGTTTAGCTCTGTAACGGTTCTAAAGAAAGAATAGTTCCGATCTTAAGTATGAGCTTACATAGAAGATCTACATCTTCCTCTAGTTCTTTATCACAAATGGACTCAGATCCAAGTCCTATACATAGAGAAAAAGTAAGAATAGAATATTTCAATAAATCTATAGAAAATTGGGAAATTCCTAAAATACAGCTTAAGGAAATATACAAACAATCCAAATTGAATTTTTTCAAAAAATCAGACTATGACATAACCACTAAGGAAATGGATGTTCCTCTTTCCAATTCCTATGAAAAAATACATCTTTTGAATAAAGAGTCCATCCAAAAGCATAAAAAAAAATACAATTACATTCATATAGGACTAGTCCAAGTAGGAGTCAAACCTCTTACAAAAGAAGGCCTTAATACTTCCATTCTCTTAGTTTTACGAGATTCACATATTTTAAACTATGATGAATCCATTCTTGATACTGTAGAGACAAGTCTCTGCAAAAGACCAATACATTTTGATTGTTATCCCAATTTTTCTGTATCTCTCAAAGATAAGAACATTCTTAGAGCCCTCACACTCCAAATCAAAATCCATAATTACAAAGTGGCAGATGGTTCTATTCCTTTAGCCCTTGTCTATTGAATTCATTATAAAGCCATGTCTTCCGCTTTTGGAGAAAACGCTTTCAAACATAGTCCTCGAGGAAAAACACTTCTCCTTTAAACTGACATTTCTAGAGCTAATACAACAACTCCTAGGTCTATTAATTGGAACCGAGTTACTTTACTAGAACAATGGGAATTAAAAAACCAAATTCCCCAACAAGTTGTTCAAAATACAGATCCGACTAATGTCATTCAACATCCAGAAGGAAGAGTGACTATTAGGTTTCCTAGAAGATCTTTCGATTCAAGATCTAGTCCTTCTTTTCATACTTCTTATACAAGGTCTATAGACCTTAATCCCAATCTTCCTCTTATAATCACCATTCCTCCAAGTACTCATAGAAACACTCCTCCTCTTAGTATGCATAGAGACATTCCCACACGCGATACAACACCTTAGTCATTACTCCCTGGAGTGCGGATTACCGCCCTAGTGGATGACTTGATGCTTTAGTTTCTACATCTTTCAATATATGTAATTTTAGCTTTTCAACTTTCTATAATACAAGTTCATACCACCTTCATGGTTGGTTTTTGCTTATGCATACTCTTACTTTATATCTTATATATTGCTTTCGGTCTTTACATTATTTTTAATTCTCGCGATTTTATTTTAAGTCATTTACTTTCTTGTTCTTATACATCAACTTTATATCTTATATATTGCTTTCGGTCCAAGGAATGATGTATCTAAAAGGAAATGATGTATAAGAACAAGAAAGTAAATGACCTAAATAAAATCGTGAGAATTAAAAATAATGTAAAGACCGAAAGCAATATATAAGATATAAAGTAAGAGTACGATGTATAAGAAAAAGAAAGTAAATGACCTAAATAAAATCGTGAGAATTAAAAATAACGTAAAGACCGAAAGCAATATATAAGATATAAAGTAAGAGTATGCATAAGCAAAAACCAACCATGAAGGTGGTATGAACTTGTATTATAGAAAGCTGAAAAGCTGAAATTACATGTATTGAAAGATGCAGAAACTAAAGCATTAAGTCATCCACTAGGGTGGTAATCCGCACTCCAGGGAGTATTGATGTTTGTATTAAAAGAAATGATTAGCCACCTATCATGTAAGTTGGTAACCTTGTATAAAACTATGTATACGAAAAACTAACTTACTTTGAAACCAGGGGATACAAGGTAAGAGAGCTTGGAGATGCAAGAGATGAGGATGGAGATGAAAGGGATGATAGTTTACAAGTGAGAGAGAGAGGAAGAAGAGAGAAATCTGGAAAATTTCGAGCTCCTTTTCTTCTATGTTGAGAGGGTGTATTTATAAGGGGTGCTACAATGAAAGTGCTACAGTGTTGAACAGTGTAAAGTGAATAGTGAATAGTGAACAATGTATGAACAGTGTATGTTTATTACGTTACGATGTATAGCCTTTGTGCTGCTTGTAATAGTGTTGGCATGTGATGTCTTGAGTTTAATCTCTGTCTAGGTCGATCCCGTAGCAGTCATCTTCATTGGTGTTTCCACTGTGATGTGACTGTGAGGATCCGTCTGTATTGTCTTAAGATTTGGAAGATCCACATTGTGATCCTTCCGCTTCAGAGAGCATTGTTCTAAGGATGTTGCAGTATTCCTCATTGCTCTAGACTGCAGCCAGTGCTGCACTTACAACGGATTTTTCTTGTAGAAAAAATGTATTTGATGGGACTGTGATTATTTGATTTTTCTAGCTATTTAGCCATGTGTTAACCGTAACCTCATATCCTTGTTCATGTCTATTGAATCCATCCCACCATTTGGTCTTGTATTTTCGGACGAGTATTGGTACAGAATTGGTGGATGTAATGTATTCAAATTCTCAGGCTGTTACCCATGATATTTTGAATATTATGAAAAAATGCATAAGGCATAGGAACCTTGAATCATGTTGATTTGGTACAAAGTGTTCACGAAATGTTTGGTATCCTTGATTGATTGTGGGGTGTAGTATAATGTCCAAATGACCAAAGAAATCCCACCAGGAGCTGAACCGGTTTGGTAGGCTTTGTCTTGGAAAGTTGTCTTTGAAGAATACTAATCAAGTATGTTGGAAATTTGTATTTTGTATGTAGAAAACATTCCACCAGGCTTGTTGGTAGTTCCAGTAGGTATAGGAGGAGGAATATGATAAATTTGGGTAAGTTCTAGTTTGGAATTTTCTGGGTGTATGAGATGAATCTCCCTAGTGTAAAGGATGTATGATTTTACTGATGGACATGGTGGAGTATATGATGTTTTATGTATTGTTTTTGTCTAAAAAGTGAGTAAACATTGCTGATTCTGTCTCTACTAGGATTTGCTCATAATAAGCAAGGGTTTTTGTTTGTATTGTGTGGTTTGAAAAACCAGTTTTTTGGGAAGATGTTTTTTGCGAATTTGTTTGGATTATCATCATAAAATCCATCTTCTACAAACAGTATTTTTTGAAAATATATTTTGGGGAAAAATTTTGATCTTTGAGAATGAGGGGTTGCTGTGGCATAATAACCACCTCATTCGAAATTCTTTTGTATTCCGCTTATTTTTGTGTAGCAAGCGGGGAAGGATTGTTACTTATCTTGATAGCACTAGATAGCTCTTTCTTTACGTCTTTTTGTAAAGACTAGGCAAGTAACAATATTGTTTCTTTTGGTAGATGTCGGCTAACTGTTTAAAGGATAGCATGAGTTCAGATGATATGGGTTCTACTTTCAAAGGTGTTTGTTGTAAGTATGTCTGGTTGTTTTCTGCCATTTGTAGCTATGTGTTGACAGATGTTAAGCCTTTTGGCTTTGGTAATGTATTGGAGGGTTCGGCAGTGGCTTTGCCTTTGCCTTTATCTTTGTCTTTTTTGGATCTTGGCATGATTGTATCCCCTGTAAAAATTCTCTTGTGAGAAAATCAAGTAATGAAATTGAAGAACCATTTATAAATTCAATGTCAAAATCGAATACTGAAAGTATGGCTTGCCATATGGCAAAAATCTATTTTGATGCAATGTTTAGAATATTTTTTTGTAAAACGTCTTTGGCTGATTTGCAATCAATTCTCAAGATGAATTTTTGATTTAATAAGTCTCCTTGGAATTTTGATATAGACAAAACTATAGCAAGTATTTCTTTTTTGATTGTCGAATAATTTTGTTAAGTGGAATTCCAATGTTTTGAAATGAAACGAACAACTCGTTCTTTGTTGTTATTGACCTGTTTGAGAATACCACCATATCATAATTCTGAGGCATATGTTTCAACTATTTTGAAAGTAGAAGGGTCAGCAAGGTGTAAGCATGGTATATCTTTTACATGCATTTTTATTTGTTTGACAATGTCTGTATGGACAGAGGTCCAGGGTGGAGGATCCTTGCGTAACCTTTGGTGTAAAAGTTTACAAAGGATATTCATATTGGGAAATAAATCTAAAACATAATTGAGACTACCCAAAAACCTTTGTAATTGAGTTTTTTCTTTAATCTCATTAGGGAATTTATCAGTAAAAGAGATTAATCTTTCAATGGGGGTTATAGTACTTAAATGTATGTAATGACCTAAGAATCTAATCTTGGTTTGAAAGAGTGCAATTTTAGTAGGACTACAAGACCGTTTTGCATGATTATTTTTATGAAAGTAGATAAGTGTTTGAAATACTGTTCTATATTGGAGGAGAATATTAGAACATCATCTATATAGACTATGATGGAGGTGAGGACACCTGGAGTGCCATAACTTGGCACGCTGGGACACTTAAGTGCCATATCTTTAAAATGGTACACTTAAGTGCCATCATCGGAGTAAAATGGGACACTTAAGTGCCACTCCAGTGAAAATCCGGCCAAATGGCTGACGTGGCAATTTTCCGACGAGTTTAGTCCAAAACGGCGTCGTTTTGCACGCTGACGTGGCGGAGAAAACGCAAAAACGACGCCGTTTCGTGTCTACGTGTAAATAATAATATAAAAATTAATTAAATTATAAAGTATTCAAAAAATTTTAAAAAAATTAAAAAAATTAAGAAAAATTTAAAAGTTTTAAAATATTAAGAAAATTATTTAAAAAGGGGGGGGGGGGGAGGTCAAACGGGCGGGCGAGGGCGAGCCCTCGCCGCCGCCACCTCCCCGCCGTCGCCGGGAAGGGCCGGCGACGGAGGGGGGAGGGTCGGCGGGGTCGCCGGCCCCCGGCCGGCCGACCGGCGACGGCGGGGCGCGAGCCCTCGCCGGATCGTGGCGAGGGCGCGACCCTAGCCCGAGATCTGGGCGAGGGCCCGCGGGCCCTCACCGCCGGTCGGTCGGCCTCGCCGGCCCCTGGCCAGGGCCCGGTGACCCCGGCCGACCCTCCCCACTCCGTCGCCAGCCCTTCCCGGCGGCGGCGGGGAGGCGGCCGAGGGTCGCGGCCCTCACCCAGATCTGGGGCAAGGGTCGCGGCCCTCGCCACGATCCGGCGAGGGCTCGCAACCCTCGCCGTCGGTCGGCCGGGGCCGGCGCCCCGGCCGACCCTCCCCCTCCGTCGCCGGCCCTTCCCGGCGGACGGCGGGGAGGCGGCGGTGGCGGGCTCGGCCCTCGGCCCGCCGTTCGACCTCCCCCCCCTTTTTTTTTTAATTTTTAAATTTTTTTTTAAATTTTTCTTTTTTTAAATTTTTTAAAATTAAAATTTTTAAAATTTTCTTATTTTTTTAAATTTTTGTTAATTTTTTAAAATTAAAATTTTTTAAATTTTTTAAAATTAAAAATTTTTAAATTTTCTTTTTTTAAATTTTTTTAATTTTTATGTTGATTTGGAGCTCGGCGAGCCACGTAGGCAAAAAATAATAATAAAATATTGCCACGTAGGATTTCCGACAAGGGTCGCCGAAGGTGGCACTTAAGTGTCCCACTCAAAAAAAAAAAGTGGCACTTAAGTTTACCGTTTTGAAGTTATGGCACTTAAGTGTCCCGGCGTGCCAAGTTATGGCACTTGTGCTGGACTTCTGCCTACTATGATGTATTCCGAATAAGGATTGAAAATCTCGTTCATAATTCTTTGGAATTCTGAAGGGGCATTTTTGAGGCCGAATGGCATAACATTCCATTCATATTGGCCAAAGGGAACTGTAAAGGTTGTCTTGTATTTATCCTTTTCACTGACCTGTATTTGCCAAAATCCCGATTTCATGTCAAATTTTGAAAATATTTTTGGTCTACAAAGTCTGTTTAGCAAATCTTTTTTATTGGGTATAGGATATCTTGTCCACCTAATGGTTGTATTAAGAGGTTTATAATTTATAACTAATCTGGGAACTCCTCTTTCTAGTTCGACATTTTTATTGACATAAAAAGCAGAACAACTGCAAGGTGATTGGCTTTTTCTTATGAGTTTTTTATTCAAGAGATCTTGTATTTCTGCTTGACAGAATTTCAAAACTTCTTGATTCATCTTTGTTGGGCGGGCTTTGGTAGGTATTTTGTTTTCAGAAAAATCTTGTTCATAGGGTAAATCAACGATATGCTTCTTTCTTTCCCAAAAGGCATTGGTAGAGTCGAGCATATAGTCTTTTCTATGTGTTTTTTTAGGGAAGCTATATTTTTCTATGATGTTTGGTTTTATAAGATTTTCTTCTATTCTTTTTAATTCTAAATCTTCTTTTAAGAATTCAAGCTGATTTTCTTTGTCTTTTATAAGGCAATTTATTTCTGAAATAAAATGTTCTTGTAAAATATTTAGGCTTCTCTTCTGTAGTTTTGTTATGAAGTTGAAGGTGATTTTCCTGTTTAGAGCATGGGTTTCAATACCTTCATTAGTGACTGTAAAAGGTTGTATTAATTGTATGAAAGGTATTCCAAGAATTACATGTTGTCTCATATTTTTTACTAAAAGAAAAGATGTTTTGTAAGACATTTGATCTTTTATTATTAAGGCTTCTAGTAATTTGTATTGGATATTAAATTTATCACGAGGCTGATTTTAAGGATTTGGAAGTTTTATCAAAGTATATTGTTGGAACAAGGCCTTCTTTGATACAATTGAAATCAGCTCTTGTATCAAAGAGTGATGTTGTTTCAATAATAAACTCATTCTTAATTTTTATCATAATATTTATTATCCATTTTCTAGATGTTATTTCTGTTAATAACATAAGGAAGGCTGGGTCCGGATTGTCTGATGTATTGGTGATTTCGTTTTGGTCTTCTAATTTTGTCTTTCCTTTTATGACAAGAGATTTTATGTCAGAAATCTCTTTTTTCATTTCTAAATGTGTTGCTTCCAAGGCTTGAATTTCTAATTTTTGTTTTTTTATTTCATTTTGGAGGTCATTAATATTAACAGTGCGATTTGGGGTTTTTTGTTTCTATTTAAAATGTCTTTTAAATTGTAGGAAGTATTGGGTTTAGAGGTAATATTCAAGGAAGAATGTAATCTATCTAGGTATTCTTTATTGGCTTCTAGGTTAGTGATCTTATCAGTAGTACTAAGGAGAAATTCTTCTTCTTTTGTTAACATGTTTATTTCAGAAATGGGTTTTTCAGGAGAGGCGTCTTCATAATCAGAGTCAGAAGAGGAATCTATTTCATTGATCTGAAGACCTTCCTCAAGAAGTTCATCAAAAAAAGTATCACCATTTTTTATGAAGATGTTGTTTAACTGGTTAAGAGTAGTGTCATCAAGAGAGAGTTCATTCAATTTTTTATTAATCCTACAATATTTTGAAATATGACATTTTTTTCCACAAGAATAGCATTTAATGTCTTTAAAAATTCTCGTATCAATATAAGGTCTATTTTGGTTATTCTGGTGTCTTTGTTTATTCCTACGAGGTGGAAATTTGTTGTGATGTTTCTTTGTTTCTTTCTCATAAGGACAAGTTCCCTTACATTTTGGTTTTGTTTTTTCATTATAAGAGGGGTCGTATTGAGCACAAAAATCTCCTAGACTTCTGTTGGTGAGAGATTGTTCTTCCTTGAGTTGTCTTTGTAATTTGATAGTATTACACATTTGGGTTCCTTGTCTGTAAACATAAGAGACTATTTCTCCATAAGAAAGAAGATCATAAGGTATTTGGCCATTGTATTCTTTTCTAATTCTATTTCTAACTTGGTCACCTATAATTTGGGGTAAACCTGCTAAGAATTTTTCTTTCCAAAAAGGTTGATTACAATCAGGTCTGATTAGTACCATTTGAATGAAGAGTTCCTTGTATTCTCTAAATCTCCCTAAGGATTTGCAACGCATATTGGATAAGGGAACTTGGTTCCTATTTCTAATATGCGAAGGGTCTCCTATGAAGTGTTGTGAAATGGAATAGATAAGAGTATTTACCGCATCTTGGATGAGATGTCCTTGATTATCATCCATGCGTTGACCAAAGTCATCGATTTTATAGGCAGTTAAAATTTGTATTCTTTGTTCATTAGTCAAATAATTATCCCACCAACCTTTTAGTTGTCCAGTAAATCCGACTACTAAAAGATTAGCAACAGTATGATCAGAAACATCTTACTAAGTTTTGTAGGCAAGTATTACCATGCTATTTAATATGTTCATGATATTGCTTTCAGCAACGCCATTTATATTCCATTCATAAATGGCATCGGGAGAGTATTTATTATGTATTTTTTGAGATGATTCTTCTTGGGCAATGTCTGGGGGAGTAGCTCTACTATAATAAAGTTTTTGAGGTTGTTTCCAATTGAGTCTATTAATCTCAACGACCGATTCATTATCAGAGTCACCAGAGGGTTTGGTCAAGGTAATGATTGTGGGTTGGTCTGGAGTGTCGTTGATGATAAGATTCTAGAATTTAGGAGTGTCTAAAACGGGAGTAGGCTCTAGCTTTGCTTTCCTTAGGAGTTTTTTCTTTTGTTCTATGGCTTTGGCAAGCTCCGAGCTAAGGTTTTTTGGGAATTCAAAGGCTTTGAAAATGAGCCTTTTGAGAGTGTCGACTTGTGGTGTAATGAGTTGAGTAGGATTGTGGATGGTGGATTCTATCATGTTCAACTATTTTCCTATGGTCACCAAATGTTGATTAGTAAAATTGTTTTGTTCAATAACTTTGTGAGTAAAAAGAGAATCTCCTTTGTCTGGAAGCCAAAAAGGGGTGGCTGTAACCTTGCTATCTCCATGTTGTATTTTTATTCTCCTAAGGGGTGGATGATTGGATTCTATGGTTTCACTATTATCAAGTTTTCATTTATAATGATGATCTAAAACAAGTATTTCTTTTGGTTCAAGGAATTGTTCTTCTAACTAATCAAAGAAGAATATATGGACTTCATATTCATATATGTAGTCGTAATATTTTTGTTTGATGTCTTTTGCTTTGTCGGCAAAGTTTTTGAAGAACCATTCTCGATTTGTTTGCTGTCTTCAAAATTAAATTCTTTATTAAGAAAAGGTTTTTTTTTTTCGTTCAAAATGTTTTTCTAAAACATTAAGCTTGGCATCTATCATTTGTGAATAAGTAGAGAATGATGAGGAGAATTTGTATTTTCTAAGACTGGTTTAGGCTGGTTTTGTTGATAAACTGGCCTGGAAATCCCTGACCTATTATCTAAACCACTAATTTCTGGTTCAAGTGGTGTCTCATGATTACTTCTACTGGTGGAAGGAGGTAAAGGTGTTGTATTGCGTGTGGGAATGTCTCTATGCATACTAGGAGGAGGAGTGTTTCTATGAGTACTTGGAGGAATGGTGATTATAGGAGAAAGATTGGGATTAAGGTCTATAGACCTTGTATAAGAAGTATGAAAAGAAGGATTAGATCTTGAATCGAAAGATCTTCTAGGAAACCTAATAGTCACTCTTCCTTCTGGATGTTGAATGACATTAGTCGGATCTGTATTTTGAACAACTTGTTGGGGAATTTGGTTTTCTAATTCCCATTGTTCTGGTAAAGTAACTCGGTTCCAATTAATAGACTTAGGAATTGTTGTATTAGCTCTAGAAATGTCAGTTTGGAGGAGAAGTGTTTCTCCTCGAGGACTATGTTTGAAAGCATTTTCTCCAAAAGCGGAGGGCATGGCTTTATAATGAATTCTAGAGACAAGGGCTAAAAGGAATAGAACCATCTGCCACTTTGTAATTACGAGTTTTGATTTGGAGTGTGAGGGCTCTAAGAATATTCTTATCTTTGAGAGATACAAAAAAATTGGGATAACAATCAAAATGTATGGGTCATTTGCAGAGACTTATCTCTACAATACTGAGAATGGATTCATCATAGTTTAAAAGACGTGAATCTCGTAAAACTAAGAGAATGGAAATATTAAGGCCTTCTTTTGTAAGAGGCTTGACTCCTACTTGGACTAGTCCTATGTGAATGTAATTGTATTTTTGTTTATGCTTTTGGATGGACTCTTTATTCAAAAGATGTATTTTTTCATAGGAATTGGAAAGAGGAACGTCCCTTTCCTCAGTGGTTATGACATAGTCTGATTTTTTGAAAAATTTCAATTTGGATTGTTTGTATATTTCCTTAAGCTATATTTTAGGAATTTCCTAATTTTCTATAGATTTGTTGAAATTTTCTATTCTTACTTCTTCTCTATGTATATGACTAGGATCTGAGTCCATTTGTGATAAAAAAAAATTAGAGGAAGATGTGGATTTTCTATGTAAGCTCATACTTAAAATCGGAACTATTCCTTCTTCAGAACCATTACAGAGCTAAACCAACGATCTAATAGCCACTCAGGGACTTACGGCCTGGACCACTCTGTAGAAACAAGAAGGATGCCAATGAATGGCTCTCGATCTATGTGTATGTTCTTACAAAGACTATCTATACCTTCCCACTGGCTCTGATACCAAAAAAGGGTTAATAAAAAATTGAATGAACTCTCTCTTGATAACACTACTCTTAACCAGTTAAACAACATCTTCATAGAAAATTGTGATACTTCTTCTGATAAACTTCTTGAGGAAGAAGGTCTTCAGATCAATGAAATAGATTCCTCTTCAGACTCTAATTATGAAGACGCCTCTCTTGAAAAACCCGATCATGAAATAAACATGTTAACAAAAGAAGAAGAATTTCTCCTTAGTATTGCTGATAAGATTACTGACCTAGAAGCCAAGAAAGAATACATAGATAGATTACATTCTTCCTTGAATATTACCTCCAAACCCAATACTTCCTACAATTTAAAAGACATTTTAAATAGAAACAAAAAAACCCCAGTCCATACCCGTTAATATTAATGACCTCCAAAATGAAATAAAACAACAAAAATTAGAAATTCAAGCCTTGAAAGCAACACAATTAGAAATGAAAAAAGAGATTTCTGACATATCTCTTGTCATAAAAGGAAAGACAAAATTAGAAGACCAAAACGAAATCACCAATACATCGGACAATCCGCTTTTGACCTTCCTTATGTTATTAACAGAAATAACATCTAGAAAATGGATAATAAATATTATGATAAAAATTAACAATGAGTTTATTATTGAAACAACAACACTCTTTAATACAAGAGCTGATCTCAATTGTATCAAAGAAAGCCTTGTTCCAACAATATACTTTGATAAAACTTCCGAATCCTTAAACTTAATATCCAATACAAATTACCGAAGCCTTAATAATAAAAGATCAAATGTCTTACAAAACATCTTTTCTTTTAGTAAAAAATATGAGACAATAGGTAATTCTTGGAACACCTTTCATACAATTAATACAACATTTTACAGTTACAAACGAAGGTATTGAAACCCAAGCTCAAAGCAGAAAAATCACCTTCAACTTCATAACAAAACCACAGAAGAGAAGTCTTTTACAATAACATTCTATTTCAGAAATAAATTGCCTTATAAAAGACAAATTTGGAAAAAGTACGGCGTCACAGCTAGGTAAAAGTTCCAATCTTGACGCTCTATTTCTCAATCTTCTTTTACTGTTATTATGCATGTTTTCTGATACAACTAGTATTTCGTTAAAGTGACTCTATTCACAACCTATTATGCCCATGTTAGACCGGCTCGGATGCGAGGACGAGTATTAAGTTATATGCTAATAAATACATTGTTACCTTATTTCCTAACAACTTAAACGTCCAGACAAAAACGATTTGTAGCCGATCGAGTTCTTAGGAGCTTCCACAAGTGGCTTATTAAGCCATCTCAATGACACCCCTAGTTCATGTTCTATCTACAATGATCTCATCCAATAAAGACATCATTCAATCTATTTTGTGTAGCACAAATTAAGACAAAAATTGAGTGTGGCAGGATATAATTTCTTTCTCTCATTTTATTATAGAGCGATAGCTTTTTGGATTACTATTAAGTTCATTACCTGCGTATAATATATTAGCTTTATAGCCATAGCTTTTTGGATTACTATTAAGTCCAACATTCTAATGGTGAATGTGTAATTTATGTTTTACAGTGGCAATACATCTAATTTCGTAATTACTACAGACAAATAGAAGATGATATTGGAATAAAATATGATTAGGACATATATGCTAGCTTCTTAATTATTTGGTCTTCACCTATCTATAAAAAATAAAAATAAAAAGTTTCACTGTCTATAGATGAGTAATGGAAATTCCCAAAGACAGAAATTCCCAACAAAAAATCCGGACGATTAATTAAACTACCACGGCCCAAATTTTGTATGTAGTCAATAGAGGATGATAGCTGTAAGAGCAATCCCACATTGTTATAAGAAGATATGTTAGATAAAATTATGGTGGATTATCTTTTTCTCTGGACTGATAACTCTCCAAAATTTAAGGAAGCATGAATTTCCAATTTTAATGGGCTATTAAAAATTCTCAAAGAATCACATGTAAATCTCAATTACTGAATTTCAAGCAATAAAAATTGGTTACCAAAGGGCAATTGCCAGATGCTGTTTTTAAACTTATCTATATACCATGCGGTAATAGGTAAAGCCTGCCGTTAATGAATGGGGTCAAGCTATTCTGATTATTGTTATGGCATCTAAAGTGTCTGTTAGCTCGTGATTCTTTCATTCAAAGTTTAAAATTCGAAGTCTTGTAATCGAGTTTCTTGTGAAATCCTACTGTGTGTGTTCTCTTTGAATATAAGCAATCAATTCAAGCATATGTTATGAATTTGTTCTCCATACTCTTTTATGGAGATTCTTACAAATTTTTCAATTACCTATTTAGAGAAATCTTTAAACCACATTGGGATTCCGTGTGCCCATTTAGAAAGAGAAAGAAACGGAAATTGGAAAAAGAAATGGAAAGAAATAGGCTTCATATTTAATTTTTATTTTTTGGGATTAAAAAGGTAAGTTCTCGAGTTTATGTGGCCATTTAATTTGATGGATAATCTGGCATTTTCATCTCATGAGTTAGTTTACTGAAAAATAAATCCGAAAGTCTCTGACAACCCCTCATTCTTCAACCTTGTGAGCATTCACACATGTTCCTTTTTTGCTCTCTGTGCTATGTTCTTTTCTGAATCACTGGAAATTTAAGCGAAGAATAGGAAATCGTGATTAGTTAATCTTTTAGTTCTTCATTATTTGTAATTTGTCAATAAAGTTGATGAAATTAGTTTTTCTTGTGATGTGTCCATGTAGATGTCAAAAAAAGTAGGGTTAACACCAAAAAAAAAAAAAAATCCCAATCCGATATATCGTAACAAATTTATCAAAAAATAGTTTTTTGATTATCAAACATTTTGAACTAGTAAACTTCTAACAAATTTAGCTGGAACTAATTTTTTTACAATAAAAAATCTAAACCGATACATTTGTGACAAATTTACTCTTTATTAATTTCCATTAAATTTGAATAATACCACGAAAAATCACAAATTTGTACACATGTGACAAGCGGAGTCTTTAGTTCCAAATTGGCATACCAGTCAATTATCACATGTTATCCAACTTAATAATTTGACATTAAAATTTAATATAAACTAACAGAGGATAGATTTGCTATGGGTATACCAGTTTGAGGTTTTTAATAGTTAAAAAGTTAATTTTTGGTAAATTTGTCACAAATATACTATGGTTTTTTATGATACTAATCCAAACATATAACAAAAATTTCCATCAATTTGCCATAACGTGATTCATTTTTGCCCCTAAGTTGATTTGGCATCCAAGAATATTCAAAGCTTTAATATTTATTGCTATGTTTGTATAAATTAACTTTGGATGGTTGTTGAAAAGATTCACTACCATAATCAATTGCATGCAATCAAAAATGAGTTCGATTAGACCCAATCTTTTTAAGAGGTGATGCTGGTAAATGTGTGAGCGATTGAGTTTGTGTGTGTTATTGAAATCGAATACCTTTGTCCACTATTGAGTTACTTTATATCATGTAGCCACATTTATTGATTATGTTGAACATGGTAATGCATATAGATTAACTTTTATTAAAAAAAAAAAAAAGTGACATGTTTGACAATTAAACAGTTGTTGAGACAAAGAATACAACACAATGCAAAAGAGAGATTGACATTTTATATAGTGAATTTCCTGTTGTATCAAAAGAATACAGTGATACTAACTAGATTTCGGATTTAAATGAGACAAAATCAACTAGTGGATATGTGCTCATTCACATTTTTGGTGGAGGTGATGTAGCTCACATGCAAGAAATATAGCTATTAAAACTGATTTTTCCAAGTTTATTATGGCTTCTGTTACCAGATACGCCACCTCAACAAGAGCAACAGCCAAAATGACAATTACTCCTTTTCTCACTAGTGATCTCGGTCCATAGTTCTCTTCTTAAAACCCAGTATGCATTAACCTCATAAGTTCATCATGTACATATTTCTCAGGCATTTCTCCAAGTACAACCAACAGAAAACATTTGGGCTCAACAAATGGGAAATCTTCAACATAAGCAACTGCGATGATACATGCATCATTTTAACTAACACAAATCAGTCCAGTAGTAATATTTTTCTAGCACGCAGAGATACAGAGTCTATAGGTTGAACAGATCATGTCACTGCAATATCCCTACACGACTTGGGATTTTCTTATTGTCATCTAAATATCTTGTGACTACAAGCTTGTAAATGACTGATTTCAACCGCCATATGGTAAATTTATACACTAAAGCTTCACTTGTCTATCTGAAACCCAGCTGAAAGGAATAGTGAGTCCTTCCTCGGCCCTTTCCGAAGCTCTCTCCTCCAGCCTTCTAATTTTTGGTACTAAACCGCAGACGTATTCCTGGGCTTTTCTTCCCTCTGCTGAAAGTCCAATCAGATTCTCCACCTTCCACCTTCCCACCAGAAACTCCAGGACATCTGCATAGTCTTTTGCTGTATAAACACCGAGCCTCTGCACAACAGCCGAGTAATGGGAGAAAATGTTGTCATCACAACCATCATACATCAAATGAGCTGGCATAGTGATTCTCTTTCTCATCATGTCGGCAAGTGCCAAGACAGTGCCATCTGGATCGATCTCGAAGAGCTTTTCCATGATTTTTGTATAGGCTGCTTCATGACGCTTCTCATCTGATGCAATCGTACCACAAATTTGAGCCAATTTCATTTCCCCATGTGCCTTAGCAAGCTTGCCGGTGTTTCCATGAGAAATAGACGTCGCTCTTTCTTGAAATGAAGTGTATATGAAGAAGAGGTAGGGACTGTTTTCCGTTCGAGGATCCTGGGACAAAAATATAGAGAGGTAATTAGCCCCAAAAAGTACAGAGTTGCCTTAAATTTTTGTGGCGTCTGTCTCAACTGATTCCTGGGGAATGACTCTTGAAGTTTAAAGTCATCTGCATAAATCACTGTTCAATTGCAGAGGCATAACTTATATTTGAACATGACAATCCACATTATGAGCTGCGATGGTCATACATATTAACCAAAATGATTCCAGTGCATTCAGTGTCCCTTTTAAATGCTCAAGATTTGCATGCATATGACTGTGATTTTGTGCTGATGGACTTGCATATTAGTTGGTCATAGTAGAGGTAGGATCTCACCATCCCTGCCCCGATCAGATATTGAATCGTTTTCTCAATTCGCTTCATGTCCACTCGTCCAGACAAGTACAAGTACTTGTTGAGGAGGTCGCCATGTCTGTTCTCCTCCGCAGTCCATGCCCTTGTCCAAATGGCCCAAGGTGTTAAGCTCGAACCTGTCTCGTCTCTAACTCCATCCAAAGTATTAAGCATTGTCTGATAAGTAGGAAGGGCTTCTTCTGTTATCATGCTCCCAACCAAAGCAACAAAGTAGTCATCAGGGATTTCCCTAGCCCGCCCCCTAAGTTCCCTCACTTGTTCTTCAAATCCATCTGATGCTGCATCCGGCAGAAAGTCTTGTGGTTGCCAACAATTCTCAACAGGTTTCAAGTGAACCAACACATTCTTCTCGGCCCAATCCTCCATGGATTTGAATATTTCGATCTTTTCGGGTGGCATGGAGTGGGTTACCTGAACACGTGCCTCCCTGCGAGGAACAGAAGGGTTCTTGACGTTCTCCCTGGATTAAACATTTGAATAATTCGTGATTTCTTATGGTTCGTTACAAGCAGGAAACAAATTGGATGCTGGATCTAGTTAAATGTCAAATTGCGAAATGGTCCACCCCATGCGCTTAAATATCATGAAGTAGATTGAGGATTCAAATGGATTGTAAAAACTTTGGCCAGTTGGCATGTTGATACTCGAGAATCTAAACTTAACGTAAGAATTGACCATACTAATTTGGTTCTCCATTTTCGTTTTAGTTTTATCTTTCATTTTGGAATTGAGAATCTATTCATTGTGTGAGAGTCTGTGCGATTGCACTAGACACTTTTCATCGGATTGTATCTAGTTCAATCGGTAGCCAAAAAAGGCATATAAGGGGATCCTTTGCATATAAAGAAGTCCTTGAATATTTGCAAGAACTAAATGATTATGACTTGGCATTGATAGCCTTATTACTCGTGTCTTAGCTTGTCCCTTGCCTTTAGTGATTTCCTAGGATAGCTATAAAGTCATGAATTTCTTGGTAACGTTGTAAAGCCTGCCTAATTCTTTGCATAGTTTTATGAGTTCCGTGCTAGTGTGGTGGTTGGTGCTGGCCCCGGATCTAATGCACATGTTAGTATTGTTTATACTAATGAAGCCCTGTCCTTTCATTATCTCTATGGGACCGCCTACAGTTTCATAACAACTTCCCCACCAATCACAAAAGCTTTTGCCCACTTTCATTTTGTTAAAGTTACATAGAAGTTAACGGAATAATATTCATTTATAAGTATAGCTTTAAACAAGATTGACATGACGATTCAGTCCTGCCTTAATTTCCTATGAAAATTAATCAGAATAATTATATTGGAATTACGTAAAAAGGTTTAGGACTTAATTGGCAAAATTAAAAAGTTTAGGACTTAATCAATACCTGTACAATAGGTTTAGGATTGATTGGACAAATTCTCATATAAATTAAATCCAATGATCACTTCCACCCTCTCTCTAATGTTGCCATTTGGCAATTCTTATATTAGCAATTATCACATATCTTGTAGATGCAAGATATAAAAACATAACGAAGTGGAAGAAACGAAGACTCCAATTTTGGCCAGTAAAAACTACAAGAAATCAAATCCATAATCGAAAGAGACAACAAGCCATATCAAGAGAAAGCAGGAGAGAATTGAAGTTTACAGCTCAAAAGTTGACAAAAGCTAAGCTCAAAGCTCCAATCAATAGTCAAATGAAAGCATCTCTTCTGGCTATAGCTTAGAAAATTTGTCTCCAGCCAATATTCAAATGAAAGCATCTCTTCTGACCATAGCTTAGAAAATTTGTAAAAGAAGCTACTTCGTATGTTACGATCGAGGTCAAATTAATTGAGATCACATTCAGAAATGACAATGGTTTTGTGTTGCATGCCTACACGAAGACGTTTGACAATCGTTATTGTCATTTTATTTATTTATTTATTTATTTATTTATCTATTTATTTTACCATAGATAACTTCAATAAGTGAGGTTTTTTTTTTTTTTTTTAATTAAGGTACTTGGGAGTGGGGGTGTTGGGACGGCGGTGTCGATTGTTGTTGGTCGATCAAGCTGAATAGGAGAGTGTTGGACAGGGAAGAATCGAAGTCTACGGCTCAAAAGTTGACAGTAGCTAAGCTCGAAGCTCCAACCAACATTCAAATAAATACATTTCTCGCTATAGCTTAAAAAATTCGTCTTTGACCAATGTTCATATAAAAGCATCTCTTCTGGTCATATCTTAGAAAATTTGGCTGCCGGGCAGTAACGTGAACATCAACCGACATTGGCCGTTCAGCCGATATTGACATGAATATTTTTTTTATAATTTTTTTTTTGGAATTTTTCATCTTTTTATTTTATTTTTTCTTTTTCCTTTTTTTCTTTCTCTCTTTTTTCCCCTCCGTCCTCCTCCTTTTGGCTAGTCACTAGGGGCACGTATGATAAAATTTCTACTTCTCTATTTCTCTATTTCTCTGTTCCCTGGAACAGGTTTGAAACAAAAATTCGTTTGATAACATAATTTGATTTTTCTATTTCTAGAACAGATTTTTATTCCAGAAATAGATTGAAAAAGAAATCATATGCTAAAATTTTAACTTCTCAATTTCTGTTTTAGAAATTTTATCATGCGCACCCTAGATCAAGGTGATCGGCTAGAGGCAAGGGTGAATCACTGGACTGAGGCTACCTCGCCAAAGCAAGGTGATCTTACCTCATCGTTATTGGAGAAGGGCGGGCTCAACCTCACTGTCGCTAGGCAAGGGGAAGGTTGAGCTCACCCCTCGCCAGTGGCTGGGCGAGCTTGCCCTCACCCAGTGACAGCGAGGGGAGCTCGCCCTACCTCAGTGAGCTCGCCTAAGTCCGGTGATCCTCCCTAGCCTCTGAACAATCACCTCAATCTGATGACCAGCCAGAGGAAGGAGGAGGATGGAGGGGAAAAAAAAAGGGAAAGAAAATAGGAACTCCGATGCTCAAGTCAATGTGGCGTGAGGAAAGAAGAGAGCTTGAACGTGAGAACAAGGGATTTCATGTGTTAGCTAGACGGACACGGATGAATTGCAGATGTCCGATTCAACCTCTTAGAAGGGAACCATCACAAAGCATAGTTTCTCTCGATGAGAACATAAGACATGTATGGCCCTTGCAAAAGATACACAATACACGCACGCATTCAACATCAAAGACTAAATCACACTCTCAATAGACCCAAAAGGCAGGAGTGAATGGAAAAGTGGAACGTTAGAAAACTCACTTGGAGGTGGAGCCAGAGCCAAGATTGGAGGACATGGACTTGGGAGATCTTTGGCTGGGATTGGCAATCGAAGACAAATTAAAGGAAGGTGACTTCATGGGTTTTGACGTGAGAAATGTACTGAGTTGGACAGCCATTTGCTCTTTTATTGATTTGCCAACGGGATGAGTAGCTTCTTGATTGCTTCTTTTTCTCTTTGAGGATGAGACTCCACGAAGATGATTTTGAGCAAATTCCGGGTGGGTCTTAATGTAGGGGAATGTGATGGACATGAAGAGTAATCAAGCTGGAATCTCACTTTGAGCTAAGCATATACATATCGAGGTGCTTTATAAGTCAGTATACGCATGCTACTTGCGCATTCATTGAGCGTCATATGGGGCAGGCGGGTTTTCTGGTGACCATACGTACAGCGGACTGCCCGCCATCACATCGCCGGTCGGGCGGCGCTGGACCCTCGACTTGGGCCTGCTGAGGCAACATCGGAGGGCGTGTAGCTCGGCCAAGGCAAGCACGCCGCCTGCTGCAATGCAGGCTGCAAGAAAGAGGCGCGGGTCAAGACTGGCCGAGTCAGATTAGTCGAGTCAGATTGTGAGTTAGTTCTGACCAAGTTCTTTTGGATATTGGAGCTAGGGTTTTTGTTAGGATAAAAGCCATCAAAAACTCTAAATTATGTCCAACAACCTTAAAGTTTTACCTAAAAAATCCTAAACTTTACTAATAATGACACATTTATTTCAAATTTATATAGTGTGCTATATTTATCCCAAACTTATCTCAAACTTATCTCAAACTTTACTTTTGTGACACCAAAAATTCTCAATTTTTTATGACACTAAAATATAAATACAAGATTGGGATTTTTGGTATTACACAATTAATATTTGGGTCTTTTGGTGTTAGGAAAAAGTTTGGGTAATGTGTCATGCGGGTATGTCACAAAAAAGTGTTTGAAGTAAATGTGTAAAGTTTGGAGGTTTTTTAATATAGTATCTTAATATAAAAAAATCTTTAAAATCATAAAAAAATTAGAAAAATCCAAAAAATAAATGACATTGTCCGAAAATGCTTGAAAATGCCTGAAAGATTATTTTTAATCTCCACAAGTACATGGAAAAATCCTTAAAAATCTGAAAAACCTTAGGTTTAAACAACATTATGTATCAAAAGGGTATTAGTTGATTAACTAGTATAACCAAACCTATGATCCTAATTTCTTTGATTACATAGGAGTATAATATTTCTTGTAATATTTTACTTAAATTTCTAATTAACCCACCCAAATTAATTAGCGGTATCTTCTATTTGAAATTAACTTATAGGTTGAAAACTTGAATTATAAGTTATAAATTGATGGACTTGAGAGAATCTGGAATAAGCCTAATACTTAGTAAACCATTAGTCTCCACTGCGCCAGCCTGTAGGGTTTCATGCCATGACCTCATGCTCAAGCTGCCATGGTTGCTACTAGCTCAAGTTCAAGTTGGCAACTTTAGGCTCAAGCTTCAACCCCATGGCCCTAGAAGCTAGAGACTCCATATTGAGTGTCCATGTTCTCAAGTTTCTCAATTCAGCGGGCCATGGGCAAAAGTTCAAAGCTAGGGCCACCTTTGCCACGAGCTTGGCGCCTAGCTTGAAACTTGAGCGGCTATGGCTACCCAAAGCTTTGGGTTTGAGGTCAAGCTCCATGGCTAAAGCAACCATGAGCCTTGGACTCAAGCTCTAGCCATGGCGAAGGCAAAAGGAAAGAAGAAAAGCAAGTGTTGCACGATACACGTGCATGTTTTGGTCATTTGCCTGATTTTCAAGACACTACATACATACAACGGTCCTACCAAAGTCCCAACAATTAAGGAAATGTTGCCCAAACTTGATTGACCATTAGTTGGATATCTAACGAGCATCGATCGGTTGAGTTCCGTCATCCACCAATTGTGAATGTACGTGGTCCATGAGTCTCTCTCTAACAGCAATACTGGAAAACAAAAATGGCAATTTTCATCATCATCATCAATAAAGAATCACGGCATTAACAATGACAATCATCATCATCATCATTATCACGTACATGGTCCGTGAGTCATTCTCCAATAGTAATATTTTTAAAAAATACATATAAAATGAATATTCTAAATTTATTTATTAAGTGCGTGTGACTAATTTCTTGAAGCTGTTTTATAAACACTCTAACTCTTAATAACCGCTTACAAAGAATCGTAGCATTAACAATGACAATCGTTGTCGTCATCGTCTTTAATTTTTTTCTTTTTTTTTCTTTGATTATAATTAGTTGTTTTGATTCGAAAACTATATATTTTTGTATATTGTGTTTCGATTAACAAACTACCTCCAACCCTAGCAAAGTTACTGTTTGTCGTTGTAGTCATTAAAGTGGTTTTGGTCATCTCTCTTGTAAATTTTTTTTTTTATTCAAATTGAAAGATGGCTCAATTTGATTTTCTTTCTTTTCTCTTTAAGTATTTCAAGTACGTCTCTTTAATTAGTCACGTTTCCTTTTTTTTTTTTCCCGTTTATATGAATTGTGCTAAGATTTACAAGGGCGCATAACTGTGTTATGCCAACTCTTGAATTGTTTGCACCATGATTGACATTTATCATCGTCCACAAAGTATCAAATAAAGGTCGGTCCATGCCAACCGAGCCTTCAGAGCTTCGAGTGAACAAAAGAAAGTCTCTGAAAATTGCATCCATCATGCTTTTTCCAAAGTAGTTGAAGGACTTTAATAGGCAGCTATGATGTTAATGCATGAGATGTAATAATGCATAAAATTTCTTGATAGGATGAAGCACGAGGAGGCAAAATCAGAGGTAGCTACTCCAAGTGGACGTTACCATGTGGATTTCACATGTCAGACTTAGTATGAGATGAGTCGTAACCACTCGCACTGTCCGCACCTAAAGAATGAAGGTTGGTAAAGCCTGTCACCATACGGAATACAATGAAACACTGTGTAATCTGATTTTATTGACTAAAAATCTGTCTAATATTGCAAGCCATAGTGAAGTAGTAAACACATGTCTAGTTTATTAACACCGACTGCCAAGACATTTCGGCCGCTTTGTTGTGCACGAGACATATTAAGTTATACATTACAAGTATGCATTGTTAGCCCTTTCTTAATAGTTTAAACATTAGGAAAAAATACTTCTATTAACACGGCCTCGTAACATAGGTAAAAGTTCAAATCTTGGTGCTCAGTCTCTCAATTTTCTCTTACGTGTTATTATACATGTTTTCTATTTCGATGATTATCCCGTTAAAGTAATTCTATCAACGACCCATCTTGCCCATATAAGCCCGGCTCCAACGCAAGGATGAGCTTTAATTTATATGCTAGCAAATATATTATTAATCCATTTCCGAACAACCTGAAAATCTATATATATATATATATATATATATATATATATATATATATATATATAAAGGGTTTGTCTAGCAAGCCCAATATCCACGAGAATAAACCAGTTGCACAGCAGGCAAAAAGCTTAATTTTATCAGGCCGAGGGTTGGGAGGGTAAGGACCATTGGTAGCCAGTAGCTGATTGAGTCCTTAGCAGCGTCCACAAGAGGCTTATTAAGCCACCTCCAATGACAACCCTAGTTCATATACTATGTAAAATAATCTCATCCAATAAAGAAATCATTTCAACCTAATTTTTTGTAGTACAAATTAACACAAAAATTGAGTCTGGCAGGGTATAATTTCTTCTCTCATATTATACGAGAGCAATAGCTTTTTGGATTACCGTTAAGCCCATTATCCAAGTATAATGTATTTTAAAATTAGATTGGTAGCCGAATTTTTCCATATGTTAAGATTCTAACGGTGATGGGTAAGTTGTGTTTTACAATGATGATACATCTAATTTCTTAATTACCACGGACGGGTAGAAGATACTATTGGAATAAAATATGATTAGGACATATGATGTTAGCTTCATAATTATTTAGTCTTCACCTATCTATGAAGAAAAAGTTACACTATCTATCGATGGGAAATTGAAATTTCCAACAAAAAATCTGGATGGCTAATCAAATTGCCACGACCCAGATTTTATATTTAGTCAATAGAGGATGATAGCTCTAAGAGCAATCTCACTTTGTTATAAGAAAATATGTCAGATAAAATTATGGTGGATTATTTTTTTTTCTCTGGACTGATTAAACAAAGCGTGAATTTGCAATTTTTAATGGGCTACTGAAAATTCTCAAATCATCACATGTTAATTTCAGTTACAGAATTTCAAGTAAAAAGAATTGGTCACCAAAGGGCAATTGCCAGAAACTGTTTTTAAGCGTTTCTATATACCATGCGGCTAATATCTTTCCATACAACATGTTATTACTGGGATTTCGTATGCACAATATGTTATTTATTTTTTTTGTGATCCCACATTTTAGACCCAAATTTTCTCTTGAAGTTGCGACTGTTCGACATGAAGTTTTTCTACGCTCCGTACCCTTTCGTGACAACTGCCCGTCTTGATGAGAGACGATGTATAAATAGGAACGTACGTTCATTTCTAACGGGCAATGATAAGGTCTAACTCAAACTCTCTCATTCAGAATACACCATCAGTACGAGAGTGAATTGGGGTAGTAGAGTGTCCCCAATTTTCTTTGATATCAGGTTTTTCTGACAAACGCGAACAAGAACAATGGCTGGAGGTTTGTCTTCAATTGATCCTGGCTTCCGCATATGAATTATTTTGTCTTGCACAATACTCCAATAATTTATACTCAATTTTCCTATGATTCATTATATTAGATAAGGAAATTCCAAACAAAATTCTCTGAGTTAGATTTATTGGCTATTATATCAAGCTACATGCACGTTGCTAACTTATGCATATTGTTTATAGATTGTTCTAGCAACATTAATATTAGATCAAGTGAGATAATAGATCTTTTTTGTTCGAATAATGTTGCTATAAGCTTTGCGCAGATTACGTCTAGTCACGCAAACTATGTGTGGCCGCAAGAAGCCTCCCAATTAAGCATCACCAGAAAAAGGAACATCGTTCCAGGGTGAAGAGCTCGAAAGTTTCGAACTTGATCAGCAGAAACAATTCCTTGAACAATCAGCTTAAGCATGAGAATTTATGAGCAAGGACTAGACCCATACACGATTGGAATTCAACTGGGCCATGACCTTATTGCAGGCTGCAGGAGGCCAGAGGGCGCTTGAACAATGGACAGACTTGGACCAAATGCCCTGTAACATGTTATAAAGAAGAAACATGGCATGGAGTAGGAGGGAAAGAGATCGTCATCATCTTCAAAATTGCACGACACTACTTTTTTTGCTTACACTCTTACGGACAATTGAAAGAGCCAACCAAATTCGCAGAAAAAGAACAGACATCGTCATCTTAGGACTAACATGACATCAAAACTACAGTTGCCCCCCAGGCTAAAGTAGGTGAAATATATATAGCAACACCACCAAAGAGACACAACTGTATCTACAAGCAAACCACAAACTCCTCCCCTCACATCACTTTGAAGCAATTTGAAATGACTCATATTGTGATTTGATACTTTTTTGTTCAATTATAGAAGCTTGAGAGATAGACTGGTACTGATCTTTGCATCTTAAAGCTTCACTTGTCTATTGAAAATCCAGCTGAATGGGATAGTGGGTCGTTCCTTCACCCTTCCCTGAGCTCTCTCCTCTAGCCTTCTAATTCTTGGCGATAGCCCGCAAACATAATCCTGAGCTTTCCTTCCTTCACCTGAAAGTCCAATGAGATTCTCCACCTTCCACCCACCTTCCCACCAGAAACTCCAAGATGTCAGCATAGTCCTTGGCTGTGTACACACCAAGTCGTTGAGCAACCGCCGAGAAATTGTCAAAAAGGTTGTCATCCTGACCATCGTACATCAAATGAGCCGGCATAGAGATTTTCTTCCTCATCATGTCAGCAAATGCTAAGACAGTGCCATCTGGGTCGATCTCAAAGAGCTTCTCCACGATTTGTTTGCACCTTCATTGACATTTATCATCATCCAAAAATTGTTATATAAAGGTCGGTCCATGCAAACCGAGCCTACAAAGCTTCGAGTGAACAAAGGAGAGACTATGAAAATTGCATCCATTGTGCATTTCCAAAGGAGTCGATGGACTTTAATAGGCGGTTATCATGTTAATGCATGAGATACAATAATACATAAAATTTCTTGATAGGATGAAGGACAGGAAGAGAAAATCAGCGGTAGCAACCCCCAGTGGATCTCATGGATTTCCGATGTCGGACTTGTTACGAGATGAGTCGTAACTACTTCATACCACCCGCACTTGAAAGTTCAAGGTTGGTAAGCCCGTCAGTGTACGGTATACATTTTATCTAACTGTGTAATCCGGTTTTAGTGGCTAAAAATGCGTCTGACATTGCAAGCCAAAGCTCGTCAATAAACCCATGTCTTTACACCGACCGTCAACCTACTTCGGTCGCTTTATTATGTAATAGACATATTAAGTCATATGATATAAGCACGATATTGGCCCTTTCTTATCAATTTAAACATTTGGAAAAAGTACGGCGTCACAGCTAGGTAAAAGTTCAAATCTTGACGCTCTATTTCTCAATCTTCTTTTACTGTTATTATGCATGTTTTCTGATACAACTAGTATTCCTAAAGTGACTCTATTCACAACCTGTTATGCCCATGTTAGACCGGCCCGGATGCGAGGACGAGTATTAAGTTATATGCTAATATATACATTGTTAATTTATTTCCTAACAACTTAAACGTCCAGATAAAAACGGTTTGTAGCTGATTGAGTTCTTCGGAGCTTCCACAAGTGGCTTATTAAGCCATCTCAATGACACCCCTAATTCATGTACTATCTACAATGATCTTATCCAATAAAGACATCATTCAATCTATTTTGTGTAGCACAAAGACCCAATCTTTTTAAGAGGTGATGCCGGTAAATGTGTGCTCGATTGAGTCTGTGTCTTATTAAAATCGAATACCTTTGTCCACTATTGAGTTACTTATATCATGTAGCCACATTTATTGATTATGTTGAACATGGTAATGCATATAGATTAACTTTTATTTAAAAAAGAAAAAAGTGACATTGACAGTCAAACAATAGTTGAGACAAAGAATACAACACAATGCAAAAGAGAGAATGACATTTTATATACTAAATTTCCCGTTGTATTAAAAGAATACAGTGATACTAACTAGATTTCGGATTTAAATGAGACAAAATCAACTAGTGGATATGTGCTCATTCACATTTTTGGTGGAGGTGATGTAGCTCACATGCAAGAAATATAGCTATTAAAACTGCTTTTTCCAAGTTTATTATGGCTTCTGTTACTCGATACGCCACCTCAACAAGAGCAACAGCCAAAATGACGATTACTCCTTTTCTCACTAGTCATCTCGGTCCATAGTTCTCTTCTCAAAACCTAGTATGCATTAACCTCATAAGTTCATCATGTACATATTTCTCAGGCATTTCTCCAAGTACAACCAACAGAAAACATTTGGGCCCAACAAATGGGAAATCTTCAACATAAGCAACTGCGATTATACATGCACCATTATGACTAACACAAATCAATCCAGTAGTAATATTTTTCTAGCACGCAGAGATACAGAGTCTATAGGTTGAACAGATCATGTCACTGCAATATCGCTACACAACTTGGGATTTTCTTATTACCATCTAAATATCTTGTGACTTCAAGCTGTAAAAGACTGGTTTCAACCGCCATATCGTAAATTTATACCCTAAAGCTTCACTTGTCTATCTGAAACCCAGCTGAAGGGAATAGTGAGTGCTTCCTTGGCTCTTTCCGAAGCTCTCCCCTCCAGCCTTCTAATTTTTGGTACTAAACCGCAGACGTAATCCTGGGCTCTTCTTCCCTCCGCTGAAAGTCCAGTCAGATACTCCACCTTCCACCTTCCCACCAGAAACTCCACGACATCCACATAGTCTTTTGCCGTATAAACACCAAGCCTCTGTACAACAGCCGAGTAATAGGAGAAAATGTTGTCATCACAACCATCATACATCAAATGAGCTGGCATAGTGATTCTCTTTCTCATCATGTCGGCAAGTGCCAAGACAGTGCCATCTGGATCGATCTCGAAGAGCTTTTCCATGATTATTGTATAGGCTGCTTCATGACGCTTCTCATCTGATGCAATCGTACCACAAATTTGAGCCAATTTCATTTCCCCATGTGCCTTAGCAAGCTTGCCGGTGTTTCCGTGAGAAATAGACGTCGCTCTTTCTTGAAATGAAGTGTATATGAAGAAGAGGTAGGGACTGTTTTCCGTTCGAGGATCTTGGGACAAAAATATAGAGAGGTAATTAGCCCCAAAAAGTACAGAGTTGCCTTAAATTTTTGTGGCGTCTGTCTTAACTGATTCCTGGGGAATGACTCTTGAAGTTTAAAGTCATCTGCATAAATCACTGTTCAATTGCAGAGGCATAACTTATATTTGAACATGACAATCCACATTATGAGCTGCGATGGTCATACATATTAACCAAAATGATTCCAGTGCATTCAGTGTCCCTTTTAAATGCTCAAGATTTGCATGCATATGACTGTGATTTTGTGCTGATGGACTTGCATATTAGTCGGTCATAGTAGAGGTAGGATCTCACCATCCCTGCCCCGATCAGACATTGAATCATTTTCTCAATTCGCTTCATGTCCACTCGTCCAGACAAGTACAAGTACTTGTTGAGGAGGTCGCCATGTCTGTTCTCCTCCGCAGTCCATGCCCTTGTCCAAATGGCCCAAGGTGCTAAGCTCGAACCTGTCTCGTCTCTAACTCCATCCAAAGTATTAAGCATTGTCTGATAAGTAGGAAGGGCTTCTTCTGTTATCATGCTCCCAACCAAAGCAACAAAGTAGTCATCAGGGATTTCCCTAGCCCGCCCCCTAAGTTCCCTCACTTGTTCTTCAAATCCATCTGATGCTGCATCCGGCAGAAAGTCTTGTGGTTGCCAACAATTCTCAACAGGTTTCAAGTGAACCAACACATTCTTCTCGGCCCAATCCTCCATGGATTTGAATATTTCGATCTTTTCGGGTGGCATGGAGTGGGTTACCTGAACACGTGCCTCCCTGCGAGGAACAGAAGGGTTCTTGACGTTCTCCCTGGATTAAACATTTGAATAATTAGTGATTTCTTATGGTTCGTTACAAGCAGGAAACAAATTGGATGCTGGATCTAGTTAAATGTCAAATTGCGAAATGGTGCACCCCATGCGCTTAAATATCATGAATTAGATTGAGGATTCAAATGCATTGTAAAAACTTTGGCCGGTTGGCATGTTGATACTCGAGAATCTAAACTTAACGTAAGAATTGACCAGGGCACTCCCCACTCTGCTGAAATTAAGAAAGTTTGTTCATACTAATTTGGTTCTCCATTTTCGTTTTAGTTTTATCTTTCATTTTGGAATTGAGAATCTATTCATTGTATGAGAGTCTGTGCGATTCCACTAGACACTTTTCATCGGATTGTATCTAGTTCAATCGGTAGCCAAAAAAGGCATATAAGGGGATCCTTTGCATGTAAAGAAGTCCTTGAATATTTGCAAGAACTAAATGATTATGACTTGGCATTGATAGCCTTATTACTCGTGTCTTAGCTTGTCCCTTGCCTTGAGTGATTTCCTAGGATAGCTATAAAGTCATGAATTTCTTGGTAACGTTGTAAAGCCTGCCTAATTCTTTGCATAGTTTTATGAGTTCTGTGCTAGTGTGGTGGTTGGTGCTGGCCCCGGATCTAATGCACATGTTAGTATTGTTTATACTAATGAAGCCCTGTCCTTTCATTATCTCTATGGGACCGCCTGCAGTTTCATAACAACTTCCCCACCAATCACAAAAGCTTTTGCCCACTTTCATTTTGTTAAAGTTGCATAGAAGTTAACTGAATAATATACATTTATAAGTATAGCTTTAAACAAGATTGACATGACGATTCAGTCCTGCCTTAATTTCCTATGAAAATTAATCAGAATAATTATATTGGAATTATGTAGGAAGATTTAGGACTTAATTGGCAAAATTAAAAAGTTTAGGACTTAATCAATACCCGTACAATAGGTTCAGGATTGATTGGACAAATTCTCATATAAATTAAATCCAATGGTCACTTCCACCCTCCCTCTAATGTTGCCATTTGGCAGTTCTTATGTTAGCAATTATCACATATCTTGTAGATGCAAGATATAAAAACATAATGATGTGGAAGAAACGAAGACTCCAATTTTCGCCAATAAAAACTACAATAAATCAAATCCATAATCGAAAGAGACAACAAGCCATGTCAAGAGAAAGCAGGAGAGAATTGAAGTTTACGGCTCAAAAGTTGACAAAAGCTAAGCTCAAAGCTCCAATCAATAGTCAAATGACAGCATCTCTTCTGGCTGTAGCTTAGAAAATTCGTCTCCAGCCAATATTCAAATGAAAGCATTTCTTGACCATAGCTTAGAATATATGTAAAAGAAGCTACTTCGTATCTTACGATCGAGGTCAAATTGATTGAGATCACATTCAGAAATGACAATGGTTTTGTGTTGCATGCCTTCACGAAGACGTTTGACAATCGTTATTGTCGTTTTAAATTTTGTTTTATTTATTTATTTATTTATTTTACCATAGATAACTTCAATAAGTGAGGTTTTTTGTAACTAAGGTACTTGGAAGTGGGGGTGTTGGGAAGGCGGTGTCGATTGTTGTTGGTCGATCAAGCTAAATAGGGGAGTGTTGGACAGGGAAGAATTGAAGTCTACAGCTCAGAAGTTGACAACAGCTAAGCTCAAAGCTCCAACCGACATTCAAATAAAAACATTTCTCGATATAGCTTAGAAAATTCGTCTCTGACCAATATTCATATAAAAGCATCTCTTCTGGCCATATCTTAGAAAATTTGGCTACCGAGCAAGATAATGTGAACATCACCGACATCGGTCGTTCGGCCGATATTGACATGAATATTTTTTTATAATATTTTATTTTTTTGGAATTTTTCATCTTTTTATTTTATCTTTTCTTTCTCTTTTTTTTCCCCTCTGTCCTCCTCCTTTTGGCTAGTCACTAGGTACGCGCATGATAAAATTTCTACTTCTCTATTTCTCTATTTTTCTGTTCCCTATAACAGTTTGGAACAAAAATCCGTTTGGTAACACAATTTGATTTTTCTATTTCTAGAACAGATTTTTCTTTCTAGAAATAGATTTGAAAAAGAAATCAGAAACTAAAACTTTAACTTCTCAATTTTTGTTTCAGAAATTTTGTCATGCGCATCCAAGATCAAGGTGATCGGGCAGAGGCAAGGGTGAATCACTGGACTAAGGCTACCTTGCCAAGGCAAGGTGAGCTTACCTCATCGTTATTGGACAAGGGCGAGCTCAACCTCACTGTCGCTAGGCGAGGGCAAGGTTGAGCTCACCCCTCACTAGTGGCTGGGCGAGCTTGCCCTCACCCAGTGACAGTTGATATAGCTAGTATAAGTACCTAGAGGGGGTGAATAGGTGCACAAACAATTTATCAAGATGCGGAAGCAATTCTAGGCAACTGATAGAAAGGAAGTTCTCTATTGATTAACAAAATGAAGTACGATCAAAGTAAAGAGAGTAAGGAAGAGAAAATTGAACACAAGGTTTATAGTGGTTCGGCTTATTCCAAGCCTATGTCCACTCTTCCGCACTGACAGCCCACCGGCTAGATTTCACTATGAACAAAAGAGAAGTTACAGCACAGCTTTTTCTTGATTCCACAGTGTAGATGTTCTACCACACTTCCTCAAGGTTTCTCACAAATATAGACTCTCTTTTGTATACAAGTTTTGCTCAAAGGAATTGTCTAAACAACAAAGAGCTTCAGACTTTGAAATTCTTCTATCGCACACCCCGCGAAAAACTTAGAACGTCTTCCTTATATACTCCTTTATGCCATCATATCCGTTGGCACTTACCAAAGGAATTCCTCCAATCTACCCGTTGGACGGAATCAATTAGGAAGATTATTCGAGATATTAAAGGAACGTGTCGATAGCCCATCAATCCCGTTCGCCTATACAATCAGGATCTCGGTTTCCATAAGTAGAACCTTCCAAGAATATTTAGGCAATCATCGGATCCTTAATCTTCGAGTCAATCTCAATCACTCAAAGGATTCCGTTATGTCTTTTCCAGCCAAGAGATCTTCTCTAGTCGATAAGGTCATATTCTTAATGAAACATCCAGTTCTGGATAACCTTTCTTCAACGGATTAGAGACTGTCAATGAGGATAGACTTTGAGTCTTGAGTCTGGCTATCCGAAGGTCTTCAGACTTTAAATAGCGAGTCTCGCAATCCTTCGAGACTAGGCGATGGAAACGTTTTGTCAGCTTCAAAACACTTTAAGAAGATTTCTCCAACAATCTCCCACTTTTTTATGGTGACAAATCTTTCCTGCAGATTTGGACAACTTTGACCTGCAAAACATTTCTCAAACACATATGCATATCTTATAGAGATAAATGGTTAAATGAATAACACTAGAATCTGCAACCACAGAAAATAGGTTAGTCTAGTATGCGATAAAGCCATCTATAAGATATCAATAGTAGTTAATAGAAGCAGTCAAATCCAAGTCTAGTTCAGTTCTCATCCAGACACAAAAACAAAGTCAAAAAGAGTTAAACATCAAAACAGTCCAACAAACCACATGATTAAAAATCAAATTGTTCAAATCTTGCATCTCTCCCCCTTTTTGTCAGCATTAAAAAGGCTGAGATGAAAATGGAATAAAGTCAAGATTGCTTGGGAACGCGGACAAGCTGGAAATCTCCCATAGACTAAACGATGCTTTCCAGCCTTTTCAAGTCTTCCTTCAGTTGTGCAATCTCCTCACCCTTGGCATTGGCCTGAATCTGAACAGAGAGGACTTGGATCTGATCATTCAATGAACATGAAGAAACTTGACCCGCATTTTGCAAGTTTTGAACCTCGCATCCCAGAGGATAAATTTGACCTCGCATCTCCAAGAGAATATTCATGATTCTGCGAAAATCTGTTGCATTATCAGTCTGAGTACTTACTTCGGCCCGATCTGATGGAGTAAATGCAAACGATGGTAGATCAGCATAATCTCGCAAGTTTGGCGATGAAACTTCATGACCTTCCTCTGGAAATTGAGAGGCATAAATATCCTCTGGGTCAGCTGGAGAGCGACTGACTCCCTCACTTGCAGCAGGATATGAGGACGTCCATCTTTTCTCTTGATCTCCCCCTATTTCCATGCCTTCAGGTGGAGAAGAGTGTTCCTCAGGTTCTCCTTCTTCTCTTTGCTCTTCTTCTTCTTCTTTCTCATCCCTTTCCTTTTCAGCTTCTCTTTCTTCTTCTCCCTTCTCCTCTGCTTCCTTCTCCTCTATTTCTTTTGTCATTTGTTCCGATTCTTTCTTTGGAACATAATGACTCAAATTCTTCAAAGCCATTGCAGAGATGGTGAGATTTTTATCATCATCTTCATCTTCAACAATAAGAGTTCTTCTTTTTGGTTTTGAAGCAACCAAGGGCTCCTTTCCTTTCCGTTTTGATGAAGAAGAGGATTAATGAGCTTTGACTGGAGTCTTCTCCTTGAATTTCTCCAACGCCTTGTTCAATTCCTTTAGATGCATTTTGGTCACCATTTTCAGTCCTACCACCATATGATCGCATGATCGAACATAAAAAATTTGCGGAGGCTGAATATTCAGATGTCTGAATAATTTCGTCACAAGACTTGGGTAAGGAAGTTGGCATCTGTCCTTCATCATGGCTCTATACATGTGGAACATAACAATGTGAGGAAGAGAAAACCTTTTCCCAGTGAGGATGGCATACATCAGCTTTGCCTCTGAACTTGAAACATCAGTCTTGGAAGTTGATTTTAGTCGGAAGCAATTGATCACAATCTTGTGGAGCAAGATGTTGAACGCACTCATCCTTAAGTAGGAAATCTTTTCCTCTATTATCCTGTCCTTAACAAGTTCCAATGTAGCACGAGCAATAGAAACTTTGATCGGTTGATATCTTCCTCTCTCAACTCCTAACACATCTGCCAGCATATCCATATCCACAACATAGTCTTGATCTTTGACGCTGAAAGAGAATCTATTCGCATCCAAAAAGCTAAGATTTGAATAGAAATATGCGGTTAGTTCAACATAGGTCTCTATAGTGTCGGAGCAGAACTTTTCAAGTTGAAGATAACCGAACTTTTCCCTCAAGTTCACATTCACAGCACCCAGAAAGGCAAAATCCACACTCCTAGGGTTTATCACCCCACGCTTCAGCAATTTTGAGTACAGATCCTTTTGTTCCTTCAATCTGAACAAGTCTCCCCTTTTTCCTCGATTTTCAACCGCAATACCCATTCTCGGTTGAAATTAGATGTACAATTTATCATCATCATTCCCATCTACAGGATTCACTCCCCAATCACAAGGATCACTTGGGATATTCGCAAGGGTTTCTTCTGCCACCCTTTTACGAGCAATTCTCATACTTTCCATTTTCCACAAAAAGATATATTCATTTCCATACCCTTTGTCTTTAAGAAAATCATCAACATACTTCAAAGGAGTATAAGTCCCTTTTAAAGCACGATACAGCTTATAAATAAAAGCGGCCTTTTGAACTCTTACAGGATCTATATCCTCAATGATTTCTTCCTCTTGTTGATGATCAACGCCTTGAGGACTAGATGGAGGAGAGTGACGCTGCTAAGAATGTTGTGGGCTCGGTTGCTGTTCTGAAGACACTTCTTCTTCGGTAAGATCGAAGTGCGTAGGCCCCTCATTCATTCGTCGTGGTCCCCTGCTTGCGATTCTCGAAGACTTTCTTGAAGACGACATCTTTCTCAGTTTTTGGAAGATTCCTTGCTTGACTTTCCCAAGAAAGATGACTACTTTTTCAAAGATTAAACAAGGGAAGAAAATGGGAATGGAAGATCGATGCTTTCTAGGGTTTTTTAGAGTAAAGTGAGGGGAAATCAATGGTGCACAATCGGTTTAAAAAGAGATATACGAACCGTTACAAAGGAAAATAAAAAGATGCCTTTTCAAAATAACTATCATTTTTTCGCGAAAATAGTCATTTCAAAAAATAACTTTCTTTTTGAAAAGGAAACGATGGAATAATTACGTCGATTAAATATAGCAATAATTAAACACAGTCTGACGATCGTACCTCTTCAAGATAAGATTCGAGAGAGAGAGAATTACTTACGAGTCAAAGTCTTGTATGTCTGAGTCTGAGAGTCTTTAGACTTTGATTTCCTCATACCTCAAGATGTTGAGTCTGGAACGGATAGTTTCAAATTGATTTTTCTCCAAAGGCTTTGTAAATATATCCGCTAGTTGATTCTTTGAGTCAACAAACTGAATTGAAACATCTCCATTTTGAACATGATCTCTAATAAAGTGATGTCGAATCTCTATATGCTTTGCTCTTGAGTGAAGAATTGGATTTTTGGTGAGATTAATAGCGTTGGTGTTGTCACAATTAATCTTCGTGCATGAGTCTTCAATTCTAAAGTCTCTTAGCTGTTGTTTTATACAGAGAATTTGTGAACAACATGTGAACAACAGCTTCCGAGAGCTATATACTCTGCTTCTGCTGTAGAGAGAGCTACTGTACTTTGCTTTCTTGAAAACCAAGACACTGTCCTACCTCCAAGTAGTTGACATGTACCCGAGGTGCTCTTTCTATCGACTCTGCATCCAGCAAGGTCTGCGTCTGAATATCCAAGAAGAATAAAGTCTCCCCTTTTTATATACTAGAGACTAAAGCTTGAAGTTGATGAAATATATCTTATAATACGATTTGCTGCATTTAAATGAGATTCTTTTGAGTCTGATTGAAATATGGCACAAATGCAAACACTAAACAAAATGTCAGGTCTAGAAGCAGTAAGATAAAGAAGTGAACCGATGATACTCCTATATAACTTTTGTTCGACTTTCTTTCCTCCTTCATCTTTGTCTATCTTCAAGGAACTTGACATTGGTATGTCAGCCTTTTTGCAATTGTCCAATCCAAACTTTTTGACAAGATCATTTGCATATTTTTCTTGATGAATGAAGAAACAGTTGTTTCACTTGAAGCCCGAGAAAGAAGGTTAACTCACCCATCATGCTCATTTCAAATTCATCCTGCATAGTCTTAGAGAATTTCTTGCACAGACTTTCATTAGAAGATCCGAATATAATATCATCGACATATATTTGAACAAGCAGAAAACTTTTGCTTTCTCTTTTAATAAATAAAGTAGTGTCTACTTTACCTTTCACAAAACTGTTTTGGATTAAAAACTTACTTAGTCTGTCGTACCAAGCTCGAGGTGCTTGCTTTAAGCCATATAAGGCCTTTTTGAGTCTGAATACTGAGTCTGGTTTCCTTGGGTCTTCAAACTCAGGTGGTTGTTCCACATAAACTTTCTCATGAATGAATCCATTTAGGAATGCACTTTTGACATTCATTTGGAATAGCCTGAAATTCTTATGACAAGCAAATGCAAGTAATAAACGAATTGCTTCTGACCTTGCTACAGGTGCATAAGTCTCGTCATAGTTGATCCCTTCTTCTTGTGTGTATTCCTTGGCCACGAGTCTAGCCTTGTTTCTTATGACTTTTCCTTTTTCATCAATCTTGTTCCGAAAACCCATTTAGCTCCAACAATTGATTTACCTTTTCGTTTAGGAGTCAGCTCCCAGACATCATTAATTCTGAATTGTCTGAGTTCTTCTTGCATAGATTCAATTCAGCTCTCATCGGATAGAGCTTCCTCTATGCTTTTGGGTTCTATTTCGGAAATAAGAGCCACAGCACTAGACTCTTCTCGCCTTTTGGATCTTGTGCAAATTCCTTCATTGATGTCGCCAATAATAAGATCTTTGGGATGACTGGATTTATGTTTCCAGTTGCTTGTTAATTTATCAGATTGATGGTCACTTCCTTCACTTGAATCTTCAATAGTCACTTGTGCTGGTCCTTCAAAGTCTGAGCTGCTTCTTGAGATTTAGACTTTGTAGAGTCTGGAGTAGGTTCAGTCTCTTCAAGATGAGTCTGAATAGATTCATTTTGTATAGAATCTTGGAATTTGACATTCATTGATTCTTCCACAGTTTGAGTCTTCTTGTTGTAGACTCTGTATGCTTTGCTTGTGGTTGAATATCCAAGGAAGATGCCTTCATCTAACTTTTCTTCAAACTTACCAACTCGATCATTTGTATTTTTCAATATGAAACATTTGCATCCGAATACATGAAAATATGAAACAATTGGCTTCTTTTCTTTGAATAGTTCATAGGGGTTTTTTTAGAATAGGCCTTAGAAAAACTCTATTGATAATATAACATAATATTGAAACTGCTTCAGCCCAAAATCATAAAGATATATTGCTTTCAATGAAAAGAGTTCTAGCCATTTCTTGAAGAGATCTATTCTTCCTTTCCACGACTCTGTTTTGCTCTGCAGTATATGGAGAGGAGAACAAATGCTGAAAACCAGATTCATCACAAAACCTTGTAAAATCTTGATTTTCAAATTCACCTCCATGATCTGTTCTTATACTTGAAATAACATATCCTTTTTCGTTTTGAACCTTTTTAGCAAATTTTTTCAAAGTAAAAGAAAGTTCAGACTTACTTGCCAGGAAATACACCCAAGTAAATCGTGAGTAGTCATCCACGATTACTAGGCAATATTTCTTACCTCCAATGCTCTGCGTTCTTGTTGGTCCGAAGAGATCTATATGCAAGAGTTGCAGTACACGGTTAGTGGAAACTTGATTTATTGGTTTAAAGAAATTTCTTACCTCTTTTCCCAATATACATGGTGTACATAGATTAGACTTTTGGTATGATAAATTGGGTAGACCACGAACAAGTTTCTTTACTGAGATTTTGGCTATCTGCTTTATGTTAATATGCCCAAGCTTCTTTTGCCATAAGCTTGCTTCGTCTTGGATTGAAATTAGACATTGTGATTCATCTGGTTTCACGTCCAAGAGGTAGATATTCCCATATCTTCGACCCATGAATGACTGAGTAGAGTCTTTACTGGTTCCTGAACGAAGACCCTCTTGAAAGTTGATTCTAAAACCGGCATCACATAGCCGACTGACACTGAGCAGATTATAGTTTAGCCCTTCAACTAAAGAAACATTGCTTATTGTGAGGTTCCCAATCTTTACAGTTCCAAATCCCACTATTTTCCCTTTGTTGTTTCCTCCAAATGAGACTTTTCCACAATTCACTTGAACAAGCTTTATGAAGTAATTTGAATCTCCTGTCATGTGTCTCAAGCATCCACTATCCAGGTACCATTTCACCTTTTTATTGATAGTGACCTGCATTTAAAAAAAAAAAATCAAGCTTTCTTTGGTACTCATATTTTCTTGGGTCTTTTTGAGTTAGTCTGATATGTGGTTTTTGCCCAAATTTTATTGATAAGTCTCCAAACCATAGGACATTCTTTCTCAAAATGATCTGCACTATTGCATTTTGAACATCTAAGAGCATTGCAGCCTCTTTTGGTTTTACAAAGGTCCTTTCAAAATGATTTTTTTAAGCATTTCTTGTGGGTCTTTGTTTAATTCTTTCTTTCACTTTAGGAAAATCAATTAAAGAAATGGTTTAAGCGAGTCATTCCCAAACCAGATTTATTGAAATAAGGTCTTTGAACGAAAGTATTTTTTCCAGTTTCTCAGATCCTAGAGAAAATCTTTTGGAAATATTTGAGATATCATTTTTTAATAATGCATTTTCTTTTAAAAAAATTATTTTCACTTTCTTTGAGAGAAAAAACATCATGGTCTAAGCATTTCACTTTTTATTCCAAAACATTCTCTTATTGTTTTAAAGCGGAATTTTCCTTTTTGAATTCGGAAATTCTTTTAAGAGAAGTCTTGAGACTAAAACATAATTCATCAATGTACTTTGAAACTTTAATAGGAATTTTGAAGTTACTTACCTCGAACTTGCTTTCTGAATCTGAATCAGTCTCGGAGTTTGATTCTGAATCTGATTGTGCCATTAAACATATGTTGGCATAATCATCATCACTATCTTCGCACTCTGTATCACTCCAGGTTTCAGCTTTGAGAGCTTTTCGATATTTTTCAGTTTTTCCTTTCTTCTTCCTTAGAAGAGGACAGTTGGGTCTGATGTGTCCCTTTTTCTTATATTCAAAGTAGACTACATCTTTGTTTAATTCTTCATCTTCAGCAAACTTGGTCTGTTGCTTTTGAAAACTTTGTTTCTTTGAATTGAATCTTCTTCCTTTTCTGTTCAGCTTTCTGAATCTTCTTATCATGAGAGCAAGTTCTTCATCATCCATGTCGTCTTTAGAATCTATTACATCAAAATCATCATTAGATTTTAATGCAATAGATTTCTTACCTTTAGGATCTTCGTCTTCATTGATTCATTCCACTTCATAAGACTGAAGGGTCCCAACCAACCCATCGACAGACAGTGGCATGATTCTTTGGGTCTCTCTGATTGAGGTCTTTATGTGATTCCAATCCTTGGAGAGTCCACGCAGTAGCTTGTTTGCTTTCATAAGATCAGAAATTGGTTGACCTTGATTTTCAAGACCATTCACGATATCTGTAAAATGACTAAACATGTCAGTTATTGATTCTCTCGATTTCATTCTGAAGGCTTCGTATTAACAGAGGAGAATGTTGATTCTGGTCTCTTTCACTCGATCGGTTCCTTCATAGGTAATATATAGTCTATCCCAGACTTCTTTGGCTGTATCACAAGAAGATATTCTGTTATATTCAGTAAGTGATAAAGCACAATATAAAGAATAAATTGCTTTTGCATCAAGAGCTTGTCTCTTGATTATCTCTTCCTGAGTCATTTCGCTAGACTCAACAGTGTCTTTTCCTCTTTTTGAGACAGATGCAGCTTTAGGAACGATTCATTTTTCTACAACATCCCATTCCAAAGGATCATTTGATCTTAAGAACACCTTCATCTTGTTTTTCCATATATTGTAGTCCTTTCCATCAAAGTAAGGCGATCTGGTGTTGCTTTGCCCTTCTACCAGCCCTGGAGCCAACATATTAGCCATGGATCTTTAACTCTGAAGTAAAACACTTCAAACAAAGTGAGTACACGAGCTCTGATACCAATTGATATAGCTAGTATAAGCACTTAGAGGGGGTGAATAGGTGCACAAACAATTTATCGAGATGCGGAAGCAATTCTAGGCAACCGATAGAAAGGAAGTTCTCTATTGATTAACAAAATGAAGTACGATCAAAGTAAAGAGAGTAAGGAAGAGAAAATTGAACACAAGGTTTATAGTGGTTTGGCTTATTCCAAGCCTACGTCCACTCTTCCGCACTGACAGCCCACCGGCTGGATTTCACTATGAACAAAAGAGAAGTTATAGCACAGCTTTTCCTTGATTCCACAGTGTAAATGTTGTACCATTCCTCAAGGTTTTTCACAAATATAGACTCTCTTTTGTATACAAGTTTCGCTCAAAAGAATTGTCTAAACAACAGGGAGCTTCAGACTTTGAAATTCTTCTATCGCGCACCCCGCGAACAACTTAGAACATCTTCCTTATATACTCTTTTATGCCATCATACCCCTTGGCACTTACCAAAGGAATTCCTCTAATCTACCCGTTGGACGGAATCAATTAGGAAGATTATTCGAGTTATTAAAGGAACGTGTCGATAGCCCATCAATCATGTTCGCCCATACAATCAAGATCTCGGTTTCCATAAGTAGAACCTTCCAAGAATATTTAGGCAATCATCGGATCCTTAATCTTTGAGTCAATATCGATCAATCAAAGGATTCTATTATATCTTTTTCCAGCCAAGAGATCTTCTCCAGTCGATAAGGTCATATCCTTAATGAAACATCCAGTTCTGGATAACCTTTCTTCAACGAATTAGAGATTGTCAATGAGGATAGACTTTGATTCTTGAGTCTGGCTGTCCGGAGGTCTTCAGACTTTAAATAACAGAATCTGCAATCCTTCAGACTAGACTGATGAAAACATTTTGTCAGCTTCAAAACACTTCAAGAAGATTTCTCTGACAACAGTGAGGGGAGCTCGCCCTACCTTGGTGAGCTCGCCTCAGTCCGATGATCCTCCCTAGCCTCTGAATAGTCGCCTCGATCCGATGACCAGCCAGAGGAAGGAGGAGGATGGAGGAAAAAAAAGGGAAGGAAAATAGGAACTCTGACGCTCAAGTCAATGTGGCGTGAGAGAAGAGAGCTTGAATGTGAGCACAAGGAATTTCATGTGTTAGCTAGACGGACATGGATGAATTGCATATGCCCGATTCAACCTCTTAGAAGGGAACCATCACAAAGCATAGTTTCTCTTGATGATAACATAAAACATGTATGGCTCTTGCTAAAGATACACAGTACACGCACGCATTCAACATCAAAGACTAAATCACACTCTCAATAGATCCAAAAGGCAGGAGTGAATGGAAGAGTGGAACGTTAGAAAACTCACTTGGAGGTGGAGCCAAAGCCAAGATTGGAGGACATGGACTTGGGAGATCTTTGGCTGGGATTAACGATCGAAGACAAATTAAAGGAAGGTGACTTCATGGGTTTTGACGTGAGAAATGTATTGAGTTGGAGAGCCATTTGCTCTTTTATTGATTTGCCAACGAGATGAGTAGCTTCTTGATTGCTACTTTTTATCTTCGAGGATGAGACTCCACGAAGATGATTTTGAGCAAATTCCGGGTGGGTCTTAATGTAGGGGAATGTGATGGACATGAAGAGTCATCAAGCTGGAATCTCACTTTAAGCTAAGCATATAGATATCAAGGTGCTTTTTATAAAGTCAGTATACGCATGCTACTTGCGCATTCATTGAGCATCATATGGGGCAGGCGGGTTTGCTGGTGACCGTACGTACAGCGGACTGCCCGCCATCACATCGCCAGTCGGGCAGCGCTGGACCCTCGACTTAGGCTTGCTGAGGCAACATCGGAGGGCATGTAGCTCGGCCAAGGCAAGCACACCGCCTGCTACAATGTAGGCTACAGGAAAGAGGCGCAAGTCAAGACTAGCCGAGTCAAATCAGTCGGGTTAGATCATGGGTCAGTTTTGACCCAATTCTTTTGGATACTAGAGCTAGGGTTTTTGTTTGGATAAAAGCCATCAAAAACTCTAAATTATGTCCAAAATCCCTTAAAGTTTTACCTAAAAAATCCTAAACTTTACTAATAATGACACATTTGTTTCAAATTTATACAGTGTGATATGTGTATCCCAAACTTATCTCAAACTTTACTTTTGTGACACCAAAAATTCTCAATTTTTTATAACACTAAAATATAAATACAAGATTGGGATTTTTGGTACTACACGATTAATATTTGGGTTTTTTGGTGTCAGGAAATGTTTGGGTAATGTGTCATGCGGGTATGTCACAAAAAAGTGTTTGAAGTAAATGTGTAAAGTTTGGAGGTTTTTTAATATAGTATCTTAATATAAAAAAAATCTTTAAAATCATTAAAAAATAAGAAAATCCCAAAAATAAATGACATTTTCCAAAAAAAGCTTGAAAATGCCTAAAAGATTATTTTTAATCTCCACAAATACATGGAAAAATCCTTTAAAATCTGAAAAACCTTAGGTTTAAACAAGATTATGTATCAAAAGGGTATTAGTTGATTAACTAGTATAATCAAAGCAATGATCATAATTTCTCTAATTACATAGGAGTATAATATTTCTTGTAATATTATACTTAAATTTCTAATTAACTCACCCCAAATTAATTAGCAAGACTAATGCGAGGTAAGTCTTTGTGTGATGTGGCTAGGCCACTCGGGGCGTATTTTCTTTCTAATAGGAGTTTAAGGGGTTGAACTTGTTGAGACATTGTCTCATCCCAGATTGGGGATTACAATTTCAGGTCCCTGGTAGACGGAGCGGCTAGATAGCTTTGATTGGCTTTGAGAAGTTGCAGAGGTGAAGTCATAAGGATTTGAGAACATGTCCTGCTAGTTGGTTTTAGGATAATTCTCCTTTTATCGAGCTAGTCTATTGCGTAGATAGTCCGGTGTTGTATTTAAACCTATGTGTTTGTGAATGAGTGTTTGGTATTGTGATTAATTGCTTGCTTCACTATCCCAAGTTAAATGTTGTCAGGGGATTTGATTAGCTTCCGCATGCGTAATAAAATGAATGGGTCGACGACGTATCTTGGGATGTCGCATATTTGATCGACCGCAGTGGGATGTGTGCGCGCTCGAGGTTCGAGGCGTGACACTTAGTAAACCATTAGTCTCCACTGCGCCAGCCTATAGGGTTTCATGCCATGACCCCATGCTCAAGTTGCCATGGTTGCTACTAGCTCAAGTTCAAAGTTGGCAACTTTAGGCTCAAGCTTCAACTCCGTGGCCATAGAAGCTAGAGACTCCATATTGAGTGTCCATGCTCTCAAGTTTCTCAATTCAGCGGGCCATGGGCAAAAGTTCAAAGCTAGGGCCACCATTGCCACGAGCTTGATGCCTAGCTCAAAACTTGAACGGCTATGGCTACCCAAAGCTTTGGGTTTGAGGTCGAGCTCCATGGCTAAAGCAACCATGAGCCTTGGACTCAAGCTCTAGCCATGGTGAATGCCAAAGGAAAGAAGAAAAGCAAGTGTTACACGATACACGTGCATGTTTTGGTCATTTGCCTGATTTTCAGGACACTGCATACGTGCAACGGTCCTACCAAAGTCCCAACAATTAAAGAAATGTTGCCCAGAGTTGATTGACCATTAATTGGATATCTAACGAGCATTAATTGGTTGAGTTCCGTGATCCAGCGATTGTGAACGTACGTGGTCCATGAGTCTTTCTCTAACAGCAATACTAGAAGACAAAAATGACAATTTTCATCATCATCATCAATAAAGAATCACGGCATTAACAATGACAATCATCATCATCATCATTATCACGTACATGGTCCGTGAGTTATTCTCTAATAGTAATACTAAAATAAATATATACATATAAAATGAATATTCCAAGTTTATTTATTAAGCGCGTGTGACTAATTTCTTGAAGCTGTTATATAAACACTCTAACTCTTAATAACCACTTACAAAGAATCATAGCATTAACAAGAATCATCATTAATTTTTCTTTCTTTCTTTCTTTGATTATAATTAGTTGTTTTGATTCGAAAACTATATATTTTTGTATATTATATTTCGTTTAACAAACTACCTCCGACCCTAGCAAAGTTACTATTTGTCGTTGTAGTCATTAAAGTGGTTTTGGTCATCTTTCTTGTAAATTTTTTTTCTCTCAAATTGAAAGATAGTTCAATTTGATTCTCTTTATTTTCTCTCAAATATTTCAAGCACGTCTCTTTAGTTAGTCACGTTTCGTTGTTTTTTTTTCCGTTTATATGAATTGTGCTGAGATTTACAAGGGTGCGTAACTGTGTCATGCCAACTCTTGAATTGTTTGCACCATGATTGACATTTATCATCATCCACAAAGTATTAAATAAAGGTCGGTCCATGCCAACCGAGCCTTCAGAGCTTCGAGTGAACAAAAGAAAGACTCTGAAAATTGCATCCATCATGCTTTTTCCAAAGTAGTTGAAGGACTTTAATAGGCAGCTATGATGTTAATGCATGAGATGCAATAATGCATAAAATTTCTTGATAGGATGAAGCACGAGGAGGGAAAATCAGAGGTAGCTACTCCAAGTGCACGTTATCATGTGGATTTCGCATGTCAGACTTATTATGAGATGAGTCGTAACCACTTGCACTGTCCACACCTAAAGAATGAAGGTTTGAAAGCATATGAGGTGTGTTGCTGATAAATCTACTTTGGATGATGTTTAACAGCATATGCAGGATGAGGATAACGGAAGGCCATATAGGAAGTTCCTCTAACTATAACAAATTTATCTAAAAAAACGTTTTTTGATTACCAAAAATTTCGAACTAGTACACTTTTAACAAATTTAGTTAGAATTAATTTTTTTACCATAAAAAATCTAAATTTGTATATTTCCATCCATTAGTTTCCATTAAATTTGATTAATAGGACGAAATATCACAAATTGGTACATCTATGACAAACGGAGTTTTTAGCCCCAAACTGGTATACCAATCAATTATCACATATTATCCAACTTAACAATTTGTTATTAAAATTTAACAGAAATTAACAGATGATAAATTTGCTACAAATGTATCAGTTTTAGATTTTTAGTAGTTAAAAAGTAATTTTTTGGTAAATTTGTCACAAATTTATTATAGTTGTCGCGACCAAAATTTCGAGTGAACCACCTAGGATTTGGCTAATGAATTGTTAAACCTAAACTTAGCTCGAGCTCTCTCAAGCTCATACCAATTCGCAACTTAGATTTAAGTTCTTAACATGCAAATTTTTTAATTATGAGTTGTCACTAATCTATTTTTGGTGAGTCAATTAAAAACCCAATTAAAGTAACGGAAGATTTACTTTACTCTTACGAACCAGAGATTTATGAGTTTTGGGACTTGGTTACGCTAGATTTTCTAACACCCTTTTGGTACTTTTCTCTTTATTTAAAAAAAAAATGTTTTACAAGCAGCTTGAATTGATTTTAAATCTATTTCTTTAACATGTGAAACGATTATACGAGTGCGCAAACCACCAATTTAACACCCAGATAAAATTAATGAACAAATTGCAAGACTAACCTTAGGATAACGAAAGCATCTGCGTTATTAGATCGAATTCACATCAACAACCCTAGATATGATTTATAATTGACATGCAATTTCTTTTTGTTGATTAAGAATCATGCAATATAACTAAATGACCTAATTCTAATAATAGGCAATTTCTAATTAAATTGACCTAGTAACAATCATTAAATGACATGCATTTCATAAATCTAATTCTATATAACATGCACATGACATTTTTTATTTTTTCTTTATTTTTTCTTAAAAAAGAATGCAATCTATCCTAGAAAATGAAACTAATTTGTATTTTTCATGAAATTCGAAATTAGAAAAAATGTGAAAATTATCTAGCTAAATTAAGATTCTATTCAATTTGTATTAGGAAGTAGGTTAAGTCAAATCCTAATTAAAACTAAGATATTATCTTAACTTAGCAATTTCTAACTTAAGATGCAATCTATTTAAAAAAAATCAATCTAAATTTAAAATGAATTATTCAATTTTATTATAATATACAATGACGTAGAAAGGATGTCCTAATTCTGCATGGCATATGCATGATGATTTTTTTTATTAATTTCGAAATTAAAAATTGTCGAATAATTAAACATGCAACCTAAGTTAAAAAAAAAAAAAAAACTAGCAACCTAAATTGATTGATTTTTTTATTTTAAAAATTCGAAATAAAACTCCTATTCCAATTATGCAAAAACCCTAAAACAAGAAATAAACCTAATCTAACTCACATTTTTTATATTTTTTTTTTTACGAAAGCAAAATCAACTCAAACGACACGACGGCAAATAAAGATTGATATTTAAAAAATTGATGAATCATATCTCACGCATAAGATTGGGTTGGCCAATTTTAAGCAAAATCGTAAATCGATCTCAAGCGTGAGATTGAATTGGGAATTTTTTTTTTTTTATATCTAGGAACCACGTACAGCCGGCAGCCAGCGGATAAACCCTGAAGCGACGCTAACGAAGGACCCACCACCCCCACATCGTGCTTAAGATCCCATGCAACTCGTGGGATTCGAACTCCTCCGTCGTTGGTAAACATCATGAGAGCTCTTATCCAATTGAGCCACCGCAGGCGGTAGTTTGGATTGGCAAATTTTCAAGCGATTGTGAGTCGAATTTCGAACGCAAAAATCGGACTGTCAATCTCAAATTTCAAAGGCAATTTCATGTCAGAAATTTCAATCTTACGTTAAGGAATAATTATTTTAAAAAAGTAAAATAAAAATAAATGGAAAACTACCTAATGTGATTTTCTTTTTTTCCTTTTCTTGCTTTTTCACCCACGACCTGGCAGCTTTGCGGTGGGTCACCGCCGGTCGCCGGTCGCGGTCGTCGGAGTGAGGGTTGGTTGTCGGAGCTCCGGCGAGGGCGGACCGGCGGCGTTGGCAGCAGCGGACTCGGGCGAAACAGCAGCGACACTCGAGCGGAAGGCTCAGGGCTGGCAGATGCAGCAGCAAGCGTCAGGTCGCTGGTCGGAGCGGCACTGCGGAGGCTTCGACGGGCTGCTGGCGTCGCGATCTGCAGCAGCGGTGAGCGTCGGGTCGCCGTGAGGAGGCGGGTCGCGGCGGCAGGGATCGGCGCGGCGTCCGGCGGAGCAGCAGACCGGTGATGTGGGCTCCGATGGCATCGGGCAGCAACAGAAGGCGAAACTGCAGGGGCGTCGGGTCGCGGCTGCTGCAGATCGGGCACTGGCGGAGCAGAGGCCGGCGGAGCTGGGTGGCGCTGGCGCTGGCTCGGCGAGAGGGACAACGGCGACTGGCAGAACAGCGGTGGCGCGACGCGGGTGACTGCAGCGCAGGGGGCGAGGCAGCTACTGGCGACGACCGGCTCGGGTTGCTACTGCGGCGGTGCTCGCGTGGTGGTAGTGCGGTCGCGGACGAGCGGTGACGCCGTGCGGTGGCCAGCGTAGCAGAAGCCTCGAGCGGCTGAGCGGCGGTGGTTGGCTTGCGTACGGCAGATGCGGATGGGGAAGAAGATGAACAGTGCTTTTTTTTTTTTTTTTTCCCTTCTCTCTCCTGTTGCTGCCCTGTCACTTCCCTCACAGACTTCCTCTTTCAGCTCCCTGTTCACGTCACTTTTCTCTCCCTCTCACTTTTTCTGTTGACTATTCACTCGAAGACGAACCGAAGGAAAAAGCAAAGGAACTTTTGCCCCTATTTTTTGAGTTTTTGATTTAGAAAACCTAGAGAAAAAGCCCCTACACGGGTCTTTTTATAGGCCAAAAAATTTGATCCTCGTGATATATTTTATTTCATTTTTTACTACGCATGAAAATCAAATTTTGACCACCGACCGCGGTAGCTCCGCTGGTAGGCTCCAAGACTTCAACGCAGGAGGTCTCGAGTTCGAAGCCCCTGCAATGCAAGTTGCAGGGAGGCAGGTGGGCCACTTAGTGACTTACTCGGTGGCATGGGGTGGTGGTTTTCCCATGTTGCTCCCAGGTTCTACCCGCCAGCTGTCAGCTTTCGAAGTTTCCTAAGTCACCAAAAAAAAAAAAATCAAATTTTGCTTGTGCATAATTTCCCTAAATATATCATTGAAATATATGCATCCCGCACAATATTTTTTATGCATTTTTTAAATATTCCATCCGAAATTTATTTTCTGTGCAAAAATATGTCCCTTGGTGTATATTACCCGAATATGTGAAAAATCTCACCTCGTATCAATGCTCACCGTCGGTCTAATGAAAAAATAAAATAAAATAGAATAGTGTAAAATAAAATAAATGTTTCTAAACTATATATCATGCAATTTTAATTTTATTTTTTGGGTAAAAATTAGTCCATTTTTATGCAAAAAATTAGGTGTCAATAATTGTTTTTTTATAGTATTAATCCAAATATATAACAAAAATTTCCATCAATTTGCCATTATGTGATTCATTTTTGCCCCTAAGATGATTTGGCATCCAAGAATATTCAAAGCTTTAATATTTCTTGCTATATTTGCATAAATTAACTTTGGATGTTTGTTGAAAAGATTCACTACCATATTCAACAAGTCCGGGCCCGTTTACGGAAAGTGGAAATGGAAGCGGAGCAGTTTCGAGTGAATGGATATTCTGAGATAGAACAAGAAAAATTGAATCTGATTAATTCAACTTATAAGACCTTGGAACAATTAGAAAATTACAAAAATGAAACTATTCATTTTGAACAGCAAAGAGTGATTAATCAAGTCCGACAACGGGTTTTCCAACAAGCCTTACAAGGAGCTCTAGGAACTCTAAATAGTTATTTGAACAATGAGTTACATTTACGTACTATCAATGCTAATATTGGCATGTACTCCATAAATTAATTGATATCTACAACTTAATTGATATGGATCGACATACATATTCATTAATAGTATAGATCATGATACATCCTTATCCATCTAGGTATCTCGGAACTATATTCCTTTATTTTATAGCTGAGGAAAATCTCTAGAAAGAGTATAAAAAGTATCTATACGTAAAATATCTAAATTAGATTATCTAAAAAGGGTAAAGTAATCTTGTACCGATTGTTCTCTAAGTGTAAGTTTTCTTCTTCTGCATGTAGAAAAGGAATAAATAAATCAATTAAATTCCAAGAGGCTTCATGAAGTGCTTCTTTAGGAGTTAAACTTCCGTTTGTCCATATTCCAAGAAAAAGTATCTCTTGTTTTTCATTTCCATTCCCATAAGAATGAATACTATGATTCGCATTTCGAACAAGCATGAATACAACATTTGTCTTCCACAATGGAATCTAATAAGTGAGATTTCGAGTAAGTGTTTACATAATCTTCTTCTATCTAAAGAAATGATTCATCGAAATAATGAGTAACCATTGATATCGACCCATCTGAGATCTCCAAATGTTCGGGAGTTCCTCTATTCAATCCTTTTCCTTCTTCTTGTTGCTACATATATTGTTCCAATTAAATCGACTAAATTGAATTGAATCGACTAATCGGGTCTATTTTTCACACTCATAGGAGTTCATCTATGTTTCTGCTTTACGAATATGATATTTTCTGGGCATTTCTAATAATATCAAGTGTTATTCCTATTTTGACATTTCTAATTTCCGGAATTTTAGTCCCGATTAGCAAAAGGCCAGAGAAACTTTCGAGTTATGAATCAAGTATAGAACCAATGGGCAATCCTTTTTTGGCTCTCTCTTTAGCCCTATGTCTCTTATCCCTAAGAGGTCTTCCTCCACCAGGATGCAATGAAAATTGAGTTCGATTAGACCCAATCTTTTTAAGAGGTGATGACAATATATGTGTACTTGATTGAGTCTGTGTGCACTATTGAAATCAAATACCTTTGTCCACTATTGAGTTACTTTATATTGTGTAGCCACATTTATTGATTATGTTGAACATGGTAATGCATATAGATTAACTTTTATTAAAAAAAAAAAGAAAAAGAAAAAAGTGATATGTTTGACAGTCAAACAATAGTTGAGACAAAGAATCCAACACAATGCAAAAGAGAGAACGACATTCTATATAGTAAATTTTCTGTTGTATCAAAAGATTACAGCGATACTAACTAGATTTCAGATTTAAATGGGAAAAGATCAATTAATGGATATGTGCTCATTTTTTGTGGAGGTGATGTAGCTCACATGCAAAAAATATAGCTATTAAAACTACTTTTTCCAAGTTTATTATGGCTTATGTACTGGATACGCCACCTCAACAAGAGCAACAGCTAAAATGACGATTACTCCTTTTCTCACTAGTAATCTTGGTCCATAATTCTCTTCTCGAAACCCAGTATGCATTAACCTCATAAGTTCATCATGTACATATTTCTCAGGCATTTCTCCAAGTACAACCAACATAAAACATTTGGGCTCGACAAATGGGAAATCTTCAACATAAGCAACTACAATTATATGTGCACCATTATGACTAACACAAATCAATCCAGTAGTAATATTTTTCTAGCATGTAGAGATACAGAGTCTATAGGTTGAACAGATCATGTGTGGCACCCCCGAAACACCTTAGGTCGCCACAGGCACCTATTGCTACACCTAGTGAACACTAATTACGTCTCTTAGAAGAAACGTTGCAATTCATAGACATTTTTTTTTTTTTTGAAAACGGTCCCAGCGCGACTCATTAGCGGAAGCATAATTTAATATTGTCATCTTTCCCTCCAACAATCATGATACAATGGCACACCACTAAACATCATAAGAAAAGATAAAGCCATGACACTTTTATTTACATATTTCCATAATAGGTTTCCTTGGGTCGGTACATCAAAAGAAAGTCCAAGACTTGTAGCTACACTTGGCCATAATGTGGCATCCCAAAAATTTAAGACAAGCTCTAAGGTGTATTAAAGCCCATAATTAGGTAATGAAATTACCTATGGTTTATACTTTAGCCATTAGTTTTCTCTTAAGACTAAGTGATATATGCTTGTGTTCATGAGTTTTTAAATTAGTATTATAGGATAAATTAATGAGAATGATTTATTCTTGGCCATGCACCTCATAGACTAAATTCCTATAGATAAAATGTTACAAGATTTTGGCCATGAGAAATTTAAAATTTGGAATCTATAAAAGAAAGAATTAAAGGTAAAATTTGGGGTATAATTAGGTTGGGCCTTAGGCCCAATAACTTGGACTTTTGATGGGCCAAGATGGTTGGCCCATTGAAGCCCACGAATGGGCTGTCGTTGGCCACAAGGGAGGCCGGCCCAAATACCCTCCAAGCCCACTTCTTCCAAGCCCAAGCCCATCTTGCATGAGCCTTGCCAAGTGGCAAAAAGGAAGGCTCCATGCATTGGCCTGTGGGGAGGCACGTCATCATTGCTAATGATGGGAATTTGAGGAAACAAAAGGGAGAGAGGCCGGTTGATGGAGGGGCTGTCGTCCAAAGAGAGAGAGAGAGAGAGAGAGAGAGAGAGAGAAGAGAGAAACCGAGAGAGGAGAAGAAGGAGCCGCTCGCCTGCACGCTCGTCCGTCCGTCCGTCGCCGGTGTGCCGTCTGTGTGCTGCCATCCGCTTGATCTTAGAGGCAAGTTAGGATCAATTTCTTCTCTCTCACAACTCTCTCTCTCTCTCTCTCTCTCTCTCTCTCTTGGACGACAGCCCCTCCATCAGCCGGCCTCTCTCCCTTTTGTTTCCTCAAATTCCCATCATTAGTAATGATGACGTGCCTCCCCACAAGCCAATGCATGGAGCCTTCCTTTTTGCCACTTGGCAATGCTCATGCAAGATGGGCTTGGGCTTGGAAGAATTGGGCTTGGAAGAAGTGGGCTTGGAGGGTATTTGGGCCGGCCTCCCTTGTGGCCAACGACAGCCCATTCGTGGGCTTCAATGGGCCGACCATCTTAGCCCATCAAAAGTCCAAGCTATTAGGCCGAAGGCCCAACCTAATTATACCCCAAATTTTACCTTTAATTCTTTTATTTATAGATTCCAAATTTTAAATTTCTCATGGCCAAAATCTTGTAACATTTTATCTATAGGAATTTAGTCTATGAGGTGCATGGCCAAGAATAAATCATTCTCATTAATTTTTCTTTTTTTGGTAAAGGTAAGAAAATCATTCTCATTAATTTATCCTATAATACAAATTTAAAAACTCATGAACACAAGCATATATCACTTAGTTTTAAGAGGAGACTAATGGCTAAAGCATAAACTATAGGTAATTTCATTACCTAATTATGGACTTTAATACACCTTAGAGCTTGTTTTGAATTTTTTGGATGTCACATCATGTCACTGCAATATCCCTACACAACTTGGGATTTTCTTATTGCCATCTAAGGCTCTGTTTGGTAACCATCCAAATAGTGCTAAATTCGATTCTTTGTTCGAGGAATCAGTTTCGGCCTAAAATCGCGTTTGGTAAAATTTTTGTTTCCGGAATGATTGGGAACAGAATCAAGAATAAAAAAAAGTTGATTCTTGTTCCGGGAACGAATTTGAGAATCAAAATCAATAAATTTTCTTCTTCCCTTGCCATCTCGCAACCACCATCCACCACCGCCTGCCACCGTCCGCCGTCCGCCACCACCGTCCACCGCCGCCGCCGGCCGCCGTCCGCCGCCGCCGCCCGTCGCCACCGGCCGCCGGTCCGGCGAGCTCCGCCGGAGGCTCGCGGACCAGGGAGGCAAGCCCAGCCACCGGCGAGGCTCGCCCTCCCTAGATCTGGCGAGGCCGAGCCTCGCCGGTGGCCAGGCGGGCCTCGCCGGGGCTGGGCGAGGCCTCGTCGGGACCAGGCGAGGCCCGCGGCCACCGGCGAGGCTTGGCCTCGCCAGATCCGGCGAGGCCAAGCCTCGCCGGGGATCGGCGAGGGGCCGGGCGAGCCTCGCGACGCCCGGCCCACCCGGGCCGGGCGAGGCTCGCTCGGCCACCGGCGAGGCTCGCCTAGCCTGCGCCGGTGGCCCGCGGCAGCCTCACCCAACCCCGGCGAGGTCGGCTCGGCCACCGGCGGCTCGGCCTCGCCCAGATCGGGCGAGGCCGAGCCTCGACGGGGCTAGGGCGAGCCTCGCCCGGCCGCCGGCGAGGCTCGGGCCGACGAGGGGGCGGCCTCGCCGAGGGCCGGCGACACTCCGGTGAGGTTGCCGGCCCTCGTCTGGCCGGTCGCCGGTCCGGCGACCGGCCAAGAGAAGAAGAAGAAGATGAGAAAAAGAAAAGAAAAAAGGAAAAAGAAAAGAAAAAAAGGAAAATGAAAAGGAAAAAGAAAAGAAAAAGAAAAGAAAAAAAGGAAAATGAAAAGGAAAACGAAAAGAAAAAATGAAAAAAAGAAAAAAAGAAAAGAAAACAAAGGAAAAAAGTAAAAAAGTAAAAAAATTATTTAAAAATTAAAAGATATTGATTTGGAACAGAATTAATGAACACGGTACCAAACGCAATTCTATTCCAGAATCAGAAATTTTGAATAGTTACCAAACGGCTTAAAATGCTTAGAATCAGTTCCCGGGAACAGAATCAAAAAGAATCAGTTCTGATCAGAATCAGCTCCCGGGAACAGAATCGTTACCAAACGCGCCCTAAATATCTTGTGACTACAAGCTGTAAAAGACTGATTTCAACCACCATATGGTAAATTTATACCCTAAAGCGTCACTTGTCTATCTGAAACCCAGCTGAAGGGAATAGTGAGTGCTTCCTTGGCTCTTTCCGAAGCTCTCATCTCCAGCCTTCCAATTTTTGGTACTAAACCGCAGACGTAATCCTGGGCTCTTCTTCCCTCTGCTGAAAGTCCAGTCAGACACTCCACCTTCCACCTTCCCAGCAGAAACTCCAGGACATCTACATAGTCTTTTGCCGTATAAACACCAAGCCTCTGTACAACAGCCGAGTAATGGGAGAAAATGTTGTCATCACAACCATCATACATCAAATGAGCTGGCATAGTGATTCTCTTTCTCATCATGTCGGCAAGTGCCAAGGCAGTGCCATCTGGATCGATCTCGAAGAGCTTTTCCATGATTTTTGTATAGGCTGCTTCATGACGCTTCTCATCTGATGCAATCGTACCGCAAATTTGAGCCAATTTCATTTCCCCATGTGCCTTAGCAAGTCTGCCAGTGTTTCCGTGAGAAATAGACGTCGCTCTTTCTTGAAATGATGTGTATATGAAGCAGAGGTGGGGACTGTTTTCCGTACAAAGATCCTGGGACAAAAATAAAGAGAGGTAATTAGCCCCAAAAAGTACAGAGTTGCCTTATATTTTCGTGGCGTCTGTCTCAACTGAAACCTGGGGGATGACTCTTGAAGTTTAAAGTCATCTGCATAAATCACTGTTCAATTGCAGAGGTATAACTTCTATTTGAACATGACAATCCACATTATGAATTGCGATGGTCATACATATTAACCAAAATGATTCCAGTGCATTCAGTGTCCCTTTTAGATGCTCAAGATTTGCATGCATATGAGTGATTTTGTGTTGATGGACTTGCATATTAGTTGGTCATAGTAGAGGTAGGATCTCACCATCCCTGCCCTGATCAGATACTGAATCGTTTTCTCAATTCGTTTCATGTCCACTCGTCCAGACAGGTACAAGTACTTGTTCAGGAGGTCACCATGTCTGTTCTCCTCCGCAGTCCATGCCCTTGTCCAAATGGCCCAAGGTGTTAGGCTCGAACCTGTCTCATCTCTAACTCCATCCAAAGTATTAAGCATTGTCTGATAAGTAGGAAGGGCTTCTTCTGTTATCATGCTTCCAACCAAAGCAACAAAGTAGTCATCAGGGATTTCCCTAGCCCTCTCCCTAAGTTCCCTAACTTGTTCTTCAAATCAATCTGATGCTGCATCCGGCAGAAAGTCTTGTGGTTGCCAACAATTCTCGACAGGTTTCAAGTGAACCAATACATTCTTCTCGGCCCAATCCTCCATGGATTTGAATATTTCGATCTTTTCGAGTGGCATGGAGTGGGTTACCTGAACACGTGCCTCCCTGTGAGGAACAGAAGGGTTCTTGACGTTCTCCCTAGATTAAACATTTGAATAATTAGTGATTTCTTATGGTTCGTTACAAGCAAGAAACAAATTGGATGCTGGATCGAGTTAAATGTCAAATCGTGAAAGGGTGCACCCCATGCGTTTAAATATCATGAAGTAGATTGAGGATTCAAATGAATTGTAAAATCTTTGGCCGGTTGGCATGTTGATACTCGGGAATCTAAACTTAACATAAGAATTGATCAGGGCACTCCCCAATCTACTGAAAATAAGAAAGTTTGTTTATACTAATTTAGTTCTCCAGTTTCTTTTTAGTTTTATCCTTCATTTTGAAATTGAGAATCTATTCACTGTATGAGAGTCCACGCGATTCCACTTGACACTTTGCATTGGATTGTATCTAGTTCAATCAGTAGAGAAAAAAGGCATATAAGGAGATGCTTTGCATGTAAAGAAGTCCTTGAATATTTGCAAGAACCAAATCATTATGACTTGGCATTGATAGCCTTATAACTCGTGTCTTAGCTTGTCCCTTGCCTCGAGTGATTTCCTAGGATAGCTATAAAGTCATGAATTTCTTCGTAACGTTGTAAAGCCTGCCTAATTCTTTGCATAGTTTTATGAGTTCCGTGCAAGTGTGGTGGTTGGTGCTGGCCCCGGATCTAATGCACATGTTAGTATTGTTTATACAAATGAAGCCCTGTCCTTTCATTATTCTATGGGACCGCCTACAGTTTCGTGACAACTTCCCCACCAATCACAAAAGCTTTTGCCCACTTTCATTTTGTTAAAGATACATAGAAGTTAACGGAATAATATTCATTTATAAGTATAGCTTTAAACAAGATTGACATGACGATTCAGTTCCGGCTTAATTTCCTATGAAAATTAATCAGAATATTGAAATTACGTAGGAAGGATTAGGACTTAATTGGCAAAATTAAAAATATTAGGACTTAATCAATATCCGTACAATAGGTTTAGGATTGATTGGACAAGTTCTCATATAAATTAAATCCAATGGTCAGTTCCACCCTCTCTCTACTGTTGCCATTTGGCAGTTCTTATATTAGCAATTATCACATATCTTGTAGATGCAAGATATAAGAACATAATGGAGTGGAAGAAACGAAGACTCCAATTTTCGCCAGTAAAAACTACAAGAAATCAAACCCATAATCCAAAGAGACAACAAGCCATGTCAAGAGAAAGCAGGAGAGAATTGAAGTTTACAGCTCAAAAGTTGACAAAAGCTAAGCTCAAAGCTCCTATCAATAGTCAAATGAAAGCATCTCTTCTGGCTATAGCTTAAAAAATTCGTCTCCAGCCAATATTCAAATGAAAGCATCTCTTCTGACCATAGCTTAGAAAATTTGTAAAAGAAGCTACTTCGTATGTTACGATCGAGGTCAAATTAATTGAGATCACATTAAAAAAAAATGACGATGGTTTTGTGTTGCGTGCTTACACGAAGATGTTTGACAATCGTTATCATCATTATATTATTTTGTTTTATTTATTTATTTATTTTACCATAGATAACTTCAATAAGTGAGGTTTTTTTTAACTAAGGTACTTGGGAGTGGGGGTGTTGGGACCGCGGTGTCGATTGTTGTTGGTTGATCAAGCTGAATAGGAGAGTGTTGGACAGGGAAGAATCGAAGTCTACGGCTCAAAAGTTGACAATAGCTAAGCGCGAAGCTCCAACCAACATTCAAATAAATACATTTCTCGCTATAGCTTAGAAAATTCGTCTCTGACCAATATTCATATAAAACCATCTCTTCTGCCCATATCTTAGAAAATTTGGCCGCCGGCAGTAACATGAATGTCAACTGACATCGACCGTTCAACCCACATTAACATGGATTTTTTTTATAATATTTTTTTTTTGGAAATTTTCATCTTTTTTTTTTATCTTATCTTTTATCTTTTTCTTTTATCTTTCTCTTTTTTTTTCTCCACCATCCTCCTCCTTTTGGCTAGTCTCTAGATCGAGGTGATTGGCCAAAGGCAAGGGTAGGTCACTAGACTGAGGCTAACTCGCCAAGGCAAGGTGAGCCTACCTCATCGTTATTGGACAAGGGCGAGCTGAACCTCACTGTCGCTAAGTAAGGGTGAGGTTGAGCTCACCCCTGGCCAGTGGTTGGGCGAGCTTGCAAGGGGAGCTCGCCCTACCTCGGCGAGCTCGCCTCAATCCGGTGATCCTCCGTGGCCTCTAAATAGTTGCCTCGGTTTGATGACTAGCCAAAGGAAGGAGGAGGATGGAGGGAAAAAAAGGGGAAAAAAAATAAAAAAAAAAAAATTCAAAAAAAATCATTATTAAAAAAATTGTCTACATGAGTGTTGGCTAGACGATAAGTGCCAATTGACCAAATTTGGCCGGATTAATTGAATTGGCACAATTATAAAATGTTTAGAATTCAATTGATAAAAAAAATTATAATTGAATTAACAAAATTGCAATAGATTTATGACTTTTTAAATAATTCTCCCATCAAATTCAGAATTGAGGTCAAATCAATTGAGATCACATTCATCAATGACAATGGTTTTAGTTGCATACTTACACAAAGATGTTTGACAATTGTCATTGTCACATTCATAATTAGGTACTCCGATGCTCAAGTGAATGTGGTGTAAGAGAAGAAGAGAGAGCTCGAATGTGAGCACAAGGGATTTCATATGTTAGCTGGACAAACACGGATGAATTGAAGATGCCCAATTCAACCTCTTAAAAGGGAACTATCACAAAGCATAGTTTCTCTCGATGATAACATAAGGTATGTATGGTTCTTGCAAAAAATACACAGTACACACACGCATTCAACATCAAAGACTAAATCACACTCTCAATAGATCCAAAAGGCAGGAGTGAATGGAAGAGTGGAACGTTAGAAAACTCACTTGGAGGTGGAGCCAGAGCCAAGATTGGAGGACATGGACTTGGGAGATCTTTGGCTGGGATTGGCAATCGAAGACAAATTAAAGGAAGGTAACTTCATGGGTTGAAACGTGAGACGTGTACTGAGTTGGACAGCCATTTGCTCTTTTTATTGATATGCCAAACAAGATAAGTAGCTTCTTGATTGCTTCTTTTTCTCTGAGGATGAGACTCCACGAAGATGATTTTGAGTAAATTCTGGGTGGGTCTTAATGTAGGGGAATGTGATGGACGTGAAGAGTAGTCAAGCTGGAATGTCACCTTGAGCTAAGCATATACGTAGCAAGGTGCTTTACTAAGTCAATATGCATACTATTTACACATTCATTGAGTGCCTATGACAGTAACCTCGTAATCCCGTGATTTGACAATTTTAATATGGACATCTAAAATCTTGACTAAATATTTAGATGTAAATTGCATACCAATTTGGCCTTAATAAAAAATCATTTTCACGTCATCTAGGTTTTTTTTTTTGGTAAATTTTTATTTTTATTTTGGTAAAGATCGTCTAGGTATTAATATTGTTTGCATCTACTAATTTTTACTTTGTATTTCATTTTCCCCTTTTCTTGCCCTTTTCTTTTCTTTCTTTCCCTCCGCGCCTCCACCGGCCCGACCCGATCATCCCTTCCTCGTTCTTCCACCCCACGCTACCGAGGACGGAAAGGACGCGACAGCGGGGAGAGCAGGCGGAGCAGAGCAGCAGGGCCAACGCCGCCCGGCCGGCGATGTGATGGTGGGCAGCCGGCCGTACGTACGGTCACTAGAAAACCCGCCTGCCCCCATGTGACCGACGACGGGCCATCTGGCTCTATTAAACGCCGAAGTGCCCGAAGGAGAAGAGAGAGAAGGCGATCAGGCCCGAGGGAGAGTTAGGGAGAGTAAGAGCGAGCCTCCGATAAACACCGCATAGATGAACCACCGCCGCATGGTCCCCAAGCCAAACCGGTACCCCCTCCCCACAATTCCTCTGTCTTCTGCCCTGTTTTCCGGGCATGTTGGACTGGAGACCGTGGCCATCCGGCTCACGCGAGCTCCGGCCACCTGCCGTTCCTTGTGAGGTCGCCATGCATGTCCCGGTTCGTCTGTCGAGGTTCCTGACGTCGGTTCCAATCCAGTTCGAGCCGAGAACCTCTTGTTCCAGTGCGCGCTCCACTTGTTTGACGAAATGCCCCAACGAGATCTGGTTTTATTTTCGTTATTTTGGGTTGGAATCAAGTTGCCCGAGCGTCGTCCCGTTGAGCCAAAGTCCTCACGAGATGGTTGGCGTTCCAAGTGTTAACCGTTCGGTTTTTCCACTCTCGTTCGCCGCCGCCATTTTTGTTCGTGTGCGGCTGAGGATGCCAGCAGCATTTACGCCGACCGGAGGACGGCGACTCAAGTGGAGGTTTGGACCCTCGACTTGGGCCTGCTGAGGCAGTGTCGGAGGGCGTGTAGCTCGGCCAAGGCGAGCACGCCGCCTGTTGCGATGCAGGCTGCAAGAGGGAGGTGCGAGTCGAGATTGGCCGCATCGAATCAGTCGGATTAGATCGCGAGTCAGTTCTGACCCGGTTCTTTTGGATACTGGAGCTAGGGTTTTTGTTTAGATAAAAGCCATCAAAAACTCTAAATTACATCCAAAAACCCTAACAGTTTTACCTAAAAAATTCTCAACTTTATTAATAATGACACATTTATTCCAAATTTATATAGTGCGGTATATTTATCACAAACTTATCTCAAACTTTACTTTTGTGACACCAAAAATTCTTAATTTTTTATGACACTAGAATATAAATATGAGATTGGGGTTTTTGGTATTACAAAATAAAATTTTAGGATATTTGGTATTACATAATTAATATTTGGGTTTTTTGGTGTCAGGAAAAAGTTTGGGTAATGTGTCCTGCGGTGCGTCACAAGAAAGTGTTTGAAGTAAATATGTAAAGTTCGGAGTTTTTTTTTGGGACTTTTTCTCTTTTTATTTTGATAGGCCGGATTTGGGTTGGCTTACGATGTGGGCTGGGATTTGTCTTGTTTAAAAATGGGCGTAGAGTTTTTAAAAGGGTTCTGGGCCAGGCCCGCATTTCAGACCCAACCAGGCCAGGGGCTAGAGACCGAAGCGGCCCCAACCTGGGAATCCAACATGGTCGTTCTTTTTTAAAAATATATTATCTTAATATAAAAAAATTCTTTAAAATCATAAAAATAAGAAAAAATGACAAAAATCCCAAAAATAAATGACATTTTCCAAAAATGCTTGAAAATCCCAAAAACCTTAGTTTAAACAAGGTTAGTTTACATTTTCCAAAAATGCTTGAAAATGCCTGAAAGATTTTTTTTTTTTTTTTTTTTTCCAAAAACGCCATAAACCCTCCGGTGACGCTAGCGCAGGACTCACCACCACGACGTCACGCTTAAGACATATAGCGTCTCCACTGGGTTTTGAACCCCTCACCTCTAGGCTATGGATTAGTAAGGCCTTATCTCGGCGAGCCACCACGCCGATGGTGCTGAAAGATTATTTTAATCTCCACAAATGCACGAAAAATCTTTAAAAATCTGAAAAGCCTTAGGTTTAAATAAAATTAGGTATCAAAAAGGCATTAGTTGATTAACTAATATAATCAAATATCCAATCCTAATTTCTTTGATTGTGTAGGAGTAAAATATTTTTTCTAATATTTTACTTGAATTTCTATTTTTTTTTTGGTCGATACTTGAATTTCTAATTAACTCACCACAAATTGATTAATGGTATCTCATTTTTGAAATTGACTTATAAGTTGAAAACTTGAATTATAAGTCGTAAATCGATGGATTTGAGAGAGTCCGGGTTAAGCTTAATACTTAGCGAACTATTAGCCTCCATTGCACCAGCCTATAGGGTTTCATGCCACGACCTCATGCTTAAGCTACCATGGCTGCTACTAGCTCGAGTTCAAGTTGGCAACTTTAGGCTCAAGCTTGAACTCCATAGCCCTAGAAGCTAGAGAGTCCATATTGAGCGTCCATGTTCTCGAGTTTCTCAATCATGGGCAAGAGTTCAAAGCTGGGGCCACCATTGCTACAAGCTTGAGGCCTAGCTCTAAACTTGAGTGGCTATGGCCACCCAAAGCTTTGGGTTTGAGGTCGAACTCCATGGCTAAAGTAACCATGAGCCTTGAGCTCAAGCTCTAGCCATGGAAAATGCAAAAGGAAAGAAGAAAAGTAAGTGTTACACAATACACATGCATGTTTTGGTCATTTGCCTGATTTTTAGGACACTGCATGCGAGCAACGTCCCATCAAAGTTCCAACAATTAAAGAAATGTTGCCTGGACTTGATTGACCATTAATTGGATCTCTTACGAGCATTGATTGATTGAGTTCCGTGATCTAACGATTGTGAATCTACGTAGTCCACGAGTCTTTCTCTAATAGTAATACTAAAAAACAAAAATGACAATCGTCATCATCATTATCACGTACATGGTCCGCGAGTTGTTCTCTAATAGTAATACTAAAAAAAAAAAAAATGCATATATAATGAATATTCTAAATTTATTTATTAGGTACGTGTGACTAATTTCTTGAAGCCGTTATATAAACACACTAACTCATAATAACCACTTATAAAGAATCACAGCATTAATAATGACAATCGTCGTCGTCATCATCATTATTTTTTTTTCCTTTGATAATAATTAGTTGTTTTGATTTGAAAACTATATATTTTGGTATTATGTTTCGATTAACAAACTACCACCAGCCCTAGCAAAATTACTGTTTGTCATTATAGCCACTAAAGTGGTTTCGGTCATCTCTGTTGGAATTCAAGTCGGCGGAAGACGACTTACCTGATTCCGATACGCAAACAACAATTAACCCCGGAATGAACGTTAAATTGACGATAAATTAGGTGTCAACATTACCTCACGTTGGTCTTGATGTAATCACGAGGAAAGCATCCGATTTCCACGGTGTAAATGCCGATTGTTTTTGTAAAACTGAAATTGAATGTTATATGTATGTGTATATATATATATATATAGATGCTAGAGGAACCGCTTTGGCCAATAGCCGCCACGTAAACCCCCGGGTGACGCTAACCCAGGACCCACCTCCAGGGCTCTACGCGTAAATCACCTAATGGCCTGCCAGCCTCCCTGCAACTTGCGTTGCAGGGGCTTTGAACTCTTGACCTTCCCCTCAAAGGTCAGAAGCCTACCCAACAGAGCCACCACGGTCGGTGGTGGAATGCCTTTTTCTTTCTGATGGAAAGGGAGAGAAATTTTGATACAAATGATCTTCCTCTCAGTGCCAATGGGTGTGTTCGGGAGGCTTTTATATGTCTCCCTTCGTACCCCTCCATTAGTGTCTTTCCATTGTAATGCATCAAGACGAAACAGTGCATTCCAATCGCACCCCATCATGGACGTACTAGCTAAAATACAACAATCTCTCTTGAAATTTTTTTTCTCTCTAATCGAAAGATGGCTCAATTTGATTCTCTTTCTTTTCTCTTAGGTATTTCAAGCACGTCTCTTTAGTTAGTCACGTTTCCTTGTTTTTTTTTTTGTTTTCGTTTATATGAATTGTGCTGAGATTTATAAGGGCGCGTAAGTGTGTCATGCCAACTCTTCAATTGTTAGTACCTTGATTGACATTTATCATCATCCACAAAGTATTAAATAAAGGTCGGTCCATGCTAACCGAGCCTTCAGAGCTTCGAGTGAACGAAGGAAAGACTCTGAAAATTGCATCCATCGTGCTTTTTCCAAAGTAGTTGAAGGACTTCAATAGGCAGCTATGATGTCAATGCATGAGATACAACAATGCATAAAATTTCTTGATAGGATGAAGGACGAGGAGGAAAAATCAGCAGTAGCAGTTCCGAGTGGTTGTTACCATATGGATTTTGCACATCCGACTTATTACGAGATGAGTCGTAACCGCTCATACCGCCTGCACCTAAAGAATTAAGGTTGGTAAAGCCTGCCACCATACAGCATACAGTGAAACACCGTGTAATCTGATTTTAGTGACTAAAAATCTGTCTAATATTGCAAGCCAAAGTGAAGTAGTAAACCCATGTCTAGTTTATTAACACCGACTGCCAAAACATTTCGGCCGCTTTGTTGTGCACGAGACATATTAAGTCATATGTTACAAGTATGCATTGTTAGCCCTTTCTTATTAGTTTAAACATTTGGAAAACATACTTCTAGTAACACGGCCTCATAACATAGATAAAAGTTCAAATCTTGATGCTCAGTCTCTCAATTTTCTCTTACGTGTTATTATACATGTTTTCTATTTCGATGATTATCCTGTTAAAGTAATTCTATCAACGACCGTCGTGCCCATATAAGACCGGCTCCAACGCAAGGATGAGTTTTAATTTATATGCTAGCAAATATATTATTAATCCATTTCCGAACAACCTGAAATCTATGGTTTGTCTAGCAAGCCCAATATCCACGAGAATAAACCAGTTGCACAGCAGGCAAAAAGCTTAATTTTAAGGACCATTGGTAGGCCAGTAGCTGATTGAGTCCTTAGCAGCGTCCACAAGGGGCTTATTAAGCCACCTCCAACGACAACTTTAGTTCATATACTATGTAAAATAATCTCATCCAATAAAGAAATCATTTCAACCTAATTTTTGTAGTACAAATTAACACAAAAATTGAGTCTGGCAGGGTATAGTTTCTTCTCTCATATTATACTAGAGCAATAGCTTTTTGGATTACTTTTAAGCCCATTATCCAAGTATAATGTATTTTAAAATTAGCTTGGTAGCCGAATTTTTCCATATGTTAAGATTCTAATGGTGATGGGTAAGTTGTGTTTTACAATGATGATACATCTAATTTCATAATTACCACGGACGGGTAGGAGATACTATTGGAATAAAATATGATTAGTACATATGATGTTAGCTTCGTAATTATTTAGTATTCACCTATCTATGAAAAAAAAAAAGTTACACTATCTATCGATGGGAAATTGAAATTTCCAACAAAAAATCTAGATGACTAATCAAATTGCCACGACCCAAATTTTATATTTAGTCAATAGAGGATGATAGCTCTAAGAGCAAATCTCACATTGTTATAAGAAAATATGTCAGATAAAATTATGGTGGATTATTATTTTTTCTCTGGACTGATTAAACAAAGCGTGAATTTGCAAAATGGGCTACTGAAAATTCTCAAATCATCACATGTTAATTTCAGTTACAGAATTTCAAGTAAAAAGAATTGGTCACCAAAGGGCAATTGCCAGAAACTGTTTTTAAGCGTTTCTATATACCATGCGGCTAATATCTTTCCATACAACACGTTATTACTGGGATTTCGTATGCACATTACTCCAATAATTTATACTCAATTTTCCTATGATTCATTATATTAGATAAGGAAATTCCAAATAAAATTCTCTGAGTTAGATTTATTGGCTATTACATCAAGCTACACGCAAGTCGATAACTTATGCATATTGTTTATAGACTGTTCTAGCAACATTAATATTAGATCAAGTGAGATAATAGATCTTTTTTGTTCGACTAATGTTGCTATAAGCTTTGCGCGGATTACGTCTAGTCGCGCAAACTATGTGTGGCCGCAAGAAGCATCCCATTTAAGCATCACCAGAAAAAGGGACATCGTTCCAGGGTGAAGAGCTCAAAAGTTTCCAACTTGATAAGCAGAAACAATTCCCTGAACAATCAGCTTAAGCATGAGAATGTATGAGCAAGGACTAGACCCATACACGATTGGAATTCAACTGGGCCACGACCTTATTGCAGGCTGCAGGAGGCCAGAGGGCGCTTGAACAATGGACAGACTTGGACCAAATGCCCTGTAACATTTTATAAAGAAGAAACATGGCATGGAGCAGGAGTGAAAGAGATCGTCATCATCTTCAAAATTGCACGACACTACTTTTTTTGCTTACACTCTTACGGACAATTGAAAGAGCCAACCAAATTCGCAGAAAAAGAACAGACATCGTCATCTTAGGACTAACATGACATCAAAACTACAGTTGCCCCTCAGGCTAAAGTAGGTGAATTATATATAGCAACACCACCAAAGAGACACAACTGTATCTACAAGCAAACCACAAACTCCTCCCCTCACATTACTTTGAAGCAATTTGAAATGACTCATATTGTGATTTGATACTTTTTTGTTCAATTATAGAAGCTTGAGAGATAGACTGGTACTGATCTTTGCATCTTAAAGCTTCACTTGTCTATTGAAAATCCAGCTGAATGGGATAGTGGGTCGTTCCTTCACCCTTCCCTGAGCTCTCTCCTCCAGCCTTCTAATTCTTGGCGGTAGCCCGCAAACATAATCCTGAGCTTTCCTTCCTTCACCTGAAAGTCCAGTGAGATTCTCCACCTTCCACCTTCCCACCAGAAACTCCAAGATGTCAGCATAGTCCTTGGCTGTGTACACACCAAGTCGTTGAGCAACCGCCGAGAAATTGTCAAAAAGGTTGTCATCCTGACCATCGTACATCAAATGAGCCGGCATAGAGATTTTCTTCCTCATCATGTCAGCAAATGCTAAGACAGTGCCATCTGGGTCGATCTCAAAGAGCTTCTCCACAATCTTGGTGTAGGCCATTTCATGGCGCTTCTCATCTGATGCAATTGTGCCACAAATTTGAGCCAATTTCAAGTCCCCATGCTCCTTGGCATGCCTGGCAGTGTTTCCGTGAGAAATGAATGTCGCTCTTTCTTGGAATGAAGTGTAAATAAAGCCAAGGTAGGGGCTGTTTTCCGTCCGAGGATCCTAGTAGAGGATACAAACGGAATATAGGCCCAGTCAGTAGAATAAGATGTCGAAAGCAAACACGATATGTAGTATCGGCATATCTAATAGCATCTTCAACAACTAGTTCTAATGTAGGAATAAGAAGATGAAATCAAAGTTTGAAAGCAGAGACAGACATAACTTAAAACTGAAGGTCACGGATTAAATATTGCACCAGAGGGAGGAGAAGCAAATGGTTCAGAGGAATCAGAATATTCAATTGAATGCTTCTCAACTTAGGTGGACCTATCTTTGGCTGTATCCTATCATCATCGATAACTGCAGTGGACTTACTGTCTTTTTTAACTGCTAAGGTTTGGCATGCACGTGAGTATGATTTTGTGCTGTGGGCATGTATATCAATTGGGATATAGCTCTATGAACTCACCATCCCTGACCCGATCAGATACTGAATTGTTTTCTCAATTTGCCTCATGTCCACTCTTCCAGATAAGTACAAGTACTTGTTCAGGAGGTCACCATGTCTGTTCTCCTCTGCAGTCCATGCCCTTGTCCAAATGGCCCAAGATGTTGGGCTTGCACCCGTCTCATCTCGAACTCCATCCAAGGTGTTAAGCATCGTCTGATAAGTAGGGAGAGCTTCTTCTGTTATCATGTCTCCAACCAAAGCAACAAAGTAATCATCAGGAATTTCCTTAGCCCTCTCCCTCAGTTCCCTAACTTGGTCTTCAAATCCCTCAGAGGCAGGATCTGGCAGAAAATCCTGCGGTTGCCAACACTTCTCGACAGGCTTCAAGTGAACTAATATGTTCTTCTCAGCCCAATCCTCCATAGATTTGAATATTTCAATCTTTTGGGGGGGCATGGAGTGGGTTACTTGGACATGCACCTCCCGAGGGGGCATAAAAACCTTCTTGACACTCTCAACCTCCCTGTATCAAGCATAAAAAGAGGAGCTGATCATCGATATTTCATTGAAAGCAGGAAAACATGGATGTCGGATCTAGTTAATGAGATGCTTTTCACTCAGTCAAATGATAGAAAAAAGATTGTGGGTTCACATGGACATCTCAAGTGAAACGCAGGAACATAGGCCGGTTAATGCAAAACATGTTCTGATATGAATACTATATGCAGGAACATAACCTCGACAAGAACACTGATCAAAGTAGTTTAAATTAACTACTTTGGTTCACATTAATTCCCTATTGAAATTATTTGCAAATGTATACTCACTGATCCCATGATATGCTTTTCCATAATGTCAATTTCAATGCACCAACCATTTTGTGAAAACAACAAAAGCCATGCTGGACCAAACAATTTTCTAGGAGTGTTATGACTTACAGAATGCAAAGTGTGTGATTTACTATTAAAAGGAGGCAGGTTTTCATCGAGAGATTCTTCATTTTGACTCCTTCGAAAAACTTAAAAAAGTCTCCCGTCCACCTTCATAGCCCTCTCAACTGTCTTCTACTATTTGTCGGTCTACTTGGGTGTCAAAAGATCGAGCTGATTCATTTCATCAATGTAAATATGAAGCAAAAGGAGTGGAAGTTGATAAGACATTTTATGTTAAAGTTTAATATTGGGATTGCAAGTCTATAGTCTCTAGCCTCCTCCTAAATTGTTTATGTGAAAATAATCGAGCAAAACAATGTTGAAACTTCCAAAGTCAACACATTAATTTGAAAATTTTGTCGGATCTTCCAATCCTCAATCCGATCCAACAATCTGACCCGTAAAGACCTCCCTACAATACTACCTAGGATCTCGAACCTGACACCTTTGGTTGCAATGCCATGAAGAGTTAAATTTCAGACAAATTATCATAGAACAAGCTAAGTTGCACCTGCAATATTAAACTTATGGTCACAAAAGACAGGAAGCTAGCTCACTTTAACAAGGAATGTGGGACAGGTCTACACCAGAGTAGCTTACTGATAACTACCAAACCAAGAAAAAGGACAAACAGGCACATGACCGCGAAAGATATTAAACTTATGGTCCCAAAGCATAGGAGCACACAAGCATGACCCACGGCTACAAGTCACTCCCAAGTCAAAGAACCACCACCTAAGGCCCAAAATATGGAAGAAGCTGAAAGAAACCCAAGACTCCTTGTATTAAATACCAAACTCCATCAACTACTTCGTTGATGTTTACGGGAGAATCGAGAATTGGACAACAGGAGGAAAAGAAGAACATCGGGAACATAAGGAACCATCTAGATGAGAAAAAGATACTCTGAAAATCCACATTGGGTCAAGCCCAAAAAAATTTAAAAAAAAAAAAAAAAGGCCACCCCAAAAGTTCAAGAAAATCCTATCAAACCCCAAGATCCACTCCACCTGTGGAAAAATACGCGACCGTACAATAATCAATATTCGATGTTTGACAGTATAACTTAGTTCCCTCGACACTGCGCAGAAAGGACGGGGGTAGGCAAAGAAACGCAAAAGTCGCACGAGAACTGAATGGGACCAGCAAAGAATTTAATAACTCCACCATCATGGAACAGACTTTCAGGAAAATACATGACTTGACGCTGCTTTGGCGACGCAATTATTGCGATGCGGAGCGCATTATTACAGCCGAGCAGCAAAAACTAATAAAGAAAAGAGGAAAAAAGAAATTGTGCCACCCTGCAATGAATAACCAACCATCCACCTGTCCACCAGGCAGGCTTCGACAGAACCATGCATGAGCTACAAAGAACAGTACTTTGAAACCTGGTCATCGGGCGCGCATGACGAATCGACTCCGACCGTGGAATTAAATATATATATTTAATTATAATAATTCAGGTGGTACTTTCCTTTTTAAAAGGAAAAAACGGAAAATTCTTGCGTGGTTGAGCGTGGGGGAGAAATACAAAGTAACAAAAATGCAGTCTTCGACGATAATTCAGGTGGCACTTTCCTTTTAAAAAAGGAAAAACGAAAAATTCTTGCGTGGTTGAGCGTGGGGCAGAAATACAGAGTAACAAAAATGCAGTCTACAATGAAGAGACAATGACAAAATTGCAACTCCGCACTTGAAAAAGAGAGATCTTTATTTGAAAATCCACCACCAAATCGATAGACTTTGCGCGATAAATTCATTGTAGCCCTCCATTTGTTCATGCAAATCACCCCCATCGAATCGACACAGCATACCGAATCGAACTCCTTGCAATAAAAATGACTACGAAAAGCTTACGTATCAGTATGATATTAAGACAGACAGCCCAGAAGCTCTTCTATGCTTGCTGCTAATTGTTTCTTCTCCATTTCAACTCGCAAAGGAACCAGCTTTGTAAGTAAATTAAAGGGAAAAATTAGCTGAGAATCATTGCACAATTTTGCAGACAAGAAAACCTATCGGCAAACAATCAAAACTCGAGACGGAGAAACTCGATTCATTCAATCATGCAACGATTCGACCCTCCATGCTCTGGAACCACAAATTCCATCGCGTCCATCCATTCATTCACCAGGCACAGGAGCACACGACAGAAACTATCGACCACTTCGAAACGGGGAAGGAACGAGACAGCACAGGAGCAAAGACAAAACGCGTGCGAAAATGCAAGAGCCCAAAAAGATGACACGCTCAATCACTGGAGGGCACGCGCGATTGCGACCACATCGAGGGACCGACCCCGGCGAATGAAGCGAAGATCCATCGATTGGAGCGCAATGGGAGGGAGGGAGGGAGGGAACGGAGGGGGGGCGTACTTGGTGGAGGCGCTCCCGGAGCGGAGGGTGGAGGCCATGAGGAAAGACGGAGATCTGAGGCTGCGGTTGGCCATTGGGGGCAGCGTGAAGGAGGGCGACTTCATCATCATGGGCTCGGAGGCGAGGAAGGGATTCAGCTTCAGCGCCATTCTCCAAGAGACTTGATTCTCAAAGAGATTGATCCTCGCTCGCTCCGCTCCCTTCTCTCTCTTCTCTCTCTCTCTCTGTGTCTCGTTGTGTCCGACTGTGCGCGAGAATGATTTTCCTCCACAAGAAGATCTTGAAGGAAAAGCCTTTTCGTAGGGCGTTTTATAGCTGCGCCGGAGACACACAGAAAGAGGGAGAGAGAGAGAGACAAGGAGAGTGTTGCGTTTTGCGTCTCAGGAAATTGCCATCGTTGGGTCCCGATATTACGATATTGCCCACGCAATTAGTTTGTTTATTCATTTTATGGGGAATTCGATTTTTATCACCCCTTCTCCTCGGAATTTTCGCCCGTTGCGCGAAATTCTTCCTACTGAAGAACTTCCAATTTATTACATCTGTCGTGTCGAGCCGCCCGACTATTTTCCGTTTATACGTGCCTAGCCTGATATGTGAGCTAAAGGACAAAATTGTAATTCACTATGGTGAGTCAATCGAAATCATTTACCCAACCAAAATCCATACAATAAAAATAAAAATAAAAAAAAAAAATGCATAATAATTACTTATATATAAGAGTGTACAAAACAATTAGGAACTGCTTGTACTCTATTTTAATTGTTAAGTCTTAAATTGTCATATCAAAATCTTAATTTCCTCTGTCTCCTTCCATCTCTCACTTCACTCATCTGGCCTCTCTCTCTCTCTCTCTCTCTCGCTCTCGATGGTTACATCTCGGTGGCCTTTGACCTCATCAATCCATCTCGGTGGCCTTTGATCATCTTCGACCTCGTCGGTCCCTCTGTCACTCTCGCTCTCGGTCGCCTTTGGCCTCTGACCTCATTGCTCTCTCTCTCAAGTTTAATGCATTTTCTAAAATGGGGATATTTCAACCAATTCTATGGATCAATCCAAGAATCAAGTGGGTCCATGGAACTAACATATGGTTTTTGGAATCAGTTTTTAATTTTAGGGTGGGAATCGCCTATCCAAAAATCGATCATCTTTAGTAATTTATATATTAATAAGGGTGAATGACAAGAGTGCCCATAAAATTTGATTTAATATGCAATGTTGTATTTGAACTTTAGTTTAATAGACAATTTTAACTCTAAATTTTTAATTTGTTTAATATAATTCTTAAAATTTTTGTACATGTTCAATTTAATCCATAGGTTGTATTGAAATGTTCAATATTTAGAAATAACATTGCACGTTCCACATTTAACATATTTAAATTTCAAGAGTTACATTATAACTCTGATCAAAATTTAGAGGCCATTCAATATCATTATCCTTATTAAAATAACTGTGAAACTAAGGTTAACCTCAAAATAGAAAGAGATTTTTCAAATTTATTAAATCATGCAACATGCACACTTTAACTTTTTAAATCCATATAATTTGTTCGCAATTTTCCATTCAATATTGGAAGAAAATTTAAAATAGTGCATTGTTATTCCGAACCTTTTTTCAAGTATCCATTTTCTTTTCTGTCGTGATTTGCCAACTAGCCATGAGCCAACGCATTGTACACGGCAAGAGGGTTTTTGAAGTTATAATTTTTGGAGGTGGTCGAGAATTAGAGATTCACCTTATAGCTCCCAATTTTCCTTGGAAAATCAATTAGTGTGAATTATATATTGAACTTGAGCGACATGGATTTGTCGACACCGAGAATCGTCGTATTACGCATTTTGCAAAAATCTAACATTAATTCGCATGGATCAAATCCCCAAAAACTGAAATTGAAATGATATTCGCACATAGGAGCTATAGTTATTCTAGAGAGAGAGAGAGAGAGAGAGAGAGAGAGAGAGAGGTAGGTCTCTATTTATGTGTTATTTGACCAACCTTTTTACCTTCTCCGTGTAAGATGGGTTCCGATGAATGATGGTGAAGAAAAGTTAAGGAAAAGATATTTATAAAATATTTCTATTTTCAGACAATGCAAAAGAGGAAGGAAATGACAGGCATCCGATGAGAAACAAGAGAGAATGGGTGTTGCTTGGGGGTCATGTCATTTCCTTCTTTAATTCACAGCAAACCTTAGCTACCAATCTTTCCATTTTTTTGTAGCTTCCTTGATTGTGTCGAATAACTCAAACCCACTCAATTTTAGATAGACCCTTTGCTACAGATTATGCCATTTCTTCCATATTTAACTGGTGATCTACTTTGGCACACATGGTTATTCTCTCTTTCCCGTTAAGATGCCTTCATTTGCTACCTATCGCAACCACTGCCAATCGCTCCTCCCACCCATCAATCGACGCTGCTCTCTCTTCCGACATCAAAGCCGGACTGAAGACTGAAGATGTTGCCAATAGTTCTCTCCTTCACTCATGATATTTGTGTTTGATTTAGCAGATAAAGCTGGAGCTTGTTTGTTTATACAAGACAAATAAAGTAATTGTTTTTCCATCGACATTTAAAATATTATTAATATATAAAAAAGTTTATAAAAAAACTTATATGTGAATCTATGTATCGTTATTTAAATGTCATGAAAGTTTTGGAAATTTCAAATTCTTTTTAAAAAAGGTTAGTATGTGTGGGTTGCAAGATTTAAATTAAGAAAAGAGTAAAAAATAAAAGCCATTCCTAGCATGCACTTACATTTTGTGACATAACGTGAGGTATTCATTTATTTTGACTTCGATAGGGTCTTCTTGCTCATCACCGTCCCATCCACTTGCAATTAGTAACACCACCCCCCGGCAACACACATGGGTGACAAGTTCCTAAGATTAGTTGAGTCGAAGGCTCTATGATTTCAACTAGGGACTGGTCATACTAGAATCAAGCGTTTGATCACTTGGATATAATCACAAGGTACCTCATGAAACTGACTGAAGGACGGCTTCATTTTCGAATATGCCCTGTTGATGATAGCGAGAACACAAACACGACAAGAACATTAAGAAGTCCGATGGTGTTAGTATTTTAATTCCCCAATGCAAGCTACGCATGCATGGTGCATGCCTTTGTACTTCAACAGATCCCTCGATCCATAATCGCCTTCCTCCCGCATAAATGAGACTGCTCGCGAACGGCACTTTGTACGCATTTGGTATTACCCCAAGAGAAAAGTACAAATAAATCACTATAAAGGTTAGGACAAATGCTTCGAAGATGCTCTCGCCCTTTGAGACAGGCAAATCTATCCCTTTGTTATGAGTCAACCAGCATCATATGCAGTATTTCTGCGTACATAGCACATGGTTTCAATTTGAAAAAATCATCCTTACCTTGTGCCCTGTTACCACTTACCACCGTCCACTTTTTAAAATGCCACTTACCATCCTCCAATAATATCTCATCGCTAAAAAGACCAAATTCCTAACTCTCAAAATTTCCGACAAAACCACATATCCCTCGCCCGCGAACCCTCACTTTTGGCTGCCTCCGTCACCATCTAGACAGTCGGCACGCCGCAAGGAGGCTTCAGCGATGGTTGATGGCGGCAACCGAGTTCACGGTGGTTACATTTCGGTTTTGTGTGAATAGGAAATTTAGAATTTGGATGGGGCTATTTTTGGAAAAATAAAATTATATATATTTGTGTAAATAATGCAATAGCGATGGTACAAAGTGGTCTCCAATGGCAAAATATTAATTGGTGTTTCTAAGAATAAAGGAGGGTAAGTGGTAACGGAATGAAATTTGTGGATGGTTTTGGGTATTTTTCCTTGTTACAATCTTATGCAAGCGACCCCGAATTAAAAAAACTCCCTAAAGCAGTGCAGACTTCCTTCCATCTTGGCTAACCACTCTTAAGGAATGTAATGACACTAATGGTACATATTGATTAGGCCATTTGTTGAATATATTTTTACCTGCAATATGTACATAAATATCTCAAGTCTTATCTCACTTTTAATTGTTTTATTTGGCCGTCGTTTGCATATTACTTGAATTATATTATTCACTTTGCTTAAAAGAGAAAAGATAAAAATGGCCAAAGAAAATTAATAAAAGGGTAAAAGGTAAAAGCTAACAAGCCACTTTCACCTGAAAAATTACTCTCGATAAAATTTCTTAATGGTCCTAATAGTACAACAATCAACTTCATCGTTTCTCTCTTTTTCTTGTTCCAAATTTTGTATGAATAACTGTTTTTAGTTACTGAAATGATGGTAATCTGTCCATTCATTTTCTTTTTTTGAACCTTTACAATATGTCCAATCAAAGTTTGATTTCCAAATAAGAATCCGTATAGCGGTAGACAGAGAAAGTAATGCCGCATACTTTGTTTCTCCATCCAATTAAAGACATTAATTTTATGATTAATATCACAAAAAACTCCAATTTATGACATAAATATCTCTAACTTTTTTTTTGTGCAGTTAATAAATCCTAAATTTTCTTTTTGTGACATAAATACCCCAATTTTTTTGTTTAACAAAAGACTCCGAATTTACACTAATGTGACTAATATATCTTGAATGAAATTGAAATAGATTATAAATTTAACACATATATAAATTTAGGTTTTTTCCATAACACGAAAAAAGTTTGAGATATTTATATCACAATGGATAAGTTTAAGATTTTTGGCGACACAAAAAAAGTTTGAGGTATTTGTGTTATAGTGGAAATAATTTGAATTTTCTAGTAGTATTTGCCCTTAAATTTATTATCACATCATAATGTGGTTACGTAAGGAATGAAAAATGCGCGGCGTGTGCTTGAAAGCTAATTTGACATAATGAGGGAAACTAAAGAAGTGAAATGGGGGAAATTGTAAGTGTGCAAATGGGAAAATAGAGGAATAAAAAACAAACAAACAACGAAAAGAAGGGAAAAAAGGGAAAGGGGAAAATGAAGGGACATTTCCACTTGGCAAGCTACGTCGTTTGCATGGATTCCACCGGTTCGAATTTTGCCTTCCTCACTTTGCCTTTGCTTTCTTTGCTTCTTCTTCTTCTTCCCCTTCCGACTGTCTTTTCTCTTTCCTAACGCTTGTCATCCCATCCCCCATGGCGCAACGTGTTTGGGACAGAATTCCTGCCAAGAAAACGTGCCTTCCTAGGTTGAGAAAAGGGTCGGTCTTTTTCCTCCATTTTTCATCAGAAATTTCTTCCAATCACGTCTCCTATCGGTGCTCACAGACCATGGAAAATCACTCAATTTTGATTTCGTTTAAGTTTTCGCATGCGTGATGTACATACTTAGAGTTTTTATTTGTTTTCCAAGCGAGAATAAAGGAACATGCATCGCTTAGAGAAAATGACTAGAACTTAAGTTTGAGATACGCTATTTTAAATGGTAAATTGACATCTTTAATTCACTACAGAGAGAGAGAGAGAGAGAGAGAGAGAGAGAGAGAGAGTTTTGTGAACGTGGCGTGTGTGTCGGTGAGCGTAAATTGTGGGCAAGTTAGGTGTCTTTTGACAAATGTACGTTAGATTCGGCGATAAAATTTAGAAAGAAATTTATGGCTAGAGGACTAAATTAGGGTTTGAACTCATATGAAGAACGTCGGCGAGACACCCGAGTTTCAGTCATAATCTCATTTATGTGACGGCGGGTCACGTTTTGCATTATTCATTTCGTCGGTTCATTCCCCCTTTCGACAAATCGTGATTGATGACGAATCGGAGATTGACGAAGAGTCGGAGACACTTTTGCTGGATGTAATTAAGCTGGTGATTGAAGGTGAGTGGATCATTGATGAGGTGGGTACAAGGAAGCTATCGACTAGGAATGGACAGCGACTCTCAACTTAGTTTGTATATGAGTTCTCCTAAATTAGATTATATACAGAAATATTTTGGCAATATCAATCAGATCATGTATGAATTACTAGCTAAAAGAGCTCTTGTGAGATGAGGGTGAGCTGGCTTCCTTCAAGCAATGTGGAACTCCCTTTTGCAAAAGCTTAACATACATCCAGAATAACCAAACTTGGCTCCGATACCAATTAAGGTGCTCATCCCTCAAATGATGAGTTAATTAGGTCTATTTAAGTTGAACCATTTATAATCAGGTCACTCATTTGACGGGATTTAGCGATGCCCAAGTGGTTAGTGTGGGACAAGGGGTGGACAATGGAGTCCCTATCAACCCATCTCACAAGTCATCTGGACACTAGAAAGTCGTAAATCTCGATCCAACTCTATCAACTCATAAATAAGCCGAAAACATAGAACGAATCTCGTTGTATCGATGCACTCACGCATATTCTTGTCACCAGCATATGTCATAGGAATATTTGGCGTCATTGCAAGCGAATCAGCCCGTCACTATTTCTCGTGTCTCGATGTTAGGACTTTTCCTAATACGGTGGGCGTTTAAGCCGGGACAGAAGACAGACATGATGACGGGTTTCTAGCTTATTGAATATTCGAATTTAGGGAATTTGTTCTTTATGGGCCTAATTGACTTTAATTCTGGATTTCGTACATAGCCTTTGCAAATTTCATATATTTTTTTTTTGGGGGGGGGGGAGGGAGGAAGAGGAGACGTAGGCATGACCAATTTTGAAAGTGATTTGATAGTGAATACCGGCCGTTGAGCATTTGCTATGCGTTACTATTACCACCAGTCGTGTTCAAATTTGGTGATAGTTTTCGGAATGTTCTTTCCTAAAGTTTTTTTTTTTTTTTTTTTTTTTGGTGTTGGAGGTTTAAACCCCGGCGACGCCTTGGCGGGGAAACCACCAATGTTCCTTTCTGGAAAGGCCTATTAGCCATGCCACCCAGTTGGTGGTATGTTCTTTCCTAAAGTTACTAACCCACTTTTATAGCACGTGGCAATCCTTTTTAAGCTTGGAAAATCTGCCCATCCTTTTCGTTTTTGAAAGGCATACGAAGTGACTGGAATTTATTATATCAATTGGAAGGAAACGTTCAAAATTAGCGAAGATTAGAATTTAACCGTGACCTTTTATATATATTGACTTGTCTCTTCGTCATTCCACCCTCCATAAGCATATAAAACACTCTCTCCTCCTCCTCCGCTCCCCCCTCCCCCACCTCTTGCTGTAGCCGCATTCTATCTTCTTCATTCTCGGTTGGGTGAAATATCCTTAAAGATAATACTTACACACTAAAGATGTTCATCATTTTCTATTTCATTTAGTGGTTCTTCAAATTTTCACAATGACTTTCACCTTACAAGAATGTGGAATGATCCACCACAAATGGATAATGGTATCCGTACAAAATACTAACAAAGATTGGTACACACTATCGGATGACCATGTATGACTTTTTATTTATTGGTAGAAGGGTTAGAGTGGCAACCTTTACAGCTGCCAATATGAGTATTATCTATAAAGATCCCACACTAATTACAAAATGTTAAATTCATGCCTTAATTATTCAATCCAATAGCTTCATCGACACATTAGAAGTCAAGAAGTCTCTTCACATAAGATAGTAAATGTCTAAAGAATGAATTGGTAAGAGATTTGCTCATGATATTGAGCTCTAAGTTGTCAATGCGTGAGACAAGTGTGATTTTTTACCACTAGGCTATCACATGTAACAATGACATGACCACGATATAATTTAATATCAATCTTCATAAATATCTGGTACGACTAACTAACGTTGCCAACATGAACATATATGCACGCTTCCACGTTAGTCTAGTGTGGGAAGATTTTGCAGAGAAATTCTAAAGCAAATCATGGTAGGATTCGTGCACACTACCCACTGCATAAGCCGCCTCGTGTTTTTAAGAGAGATTCAACCCACAATTATATCTTATATTTAATCAAAGCAGAGTTGACGAAGGCTTCTGATAGAATGAAAGAGAGTTTTTTTCTCCTCTCAATTCTGAGAGGCATCAAGCTTCCTGATGAATGCATCGAGTGGATCGAGGTCGGTGTTACTCGTTCCCGTTTCTCAATGAACCTTGATAAAGACCTCTGACAAGGCGATCCCCCCTCACCGTACCTCTTTGTACTAATGTCGGTCTTACTCACCTCACTTTTCCTGATGACTTAAAGATATTGTTTCTAGGTGATAGGAGCTCGCGGCCATCAGACCTTGCTGTCTTTCAACAGTTTCAAACCACGTCTGTGTTGAAGCCTAAGCCAGAGAAGACTAAGCTATTCCTTGCCCTTCTGAGTGGTTTCATCAAGGGATGCTTGCCCGTAAGATACCTTGGCCTTCTTTCGATCTCTGGTAGGCCATCCAACAGGGAAAGCAAGCCTTTCATTGGGAAAATTACAGTTAGGTAGGAACCTCTAAGAACCTTTGCTATGCTACAAGGCTGCATCTTACGAAATCTGTGATTTTTAGCCTGATGAACTATTGGTGACAAGTCTTCATTTTCCCAACAAGATTACAGAAGCTGTGGAGAGGGAACCTTCAGCTTTCCTGTGGAAAGGCCAATCCATGTCTATTTAATTTGGACAACCTCTTCTCTTATTTAAGTTGGAGAAAAATCTCCTGTAATATTTAAATCTAACTGTTTACGTCTGTTTTAAATTGAGCAGCTCCTATAGATGTTCCCCACAATGTTCAAAGACATTAAATAAATACGGAATGCAGGACGTATGAACTCAAATTTCTATAAAGAAGCATTTTTTTTTATTAGTTAAAATAGAAGAAAAAACATAAAATAGAAGAAAAAACAATTGAATGTAGCCACCACATTGCCAATCGAATTACCCTTACAATCACACTAAGAATCTCAAACCTTTTTCATTTTTTCACTTCTGCTTATTATTCTACTTCAGTATCCCATTCTGTAATTCATAAAACCGTGCACAATCAGAATAAACGCCAAACTTATAGGAAAAAAAAACAAAGAAAGAAAGGTCACACAAATCTGTTAAATGGCTTCCTTCCAGTACCAACTCCTGCAGGCAACGAGACGGTTGAGTCCACGCTCACATTCCCGATCGAATGCAATGGCTGGTGCTTGTCCAATACCCTTTGAGAGCCAGAGTCCTTTCCAGAGAACAAAGAGCCTTTGTTCCACTTGAAAGACCCAATGCCTTGTGCAAGGGGGAACGAGATACGCCTGTTTGAATCGCTGCTTGGAGTCACAGGGAACCTCTCTCTAGGATTACTCCCGCCTCTGACTTTGGCCTTGGCTGAAACCGTGGGTGCCATATAACTGGGAACGGAAAATGGGGGCAGCTGGTGAGACTGTCATCATCCTTCGATGGCAGATCAAATGGAGATTCAGCTCCATTGACCCTTGATCTCGAAAACTTTGATGCAGTTGAACTGCCACCAGCAGGTATTCGACTTGAAGGTGGGGTCCGGGCTTGTTTTGATGGCATTACAACCACGGACCTCGATGATTTCGGCGTTTCAATGCCGTCAAGACCGAAAAGCTGTGTTTTGTTGCTGCTTGGTGGGGTCCATGGGCTCGGCTTCAGGTCGGTGTTTGGCCTGGGGGGTGTGAGTTGAAAGTTCAGAGGTTGGCTTTCTACAGGATTTGAAGATGGCAACTGACGGTCCAACCAACTCCACCACCAAGGGAATCGCCCTGTTGGGATGGACATGGAGGCCATATGGGCTGATTTAGGAGTGCTCTTCCATAGCTGTTTGGCATAGGCAGAAACCGTATACATAACAAGAAAAAAAAAAGCGTCACAATGAATGGAAAGAAGAGCCAGTTATATCAGACTGATGCAGTCTACAATCCCACCCCATCCCCCTCCCCTTTTCACCCAAAATTACTCGGACATAGCAAAACATCTGAGTAAGTCTCCAAATGTCCTAGGCTGAGCATCCAAGGTACGCTGCGAATAGCTCTGACCAGATGAATTGGAGATGCGAGAACAAACAAATGAAAAGTACCTGATGAGAATATGCATAAGCCATTGCTCTCTCTCTTTTGATAAGCGCCTCCACCTTTCTGTGCAACCTCGCCTCAATTTCCTCTTTGGTAAGCAAGCTGTCGTCCCAGTCATCGTGATTACCTGCTTCAGACTATACCATGCTTCGCATCAAAATTGGTTTCCAGACCATATATCCAAACATCAAATGGAGAGAACGACTAAACTCGGGTTAAGTTTGCAAAACTGGACCGAGTAACCATCACTAGTAATGTTAAAAAAACTCACGGCTTGGCTCCATTTGCCGAATTGGCTCTCCACTTCCTTGTCATTCCTGTACTGAGCCTGATGACGTAGTTGGTTCTCTAGCATCTGAATTCTCCGTGATTGAATCTGTGACTGAACTCGCACAAGAAGCTGCATGTACTTCAAGGCATTCGCCGTCTGGCGCTTCACATTTTGCCCTCTTACAACTCCTTGAAGCCTCACTAAACCTCTAAGTGCTCTGAAGCTCCTCCTTGCCTGACATAACAGAACTGTCTCAAATTGCTATCATCATGTCACATTTTTTTAATAGCAGATGATGCTGCACTTTTTTTTTCCATTCATCATCCTTCTTTGATTAGCAATTGCACTTTGAGCGAGTTCAATGACATATAGAAGTGTACGAGCTAAAACATAGAGGAGCGCTGAGCAGTAGAAGAAAGCATAATTATATATATATTAAAACCTCAAAAATGTTGATAAGCATCAAGTAATTTTAGTTAGTGATACGAGAATTTTGCACCTACCATGTAGCCTCTAAATGCTGATTGAATCTTGGTAGCTGAAGCTTGGTGATTCTGCAAAGTCGGTTCTGGCCGTTGCCTAATAATTTCTCTCTGATGAATCCTGGGAGAAGCTGGTTTTGGAGTAGCAACTCTAGGAGAAGCAGCCCTCGGAGATGCAGCTTTAGGTGAAGCAACCTTTGGAGAAGGAGCCCGAGGAGAAGCCACTCGAGGAGCCACATAAGCTGAAGATGTCCGTGGTTGCTCAGGAAGAGGGGGCGTGGCAGGTCTATAAACGATTTTGTGCTCTCTCTCGGCATCTCCCAGGATCTTCTCAATGCTGCTCGGCTCTCTGAAGAATGGAATGAATGAATTTGTCTCTCCATGTCTCTGCTTCGCTTGCCCCTTTTTCTTGTCCTTCTTTGAAGATTTCTTCTCTGATTCCTGCATGCGGAAGCGACCATGTACAGTCCAAGGTTTCACATAGGTCTAGCTATCCTCAAGAATCTGGACTCAAGTTTTAACTTTTTCTACAGTTTTTCCATGTCATGAATGTCTGAAAGAAATTTCAATTTTGGAGCTCTTTTTTCATCCTCAGCGTCTTAAGGTTGTTATTAAACACCGAATACTCTTAATGGAGTTATCCTTTACATTAATGGACTGATAGCATTTCTCGAGTTGAGATGCAAGAATGCAACACGATGATGGGTCTAGCTAAACAACTTCTTCATGAACAGTATGGTTATTTTTTTTCCCTCCTTACAGAAGCCACTCAAAACTCACAAACTCAACCGAATCTTGACCCCATTAAGAGCATATGCTGGACAGCTTTGCAATTGATCAGATCGTACTGATTTCATCTATCTCATGTCTTCGCCTGATCTCAAAATGATTCCAAGCTCTTAGTTAGCTCACCTTATCCTATTCCTCACACCGGAAAAAGAATGAATACAAGATTGGCCTTGATTTGTTAAGCAGGTAGCACAAGCAATTGTTTGCTAACAGGGCACATCAGGAAAATAACTTACATTGACTAGTTTCTCCTTTGAGTGGGGTGTGAAGACCCTTTTGATTGCAGAAAACCAGCTACCTTTCTTTCCCATCTTCCCAACATTACTAGCTCTCCATGCGGAAGTTCGGTTTCGTTTTTCCGATGCTTCCCAAGTATTGATCAACAGAATTTTTTCATCGACCGGCTTTTTCCTTTTCCAAGAAATTAAAAGAGCAGAAGTTCAAAAAATTGACAGGGCGGAAGCTTTTTTGAAGGAGAAAACAACCAAGAAAAAGCCAACAAATTGAAAATAAGACTTCCAGCTCTTTTGTACTCTTTCTCCGCTCTTTTGCTCTTTCAAAAAAAGAGCAGATTAACCTTTTCCTAGGTTCTGGCAAGCCTTCTCGGGTGGTTATGGCCTTTTCCAGTTATTATGAATGAGGAAACTATGATGCATATGCATAATTGACGAAATAATTTCAAATTTAACCAAAAAAGCAGCAAAGAAGATTAGCATTTATATCTATTGCAACTGAGGTAGCAGCTAGTTGGATAATGGACCCCAGCAACATCATGAGCTTGTGACCTTTATAATGTCACGAGGCCATCGGCAAGTTTCTAAGGATTTTTAAACTTTTGAACATTTCGTCCCATATGACAAAGAGCAACTAACAGTCAAAAAATGGCCAAAACAGCCCACAGAGAGAGAGAGAGAGAGAGAGAGAGAGAGGAAAAAGACAGGAAGGAAGGCAAACAGATCAGACGGATTGCAGTTTCATCTTTGTGCAAGACATAGATGTCAAAACTTGAAGCACTAACGAGGATCAGAAATACACAAACACTTGCTGTCAAACCATGACGTCTCGACAGAAGATGTCGGAATCAACAACAGCGTAGGATTTCAGTAGTCAAGTCTATACAAATAAACACATGAGAGAGAGAGATGGACATTTGCTCTGGTGGAACTGCATATATTCTAATAGTTGGTATTGATCTTCACATTGAAAATGAATCAATCACTATGTTGGATGAGTACCAGAAGAAAAGAGCCCGATCTTTGACAGACAGGAGGGATTTCACACAAACCAAGCCAAATTCAGCTCAGCACACAAGCGAAAAATTCATGTAATCAACAAGCACACATGTTTGTGCTCTAAATGAACTCAATTATCAGAATACTGAGATCAGTCCGTACCTTAGGGAAACTGGCTCTCTTCAAGAAACCCTTGAGAAAAGCTGTCACAAACCAAAAGGAAGGGAAGATCGAGAAGAGAGATTATTCTCTCTTCCTGTCTCTAGCCTGGACCTCCCTTTTGCTCGCTAGAACACATGATACTTCCCCTTTACAGATATTTGGTACTACTTCATTCTTTTAACCATGACTCCCCATCTCTCTCTCTCTCTCTCTCTCTCTCTCTCTCTCTCTCTGTAGGACTTGGAATCTTGGTGCTTGCTGGTATGAATTAAACCTTTTTCCCTCCCTCCTACCTTTCACCTTTTTTCTGGGATTTATAAATTTTATGTTTCTTTTGGCTTCACCATCATGATGAGAGAGAGACGCACAGGGTTGGCCACTTTCTCACTCAAGATGGCCAGTTTCAACTAACTTTACTTCAATAGGAAGACTATAGACAAGCAACACTTCCCACTTACAAATGGTTGTTGTTAGGTTGGTCCTCTGCCTTTTATTTTTCTTGATTATCCTATAATCATGGTATCCCAATCTTGTGAAAACTAATAAAGAACCGAACAATGTGTTCCATTTATAATGCAATTTGAAGATTCCCTACGCTCCTGTCTTGCGTATATGCTCATTGATAAATCAGGATCTCCTATCTTATACAAATATGCCAACCGTGAGCTTATCATCTTGTGTATCATCAAATCATGTGCCAACCATAATTGATGAATTCTGTAAATAATTAATATCATGTAAGCCTTGCTGCTTAGACATGACACATTTTTGGGGGATCGAATCGCCTAAATGTCATGTATAAATTACCAATAATTTATAGGTATTGTTAATATCTAATAAGAACTCATCTCCTAGGCACGCGAACATATTTTAATGAAGTAATATAACAAGTCTGCTTTCTTGTATGGACATCACATGTTCAAAAATATTATTTAACTTTGTTGGAGCATCTAACAAACCAATACATTGCTTTCCTCATGCGACCGACATTCTAGTGGAACAAATTTTGGAGTCCTCAGGTCGCAAAAGGATTGCATCAGAAGAGTAACTTACTCATAAATGCAAATACTGTATTTACAGGAGCAGCGACAACTAGTCGGTTTTGTCGGGTAGTGGGTCTTCTTCTGGTGACATCAAAGGAAAGGTATCAGAAGCTTATCCTAAGATAGAAGCCAGCCAACCTCAGATATGTTCCATTAATTAACTTGTTTAGGGCATATAGAGTTTGCCGTTTGACCTAGAAATCATAGAGACTGCTGGGAAAAATTAAGGATCTTTTGTCTATAATCGGTGAAACAAATGTTGTTCAAGTGATTCGTTCATTCATTCACATGATGTGCGCCTTTTGAATGAATGAATGAATATTATCCGAGGGGATACAATGCCTCGTAAATGCCTTTTGGATTAGTGGACTTCATTGAATATGTAACCCTGTAGACTTATCTTTTAGATGAATGGAACTAGCACTTCAAATGTATTTTCTCATGACTAAACACCATCACTTCAAACATGTCTTTTGAGCCATTAAAATGTTGCAATATTTCAGATATTCATGTTTGATCACTTTGTCACAACTTTTCGAATTGGATCATCCAGCAATATACTACACACTGTAGCTCCAATATCTATCGACCTCCATAGGTCAGCTGAGTTCTTGATGGTTCTTTTCGTATGCAAAACATTTCATCTTCAAAACATGGTAAACTTCACTTAGAGTAATTTTAGAGGTCATGCACGTCATCTTGTAAGTAAAGCCTTAACCCTATGGATGGCAGGTCTCTGCTCATTCGTGGAGATTAGTCGAGTCAAATGTTCAAATGCTTTTGCATTACATCAATATATATGTATGTATGTATGTATGTATGTATGTATGTATGTATGTATGTATGAATCTTTTGCCCCGGTTATATTTCCCAACTGTCCAGCACCTAGTAACTGATGGAGTGTTTTCTACACCGTCAGATATATGCAAGCATTGTGTCCTTCTGATACATGTGTGGAGTGGCATTGATGAGAAGGAGACTACTCGAAATTGGACCATCTTATCCCGAGACATCCCAATTGGACGCAACCATTAATGCCAAGAGGCTGTGCTGTGACCATCAACCATGTGCGGCTTGCCTCATGAAGGAACGTACGCTGGGAACACACGTGGAAGGAAGCGTGAGTTTTATGTACGTGAAAAATGGAGATGGTCCTCTACTTCACGAAGCATCCTAATCCATGTCGCAGTGTATAGAACCGGCTGCGTGCAACTTTAGCTTTCACAGATTAAACAATCTAGATGACATGTATCGGGATACTACGCATCTGACATGAATTGGGACATTGATAAATTATAGTTTACAAACATCTAGCGAAAGGCCTTTGAAGCGATGATTCAAAGGAAAAAGTGGCCAATTTAGGACTTTAGTATTCACTTTATTTCATGGGTGTCATTGTTGGCTAAAATTACTGTTCCTAAAAGATGTCACATAAGAACCAGATATGTAAATCAATGGCATTTGTGTAGATTATTCAAGAATTTTTGGAAGAGTAATTGCCGGGAAATGCAAAATGTGTCGTGTAAGGATAGAATTATACACAAAGCACCATGTTGGAAGATGGGAACGGAGTCTTAGAGCATAACAAGCTCTGTTTCAGAATAAAGTTCCCATAACAATAGAAGCTGGAAGATTGCTCAAGGACTAAGTTAAAGCCCACATGCTAGGCTTATTTATCACTTCCATTTTAAGAAACTGCTGATGGAAATGATGGTAGAAGATGAAGATTTCTCTATCTGCATCATTTTGAGAGATAAACATACAGCGGATCAGCATGAGGTCAATCGTCCCCGAAACTTAGGACGAGTTATGAAGAAAAGCAAAGGGTCAAGAAGATAATCTGGCAAAGGCTAATGAAAGCCAGGTTTCAGGACACAGATGCTTTAAGGAAAGTGATACTGCGGTCACCAAACCAATTGACTGAGCAACTATTTGGATAATAAAGGCGAGACAAAGAGCCCAACCCCTCTCACCGATTATGCTTCGAATGTTCATTTAGAGTGGCGTAAAAGCAAGTCAAGAACTTGATTTTCCCTAGTGGGGTCCCAGTGTCCTTATAAGATCCTAAGATTTGGTTTCTCCATGTTTGGTTGTTAAAGTAGAGGGAGACGAATGTTTTCAGTTGTTGGGTCATTGAGACATGAATCTATTCCAACTTATAGATGGTGAACCGAATTATATTGTCAAGAAAGAAATGGATTGTTTTCATGCAACTTATTAAAAATGAATAATTTTAAAAATATTTTTCCTAAAAATAATCACTTGTATTTGCAGAAAAATTGTTCAAAAAGTCATCAACCTATTACACTTTTCCCAATTTACTTCTAAGCCTTTCAATTCTATCATTTGACTCATGAACTTTTTTCACATTTTACCAATTAAGTCTATCTATTCTATTTTAACTGAAAAATTGCTAATGTGACAATTTTTTAATAAAATTTTTTTTATTTTTTTTTTTTTTTAGTTAAGGCTGGCGAGGGTTGCCAGCCAACCCTCACAAACCCTAGGTGTGAGCGTTGTGGCCCTTGCTAGCTTTAGGCAAGAGCTACAATGCCCTAGCTAACAAAAGCAAGGGCGCGCGAACCCTCACCCAAAATCGATAAGGGCCTTGATACCCTCGCCAAATCTGGTTAGGCAAGGGTGTCACGTGCCCTTGCTTTTGTTGGTGAGGGCAATGCTGTCACCTATGGCCGACGAGGGTCAATTGGCCACCCTTGCTGGTCTTCTCTCTAAAAACCTAAAAAAAAAAAAAAAAATGTAAAAAAAAAAGAAAAAAGCATAAAAAATTAAAATATCATTAAAATATTATTAAAAAAGTGCCACATTAATGTCGACTATCCACATTAATAATTTTCAGGTAAAGTTGGCTAAATGAACTTAACTGACAAAATGTGAAAAGATTTATGACTCAATTAACAAAATTGACCCACCCGTGGGCAACGCAGGTGGTATTCGCTCTCTCCTGCAACGTTACGGTTGAGAGTTTGAATCCCCTCATTGTTAACACGATCTAAGTGGGGGGTCATGACGGTGGGTTGTTGGGCTAGTCTTCCCCAAGGTTTTACGTTTAAATAGTGGCTTATGACAACGTCCGACGATGCCACCAGGCATTGGAGGTTGGTGTGACCCCGTAAGGGGTCTTTAGTGTTCCTTGATCACAAAAAAAATAAAATAATAATAATAATAATAATAACAAAATTGAAAAATTTAAGACTGAATTGAAAAAAAAAATGTAATAGATTTAGGAGTTTTTGGACAATTTTCCCCTTATATTGCTTAAACTAATTAGTTAATAAAAAATGCTTTTATTATCACTGGAACAATTTATGTTTAAATATTTTCATGAACAATGAAAATGTTTTTTATTTATTCATCTTTGTAAGTGATATAAGTAATCATTTTTTAAAAAAATTTTCAATATCATTCATTTTCTGCAAAATAAAAGGAGCCTAAAAGATTTTTGTGCAAATATAATCTTCGCCTTTTCTTTCAAGAGAAAAGGACACTATCAACTTCGAGCACTTTGCACTCTCAATAACGAAAATTAACATTTTAAGACCCTGAAAAACCTATGTTGTACCATTTCATATATGCAACGCCTGCAGAAGAAAGGCTATGAAAATCATAAGAATTACATATTGCATAATGTAGATTTCTATTGAAAGTGGCAATGCAAAGTGCAAAAATGTAGAGCATATTGAGAAGCATAAATTTTTGAAAGGGGTTATACCAATAAATTCATAAATAGCACACTTATGATATATTTACATCAAATAAATTTTTGTCTAAAAAGAATGTATGAAATAGAAATCACATGATATATTTCCCCAAATTAATTTTTGTTTCACAAAATTCTCACGCTAGTATCCTTGATCTCAATTTTACCTCCATTAGCATTCCATTCATTATCTTGTTAATATCCATATGTTTTGACACACGCAATAGACGATTGCAAGGCGGATCTTACGATGAGAATGTCATAACCAACGTGGAAAATTCCATGTGTGTTGACACGTATGCATTTTAATAAAATGTAGATTTAGATCAAGAGTTGCAAGTTTAGCATTTTTGGTCGGGCAAAAATTAGTTTAGCAGCAAATGTATCGAACGGTGCCAGTTGGGCATTTTTAATGAACTTAACCCTTTCCGAAATGTAGATTTTTTTTTTTTTTATTTTATTTTTTCTAGTTAAAGAAGGGCAGCTCACAACCAGAAAGAGAAAACAAAGAAAAGAAATAGAGAACAAAGGGAACTTCATTTGGAGGCCCATGTGTCAAGTCCAACTCCGACACGACACACCATGGGCTTTCCCTCTTGGGCTTAATCCCATTCCATACAGCTCCGAAAAGGGAGACAAAGAAAAATGTCCTCCTTCTTCCCCGTCGGACTTGGCAGCGCTTCGACCGATCGAGCTTCCAGCGCCGCGCAGCGTTCCCTCCGCCGTCGTCGGTCGGCGGCTCTTCCTCTACACTCCGAGCTTCAGTCCACGTCCTAAGCCCGACACTTCAGGTCTCTCTCTCTCTCTCTCTCTCTCTCTCTCTCTCGCGTGAATTGTCGGCCTCGGTTATTGATCAGGCAGTAACCTCAGCTTGTGAGCTGGTCGTGGAGGTTCCGCATCGTCCTTCATTTAACGCATTGATGGAGTCAATTCGGAAGGCCCTCAAGTTTTTCCTTCCGTATTCGCTTCTCCGATAGAATTTTCATCGCGTGCCTTGCTGTTTTCCTTCGTCGGGCAGTTTACTGATTGCTTAATCTTGTGCTGAATTGATTCCGAGTGTTAAGTGTAGTGAGTGAGGGCAAGGTCTGGTTCATGGTGTTGGTTTTTGGTTCGATTCTTTGCCTTGTAAGTCTGTAGGTGAAGAAGCATCGATCTTTACTTCTTAAAGCCAATTCCTGTGTCTTTGCAGAGTTTTCTTTCCAATCATCAACTGGGCATCTTTGCCTTGATATATTGTTGGTTGTTGCAATCTTCCTGATGGCAACTACGACTTCTTCGCCACCTCTGCATATTTTACGTACTAAAAAGTCTATCTTGAGGCTTGTCCTTTGACTTGATGATTCGAACTTGACTTGTGTTGGTAAAACTTGCTTTCTAGTTCGCGAACCGGAGGGGTTCTCTCTGTGGAATGGACCCCCATTCGCTAACGGTCAACCCAGTGTCAAGCTCGAGAGGACTCCGTGCACAAGCACCATGTTCAGCACAGATGGGTCCAGGCTGATGGTGATAAGGTCCGACTCCGTGATTGGCGCGTATGACTGCAGCAACTTCAAGGAAATCAGGAATTTTCGAGATCCCCAATTTGGCCATGGCAGCATTGTCCCCGTGCGGGACCTATCTCCAGACTTTCCAGAAATCCTCAACGCCACAGGAGAAGAATGTGATCTTGTGGAAAGTAGAGTCTGGGTAGTCTGTTTATCAGCTACTCCAGAAGAACATAACTAAAACGACATGGTACATGATATTAGTCAGGATCATCAGTTGGTCAATGATAGATTACTCATGATAGGGCGTACGCATTACATAGCATTGCACCATTAATTTTCCTCATTTATGTGCATTGCCTCTCCATATTTTCACTACTTAATGGTTTGTGTGCTGATCTCCAGGCCCTCGATCTGATTTAGTTCTGATGAAGCTGTTGTGTGTCGACTTGCAACAAATGAGATACAATTTTTTTATGGTTGTGACTTTTCAAAAGGTTTCAAATATAGACTTGAGAGTTCCTGGAGTTGCTGCAGTTGAGCTCTCTAAAACTCCGGGGTCCCATGTTGCAGCATTTGTTCCAGAATCTAAGGTTTGTGTTTCATGGCTATCTTGAATTAGTAAGGGACTGGTTCATAACCTTGACTAATGTGGCATCTTATTAAAAGTTCTATGACCAGGCCAGAGCATACAACAATGTGATGAACAGTATAAGTAGCTATAATGTCTAGTTGCGTTTCTTTTTCATTAGACATTAGTTTCAAGCTGACTTTATGACATGGAACCTGTTAATAACAAACTCTTAGATTGGTTGGTTTGGTATCTGATTCTGATTCGAATAACTAGTAGAGACTCTGGTTCTTAAAGGATGGCATAGCTGCTTTTTGCTGCTCCTTTTGGTGTTTAGTGAATACATAGATCAATTCTATTACGTGATTGGAAAGAGCATGATGATGACGACTTAGCAAGATCCATGTTTCACACCATGTACTGTAGAGAAAAATAGTCTTCATTTGCAGTGACCTAACGTTTGGTGAATTTTATGGTCAGCCATTACTACTTTAAAGCACACAGGTTTTATAATTTTGAATGGTGTTTCCTTCTTGTCTGGAGAGAAATGAGTTTGGTGGTTAAAAGTAGGTTTTTAGGAAGTTTTGTCCTTTGTTATTATATACGAATGGTCCTTTATGTATGTCAAGTAACTTGACCTTGATAAGATTTTTGTGGTATATAGGGTGTCCCTGCCAGTGTTCAAATATTTGCATGTAGGGAGGATCCGCAGAGTCAACTTGTTGCGTGGCGAAGTTTCTTACGCTGCTCATCACAGCTGCACTGGAATTATGGGTCTACTGGACTTCTGGTTGTGGTGCAGTCTGATGTTGATAAAACCAAGCAGAGTTACTATGGGGAATCGAAGCTAAACTACCTGACAACAGATGGGACTCATGAAGGGCTCGTGCCTCTTCGTAAGTCTTTATTTGTTTTCTTAGTAAAACTGCCTATGTAATTATTTTCTTGAAACTTATCTTTTGCAGTTTTGGTGCTTTATCAGGTAAAGAGGGACCTATTCATGATGTTCAATGGTCATACTCTGGTTCAGAGTTTGCTGTTGTTTACGGCTGTATCCTTCACTGTTTTCAACTTATATCATCACATTTATCACATAGGAGTATGATGGACAAACGTCCATCTTCTTATTAAGTTTGTATCCTCAAGGATCTCTGCTGGTGTTATTCAGCTGGTGGAACTTTGTAATGATTGTTCTTACTCTTTAGTAGTTAATTTGAGCTCTAGAAGGTACTAGGTTGTATGATCTCAGTTGGATCTTTGGCCTGTGATAGAAGATTAGGATGCTCAACTAATATGAAGTTAGGTAAATTGTGATTAACTCTGATATCGTTGTGTTATGGTTCAGAAGTTTCTTGTAGTGAGACTTCATTATCTACATTAGACATGTAGGCATCACTTAGTTCTCATGCATTATTGGAACTTTGTCCTTGCAACTGTTAGCTTTCATTTTGACTTTTCCTTGATCTGATCTCGTCATGCCTGCAACGGCAACCAATTTTGACAAGAAGTGCAATCCACTTCTTGAGCTGGGAACGGGCCCTTATAATACCATCAGATGGAATCCGAAGGGGAAGTGTATCCTTATGAAACATTATTTGCTATGAGTTGATACCGACTCTAGTTTTCCATTTGGTCAATAATTTTCTTTTATTACTTTCTTTATCCTTTTCAGTGATTATTAGAGTGGTTTTTTTTTTTTTTTTTTTTTTTTTTTTTTTTTTTGGGGGGGGGGATGGTTTGTTTGGATGAGAGTCAGCTGCATTGCTACCTTAATTCACTGGTTTACAATTATATGTTTGGCAGGTTTTGGTAACTTACCTGGTGACATGGTAGGCTATTTTCTTTTTCATTATTGCTTTCCTTTTTGAATTTTTTTGTTTCAGAATTATTTTTCAGCTGAAGTTACAATTTTTATATTCCCTTTTATTAGTCCTGGGGATGAAGGTTTCTTCCTCAATACCCTAATTTATCACATATTAGGTTCTATCCCTGTTGGTTATTCTTTTATTGAGGAAACCAATAGACAGGTTTTCCCTATTTATTATTCTGCCTTTTTGCTGTTCCTCATGCGTGTCTTCAATTGTTTATAACTATTCTTGCAAACTCATGTAGGCACTGCAACTTTGTATTGTCGGAAGGATCCAAGTAGGGTTTTTTGTATTCTTTTTAAAAAGAAAAAATATATTGATATGCTTCCGGTCAGGAAATCTGTTGCTTTTCTCTGAGAGTGTTGTTTGCATTTGGAAAACAGTTTTCCCATATTAGTACTTCTAGTAGTAGTTGGAAGTTGTGAGGCAATAGGGATTGGAGTCTTGGTTGGTTAGCATTTGTAGACCCAGAAGTTGGAACACCAAAATCTGTGGCTTATGATAAAGGAAAGTAAAACTTTTCAAGTTTTGCTGATTTACTGATGAGTAGAAGCAGTCTGGCCTCTGGGTTCAGGCCCCTAATGAAGTCAACTTAGTAGATTGAGAGGCATTGGGAAGAAATATGATGGCCCAAAACTTGAAGGAGGGGCAAAGTTAAATATTTTTGACATAATAAAGCCACTAATGTTATAGAATCTGCGTTATTATTGTTAAAGCTTAGAGAGCTTCAACGCAGATGGTGTAGCAAGAAGTTTGGACTGCAGAAAGCATCTCTTCTGTTAGAGACAGAAAAGCTTTCATTTAATCACTCTAGTCATCAGTTGATGCCTTATGAAGAGAGATAGATGAGGTCTTTTAGTTGATTTGATTGTTAAATTATGAACGGTACCGGAAATAGCCAATTTCTGCACACTTAGGAGGTGTTTGGTTCAGCTTTCCCAAGGGGCTTTGAGCCCTCAAAGCCCCTTGAGAAAAATATAAGGGTGTTTGGTTCGGCATTTGAAGGCTACTTGACCAAAATGCTTGCCTTTGGAATGCTGAAAGCCCAAAGCAGGTGGGGACCTGCTTTGGGCATTTCAGCATTTTCGGCATGCTGATGTAGGGAATTAGGGCCCGTTTGGTTCAACTTTGCATTTCCCCAAGTATCTTTAGAAAAATGGGCATTTTGTGAATGCTATAGTATTTGGGAACTCTTTTTATTTTTGTGCATTTCACAAAGGAGCTTTGAGCTGAAAATAAAAAGGAAAAAAAGAAAAGGAGAAAGGAGAAGGAGATGTTGAATCTGAGGAGGGGAACGTTTGGGAGGCAGCCGGAGCTGGTGGGGGAGGCGGCCAGTGGCTGTGGTGGGGAGGCGGCCGTGGGCCGTGGTGGTGGGGAGGCGGTGGGTCGCGGCCTCAGGCGGCGTCGCCTGGGTCGCGCGACCCACGCACTGCCGTCTTGTGGGTCGCGCGCCCTCAGGGCGACGCCGCCTGGGGCCGCGCTCGCCACGCACCGCCGTCGCGTGGGTCGCGCGGCCTCGGGCGACGCCGAGGCCGCGCGACACCACGCGACGGCGGTGCGTGGCGAGCAGATCAGGCGATGCTCAGCCCGTTGCGTGGGTCGCGCGACCCAGGCGACGGCGGTGCGTGGCGACGGCGGCGCTTGGCAACGGCGGTGCGTGGCGACGGCGGTGCACGGCGACCAGATCTGGCCGGCTGAGCACCGCTCAGCCCGTCGCGCTGAGGCCGCGACCCACGCGACGGCGGTGCTTGGCAACGGCGATGCGTGGGCGACCAGCTCCGGCCGGCTGAGCTCCACGACTGAGCTTCACTCTTGAAGAAATAAGTTCAACGAGGAAGACGATGAACAATAACTTTTGAAGGTATAATAGGAAAACGTAATTATCAGCGAGGGCAATATTGGAAGAAAAAAAATTCATTAATCCCCTCTTCAGCATTCCAAATGCTAGCATTCTCCCAAGTATGGCTCCAAACGCGAACCAAACGGTTGAAATTTTTCCCATAAGGCCAAAAAGCCCCTTGGGAATGCTGAACCAAACAGCCCCTTAATGAATTTTTCCCGATTGACTATTTTACCCTTAAAATTTTATTAAAAGTCCACTTTTACCCATACTAAACAAAACCCTAGCTCTTTCCACGTTTTCCTCTCTTTCTCCATCGATCGGCTCTCTTCTCGTCTCTCTGCAGCGTTCTCCATCGACGCGGCTCTCTCTGCAGCGTTCCTCTCCCTGCAACTCGCGCCACTCCATCCCGATTTGAATCCGAGCACCACTCCATCAAGGCCGAAGTTCGTCGCACGAGGGAGCGAGATCTGAGATCCGAGCAATCCGAGCACCACTCAGAGGTCCTCCTCTCGTGGATCGGCGACGGCTCTGCTTCCTGCGACGGCGACGGCGACGACGACGGCTTCACTTCCTGCGACGGCGATGGCGACAGCTTTGGCTCTCCACCCGAGGTCCAAAGGAGGCTTTGTGCGTGAATTAGGCATAACAAGGTGCTTCATCTGGGTTCGGAGCTCTCTCCTATCCTGCCATGGACTCCAGTAACGGCGCGTTGGGTTCGCTCCTTTCTTGTCTTTCGTTCTTGCTCGTCGTTTCCATTCTTGATGCAATTATGGGTGACGTCTAGCTGAATCGAGTGCTCTTTGTCTTCTCTAATTTGGGTTCCCATTCGCTTTAAGTTTTGTGGTCTCGTGCTGAAAAAGGAGGGGCTTTATTCTCGTAGCCGAATTTGGTGGGAGTCTGTAATTGAAGTTTCTATATTTTTTGGTTTAATTCCGTTGTGTGTGGACTCTGCATTATGGGTTTTTTCTTTACGAGCTTAGCTGCTTTTTCCGTCTATTGGGTCTCGCCGTTTGTGTATCTTTATGGGCAATTGTCGGTTGGTGTCTCTTAACTCTTTATCTGCTTGAATGATCCGTGTTTTGTAGTGATAATTGAACAGGGATTCTCATGTTGGGTGTTGCCCTTAGAGTGATTAGTCTTGAGGCAGCTGGTGCAAAGTCAAGCCACTATGTAAAAAATCGACCCCAACCATCTGTCCTCCTTGTTTGTTTGCAGTAGTTTGTGACATTCATTCCCTGTTTCCGCAACAAATGGTCCACCTCCTAAGCCGTGGGAAAGAGCCGGGGGTTCATCAGGTCCTGCGCCATTTAAGCCGCCATCATCTAGAAGCACTAGTGATATAGTGGAAGCTTCCGGAACAGCAAGACCTGGTGAAATTGTTTCGACTACTGATAGAACTATTCCTGTGAATGCAAATTCTATTGCCAGGCCGGTTCCCACCAGGCCATGGGAGCAACAATCCTATGGCAACAGTTATGGAGGTGCATATATACTGCTTATTTTATGTCCGTAGTTGCATGTGTTTTCATTACATTTTGATTGTGTGTGTATCTCAGCTATTGCTTTATAGAACAATATAACATAAGATGGTTCTCAGTTAATCTTTTGATAATCATTGCAGGATATAGTTCATTGGTGAGGGTTTGGGTGGTCAAAAGACTCATAACAGCCAAATCGACTCGAGGGGGAATTCGAGCCTATTTTTCTGGGATTTTTTCCCCGTCTTTTTCTTTATTTTATTTTTGTTTTATTTTATTCCCCCTTACTTCTACGTTGCTTCTTCCCTAATCATAACTATGGATTTGCTTCTTCTTTTTAATAATTCAAGTCTTTCTCGTTTTTAATTAATTAATTAATTTATATACTGCCAAAATTTAGAAGTCTCATGTCACGGCTAATAATCTTGTCCTGCAATTACCCACGGTAAAATTTGGAGCAATCGATGTTATGCTTCCTTCGCTCTTCTTTGTAAGCATGAAATAGAGGTCACAATTATGAGTGTCGATTCATGTCAATGTGGTACGTACATGATTAATTGATTGTGTCAACTTACTCGACATAAACATGAAAAATTATTGAACCGACACAACACATGTATATGATGCCAAATCAACCATGTTAACACAATACTAACTAATGAACACGGAGCTGACATAATATATCCCTTAATTTTTTATACTATCTACCGATTGCAATGATTGCCAACAAAATATCTTAAAATATATGTGAATATTCAACGAAACATCACTTATGGAACAATCTATTTCTGCTGAATGTCCTTCCTTTTTATATGTGATGCTTACTAAAAAAAAAAAAAATAACATCCACAATCGGTCGCTTTATTATTCACCAAATAAGTTCACTTTTTTTTTTGCTATATCATTTTTATCTTTTGACAATCAATAGCCAAACTTTTTATTAATATACTAGAATGATCATTAATTAACGAAAATAATTAATATTTTAATAATTAAAAAAATTATTCAAAGTTGAAAACAAACTTAAAAAAATCATTAGCCAAAAAGTGAGCTTTGCATCTTATCTATAATCAAATTATTTTAATATAATTTTTAAATAAATTTATTAATATGTATCTTTTACATTACTTTCAACATGAAAATGTAAATGTTATATAGCCATTGTTTCTTTTTTGCAATTTTAAAAATAATAAAATTAAAATACTTAATTTGGTCACATCAAAGGGCTTTTCAAATACATGTTTACCAAACAGTCTTGCATTTCCCTAAAGCGCTTTTCAATTACAGTTTACCAAACGGTCTAGTATTTTGAAAAACCCCTTTACTTCAAAGGTATTTGCATTCTCCCAAGGGCATTTTCCCAAAGCTGAACCAAACGGGCCCTTACTGTTTATTGGAGTGGCTCCCATATGAAAAAGCAACGATAGTAGCTTTCAGGATTCTATTTCCTTATTTACTTTCACTTTTAACACTAATTAATAGCGACACATTCTAACACTCCCTCTCAAGCTTGCTTGAATATATCTTCCATAGACAGCTTGCTCACTAGACGGTCAGATTGTTTTCTATTCAGTCCCTTGGTCAGAATGTCAGCAGCCTGTTCATCACTAGAAATATACGGCATACAAATCAATCCGCTATCAAGTTTTTCTTTGATGGTGTTTATGCTTTGTCCGTTCATGTAACACGGGATTATGAGCAATTGCAATTATTGCCTTATTATCGCAATACACTTTCATTGGTGTGGAACTCTGGATCCGTAGTTCATCCAAGATACCTTTAATCCACATAATTTTGTAGACACCATGTGCAATTGACCGAAACTCAGCTTTGGCATTGTTTCTTGCCACCACACTTTGCTTTTTACTCTTCCAAGTAACTAAATTTCCACCAACAAATGTGCAATAGCTTGAAGTAGATGTCCTATCCATAATGCTTCCAGCCCAATTTGCATGGGTGAACACCTCAATTTCCAGATGTCCATGTTTCTCAAACATTAGACCCTTACCAGGACTTCCCTTCAAGTAGCGTAGAATTCTGTATACTGCTTCAAAATGCCTTGGCCTTGGTGACTACATGAACTGGCTCACCATACTTATAGCAAATGTTATGTCACGTCGAGTGTGAGATAAATAAATAAGTCGACCAACAAGCCTTTGCTACCTTTCTTGGTACATCACTTCTTTAGCCTTGGCTGGTTCAAGTTTCAAATTTGGCTCCACGAGTGTTTCCGCCACTTTACGTCCTAATAAACCTGTCTCTTTGAGCAGATCAAGCATATATTTGTGTTGGTTATCAAATATGCCCTTCTTGGATCTCGTAAATTCTATTCCAAGAAAATATTTCAAGACACCCAAATCTTTAACTTCAAACTCTTCAGCCAACTTCTTTTGCAAGCTTTTCAACTCAACTTTGTCATCACCAATCAGTATTATATCATCATCATAGACAATTAGAATGCAAGCTTACCTTCCTTCGAGTGTTTAAAGAATAGAGTGTGATCCCCTTGACTTTTGTAATAGCTGAATCTTTTAACCATCTTCTCGAACCGTTCAAACCACGCTCTTGGAGATTGTTTAAGTTCATACAACGACTTTTTCAATCTGCAGACTTTGCCTTCATTTTCTACAAAACTTGGTGGCAAACTCATAAACACTTCCTCCTCCGAGTCACCATTCAAGAAGACATTCTTCACGTCTAACTGGAGTAAGGGCCAATCAAGAACAACAGCCAAAGATAGTAACATATGAACATAATTTATCTTGGCAACTGGGGCAAAGGCCTCTTGATAGTCAATTCCATAAGTCTAAGTGAACCCCTTCGCCACTAGCCTTGCTTTATACTGTTCAACACTCCCATCGAGTTTACATTTTACAGTAAATAATTTATAGTCAATAATCTTTTTTTCCTTTAGGTGGATCAACGACCAATTCCCAGATGCCATTCTTCATAAGTTCCCTCATTTCTTCCTCAATTGCCATCTTCCACTTTGGATCCTTCAAAGCTTCCTGGATATTTCTAGGAATAGATATGTGAGACAAGTTTGACACAAACGCCTTATGATGATGAGACAGCTTTTGATATGACACATGTTTTGATATAGGATGCTAAATACATGATCTAACCCCTTTTCTAAGAGCTATGGGAAGATCACAGTACTTCTTTGCTATTTGTTCGCTGTTCTTTAAATTTATTTTGATGAGGGCTAACACCGTACAAAAATAGGAACTCCTTTTCTTCAAGTAATGTTCAAATATCTGCGAAATAGCATAAATTATTTGTCGATTCGCTTAGCTTCTACTTATTTGGCAAATGAGTTGTGTTCCATGTGTCTTGGTCTAGGAATCCGTATATAACGAAGGCTAATTGCCAATAGAGCATCCTTAAACCAAATTTAACCCAACCAATTTGGGGAAACATCAACTGGAGGCTGCAAAATAAGAATCAAATTAGTTTTGGTGCAACTGTGATTTAACTATAACTATGTTGTGAACTATTGTGCATATGTTTTGTGATTTAGTTGGAAGCTATAACATCTCAAAATTTAAATGAAGCGGCTTCTCACTAGTGCTGCAACTATTTTTTTTTTTTTTTTTAAATCGAATCTGCACCTGTTGAGATGTTTTATAAGTACCCTTGAAAAGCTGCCATTACCCATTTTTGCAGCTGGAATAGCTGCGAGAAAGCTGTACCAGGTACTCCTACCGTATGAGTACTTAAGTTCGTGTCTATTCTATTGTATCTTTCAATATGTGCAGTCATTAGTATTTTTGGAGATATGTGGATCCGTTTCTTAAATCATTGGGATTTGCTTGATTTTTGCTCCCAATGTCATGACTTGAAAAAAGAGAAACCTTAAGAAGCAAACGTCTCGCGAAATTTAATAAAACATTTAAATAAATTCAAACATTATGATTCCAAGACTCTTTTTTGTGAAAATATGATATTTTTAAAAGAATTCAATCGATAAATAGTAAGGAATCAACTGATCGGTCTATCTATTTTTTTTCAACTATGATTAATGGATACTTTTCGATCATGATTCTATTTAGACGAGCATTCTATTTCCATAAGAATTGAATTCAAAAATTCCTTTCGAGTTTTAGATCTCTCAGCCCTTACGTCAGAGATTGATTACAAATTCATAAATCATCGCATGGATTTTTTTTTTTTTCTTATTTGACTGGATAGTGTATATCTGGTATGCACACAACACAAATACCATGTAACCTATCAATTAGTTTTAATTGAGCTGACGAGCTTACTAATTTAATTTGACTTTGGAAACCCAAGACCAAGTCACAAGCTCTAGTTAAGCAGACTGTAGCAAGTGTCTTCTTTACCACGTCCTAGCAATTAGGTCAAGGTAAGGCCAAAATATAATTTTATTTTTCTATTTTTAACTTGTGAGATGACGTGCATAGAAAGTGCTCTTTGTTTTCAAAAATTGCGAAAATCGGACTAACTCGAGCAATAAGGCCATTGAGATCGAGTAGTAAGCTACCAAGAAGACCCAATAAGCAAGATCTGAGTTTCTGCCGCTGCGATTGAAGTAGTTTAGGAGGCTTGATTTAGAGTACTGAAGCAGGAAGACTGGAGTTTGAGCCATGAAAAGGAAGGAGAGAAGAGAGCATGCGGGTAAGAGCTTAGCGGCAAAGAGTTTTCGATGGATAAGGGCAATTCGGAAGGATTCACAGAAGATACCAAAGAAATCAAGTGTCTTCAGATCATCTAGATTTCTGGTTTCTATGGTCAAACTTGCTCCTCTTTCGAAGAGAGAGAGTTTGAAGATGCCATTTCGAAAAGGTTGGAACGGATTTCTGGGGATGATGGGCATTTCATTCCATTCCTTCCGGGTAAAAGTTAAAATAGAAGTCTGGTCTTCTCTTGATCCAATTTATCTTGCCACTTTGAACTGGTGGGCGTGTCCTCCCCCTCTTTCTGTATGTGATGGCCCGCTGTCGGGATCTGCAGTTTCTGGGAACTTGGGAGTTACTATGGTGTACATGTTACTATGTTAGTAGAAGTTAGTAGATGTTTACTTCTAAACTTGTAGCGAAGTTTGAACTCCACTTCTGTTCTCCCGGGATTGCGAAAGAAATCAATTCTGTAACTTTGATTGAGGGCTCTCTTGAATGTAAATGCATTTACGCTGCCCGACCCAGTCAAGGGCCTCCCTTGCCCAACGCCGGCGAGGGTGCCCTCGCCAGATCTAGCGAGGGGTGCTCTCGCCGGCGTCGGGCGAGGGTGCTCTTGCCAGATCTAGCGAGGGAGGCCCTCGTCCGACGTCAACGAGGGTGCCCTCGCCAGCGTCGAGCGAGGGAGGCCCTCAACTAGGTCGAACGAGGGCCTCCCTTGCCCGACGAGGGCCACCCTCGCTTGCGTCGGGCGAGGGTGCCCTTGCCAGATCTGGCAAGGGAGGCCCTCGCCGGATGCCGGCTTCCCTCCGTCGGCTTCGCCATGGCCGGCGAAGGGAAGGAAGAAGAAGAAGAAAACAAAGAAAAAAAAAAGAAAAAAGTTTTTAAAAGTAAAAAGACCAAAACGCCCCTATGATTTAGGATAAATGTATTGCACATGAAAGTTTTGGGTTTTTTGTGTCACAAATGAAAATTTGGGGTAAATATGTCATAGTTAACAAATTTCAGGATTTTTCACGTCACAGAACAAAGTTCGGGTAAATCTATCACTCGAGGCAAATTTGGGGATTTTTGGTGGCTTTTTCCCTAAAAAAAAATTAGTAAGGATCGATACTGCTGCCTTTTCGTTTCTGCAAGCTGAGGTTTCTCCATAAACTCGGTCATCATGTACATTGAAACGCAATCATCAGATTATTCCGTTCTTTATCTTTGTAGGAAATTGAGAATGCCTATGATAACCCTCCAATTTCTCTATTATATTCTTTTTCTGAAAACAAAAAAGAACAGAATTTTGTTTTGGTAACGCCAATTAATTTTTTTTATCACCCATAATAGAAAAGTAGCTGAGAAATATGAACAAAAATAGGAAGTAGAAAAAGAAGAAGAAAAATAATAACTTCTTTTCAAATAATTTTTCTATTTCTCGAAATAGAATAATAAGCGAGAAATAGGAATAAAGTAGCAAAAAGTAGCTTGGTCCTTAGAACAATTTTTAAATATAGGACATTTTCTTTTTTTTTCTTCTCTTTCCTCACCGCTGCCACCAGCCTCAGTTGCTGTTGATCGCTGACCCCCGTTGTCAGATAGAAGAGGAGCAAGAAGAAAAAGAGAGGAAAAAAGGAAAAATGTAAAAAAATTAAATGTTACAAAGACATTTATGGATCGTACTAAATGCATTCTTATTTTTTTTTTTCTATCTTGAGAGTAGAAATTTTATATTTTTACTCAAAAATTATTCCAGACTATTTCTAAATTTTGTTTTTTTTGGTAAAAATGAAAAGAAATTATTTTTCATAACATAAATATTATCAAATGCACCGTAAAAGGACAAGAGCCCCCTCATCCTCAAATGCGATCCTCGAATGAGGCTCATCTGTTAGAAACTAGGAATATCAGATATTTTTGTTCTTGGATGAGACTAAAATATATACCAGTAGTTCTCTCTTTTTCTTCTCGGAACCCTGTGTTTTACTCTTTCAAAATAGCTTCAAGGCTTGCTTTCTATAAATTCTCTCTTTCAAAGTAGCTTCAAGGATCACCACACCAGACATCGCTTGCATATTTCTGATGTCAGCACTTCAACTGGAATGTGTCCTTTGGGTCTGAGATCAGAGTTTTTGAAAGACGGCACCTCACGTTCTAAAAGTATACCGCGATTCGTGACCACATATTGGAACACAGTCCATCTTCAGCTCAAATTCATTCAACAATATTCAGTCCTACTAGCTGAAGATAAAAACCCCTTTGGGCGGGGAGTAAAAGCTGAACATACGGAATTGGCTCCTTACAACGAAACGGAAAAAACAAAAACAATGGATGAAGTCACAATCTTTAATAACCAAATTCCGACAAGGTTTCTTGCTAATAATAAAAGGACTTCAACATGGAAAACAATCTTAACTCAAGCAAAACTCCAATCTTCTGATAATAACAAAAATGGCCTGCCGATGATGGGCAAAACGTGTTTGCCTTGTAAGTCTGTAGGTGAAGAAGCCTCGATCTTTACTTCTTAAAGCCAAATCCTGTGTTTTTGCAGAGTTTTCTTTCCAATCATCAACTGGGCATCTTTGCCTTGATATATTGTTGGTTGTTACAATCTTCCTGATGGCAACTACGACTTCTTCACCACCTCTGCATATTTTAGGTACTAAAAAGTCTCTATCTTGATGCTTGTCCTTTGACTTGATGATTCGAACTTGACTTGTGTTGGTACAACTTGCTTTCTAGTTCGCGAACCGGAGGGGTTCTCTCTGTGGAATGGACCCCCATTCGCTAACGGTCAACCCAGTGTCAAGCTCGAGAGGACTCCGTGCACAAGCACCATGTTCAGCACAGACGGGTCCAGGCTGATGGTGATAAGGTCTGACTCCGTGATTGGCGTGTATGACTGCAGCAACTTCAAGGAAATCAGGAATTTCGAGATCCCCAATTTGGCCACGGCAGCATTGTCCCCGTGCAGGACCTATCTTCAGACTTTCCAGAAATCCTCAACGCCACAGGAGAAGAATGTGATCTTGTGGAAAGTTGAGTCTGGGGAGTCTGTTTATCAGCTACTCCAGAAGAACATAACTAAAAGGACATGGTACATGATATTAGTCAGGATCATCAGTTGGTCTGATAGATTACTTATGATAGTGCGTACGCATTATATAGCATTGCACCATTAATTTTCCTCATTTATGTGCATTGCCTCTCCATATTTTCACTACTTAATGGTTTGTGTGCTCCTCTCCAGGCCCTCCATCCGATTTAGTTCTGATGAAGCAGTTGCATGTTGACTTGCAACAAATGAGATACAATTTTTTGATGGTTGTGACTTTTCAAAAGGTTTCAAATATAGGCTGAGAGTTCCTGGAATTGCTGCAGTTGAGCTCTCTAAAACTCCGGGGTCCCACGTTGCAGCATTTGTTCCAGAATCTAAGGTTTGTGTTTCATGGCCATCTTGAATTAGTAAACTTGACTAATGTGGCAACTCACGAAAAGTTCTATGACCAGGCCAGAGCAGACAACAATGTGATGAACAGTATAAGTAGCTATAATGTCTGGTTGCGTTCCTTTTTTATTAGACATTAGTTTCAAGCTGACTTTATGACCTGGAACCTATTAATAACAAACTCTTAGATTGGTTGGTTTGGTATCTGATGCTGATTCGAATAACTAGTAGAGATTTCGGTTCTTAAAGGATGACACAGGTGCTTTTGACTGCTCCTTTTGGTGTTTAATGAATACAGAGATCACTTGTATTACATGATTGCAAAGAGCATGATGACTTAGGAAGATCCATGTTTCGCACCGTGTACTGTAGAGAAAAATAGTCTTTATTTGCAGCGACCTAACGTTTAGTTTATTTTACGGTCAGTCATTACTGCTTTCAAGCATGCGGGTTTTATAATTTTGAATGGCGTTTCCTTCTTGTCTGGAGAGAAATGAGTTTGGTGCTTAAAAGTAGCCTTTTAGAAAGTTTTGTCCTTTGTTATTATATACGAATGGTCCTTTATGTATATCAAGTAACTTGACCTTGATAAGATATTTGTGGTATATAGGGTGACCCTGCCAGTGTCCAAATATTTGCGTGTAGGGAGGATCCGCAGAGTCAACCTGTTGCGCGGTGAAGTTTCTTCCGCTGCTCATCAGTGCAGCTGCACTGGAATTATGGGTCCACTGGACTTCTGGTTGTGGTGCAGTCTGATGTTGATAAAACCAACCAGAGTTACTACGGGGAATCGAAGTTAAACTACCTGACAACAGATGCGACTCATGAAGGGCTCGTGCCTCTTCGTAAGTCTTTATTTGTTTTCTTACTAAAACTGCCTATGTAATTATTTTCTTGAAACTTATCTTTTGCAGTTTTGGTGCTTTATCAGGTAAAGAGGGACCTATTCATGATGTTCAATGGTCATACTCTGGTTCAGAGTTTGCTGTTGTTTACGGCTGTATCCTTCACTGTTTTCAACTAGTATCATCACATTTATCACGTGGGAGTATGATGGACAAACGTCCATCTTCTTATTAAGTTTGTATCCTCAAGGATCTCTGCTAGTGTTATTCAGCTGGTGGAACTTTGTAATGATTGTTCTTACTCATTAGTAGTTAATTTGAGCTCTAGAAGGTACTAGGTTGTGTGATCTCAGTTGGATCTTTGGCCTGTGATAGAAGATTAGGATGCTCAACTAATATGGAGTTAGGTAAATTGTGATTAACTCTGATATCGTTGTGTTATGGTTCAGAAGTTTCTTGTAGTGAGACTTCATTATCTACATTAGACATGTAGGCATCACTTACTTCTCATGTAGACATGTAAGTTGCCTTTGTAGTGAGACTTCATTATCTACATTAGACATGTAGGCATCACTTACTTCTCATTCATTTTGACTTTTCCTTGATCTGATCTAGTCATACCTGCAAAGGCAACCATTTTTGACAAGAAGTGCAATCCACTTTTTGAGCTTGGAACGGGCCCTTATAATACCATCAGATGGAATCCGAAGGGGAAGTGTATCCTTGTGAAACATTATTTGCTATGAGTTGATACTAAATCTAGTTTTCCATTTTGGTCAATTATTTTCTTTTATTACTTTCTTTATCCTTTTCCATTATTATTAGTGGTTTTTTTGGGTTGTTTATTTTGTATTATATATTTTTTGTTTTTTCGGTTTTATTTTGGTTTTTTTTTTTTTTTTTGGGGGGGGGGGGGGGGGGGATGGTTTGTTTGGATGAGAGTCAGCTGCATTGCTACCTTAATGTTGTGACCTTAATTCACTGGTTTACAGTTATATGTTTGGCAGGTTTACCTGGTGACATGGTAGGCTAGTTCCTTTTTCACTATTACTTTCCTTTTCGAACTTTTTTGTTTCAGAATTATTTTTCAGCTGAAGTGACAATTTCGTATATTCTCTTTTATTAGTACTGGGGATGAAGGTTTCTTCCTCAACACCTTAATTTTAGGTTCTATCCCTATTGGTTGTTCTTTTATTGAGGAAACCAATAGACAGGTTTTCCTTATTTATTGTTCTGCCCTTTTGCCGTTACTCATGTGTGTCTTCAATTGTTTACAACTATGCTTGCAAATTCATGTAAGCATTGCAAGAGGCAGGGCAAAAGTCTAAGAGTGAGTGTAGAGTAGGAATAGAGTAGGACTGACCAAAAAAAAGAAAAAATGTAGGCACTGCGGCTTTATATTGTCGGAAGGATCCAAGTATGGTCTTTTGTTTTCATTTTAAAAATAAAAAATATGTTGATATGCTCGTTTAGGGAAGGTTAGGAAATCTGTTGCTTTTCTGTAAGAGCATCGTTTGCATTTGGAAAACAGTTTTCCCACATTAGTACTTCTAATAGTGTGTGAGGTTATTGGGATTGGACTCTTCGTTGGTTAGTATTTGTAGACCCTGAAGTTGGAACACCATAATATATGTATCATGATAAAGGAAAGTAAAGCTTTAAAGTTCTGCTGATTTACTGATGAGTAGAAGCTAGTCTTGCCCTGCGCTCTGGCCCCTAATGAAGTCAACTTAGTAGATTGAGAGCATTTGGAAGAAATATGATGGCCGAAAACTTGAAGGAGGGGCAAAGTTTAATATTTTTGACATAACTGAGCCAATAATGTTATAGAATCTGCGTTATTATTGTTAAAGCTTAGAGGGCTTCAACGCAGATAGTGTAGCAAGAAATTTGGGATGCAGGAAGCATCTCTTCTGTTAGAGCAAGAGAAGCTTTCATTTAATCACTCTCGTCATCAGTTGATTCCATCTGAAGAGAGATAGATGAGGCCTTTTACTATTTTAATTTGATGGTTATGTTATGAATGGTACTGGAAATAACCAATGTCAGCACACTTATTATTTATTGAAGTTTCTTCATTGTTAATGACTTTGTATCCCATATAAAAAAGCAGTGATAGTAGCTTTCTGATTTTATTTTCTCCATTTATTTTCACTTTAACGTAGCTCCTACAACTTTGGTCTGTGTCCAATTAAGCAGGCTTCCTCATCATAATTAGTTACTTTTTTGAATTTCTAGGCATTTTGGGATTACAGGGAGAAGAAACAGCTGGGAACAACAAAAGCTGAATGCTCTGTGACCAGTGAGTGGTCTCCAAATGGCTGCTATTTCATAACTGCCACAACAACTCCAAGACTACAAATTGACAATTGGTATGTTGGTTCTTTATATCTAGATGTTGTGTCATCAACAGATCAGTCGACTTACTATGTGGGTACAACATGATATTAATTTGTCCTCTTGGTCTTATGGGAATAAGTTCTGTTGTAGTTGGTAAGAACTTTTGATAGCTTTAGTAGTTGAATAAATGGTGGGATTATCATTGATAGCAAGTTAAAAGTTGTATAATTTTATTCTAAAGAACCATTCATAGTTCAAACAAGGTCTCTTTGGCAAATCTTTTTCTTTGAGCAAACGGTTCAATTCAATGCAGGTTTTGATTCTTATACCTTCTACCTCTGGTATTAGTGTCGGTCAAACTACTTGATAGTTAAAAATATTCTTGCTCATTCTGCATTTTGGATTGTCCTAGGAGAGATGTGAGACATTATCTAGTGCCTAACGATACGATAATCCATTAAGCTCCACTTTGTAATGTGCTGCTAGTTTTGGTGAGATAGTGTCATGGGAATGTACTTTTTGTCTTTTGATTGATTTGTCTTTCTTGTGGTAGTATTAAAATTTTCCACAACGGATCGCTATTCTTTAAGAAGATGTTTGACAAGTTATACCAGGTTAGCCTTCTCTGCATTATCTCGTATGAATTGTACTAAATCGGCCCAATCCTTGGTGGAATAGAAATGGCTAACAACTTGCACAGGCTGAATGGAAACCAGAATCACCCGAGAAATTTTGTGAAGTTGCTGAACTGATAAAGTCTGTTGACTCTCTAAAGGTGGAAGAACGAAAACCACAAGGTGTTGATTTGTTTTGGTAATCAGAGAGTGCTAAAGAAGACACTCCTTTCTAGAGCTATGTATATTTTAGGATCTGCTGAAGAACTTTTGCCACTTAAACAGGACAAACAGCAAAATCATCTCAAAATTCTGCATAGGTAACTTCTACCAACATGCCTGCGCAGAAACCTGCTGCCTATCGTCCACCACAAGCTAAGAATGCAGCTGCTGTCCAGGCAGAGGTGATGATCAAATAATTATAACATGTTCAATCTATACCATAGCAATGTGGGATGCTTGCCTGATAATTGGTTTTTCTATTAGTCCAGTAATAGCATTGTCTGAACTAGTTGGCTGTTTATATGGAACATTTAGGTGGAATTCGCTTCAAAACTTAGAAATTGTTCTTTGAGGCTTTCACTTTTGTTATTCTGGCTCATGGTCTGGCTGTAGTTCCACAAGATGGTTGTTCGACTCTAATGGTTCTCCCTTATTTGAATTATCTGCAGTGAGATGTTCCAACGCTATAAGAGATTATCTCCATTTCTATCCGGAAAAAGCGAAACGAAACTTTGTGGAACTCATGTGGGATTTGTTACATTTAAACTCAAGATTGAAAGGCATAAGATGGGCAAGGCTATTGCACATGTTTTGCTATTACTAGCACTGTATGATTTTATATCCTTTCTTATGCTCAATTTGACTGCTAGACATTTTTGGCTCATGTAAAAAATGCCTAGCCTTGCTACCTCTATTTTAGCTACAGTTGAAGCCATCATAGTCCTCTCCATGTCAGATTGGCTGTTAATTTGATATAGCACGAAATGTTTATCATGTGGTTGCAGTCAGCTGAGACATTATGAAGGAATTAAAACCAAAGTGCAATCTTCTTGTTCTTGTTCTACTCTTCCCCTATTGAAGTCAAGTGTGGAACTCAGTAGTTCTACTTCTTCCTATAATTTTTTTTTTTTTTTTCGCCAGGGGGTGGGGGGAGGGGGAAGTGATAGGGGGTGATTGTACTGTTTGATTTTAACATTTTGTTTATGAGAGTCTAATTTCCTTTGCTTGCGTTGTGCAGCTGTTTGGAGAGAGTGTTAAATGCAAATTGCGTAATTCCAAGATCTCAATAACCAGAACAAGAACATACATAATTGAGTAGAAAGATTAATGCACCTGGGATCCATTGTTCTTGAAGTGGAAGCGGAAACACAATGTTCCACGCGCAAGTCCTTCTCTTCTATTGCCCTCCATATCATTGGCTCAATGAGGCGGCCCCCCTCACGTTTAGCGTTAGGTAAATGCCCTTTAGGTGAGGATACATGTGAGAATTAGGGTTATAGGAGAGACTTGAGCACTTGGGATCCATTGTTCTTGAAGTGGAAGTGGAAACACAATGTTCAACGTGCAAGTCCTTCTCCTCTGTTGCCCTTTGTATCACTGGCTCAATGAGGTGGCGCCATCTCACGTTTAGCGTTAGGTAAACGCCCCTTAGGTGAGGATACATGTGAGAATTAGGGTTAGATGAGAGACTTGAACATTATTTATAGAGTTTCCAGCCAGTCCCTCTCATTACGAGCTAGGCTCAACTCGGCCCACACTAGCTAGCCCATATTAGACTAATTAAGAAACATTCTATCTCACCTTAGACCAACCCTGTTTTACAGTAACCGTAAAAACAGTAAATTACAATATCAATTAACTTAGTCCAAATCAGGAAAACTCTTACATTCTCTCACTTGGACTATATTAATTGAAATCGTATTGTATGTGCGTACATTTGGTCTAGAGATAATTCTTAATAGTCAATCATATCCCATAAAGTCTTAAACACCGAATTATGGCGGTAACTGCATGTATACACACAGAGCCTTCCATGGTCACAAATGATCTCAACTTTATTGATATTGATTCAATATGGTAGTGTGTCAAATGGATAACATCTCTCATAGAGAGACCTCATTTGTCAGTCACCATTCTCTTACCTTAGGTGTCACAAAAAAACTTGTGTCACTAGAGAATGCTTTATGGTTCCAATGAACTCACATATGTCTTGTCCTTATGGTTAACCTTTTTTTTTTTTATGTATCACAAGACATATGCACAAGGCTAATAACCGGATGCCCGGATGCCCCTAGCCTTCACTCAAGGTTTATACAATCCCTTGAGACTTTATCAATATGTATTCAACATAATAACAACACATTTAAAATATTTTATTGAATGCAAATGTTGATACATATCAAACCGTTACAAAGTGTAACGAACCACAGATGTGAACTTTATCAGAGTAAAGCCAAAATAGCTTCCACTAAATAACAGTATATGAAGATACTCCTAGGCCCATGTTAACGATATGTTACTAAAATACACATGGGCGTAGGCCTTTAGTTAGTGGATCTGCAACCATATCATCTATGAAAATATGTTATATTATAAGTCACGTTTCTGTACCGTTTCTTTATGGTCAAAAATATCTGACCACCATATATTTAGACCCCTTGATACCTCTGTAGTAAATAAATAATATTATAAATTTGTTATCTCAATACAACCGTATGGGTCTATCCATCAAGTTAAAACGATCAATTTCGTCATGAGGTTTTGGAGCCTAATAGCCCAAGTAACAACCTAAAAGAATGTTACTAATACTGCTTACATAGTAGAAGATGACATAAAACTTTATTTACTGCACTTACTGTTAACATAAATATGTATTCTGTTATTAATTGCATGTTATCAGAACAGCTAGCAAAGTTTACATCTAAATACCCTACTAACTGCAAGAATTGAACATGGCTATAAATTAGCATATAATCTCTTGTCTTCTTTAAGTACCTTAAAACCTTTTTGACAGCAACCCAGTAATCATATCCTGGATTTGACCGATATCTGCCTAGAAGTCACGTCACAAAGACAACATTTAGTCTAGTGCAAATTCAAGCATATATTATACTTTTAAGTGCACTGACACAAGGTACACCATTTAATTAGATTTTCTCAATATCTAAATAAGGACAATGTGATAGATTTAGTACATCACCCTTAACAACAAGAGCAATTCCTGGCTTGCAATGATGTATATTGAATATTTCCAATATATAATCAGCAAATGTCCTCCGAGAAAATCTAATATAATATGGCAAAAACAATCCTTACAGACCTTAGTACAAATGATATAAGATATCTTAAGGTCACAACTTGTAAACAAAACATCATGTACATAAAGTATGAAAAAAAAAAAATTTCCTCCCACGACCTTGCAATATATTGAATTACTATGTTCTCAATTGAACAAAATAATAACACTATGAAACTTTAATAATATTGTCTGGAAACTTGCTTAAGACCATGAATTAGAACTTTTCGGTCTACATACAAGTTTACTTAAATCTGCTACAAAATCATCCAGTTGCACAATATAGATTTTGTATCTATTTGGCGTAACTCCATATCAAAATAAATTATTGATGCCGCATTCACTCGAAAGAATCTTTAAAAAATATTAGAAAGAAATATTTATTTATTTACTATAAACAATCTATCCATCTTTCAGAGTGAAAACTTTAGTTACCAATTTGGCTTTAAATTCCACAATCTTTCTTTGAAATTATTTTAATTTTGTACGTTAATTTGCAACTAATAAACTTATAATCTTTAAGCAAGTAAGTTAGTTTCCAAACACTATGATGTTTCATAGATTGTATATCACCTTTTAAGACATCTAATCACATACTTGATTGAGAATAAGAAACGGCATTTATAAATATGTCATTACATCAACCATATAGTGGATATTGTAATCATGCTATCATAAATAGACTATATAGTCTGATGGTATAACTGATCGTCTTTCCTTAACAAATCTCCTTAATAAAGCTGCAACCACTTCATTATGTACTTGAGAGGTTTAAGAAATTTCATTATAAATTATATCAAGAATAGTACCTTGAACCTCAACAAGTTTAGTCTATGGTACAGGAGATTCCATAATTATTTGTATAGGTAAAGACAAAAACATAGTAACCTCCATCATACTATTATCTTTAATAATCTGAGAGCAGCTATCATCTACAATTACATCAATATTTAGAAATTTTAGAGTATGTGATTCCATAATTCTTGTACCTTCTTTAGGGTCTTAAAATCAATACCCTTTTGAACAATCTAGGTAAGATACAAAATAATTTCGAGTGAATCTTTTGTCAGGATTTTCAGGCATAATAATTAAGTTACCACCCCAGAATCTACCAAGTATTTGACAAATGACCCTTTAAGCTATTTCGCATTGTCATACTTACCAAAATACTCACGGCCACTCGGTAATTTTCCTTAAATAGAAAACTTTTTGAAAACAACCTTTTAATCATATACGAAATGTATATGTTATTAGGACTTAAATACAATCTTTGCAGATATGTCCTAATTTCAATATTAGATAATACATAATTTCAAACAACTAAGGCTTCCATCATCTTATAGCAGTGCAGTCTGCAGGCAAAGCTCTTTTCAAGTGTTCTAGAATGGAACGGTTCATAGACAATAAGCAAATTCAATTGCTCTTTTCTCAAGCAACAAATCATATGTCCACAACTTAAAATTTGAAGCAGTAAAAACCTCAATGATGATGGAATTACCATTTACAGAAAAGGTGACTGAAAAACAAGCAATATATAATTAGCATCATGTGAGCATTGTGTAACTTGACGTATAAGTACACATCCAGAGAGTTACATGCAAAATCACATAATCACCTTTGGGCAGAATACATGACATGCAATTGTACACTCCCCACATGATAAGGGTTATGAGAATATGTTCCAATTTTCCGTGAATTCATCACCTTTGGGCATATGAATCACTAGAATCGATCACTCCTCCACCACACTATCATGTATCCCTCTATAAACTAATACACAATAATCTCATTTGGGAGTATGATTACGCATTAGACTGGGAGACATCCCAATTATCATACGAGACCGAAATTTCTCAAACACAATCAAGCGTGCCACTTTGACGGTCACTACTCAATTGAATCATTGAAATTCTCTCATACCAGGGATATAAGCTTTACTTCTCACATACACCATATATATACGATTTTAACTTTAGTGATAGGGGCATCATATCACAAAAATCACATATCATGCTAATTACATTGCTTTATTCATTAAAAAATTAATCATATATATATATATATATATATATATATATATATAGCGAACCCGAAAGACAGATTCCAATGAAATCATTGATCACAAGTAACACAAGAAACTTCTCATAATAGAGAATAAAACATCTCTTATGCACCCCAATTACATATTACCAGAACAACATAAAAAGAATGCTGATCTATAATATCTTTCACAAATTAACATCAATATCAATACAGGATACTCCAGATTGACAAGCTTGATAATTAATCAACTATTACTCATGAGTTTCATACAGCAAAACATGACTCCAAGACCAACAACTGATTTATTAGCCAAAGTAACAAATTATCATTGTAATCAATCAGTGGCCTATTAATTGAGTCAAACCAGAGAACAAAATATCTAAAAATTCAACAGTAGATATTATTGCTCTGCATAAATATTTTCATACACCCTTACCATAAAAAATATTCAACTTGATAGACATTAACAAGTGACCAGATGAGTTCATGTACAATATGCAGTAACTTAATTGACATGCATTACCCACATTTAGCAGATGTGTTAATCAGTACATCAGTTTGGTCATGAGACATTAAGTCGTCTATCATTCAAAGATTATCAGTGTGTAAAGGAGTATACTTGAGTAACAAAAATTTCATAATCTTGATTGTTTCTTATCAGCTCAATACATAGCTCAAATACAATTTCATACGAATTGTATCTCATTAAGCTAGCTTCAGTTCACAATAAAGTTTAACCCATCACCTGTATTTCCAAAATCACAGAAAATACAAGAAAGATACGCAAAAATACACGTATTTAGGATTTCATATGCAATTTTACATCAATAAAACCACTAAACATATAAAATAAATATACCACAAGATAGGAAATCACCATACGAGTCCAACGCCGCCAACCACATGCCAAAATAATCCCCCACGTGCTCGCACGCGCCGCCTGAGTGCGCGGCGCGTGGGGCTCATGTGCGGCGCGCGTTCGATGCCCAGGCGGCTCGTGGCCGCGCGTGGGGGCGTGTGCGGAATCCCTCGTCGACGTGCCGTCGACCCTCTTGCTCGTCTCGACTCCCCAATCCAAATTTGTGATTTAATTTAATTTAATTTTTATTGAACAAAAAGTCTCAAAAATCACAAATTATGGCAAGATCGGTACCAGTTAGGGCTCATCCATACAAATTAGGGTAGATCCGTACAAATTATGGTAAATCCGTACAAATTAGGGCAAAACCAATTGCGTTAGAGTTATAGGGTTATGGTTGTTCTGATACCACATGTTAGATGCAAATTGCGTAATCCCAAGATCTCCATAACCAGAACAAGAACATGCATAATTGAGTAGAAAGATTAACGCACCTAGGATCCATTGTTTTTGAAGTGGAAGCGGAAATACAATGTTCCACGCGCAAGTCCTTCTCCTCTATTGCCTTCCGTATCACTGGCTCAATGAGGCGGCTCCCCTCACGTTTAGCGTTAGGTAAACGCCCCTTAGGTGAGGATACATGTGAGAATTAGGGTTAGAGGAGAGACTTGAGCACTATTTATAGAGATTTCAGCCAATCCCTCTCATTACGGGCCAGGCTCAACTCGGCCCACACTAGCCAGCCCATATTAGACTAATTAAGAAACATTCTATCTCACCTTAGACCAACCCTATTTTATGCTAACCGTAAAAATAGTAAATTAATATATCAATTAATTTAGTCAACATCAGGAAAACTCTTACAGAGAGTTCTTTGGAGTAAGTTTTCTGTTACATGTTTCATTCATTGCTACGTCGTCCTTTAACTAATTCTGGCCCCTAACTCACAATGCTGGTTGATATTTGATAACAGAACACTGAGCAAGAATGCTCTGAGAAACAAGAAGAAAAGGGAGAAACAAAGAGAGAAAAAAGCTGCGGAGGCTGGTTCTGCCCCGAGCGATTCCTGATATTATAACTAGTGTCAGTTCCATGTCTAGAATCTTGGTCACTGATTTAATTTCCCTCACATAACAAAGCGGCCATAGGGAAAAGCAGCAGCGGAGTGCCTTCTGGCATTTCCCTTGGAGTGGAGCGACTCCAGTGATGCTGGAATATTAGCCTTTTGAGTGAAGATTGGAAGACATACTTTTGAGGGGACGATTAGAATACTTCTTTGCTCTCTATTTACTGTTCTTTAAATTCTTTGGGATGAGGGGTACCATTGTATGAAACTAGGAACTTCTTTTTTCAAATAACGTTCGAATTTCAGCAGTACCTTATCTTTGAAATAGCAAAAAAATTTACGATCACTTAGCATCTACTGATTTGGCAAATGAGTCTTGTTCCTTTGTTTCTTGGTCTATAAATCTATATATGACGAAAGCTATTGCAGAGAGAGCATTCTCAGAGCTTGGGTGCTATATTTTGCCAATCTGCTTGGTTGGAAATGTTGGGTGGGTTCCTCTCTCGCCGAGGCACCTCCTCTATTACCCCTTCATTATTTCACTATTTAATTGTAAATTCTTATATTAAAGAAATGATATTCAGTTTAACAAATAATTTAATATCGGTGGGAGACAAACCATTATTTTGAAGTTAGCGTACTCAATCAAGATACAATCAGCCTGTTCAAAAAAAAAAAAAATCAAGGAAAAAAAATCAAGGTACAATCAGGAGTACATGGAATATATAGGTTAGACCATAATTGCTCCAAATTAAATTATCACTCATATTTTCATTTGTGCGGCCCAATTTTCTTAAAAAGCTCCAAAGTTGACAAATTTCTAGCGAGCGGCATTCTCTGGAGTAGGGAAAATTTGGTGTTTAATTTCACTTCAACCAATGTAAAGCGTTACCTTGCATTTGATATTCTTACGTTGCAGCAAAGTGAGAATCTTCTTTAGCTCCATTTGGTCCAACTTATGTTTTTGAAAAAATGTAAATATCTTTAAGTTAAAGAAAATTTCTAAAATGCAAATAATATTTAAGAAATTATAATTTTAAAATACATTGGAAAATGATTTTAACTTAAATGTCGTTTAGTAAACATTATATTTTGTAAACGAATTTTCCTAATTTTTTAAAAAAAATTTAAAATATTTCCTTATGGAGGTCCATCGTCGTTGGCCAAAATAGTCATTGGACAGCCTCATTCTCAGACAGCCACGTTTAAGGTCGCACAACTCATGCCAACGATTGCCTAGTTCAAGCAATTTAGGCGATGCCTAAAGGTCCTGCAAGCTCAGGCAATGATCGCTGCTGTGCTCTTGCTTGGTGGTCATAGACCTCCGTTTGGCTTCTCCGAGCGAAGCATGGAGAAGATGAACAGTAAGGACGAGATTAAGACTTATTTTCAAGAATGCTACTTTCTAAAGGACCTCCAAACCTTTGAATCCACAAATTAAATGCTTTTCTTGCTCTTTTACAAGGAGAGAAGAGAGATAAAAATGAAGCACAAAAAGAAAAATATTTGCACCGCCAAAATCCATCATGCTGTATATGCCTCTTGGTCACAACTTGGGCATATCTTCTGTACAAATGTGGCAAACAAGATGGGTTCTGATCTATATAGCACCGACATAGATACACGACACGCGATACAATACAACATGACACGTTGATACATCATTTCTTAAAAATAGAAAATTTCGATACGTTCCGATACGTTATATATTAAATATATTTTTATATATAAATACATAAATAATAATAATAATAATAACAATAACAATAATAATAATAATAATAATAATAATAATAATAATAATAATAATAATAATAATAATAATAATAATAATAATAAATAGCCTAGAATTAATTTACACGAAAAATATTAAATAATATCATTCATTATTTTAATTTGTTACAATAATACATAAAACTTAAAGGAAAAAAACATTGTTTAAAGAAAAATGTTGAAATGATCTTTTTAAATTTATTTATTTATCATATATAGCATTTTTATTACTTCTTTTATTACTTATTTTTTTGTATATTTATATTTTGACCTCACAAGTATTAGAAATTTTTAAAATTGACCTGTGCATGGAATCGCATGTTGGAATTTTGGACTTGCGTGTCGGAGTGTGTTGGAGAGAGTTGATCACGTGTTGGATTTTTTAACACTCGTTGACCGCGTGTCGGGACGTGTCGGACTGTCGGACACGACACAAAGGCTCCCGGAGAATGTCAGTGCTACATAGGTTCTGATTATCAACACATGTCTAAGTAGGGCTCGAGTAATTAGACAATTTTGAATTCTCTCATCTCTCTCTCTCCCCTGCGGGCTCTCTCTCCCCTCTCCTCTCGCTGAACTCTCTCTCTCTTTGTTGCCCTCTCTCTCTCCCACCAAGCCCTCGGCCGACCGACGAACTTCACGATGATGGAGGTAACCTTTCGAGGGGGAGGTGGAGGCCGCACGATGGTTCGTTGGATAAGGGCTTAGTTTGACTCGGAGGGAGAGAGAGAGGGCATAGTCGGAACCTCTCCAGAGAACCCGCTGTGCAGCAGGTTTAGCATCCCGGAGAGGCTCCCAAACTCCACGAGCGCTTCGGGGAGTGACCCATTGAGTGAGTTGGAGAGACAGGTCCAAGTGGGCGAGGTTACGGAGGTTCTTTTGATCTGGGTCGGGATCAGACGGGAGAGCGAGTTTCCAGAGAGGTCGAGAGGAGTGAGGTCGCACTGAAGAGGCGGGAGGAGATGGGCTTGGAGGAGTCATTGCCAGCGAGGTTGAGCCGTCTAAGCGAGCCGAGGAGGCCAAGCTCGGAGGGGATGTAGCCGGAGAGGTTCTTGCTAGCGAGGAAGAGGGAGGCAATTCAGTCGCGAGTACAAGTGATGCCAGAGCCGAAGAGGCGACGTGGTGGTTCGTTGGTTAGAGAGAGCTCGGTGGAAGAGAGAGGAGGTGGCGAAGAAAGAGAGAGAGAGAGAGAGAGAGAGAGAGAGAGAGAGAGAGAGAGTGTGCAGAGTGAGGGGAGAGATGAGAGGACGCTCAGTTCAAAGTTTGGCCTCATGGTTTGGGCCCACACGGGAATCACCGCTTGTTGTTGCCCTTTGTACTTTCCACGCTGATGTTTCGTAACATGGACAGACCTTTGAATCCAGTTCCTGATTGGTCCAGTTCCCATCTCAGAACCGGGAAACTGATCGGACCGAAAAAAGCATAAACCGAGAATCGACCGGAGGAACCGGTTCGATTCAGTTCCCGGATGGTCCAACTGAGCCAACCAACTTTTATGCGAAAATTCTTCGAACTACTTGAGCAAGCATTAACCCACCCCTTACTCATTTACCTTTCCCCATCGCTTTCGCTAGAAGGCCAAATTATATACTAGTACCCCTGTTTGGCTTCATTTTTATTGGTAATCTTTCAAATGCTCTTTGAGTAATTGTTCAATGTGGGATTCTTGAAGGCTTAGAGTAGACACTTGTATGAGGGGGTAGCGAGAGAGAGAGAGAGAGAGGGTATTTTCAGTAGTGTGAATGTTCATATTCTGGGCAAGTTAATAAAAATTCTAGTAATTAAAAAGTGGGAACTCTTAGGAATGGAGACGCACACGACATGTAGCTGGGGAGTCTCGAAACCATTTCTTATATTTTTTTTAAATCGAGTCTTAGCAGGACCATAAGATCACCGAGGCAGCATTGAGGGCCACATAAATCGGCACCAGGCTATACAAGAAGATTAATAAGATCACTAATAAGATCACCGAGGCAGTACCGAGGGCCACATAAATCATCACCGGGCTATACAAGAAGATTAATAAGATCACTAATAAGATCACCGAGGCAGCAGCCCCACATAAATCAGCATCGGGCTATACAAGAAGATTAATAAGATCAACGCACCATCGGCTATACAAGAAGATTAAAATCAGAAACCCAGGCGCCTAGGAGTAAAATAATGGTCAGGAGAAAGCCAAGCATTTCGGCCACCGATCTGATTCCTCTCATTCTTAAGCTATCACGCAGTTTGCCTCCAATAGCAGCTAAAAACCCAATCGAATAAACAATTGCAATGATAGGAATTAGTGCGTCGTTAATAGGAGAAGTGTTGCTCGTCTTCAGAACCACAAGAGCAAAACTTCCCTGAACGATCACATCCCACAATGAATCTCCTAGGATCGTCCATTTCGGCCTATTGTGAAGTTGTTGTGTTCGATCCAAGGGTTGCACGTAGCCTTCCACGCACATTTCTCCCTCCTTAAGAATATCGATAACGGTATGTTCAACATTCTCATGGGCTACAAATGCATGGTGCTGTCTGTGGAGAAACGTTTCTTCTGAAAAAGACAAGTGAGTCCTTCAATTAGAATCCAATTCTAATAATAATGAAAGAAACTGAAGAACGAATGGGCACCTTATATTATATGCTTTACCTCTGCCATCCTAGGTCCTGATGAGCTTTTCATCGATTGGGGGTGGCTGAACTTGCGTATGCTTGGTGTTGGGAATAACTGATTCCCTAAAACTGATTCGTTACACAATCAAACCCTTAAAACGAATGCGGAAGACGAGCCCAGGAATCACATGTATCACCAATCAAAGATACACCACGGAATCGAGCCTACCTTATTGTCCACAAATTAAACACCAACGTTGAAGTTTGAGGAAGAATCCTGATCCCGTTCTACCGAGCAGCGTGCTATTGCTATTAGGGGGAGAAAACTCTGAAAAAGACGTACGTTCTTTTTTCTTGGAACGTTCTGTTGTCTTACGTTGTCTGGAGGGGGAGAAAGCATCTTCACGTACATATTCCAAAAGGTATGTTCGTTTTCCTTTTTACTTCTCCTCGAAGCATCTCTCATCCAAAGAACGCATCTCTTCAACGTAAAAACGTTCCCCCAAAAGACACAACCCTTCCTCCATGGGCCCTTAACCTGCGGGCCAAGTTCTTAGGCCCAACATGGGCGGACGGGCCTACTTAGGCCCATCATCACAATTAAAAAACCCATCATCTCCCACTCGTACATGGTGGGCTGAATATGATTCTCTTTACCTTTCTACAACATTTATACTGGTGAATAATCCGTGCAACCAGCATACTTTGAGAGCTCGTTGCTATACATCTGTTAGGAATATATAGAAGCTCATAATTGGCATCACACTATGAGTAGATTTAGCATGTAGTACCCTAGATCGATCGATCACATTTATATTTCTCTTAATCTCTCTTTAAACAATGATATATTGTATTTACAATTATGATTATCCCAAAGACAACCATAATTGGTCAATCAGTAAATACAAAACTTAGAATGTGATTCTCCAAATTCGATCTTCCTCTTTCTTTCAAACTCTCAATTTCAGTTCAACTTGTTTTTTTAAGAAATGTTCCATTAGATCGAATATATTCATGATTATTGGCAACATCCTAAGATAGCAAACACTAAGTAGAAATCTTGAGAATAAATAAAAGTCATGAGGGTACTAAAAATTGAGGAAATATTTTTCCCAAGAGTCTCACACGGTATAAAAGTTGAGATCAAACTTTTGCCACTCTTATTGGTCGTCTCATGCATACGTAGTATGAAATACGTATTACAGTATTAAATAATTTCCCATGGAGCGTATGTCTACACCATTAATACCGTATAGATAATAGTTTAGATATACATAATGTTTAATTTGACTTCACATATCTACTCATTTACATAATTTATCAAAACTTACATCTAGCATCATAGATAAATAAAGTAAAATATGTAGGTTATTTTACTTTTGGACATAGTAAATATTACGTCCTCCTCTTAACACTCAGTTAAAGTGACATTTGTATTTTAAGTTTGATCTCTCAATCATCACCTAGATAATAAGCTAAAAAAAAAAAAAACCGTCTCATCTTTATTTGTCATATAATAAATAGAGTTGATTACCTGTGTAAGTGAGTTAATCTTTTATCTATCCGACATACTTTCTCAACTTAATATAATGCACTAAGCATTAAGATGCATAAATGTCAAATAAAGATTCATTTAATTAGAGAAATTACAATATTCAGTACATCAGCCTTTACATAATCTTAGAGATTTTACATTACCACAAAACACATTTCTAAATATTGACTTTGTCATATGATCTGTTATCATTCTATGCGTAGATATGTACTATAAGTTCACATTTTTTCGTGCAATTATATCATTGACAAAATTATACTTTGTATTTATATGTTTAGTCTTGTCATAATATTTTGAATCTTTGGTGTATGCTATAACTGCTTGGCTATCACAGTTAATCAATAATGGATTTGCAGCATTTTCAATAACACATAAATGATCTAAAAATCTCTTAAGCCAAACACCTTTTTGTACTGCTACTGATAATGCCACAAACTTAGCTTCCATCGTTGACAAGACTATACACGTTTGTTTCTTACTGCTCCAAGGTATGTCACCATTGTTCAATAAGAAAGCAAAACCAAATGTAGATTTCTTTTCATCTAAATCTTCTCCCCAATCAGCATATGAATAGCCTTCAAATTGCAGATCATTTCTTTGGTAATTCAGCTTGTAATCAGCAATTCCCTTTAGATACCTCAGTATTCTTTTAACGGCTTTCCAATGTGCTTGACATGGATTGGATTGGTATCTATTCACCATTCAAACTGCAAAATATATGTCAAGTCTTGTACATATCATAGCGTACATTAAACTTCCAACAGCACTAGCATAAGGAACATGTTTCATTTGTTCCTTCTCTTGTGGAGTTCTTGGATACAGTTTATGACTCAATTCTTCACTTTTTACAATAGGAGTATCAATGGATTTACAATATTGCATACAAATTTGTTCAAGAACCTTATTTATGTATGTTTCTAAATATTTTTGACATCGATCGGATCGTAATACTTTTATTTTCTTGTTTAATTGATTTTTTACCAAGTTCATAAACCTTTTGAAACAACTCAATACTTCAAATTTATGAGAAATCAAATAGACATATCCGAATCGAGTATAATCATCTATAAATGTGATGAAATAAATAGTCTCATGCATTCCTCTCACATTCATCGGACCATAGACATCAGAATGGATTAATTGCAAATGGCATTCAGCTCTTTTACATTTTCCAAATTGTTTTCTTATCATTTTCCCTGTTAGGCAATGCTCACATATGAGCAAATCAACTTTTTCAATATTGCATAATAAGTACTATTTGGCTAGTCTATTCATACGTTGTTGGCCAATATGACCAAGTCTAACATGCCACACACTTACATCATTATCATATGAATTAGTAGACGTGAAGATGAAATAACAAACATTGGTATTACTATAATCAATATTTAATACAATAAAACCATCTAGAAAATAACCACAACAATAATAATTTATATCCAAATACAAATTCACACCACTATTATGGAAGTTCATATTAAAATCAAGTTTAACCAACATTAAAACAGACACTAAATTTCAACGAATCTCCATAGCATACAACACATTATGTAGGAACAAAGTGCGTCTACAATGCATGTTCAATTGACAGATGCCAATTCCTTTTACTTCTGCTTTGGAGTTGTTTCCTATATAGATCCACTTAGTTCCAGTCGGTACTCATTGGAATTCCACGAAGGATTGTCTATCCTTCGCTACGTGGTATGTCGCTTATAAATCTACAGTTCACAAAGGATTAGATTTAGTTAAGAATACATAATTTGACACATAAGCAAAATTCTCAAAAGTACATGGGGTGTATACCTTCTTTGGCTCGCGACAATCACGAGCATAGTGACCCTTCTTGTCACAATTGTAACACTTCACCATTGCCAGTTTCTTTATTCGATAACGCTTTCCTCTTTCATGTTGATCAAGTTTTGGTTTCTTCCTTGAAGAACTTGCTCTCTTACCTTTCCTCTTATCGAACCAGTTAGGATGTTTGTACTTGGAGCTCAAAGCTCCATGTGAGCTGGAATTGGCATGATAAATTTCAGTTTCCGGCTTAGCTGCCAAGAGGTGGTCCTCTTCCAGCTCAAGATGACGCACAACATCCTCAAAAGTTTTGATATTTTCATTATGGGTTAGGTGCACCTTCATATGCTCCTAACTATGAGGCAAGGAACGGATTACTACTTGCACTTGCTGCTCATCAGTTATGATAGCATCTTTTAACTCATTAATCATGTTTGACATCTTTCTAAGGTGTTGTTTCATGATCTGACCATGAAGTTTCTTGTAAGAGTTAAACCTAATAGTGAGCTGTCTTAGTTTGGTTATTAAAGTATGACCAAATCTTGCTACCAACACTTCCCACATTTCCTTGGTATTCTCAAAATGCCTAAACTCTCACATGATATCATCTTCCATGATACTTAGCAACGTAATGCGAGTAAGGGAGTTCTTTCTTTTCCATGTAGCAAATGCATCATTATCTCTCTTATGCTGCGTAATGTTTCCATCTTCAGGTTCTCTCATGATCAGGTTAAGAGCTTCCAATGCCTCTTGCTCTTTCGGCATATATTAGATTTTCATGTGCCATATTTCATAGTTATCGCCATTGAGCTTCTTACATTTGTTCAGCTCAACAACTACGTTCTTTGTGACTAAAGCCATTGATCTGAATATATCGACATATATGCAAGAATTATTAATGCCTATCATTTATGCATCAATTTTGACAAACCCATCATATTAATGAATAATTAAAATGTTTCAAAATCAAAAGATCACTATATTTCCAATCATCATCTAAAAAATCATAACTTGTAATTATTATTAATATAATCTTCTATGCAAAAGAAATTATTGGAAGTTACAAAAACTTCTACAAACTACCCACAACAGTTAATAATAACAGAATCAAATAATATTTGACATCCAATAATGATATAATAATAATGCTTTCACATAATACAACTAACATATTAGCTGCTACACCAACAACAACTAGGTAGAAAACATATACATAATATATCCATAAAGTATACTAAACAAAGACCAGTCAAAAACATCTAACGCCAAGACAACACATGAACTGGGAAATATTCTTTTTTGTTCAACTTCTTGATCTTTTCTTCTTTATATTCCATAGACATTCTAGTTACCCACGGTAAAACAGATGGGTATCCCATAGGATTTCTCCTTCGCACATTCATTCCCCATGGGATTGAAGTCATTCCATGGGTCGCAGTCTTTGTGGCTTCAATCTGGTAATGTTCGTCTATAAAAGCCATTACAAGCTTCCTATACATGGTATCTCCATTGACCTCCCATAGGTGATTCAACATTCCTTGCCATATTGGTGGAAGAGTGTTCATAAAAAACCGCACCATCTCAGAATGTGGCATGGAAAGACCATTCCATATGACTTCTTGTATTTTCCTGTTGACCTCGAGAACATGATCAATTAAGTCGCCACTCTCTTATCGTTAATCAGTCAGCTTAGCTATCAACATAGAAAGCTTTTCCTTTTGTTCATCGGTGAGTGCGCGTTTAGGTATGCGCGCCTTACAGGGAAGCATTGTTCTTGCAACAAATACAAAACAAATAAGGGATTACATATAATCCACATTGACTTAATTGGAAAAAAGGAACAAATCCTTTTTTTTTTTATTTGTCAATAGTCAATGGTCAACGATCAAAGTCAACAGTCAACGGTCAGACGGGTTGATGTCAATGGGTCGAGGTCAACGGGTTGGATCCGGTCGGATCGGTCAGGCCAGACGCGCCGGTCGTGCTAGATAGTCTGGGTCGGACGAACTGACTGACACGTGCCGCACACATGCGCGGTTGATGTCACGAAGACGTTAGCCGGCACATGTCGTGCACGTGCGCGGCACGTGTTGGCTGACGTCACGATGACGTCAATTGGCACGTGCCACATGCGCCAGCGACCGCGCGTGTGCGTCGCACGCACCTGGGCCAAAACAACACGTGTGTTACACGTGCTGATGACCCCCGTTCATTCCGGCCGCGCGTGGCAGCACGTTCGGCGGCCCCCAACGGCGATTTGCCATTCGTTTTTCTCGTATTGACTAGACCTTCGACTCTACGTTATCAGAAACGAATTTTGATTTATAAAAAATTTAAAAATGGGGTGAACAGTACATGGGTGTTGGGATTTTTCCGTCCCCGATCGGCCGATGGTGGTGTTTCACGAAAATTCAATCAAAAACAATTCATAAACATGAAAAGGGGTCGAGAAACATGAACGATGGCCCTGATACCGATGTTGGGAATAACTGATTTCCTAAAACTGATCCGATACACAATCGAACCCCTAAAACGAATGCGAAAGACAAGTCTAGGAATCACATGTATCACCGATCAAAGATATACCACCGAATCACATGTATCACCGATCAAAGATACACCATAAAATCACCAAGGCAGCACCGAGGGCCACATAAATCGGCACCGGGCTATACAAGAAGATTAATAAGATCACTAATAAGATCACCGAGGCAGCAGCCCCACATAAATTAGCATCGGGCTATACAAAAAGATTAATAAGATCAACGCACCACCAGCTATACAAGAAGATTAAAATTAGAAACCCAGGCACCTAGGAGTAAAATCATGGTTAGGAGAAAGCCAAGCATTGCGGCCACCGATTTGATTCCTCTCATTACTGAGCTATCACGCAGTTTGCCTCCAATAGTAGCTAAAAACCCAATTAAATAAACAATTGCAATGACGGGGATTAGTGCGTTGTTAATAGGAGAAGTGTTGCTTGTCTTTAGACCCACAATAGCAAAACTTCCTTGAACAATCACATCCCATAATGAATCTCTCAGGATCGTCCATTTCGGCCTGCTGTGAAGTTGTTGCGTTCAATCCAAGCGCTGCACGTAGCCTTCCATGCACATTTCTCCCTCCTCAAGAATATCGATAACGGTATGTTCAGCATTCTCATGGGCTACAAATGCATGATGCTGTTTGTGGAGAAACGTTTTTTCTGAAAAAGACAAGTAAGTCCTTCAATTAGAAACTGAAGAATGAACGGGCAACTTATATTATCTGTTTTACCTCTACCATCTTAGGTCCTGACGACGGTCAACGGTTAGATGGGTCAAGGTCAATAGGTTGGATCCGGTTGGATCGGTTGGGTCGGATGTGCTGGTCGGACTAGACGAGCCGGGTCAAACGAACCGATTGGCACGTGCCGCGCGCGTGCATCGCACGCGCCTAGGCCGAAACGGCACGTGTGACGCACGCGTGTGGGGCGGCCGAATCGGCGCGTGCGTTGTTTGCACCGATGACCCCCGTTCGTTCCGGCCGCGCGTGGTAGCACGTTCGATGGCCCCCAACGACGATCTGCCACTCATTTTTCTCGTATCGACGAGACGTTCAACCCTACGTTGTCATAAACGAATTTTGATTTACAGAAAATCAAAAAATGGGGTGAACAGTACACGGGTGTTGGGATTTTTCCGTCCCCAATCGGCCGACGGCTGTGTTTCACGAAAATTCAGTCGAAAACAATTGATAAACATGAAAAGGGGTCAAGAAACATGAACGATGGCTCTGATACCAATGTTGGGAATAACTGATTCCCTAAAATTGATCCGATACACAATCAAACCCCTAAAGTGAATGCATAAGACAAGCCCATGAATCACATGTATCACCGATCAAAGATACACCATGGAATCGAGTGTACCTTATTATCCACAGATTAAATACCAACGTTGAAGTTTGAGGAAGAATGCTGATCCCATTTTACCAAGCAGCATGCTATTGCTATTAGGGGAGAAAACTCTGAAAAAGAGGTACGTTCTTTTTTTTGAAACATCATGTTGTCTTACGTTGTCTGGAGGGGGAGAAAGCGTCTTCATATACGTACTCCAAAAGGTACATTCCTTTTCCTTTTTACTTTCCCTCGAAGTGTCTCCTTCAAAGGACGCATCTCTTCAACGTAAAAACGTTTCCCCAAAAGACACTACTCTTCCTCCATGGGCCTTTAACCTGCGAGCTGGATTCTTAAGCCTAACATGGGCGGTTAGGCCCATCATCACAATTAAAAAAACCCATTACCTGGAAGGGTCAAACGGCAGGCCTCCCTCCTGGAACAGGCCATTCGAGTGGCGATGGTGAGAAAGAAGGCCGGGGTGCCTAGAATTAGGCTGAGGAGGCTCTGAAGTGATTTCATCCAAAAAAATTGCCATGGAAGGAGATGGCACGGATGGGGTGTGTGGGGCAGGTTTGTGTCAAAAGCAAAAGCCATGGCACGGATGGGGTTGTATGGAAGCCTTATGGTGAAACCACCAGGGGCTCCTCCCTTCCTCGATGCATATCTTTCTTTAAAAAAAATAAGAAAATAAATGAAAACAAGTCTTTGTCTTACGCGTCTTATCCTAATCTCGAAAACATTTAAACACAATAATTATCATTTGTGTGTTTAGTCGTAGAGATTACGTAAGTATTAAGGTTGTTTGGCGAGAGAGATGTGGAAAGAATAATTCCAAAGAAGATTCTAGAAAGAAAGAGGAAAGAAACAAAAAAAGATGAAAACGCGTCAACACTCAACACCGACCGACGCCGTCCCCCAAAAATAGGCTTTGCTTGAATCGTGGAATTGATTTTCCCTAGTGGGGTCCTAGTGTCCTTATAAGATCCTAAGATTTGGTTTCGTCATGTTTGGTTGTTAAAGTAGAGGGTGATGAATGTTTTCATTTGTTGGGTCATTGAGACATGAATCTATTCCAACTTATAGATGGTGAACCGAATTATATTATCAAGAAAGAAATGGATTGTTTTAATGCAACTCATTAGAAATGAATAATTTTAAAAATATTTTTCCTAAAAAATAATCACTTTGGGAAAATTGTTCAAAAAGTCCTAAACCTATTATACTTTTGCCAATTTAATCCTAAGCTTTCCAATTTTGTCATTGAGTCATCTCCACCTTTTACCAATTAAGTCTATCCAACCTTTAATTGAAAAATTGCTGATGTGGTAATTTTTTAATAGATTTTTTTAAAATATATATATTTTTACTTTTTTTAGTTAAGGCTGATGAAGGTTGCCGGCTGACCCTCATGGACCCTTGGGCGAGAGCGTTATAGCCCTCACTAGCTTTAGGCAAGAGTTGCAATGCCCTAGTCGGCAAAAGCAAGGGCACGTGAACCCTTGCCCATAATCATAAGGGCCTCAACACCCTCGTTAGACCTGGCTAGGCAAGGGTGTCTTGTGCGCTCGCTTTCGCTAGCTATCCAACCCTATAAAAAAATCATAAAAATCATAGAAAAAACTAAAATATCATTAAAATATTATTAAAAAAAGTGCTACGCTAGTGCCGGCCATCCACATTAATAATTTTTAGTTAAAGTTGGTTGGATGAACTTAATTGATCAAATGTGAAAAGATTTAGGACTCCATTGACAAAATTTAAAAAAAAAATTAGGATTAAATAAAAAAAGTACAATAGATTTATGACTTTTTGGACAATTTTCTCCTTATATTGCTTAAAATTAATTTGTTAATAAAAAATACTTTTATCACTGGGAACAATTTATGTTTAAATATTTTTGTAAATGATGAATTTTATTTTTGTTTATTCATTTTTGTAGGTGATATATACAATCATTTTTTAAAAAAATGTTTTCTATATCATTTATTTTTTGCAAAATAAAAGGAGCTTAAAAGATTTTTGTACAATTATAATCTTCGCCTTTTCTTTCAAGAGAAAAGGACATTATCAACTTTGAGCACTTTGCACCCTCAATATCGAAAATTAACATTTTAAGACCTAGAAAAACCTATGTTTTACCATTTCATATATGCAACGCCTGCAGAAGAAAGGCTATGAAAATCAAGAATTAGATATTGCATAATGTAGATTTCTATTGAACCCTCGCGATGCAAAGTGCAAAAATGTAGAGCCTTAATTCAGATATTGAGAAGCATAATTTTTTAAAGGGTTTTTATCAATAAATTCATAAATAGCACACTTATGACATATTTACGTCAAATAAATTTTCGTCTAAAAAGAATGTACGAAATAGAAATCACATGATATATTTTCCCAAATTAATTTTTGTTTCATGAAATCCCGATCTAAATTTTACCTCCATTAGCATTCCATTCATTATCCTGTTAACATCCATATGTTTCGACACACTTGGTAGACGATTGCAAGGCAGATCTTACAGTAAGAATGTCATAATCGACGTGAAAAATTTCACGTGTGTGGACATGTAGGCATTTTAATAAAATGTAGATTTAGATCAAGAGTACAAGATTAGCATTTTCGGTCGAACAAAAATTAGTTTAGCAGCAAATGTATCGCACGGTACCAGTTGGGCATTTCTAATGAACTTAACCCTTTCCGAAATGTAACTTTTTTTTTTTTTTTTCAATTTTCTCTAGTTAAAGAAGGGCAGCTCACAACCAGAAAGAGAAAACAAAGAAAAGAAATAGAGAACAAAGGGAACTTCATTTGGAGGCCCACGTGTCAAGTCCAACTCCGACGCAACACACCATGGGCTTTCCCTCTTGGGCTTAATCCGATTCCAGACAGCTCCGAAAAGGGATACAGAGAAAAATGTCCTTCTTCTTCCCCGTCATACTTGGCAACGCTTCGACCGATCGAACTTCCAGCGCCGCGCAGCGTTCCCTCCGCCGTCGTCCTTCGGCGGCTCTTCCTCGACACTCCGAGCTTCAGTCCACGTCCGAAGCCCGACACTTCAGGTCCTCTCTCTCTCTCTCTCTCTCTCTCTCTCGCGTGAATTGTCGGCCTCGGTTGTTGATAGGGGTGAGCATGGTCCGGGTTGGTCCGGGCCACTCCCTAACCCTAGGACCAACCCGTACAGTGTCAGTCCTCAATTTTTAGGACTGAGGACTGACCCTATTGAGCTTGGGACCAAGGACCGGACCGACCCAATGGGTTCGGCCCGGTTCCAGGGTCAACCCGGGACCGATCGATAATTTTTTTTGTCTTATTTTTTATACTCCCTAAAAAAGCAAACTTACAAATTCAAATTACACATCCATCGACAATGCGGTATTGTGTAACTAAATTATAAATACCAATACATATTTAGCAAATTTAAAATGACACAATAGAAATTTTGTACTTGCTAACCGCTCATCAAGATATGGGATAAGATGGAAAGTTCTTGTAATCATTTATCTTTAATATTCATAACACTATATGCAAAAGCGCTTTCCTACATTTGATCATGTAGAGTCCACTCAACCAAAAAATGAGCTTCACACCACTTGATTAGCAAATCATCGTAAAGCAATCGCAATACTACTCTATTCTTCAAAAACTTCTACCATTTGACACAAATTGAAAAGTAAAGTGCAGCCGAAATTCATTAGTAAAATACAATTAAACTATAAAAAGTTCAAAATACTTAATATAAATCATGAATATATAATTTCACATCTTGTTAATTCACTTAAACTTCTAAACACCGAAAACAAAACAAACGACACATAATTAATACTCAACAAAAGTTTTAAATTGAAATTACTATTAGTGTTATTGATAGAACATTTCAATATAATATAATATAAATGACATTTTACTTAGATTTGAATATATAAAAGAATTATATATAATATAATATAATATAATATAATATATAGGGTTGGTCGCAGTTGGACCGACCTAAAACTCTGAAAATAAGACCAACCCGTTGAGATTGGTCCTGGAATTTCGGGCCAAGACCGACCGTCCCTGGGAACCGGACAGACCGGGCAGGTTGAGCCGGTCCAGGGTCGGTCCAGGGTCAACCCTAGACCGCTGCTCACCCCTAGTTGTTGATCAGGCAGTAACCTCAGCTTGTGAGCTGGTCGCGGAGGTTCCGCATCGTCCTTCGTTTAACGCATTGATGGAGTCAATTCGGGAGGCCCTCAAGTTTTTTCTTCCGTATTCGCTTCTCCGATAGAATTTTCATCGCGTGCCTTGCTATTTTACTTCGTCGGGCAGTTTATTCATTGCTTATTCTTGTGCTGAATTGATTCCGGGCGTTAGAGTAGCGAGTGAGGGCAAGGCCTGGTTCATGGCGTTGGTTTTTGGTTCGGTTCGTTGCCTTGTAAGTCTGTAAATGAAGAAGCTTCAATCTTTACTTCTTAAAACCAAATCCTGTGTCTTTGCAGAGTTTTCTTTCCAATCATCAGCTGGGCATCTTTGTCTTGATATATTATCGTTGGCTGTTGCAATCTTCCCAATGGCAACTACGGCTTCTTCACCGTCTCTGCATATTTTAGGTACTGAAAAGTCTCTATCTTGATGCTCGTCCTGTGACTTGATGATTCGAACTTGACTTGTGTTGGTACAACTTGCTTTCTAGTTCGCGAACCAGAGGGGTTCTCTCTGTGGAATGGACCCACATTCGCTAACGGTCAACCCAGTGTCAAGCTCAAGAGGACTCCGTGCACAAGCACCATGTTCAGCACAGACGGGTCCAGGCTGATGGTGATAAGGTCCGACTCCATGGTTGGCGTGTATGACTGCAGCAACTTTAAGGAAATCAGGAATTTCGAGATCCCCAATTTGGCCATGGCAGCATTGTCCCCACGCAGGACCTATCTCCAGACTTTCCAGAAATCCTCAACGCCACAGGAGAAGAATGTGATCTTGTGGAAAGTTGAGTCTGGTGAGTCTGTTTATCAGCTACTCCAGAAGAACATAACTATAACGACATGGTACGTGATATTAGTCAGGATCATCAGTTGGTCAATGATAGATTACTCACAATAGTGCATATGCATTATATAGCATTGCACCATTAATTTTCCTCATTTATGTGCATTGCCTCTCCATATTTTCACTACTTAATGGTTTGTGTGCTGCTCTCCAGGCCCTCCATCCGATTTAGTTCTGATGAAGCTGTTGCGTGTCGAATTGCAACAAATGAGATACAATTTTTTGATGGTTGTGACTTTTCAAAAGGTTTCAAATATAGGCTGAGAGTTCCTGGAGTTGCTGCTGTTGAGCTCTCTAAAACTCCGGGGTCCCACATTGCAGCATTTGTTCCAGAATCTAAGGTTTGTGTTTCATGGCTATCTTGAATTAGTAAGGGACTGGTTCATAACCTTGACTAATGTGGCGACTCACGAAAAGTTCTATGACCAGCACAGAGCAGACAACAATGTGATGAACAGTATAAGTAGCTATAATGTCTAATTGTGTTCCTTTTTTATTAGACATTAGTTTCAAGCTGACTTTATGACCTGGAACCTGTTAAACAACAAACTCTTAGGTTGGTTGGTTTGGTACTTGATGCTGATTTAGATTACTAGAGATGCTGGTTCTTAAAGGATGCCACAGCTGATTTTTAACTGGTCCTTTTGGTCTTTAGTGAATGCAAAGATCAGTTGTGTCACATGATTGCAAAGAGCATGATGACTTTGGAAGATCCATGTTTCGCACCATCCGCAGTAGGGAAAAAGAGTCTTTATTTGCGGTGACCTAAAGTATCGTGGATTTTACGGTCAGCCATTACTGCTTTAAAACATGCAGGTTTTATAATTTTGAATGGTGTTTCCTTCTTGTCTGGGGAAAAACGAAATTGGTGCTTAAGGGTAGGCTTTTAGAAACTTTTGTCCTTTGTTATTGTATATGAATGGTCCTTTATGTATGTCAAGTAACTTGACCTTCCTGCCAGTGTCCAGATATTTGCTTATAGGGAGGATACACAGAGTCAATCTGTTGCGCGACGAAGTTTCTTCCGCTGCTCATCCGTGCAACTGCACTGGAATTATGGGTCTACTGGACTTTTGGCTGTGGTGCAGTCTGATGTTGATAAAACCAATCAGAGTTTCTATGGGGAATCAAAGTTAAACTACCTGACAACAGATGGGGCTCATGAAGGGCTTGTGCCTCTTCGTAAGTTTTTATTTGTTTTCTTACCAAAACTACCTATGTAATTATTTTCTTGTAACTTATCTTTTGCAGTTTTGGTACTTCGTCAGGTAAAGAGGGACCTATTCATGATGTTCAATGGTCGTATTCTGGTTCAGAATTTGCTGTTGTTTATGGCTGTATCCTTCACTGTTTTCAACTATTATCATTACATTTATCACGTGTGAGTATGATAGACAAACATCCATTTCCTTATTAAGTTTGTATTCTCAAGGATCTCTGCTTGTGTATTTTAGCAGGTGGAACTTTGTAATGATTGTTTAAACTCTTTAGTAGTTCATTTGAGCTCTAAAAGGGATTAGGCTGTGTGATCTCAGTTGGATCCTTGGCCTGTAATGGAGTATTAGGATGCTCAACTAATATGAAGTTAGGTGAATTGTGTTATCTTCAAATTCATTCTGTTACGGTTCAGAAATTTCTTGTATTGATACTTCATTATCTACATTAGATATGTAGGCATCACTTCTCATGCATTATTGGAACTTTGTCCTTGCAACTGTTAGCTTTCGTTTTGACTTTTCCTTGATCTGTTCTAGTCATGCCTGCAAAGGCTACCATTTTTGACAAGAAGTGCAATCTGCTCCTTGAGCTTGGAACAGGCCCTTATAATACTGTCAGATGGAATCGGAAGGGGAAGTGTATCCTTGTAAAGCATTATTTGCTATGACTTGATACCAAATCTAGTTTTCCATTTTGGTCAATTATTTTCTTTTATTACTTTCTTTATCCTTTTCCATTATTATTAGAGTGGTTTTCTTTGGTTTGTTTGGACAAGAATCAGCTGCATTGTTAATGCTGTGACTTTAATTCTCTGGTTTACAGTTATATGTTTGGCTGGTTTTGGTAACTTACCTGGTGACATGGTATGCTCTTTTCTTTTTCACTTGTGCTTTCATTTTCGAATATTTTTTTCAGAATTATTTTTCAGCTGAAGGGACAATTTTGTATATTATCTTTTATTAGTACTGGGGATGAAGGTTTCTTCCTCAACATCCTAATTTATCACATATAAGGTTCTATCCCTGTTGGTTATTCTTTTATTGAGGAAACCAATAGACAGGTTTTTCTATTTATTATTCTGCCTTTTTGCCGTTATTCACGTGTGTCTTCAATTGTTTACAACTATTCTTGCAAACTCATGTAGGCCCTGTGACTTTGTATTGTCAGAAGGATCCAAGTAGGGTTTTTGTTTTCTTTTTAAAAAGGAAATATACGTTGATATGCTTGTTTAGGGAAAGTTAGGAAATCTGTTGCTTTACTCTGAGAGCATCATTTGCATTTGTAAAACAGATCAGTACTCCTAATAGCAATTGGAATTTGTGGGGTAATTGGGATTGGATTCTCAGTTGGTTAGTATTTGTAGACCCAGAAGTTGGAACACCATAATCTGTGGCTCATGATAAAGGAAAGCAAAGCTTTTAAAGTTCTGCTGATTTGCTGATGAGTGGAAGCTAGTCTGGTTTCTGGGCTCAGGCCCCTAATGAAGTCAACTTAGTAGATTGAGAGGCATTGGGAAGACATATGATGGCCAGAAACTTGAAGGAGGGGCAAAATTAAATATTTTTGACATAACCGAGCCACTAATGTTATAGAATCTGCAGTATTATTGTTAAAGCTTAGAGAACTCAACATAGATGGTTTAGCAAGAAATTTGGTCTACAGAAAGCATCCCTTCTGTTAGAGCAAGAAAAGCTTTCATTTAATCACTCTAGTCATCAGTTGATGCCGTATGAAGAGAGATAGATGAGGCCTTTTAGTATTTTGATTTGATGGTTATGTTATGAACGGTACTGGAAATAACCAATGTCAGCACACTTAATATTTATTGGAGTGTCTTCATTGTTAATGGCTTTGTATCCCATATGAAAAAGCAGTGATAGTAGCTTTCTGTATTCTATTTTCTCCATTTACTTTCACTTTAACATAGCTCCTACAACTTTGGTTTGCGTCTTTGCCAATTAAGCATGCTTCCTCATCATAATTTTTTACCTTTTGAATTTCTAGGCATTTTGGGATTACAGGGAGAAGAAACAGCTGGGAGCAACAAAAGCTGAATGCTCTGTAACCAGTGAGTGGTCTCCAAATGGCTGCTATTTTATGACTGCCACAACAGCTCCAAGACTACAAATTGACAATTGGTATGTTGATTCTTCTTTATATCTAGATGTTGTGTTATCAACAGATCAGTCGACTTACTATGTGGGTACAACATGGTAGGAATTTGTCCTCTTGGTCTTATGGGAATGAGTTCTGTCGTACTTGTTAAGAACTTTTAATAGTTTTAGTAGTTGAATTAATGGTGGGATTATCATCGATAGCAAATTATAAGTTGTATAATTTTAGTCTAAAGAACCATTCATAGTTCAAACAAGGTCTATTGGCAAATCTTTTCTTTGAGCAAATGATTCAATTCAATGTAGGTTTTGATTCTTATACTTTCTACTTGTGGTATTAGTGTTGGTCAAACTACTTGCTAGTTAAAAATATTCTTGCTCATTCTACATTTTAGAATGTCCTAGGAGAGAGGTGAGACCTTATCTAGTGCCAACGATACGATAATCCTTTAAGCGCCACTTAGTAATGTGCAGCTAGTTTTGGTGAGATAGTGTTGTAGGAATGTATGTTTTGTCTCATGATTGATATGTCTTTCTTGTGGCAGTATTAAAATTTTCCACCACGATGGATCACTATTCTTTAAGAAGATGTTTGACAAGTTATACCAGGTTAGCCTTCTCTGCACTATCTTGTATGAATTTTATTAAATCAGCCCAATCCTTGGTGGAGTAGAAATGGCTAACAAGTTGCACAGGCTGAATGGAAACCAGAATCACCCGAGAGATTTGGTGAAGTTGCTGAACTGATAAAGTCTGTTGAAGTTGCTGAACTGATAAAGTCTGTTGACTCTCCAAAGGTGGAAGAATGAAAACCACAAGGTGTTAATTTATGTTTGGTAATGGGAGAGTACTAAAGAAGACCCTCCTTTCTAGAGCTATGTATATTTTAGGATCTGCTGAAGAACTTTTGCCGTTTAAACGGGACAAACGGCAAGATCATCTCAAAATTCTGCAAAGGTAACTTCTATGAAAATGCCTGCACAGAAACCTGCTGCCTATCGTCCACCACATGCTAAGAATGCAGCCACTGTCCAGGCAGAGGTGATGACCAAATACTTATAACGTGTCCAATCTATACCATAGCAATGTGGGATGCTTGCTTGATAATTGGTTTTTCTATTAGTCCAGTAAGACCATCGCCTGACCTAGTTGGCTCTTTATATAGAAAATTCAGGTGAAAGTTGCTTTAAACTAAGAAATTGTTATTTTCATATGGCTTTCACTTTTGTTATGCTGGCTCATGGTCTGGCTGCAGTTCCATAAGATGGTTGTTTTACTCTAAACGATTCTCCCTCATTTGAATTATCCACAATGAGACGTTGCAACACCATAAGAGATTATCTCCATTTCTTTTAAGGAAAAGGCCAAATGAAACCTTGTGGAACTCATGCAGGATTTGTTACATTTTAACTCAAGTAAGATTGAAAGGCATAAGACGGGCAAGGCTATTGCACATGTTTTGCTATTACTATCATCTGTATGATTTTTATATCCTTTCTTATGCTCATTATGAATGTGCTGCTAGATATTTTTGGCTCATGTAAAAAATGCCTAGCCTTACTACCTCCATTTTAGTTACAGATAAAGCCATTATAGTCCTCTCCATGTCAGAATGTCTGTTAATTCGATATAGCATGAAATGTTTACCATGTGGTTACGGTAAGCTGGGTGACATTATGAGGGAATTAAAAATAAAGTGCAATGTTCTTGTTCTTGTTCTACCATTCCCCTATTGAAGTCAAGTGCGGAACTCAATAGTTCTATTTCTTCCTATAAATTGGGGTTGTTGTGGGGAGCAGGGGTTTTGGGGGGGTTATCGTATTGTTTCATTTTAACTCGTGTCTATGAAATTCTGATTTCCTTTGCTTGTGTTGTGCAGCTGTTTGGAGAGAGCTCTTCGGAGTAAGTTTTCTATTACTTGTTTCTTTTATTATCGCATCGTCCTTTTAACTAATTCTGGCCCCTAACAATGCTGGTTGGAATTTGATAGCAGAACATTGAGCAAGAATGCTTTGAGAAACAAGAAGAAAAGGGAGAAACAAAGAGAGAAAAAAGCTGCAGAGGCTGGTTCTGCCTCGAGCAATTCCTGATATTATAGTTAGTGTCAGTTCCATGTCTAGAATCTTGGTCACTGGTTTGATTTCCCTCACATGACAAAGCGGCCATGGGGAAAAACAGCGGTGGAATGCCTTCTGGCATTTCACCTTGAAGTGGAGCTATTCCAATGATGCCGGGATATTAGGCTTTTGGGGGAAGATTGGAAGGTTTACTTTTGAGGGGACGATCAGAATACTTCTTTGCTCTATTTACTGTTCTTTGAATTCATGGGGATGAGGGTTAACATTATGCGAAACTAGGAACTCCTTTTTTGGAATAATGTTTGAATTTCAGCAGTACCATATCTGTGAAATAGCAAAAGATTTTCCAGTCACTTAGCATCTACTGATTTGGCAAATGAGTCTTGTTCCCATGTGTCTTGGTCTATATAACGAAAGCTATCGCAGAGAGAGCATTCTCAGTGCTAGGGTGCTATTTTTTGCCAATTTGCTTAGCTGGAAATGTTGGGTGGGTCCTCTCTCGCCAAGGCACCTCCTCTGTATTGCCCCTTTCCCTTTCCCTTTCCCTTTCCCTTCCCCTTTCTCTTCATTATTTCACTATTCAATTGTGACTAATATTAAAGAAATGATTCTCAGTTTAAAGAATAATTTAATATCGATGGGAGAAAAACCGTTATTTTGAAATTAGCATAGGCAATTAAGATATAATCAGTACATGGAAGACATAGGTTGGACCGTAATTGCTCCAAATTAATCTATTACTTATATGTACATTTGTCGGGCCAATTTTCTTAAAAAGCTCATAACTTGACAAATTTCAGTCCATTTGGTTCGATTTTGGGGAAACGTATTTGGAAAGATGCAAAGATTTTGGGAAAATGTTTTTGGAAAGATGCAAATATTTTTGAGTTAAAGGGGATTTTTTCGAAATATAAATAATATTTGGTAAATTATAATTTTAAAGTGCATTGAAATATAATTTTGATTTAAATGTTATTTTGTAAAATTTATATTTTGTAAATAACTTGTTATTTTTTTAAAATTATATATATATTTTTTTGTGGAGATCAGCCATTATTGACCAAAATAGTCATCAGCCTTGCTTGAGGTCTTGAGGTCACACAATCTTAGGCATCACCTGAGTCATGCATGGGTTGACTCGAGCCAATGATTGCGTGAGTCATGCCACCTAGGTAACGCTTGAGGTCACGCGATCCCGAGTGGTTATCGCTGCCACACACTTATGTTTGGGCAAATTAAGAAAAAGATAATAATAAATAAACTTATACTCCAAGAATGCTACTTGCTAAAAGACCTCCAAACTTTTGGATCTGCAAATTGAATGCTTTTTTTCTCTTGTACAAGGAGAAAGAACAGAGATAAAAATGAACCCAAAATGCTACGTTTGGTCGTCCGGATTTCTAATCAAGATAGGACTGGATAGAATATGATATGAAATTATGAGATTTCTTTATATCTTGTCAATTGTGCGGTGAATCGCAATATTAAAGTCGGATACGTTTACATTATATCATATACATTTTTTTGATATAAACGGCATATCATCATAAATGAATCTAAATGTTCATAAACGAAGATGGTAAAAATCTCTCTTAACACTATTCCTTAATTTTTTAAAATTTTTTATTTTTAAATTATTTTTCCTCTTTTTTTATATTATTTTCGTTATTATTTTTTTCCCCCTTTCATCATTCTTTAATAAAATTTTATCAAATAGTAAACCGTACTAACATACCTAAATATAAAAATACCTAAAATATAGAATAAATATAAATATTTAATTTATAGATTGAATGTTTATTATAAGATAGAATTAAAGTTGAATTTATAAATTAAAATAAGGTTAATTAAAAATAATTTTTTATTTCTTAAACTAGAATTCAAATATTATTTATATTGAAATATAATTTCAATTTTGTTAATTTAATAATTTTATTATTCAAGAAAAATAACTTTCCTATTATGGACATTAAATTCTTTATCCATCTTTATCCCATCTCCCTCATGGGATAATTTTATCCTGTCTATATCCCCTTTATATCCGATTTTATCCTATCCTGAGCGAGCACCAAACATAGTATAGGATAAATCATATCCTATCCTGAATTTTATCCCAATTGCCAAACGTAGCCAAAATATACATTTGCACTAGCAAGGCCTATCCAGCCGTATATGCTTCTTGGATGTGACATGTGTCCAAGTGGCCCAAGTGGTCGACGATTTTGAGTTCTCTCATGTCTCTCCTCTCTCCCTACAGGCGCTCTCTCTTCTCTCGCCCGATTCTCTCTCTTCACCGCCCCCCCTTTCCCACCAACCCTCGGCCGATTAATGAACCACCGCGCCCGACCAACGAATTTCGTTGGACGAGGGTTCGGGTTTTGTTTTTGGTCGAACGAGGGTTCGGTTTGACTCGGAGGGAAAGACAGGGCGTAGCCGGGACCTCTCCAGAGAACCCGCTGTTGGTTCAGCGTCCCGGAGAGGCTCCCGAGCTCCGCGAGCGCTTTGGAGAGCAACCATTGAGCGAGTTGGAGGACAGGTCCAAGTGGAAGAGGTTACATGGGTTCTTGATCCGGGTCGGGATCGGACCGGAGAGCGAGTTTCGGGAGATATAGACAGAGACGAGTGAGGTCGCAATGAAGAGGCGGGGTAGGGTACAGGCTTGGTGGAGTCGTTGCCGGTCAGGTTGAGCCGTCTAATCATAGCCGAGGAGGCCAAGCTTGGAGGTAACGTTGCCGGTGAGGCTCTTACCAGAAAATAAGAGAGAAGCAATTCGGCCGCGCGCGCAAGCGACGGTGGGGCTGTGGTTCCATCTCTATTTAGAAAGATGAATAGCTTGTTAGTCTCTACCAAACACTCAGATGTGGGACTAAGCCTCTCACTCCCTCTCCTTCTCCCTCGCGCGCTCTCTCCCACTCTCCGCCCCTCACGCAAGTGTCTCCTCCAAGCCTTCCACAGTCCCACATTGAAAAATTACTCAAAGAGCATTTGAGAGATCATCTATAAAAATGAAGAGAGGCCATTGGGCGATACATCGCCCATAAACTAAAAAGAACATAAAAAATTAGTTGAGAGCCACTTGGCACCATACCTGGCCACCCGACCAATAGGTTGGGAGCGCATTAGTTGGGAGCCACCCGCTTTACATAGAAGAGAGCCACTTGGCGCTACACCAGGCCACCCGACCAATAGGTTGGGAGCCACTAGGCGCTACACCTGTCCACTCGCTTTACATAGGAGAGAGCCACTTGGCGCTACACCAGGCCACCCGACCGATAGGTTGGGAGCCACTAGGCGCTACACCTGGCCACCCGCTTTACATAGGAGACATGCACTTAGAGGAGGAGTAAAATCATGGTGAGGAGAAACCCAAGCACAGCGGCCACCGATCCGATCCCTCCCATTATTGAGCTGCCGCGCAGTTTGCCTCCCATAGCAGATAAAAACCCAACCGCGTAAACAATCACGACGACGCGAACCAGCACATCCTTAGCGGGAGAAGAAGCATTGCTCATCTTGAGACCGACAAGGGCAAAAGGTCCTTGAACGATCACGTCCATCAATGAATCTCCCAGGATCGTCCATCTCGGCCCGTTGTGAATTTGCCGTGTTCGATCGAAGAACTGCACATGACCGCTTTCCAAATCGATATCACTGTGTTCTTGAGCACGAACATCGAACTCACTGCTTGGAGATGCATCGCAAGAGACGGGATTGTGCATTGTGCTTGTTCCTTCACCAGGAACATTCCACATAGTTGGCACATCGTACTCAAGGGAGCCATGTGACCGCTTAAGGTGATTGGTTCTGCGGCCTCCGCGGGCTTGAGGGAATTGCGGGCCCAAGATTTGGCACCCTAAGTCGCTTTCAGGCGACTTGACAGTTCCATCTGCGGACCACCTCCCGCCTTGCAACAGGATGGATCTGGCATGTTCATGAGCAATACTGTCGAACTTGCCGCTCGGAGATGCACCGCGCGAGATAAGATTGTGCACTGTGCTTGTTCCTTCATCAGAAATATTCCCAGAGAGCCCATGGGACACACCCTCCTCAAGAATTTGACCTGGGATGTGACCATCGGCTACTGACGCCGACACTGGGCAAGTCCGAAAGAGTCGCTGGCTGCGGAGTTTTGAAAAGTAACGCTCTTCAATCGGTCTCCGTGGATCTGAAATGTCGAAACGAGATATTGTGTGAAATGGATTGGATATGAAGATGAGAAAAATATTTAAAGTCAGTCATCCAATTAACTAATTTCATATTGGGAGGGTGTAATTTGTGAGAATGATGATATCTTTAGAGTTATACCACGAAAAAAATATAAAAATGGTATAGTTGTGACAAAGAGTATAGATTGCATGATAGTGAGAATAACAGTTCACAAAAAATCAAATAACAAATAATTATAAATTGTTATGGGACTCATTTCTTTAAGAACTTGACTCACAATAAATTATTATTTTTACAGTACCCTAAATACCGTTATACTTACAAATTTATTGTAACCTAATTTTTTTATCATTAAAAACTCTAAATCAATTTACCTATGATAAATTTTACCTTCGGTTAATTTCCATTCAATTTTATCTTCAAATTATTAAGCTAGATGATGCGTGCAATTAATAGGTCTACCCATTCGAAGTTTTACTGTCATAAGTGGAATAGTTTATGATTTTATGTGTTATTAATCTAACTCAACAAAAATTAAAAGAGGATAAAATTATTATAAATATACCAATTTGAGGTTTTTTGTAGTAAAAAATCAATTTAAATAATTTTATCACGAGTGTATTAATTTAAAATTTTTCATGATATTAACTCTTATCTTGACCTTATGGAGCTTCAAAGGGTGTATTATCAAATTACCCTTCTTGAAACACTCCGTGCGTTGGAATACATTTAAACAACACGACAGAGCACCGGCGGTCTTGCACAAATTGTAGGTATATCATCCTCGAGTTTATTATAAAAGAAATATTTATATGCCTATGTCGCACAGTTGAGTTGACGTGACATGATATGACTAATGATACTATCAGAATCAATTTTGTAATTGCAAAGGTGGGACAAGAAGTTCATGTAGGTGGAAGTTAGGTAATTAATTAAGAAAATCATTTAATATTCTTAACCCAAAAGCGAGAAGTGTTTCTTTAGAAAAAGACTAGTAATTCCATCCATTAGAATCTTAGTAGTCAACTAATGAAAGACTAATCCAGGAAAGCGGAGTTCCACGTCATTAAAAAAAATCAAAGAAATTTCAGTTCTAATAATTTTTTTAATTCATAGCGACACTCTTGAGTCCCTCCTAGTCCTTATAAAGGACATCAGGGAAAAAAAGAAATAAAATTGAGTTGGTGTGGAGCTAATGAAATCAATGGATGAGTAAATTGACTCAGTTTCGCCTCTTTGATCATACCCGTTTCTTGAGGTGACGTGCCATCATCATGTAAGGAAAATGAGAGAAATGAGATGAAGGAAACCGAAGAAGGAACGTGCAACTTATATTATCCGCTTACCTCTGCCATTCGCGATCTCGACGGGCTGAATTTTCGGATGCCTGGCATAGTCAGACGGCAGGCCTCCCTCCAGCAACAAGGAATCCGCGTGGGGATGGGGAGAAAGAACGCGGCAGTGCCTAGGATCAGAATCTGATAGGTCAGGCTGAGGAGGCTTTGAGGTGATTTCTTCCAAAGGAGTCGCCATGGCTGATGTTGGCTCTGAGTGAAGAGGGAGAAGGGTGGAGAGGATGGGGGTGTATGGAAGACAAGCAGGGGTTTGTGTTAAGCTGTTTATGGTAAGACGAACCAGGGGCCTTGACGAGTAAATTTACTCGTCTTTCTCGACGCATATCTTTCTTTAAAAAAAAAAAAAAAACAGAAAATGAAAGAAAAAGAAGTCTTCGTCTTACGCGTCTTCGCCTTTTTTTTTAATAATTTTGCCATAAGTCGCTTGGAAGCTATTCTATTCCCGAAAATAATTTCCAACTTTTTCATTTCAATTCGCATGATGAGTTTCTTAGTAGAGATATGCGTTTAATAACGTCACAAATTTTCTATTTACAAAATAAAAAGCCGTTTGATCGGTTTTAAAATTTTTTAGTAGCGAGGACGGGTGATTAGAAAAGTTTTTATTTCTCAATTCTGTTTTAAAAATTTAAAAACTTCTCATTTTTATTCCAAACTTATTTCTAGACTAATTTTGTCTCGGAAATTAAATAATAAAATTGTGTTATTAAATGAATTTCTATTCTAAACATATTATAGAAAGATAAAAAAAACCAACAAGCACATTATTTATCAATTTGTATCTTGAGTGGGTCCAAGGTTGCACATAGGGGTGGGCATGGTCCAAGTTGGACAGGTCCACCCCTAAATTTCTAAGACCAACCCGATCTTAATTCTCAATTTTTAGGATCGATGATCGCCTATTGAGCTTGGGACCGAGGACCGAACCGACTCAATAGATTCGGTCCGATTCCAAGGTTAACCCAAGACTAACTGATAATTTTTTATTTCATTTTTTGTACTCCTTAAAAAAACGATTGAGGACTGGATTGACCTAATGGGTTCGATCCGATTTCAAAATCAACCCAAGACTAATCAATAATTTTTTATTTTATTTTTTGTATTCCTTGAAAGGGCAACCAAGGACCATATCAACCAAATGGATTCGATGATAAGCAAAGTTAGCTAAGAAAGGCAAGTGGTGAGAATCAAGTGGAGCGAGCGTCGCACTGAATAAGCATCGAATGTCGAGCGGGGAGCAACAAACCAAGCAAGTATCGAGCGGCAAGTGGCATGAGTGACCCAAAGCGAGCAAGATGAGTGAGTGGCGAGCGAAGAAGTTGTTTTTTTTTTTTTTTGTTTTTTTGTTTTTCGATTTTAGCAAATTAAAGACTAAGAGGACAAAATAAGATAGAAGATAACGAATACTAGAGAAGGATGCCATAATGTGCCTTTTTAGATCCTGTGAGGACTCCTCACAAAAAACATTTTTTCCTTCGTAAATTATAACTATTGATGCTGTAAAAGACATTGTAAATTACTTGAATTCCTTACTAAAGAATTGTTCAATGTTGTTGATGCATTTTATTTGAAGGTTTTCTCTATATAAAAAAATTATAAATAATATATATATATAGTTAGGGTTGATCCGGGTTTGACCAATCCAGAAGTCTTAGAACCTAGGATCGACCCACATAGTATTGGTCCATAAATTCAAGGACTAAGGACCGATCCAGTCTTCCTAGGAATCGGATCGGAACCGGTAGGATTGGGCTGGTCTAGGTCGGTCCAAGTTGACCTTGGACGCCGACCTGGACCGATGCTCACCCCTAGTTGCACATGGCGAGTCTCTTATCAAATAGTAAAAATTTATATTCTTTTGTTTTTAAGAATAGAATTAAAACAAAATTTTGTTTGATAAAATCTTTATTCTCGGAAATAGATTTGGAGTAGAATTGAGAAATTATAAAAAGAAAAAAAAAGTTGATTTTTATTCTCATAAACAATTGTAAAATCAAGTCAACCTAAATTCTTTTTTCTTTTTTTTTCTGTCTCTTTTCTCTTCTTCTCTTCTTCTTGTTCTTATTCATTCTCTCTCTTTTCTTCCACCATCGCCATTGCCGTCAATTGTCATTATAGCTGTTGTCCATCGCCACTAGTTGCCTACGATTAGTTGGGCGAGCTCCAACGAGCTTCTTGAAGGCTCACCAAGCCAAGGGCAAGGTTTGACGAGCTTGAGTCTCGCCAATGGCCAAGCAGACCTCGCCTAAGCCTCCCTTGGCCATCGACGAACCTTGTCTGGTTGGGCCAGATCTAGTGAGGCTATTTGGTGAGGGTGAGCCTTGTTGTTGGCTAGGCGGGCCTCACTTGGTCATCAACAAACCTTGTTTGGTCAAGTGAGGCTCGCCCAATCACCGATGAGCCTTGTCTAGTTGGGTGACGCTCGGCCGAGGCTCACCTTACCAGATCTAGCAAGGCTATCTAGCAAGGTCAAGCCTCATTGGTGGCCAGGTGACTCTCACCCAAGCCTCCCTCAGCCACCTCCCTCAGCCACCGGCAAGGCTCAGCCAAGCTTGCCCAACTGTTGACAGGGCTCGGCCTCGCCTGACGAGTCTTACCTCGTAGTGGGCCAACGAGGTTGAGCCCTGCACAATGGCTAGGTAGGCTTGGCCTCGCCAAATCTAGGTAAGGGCAAACCTCACCTAGCCAAGGCTCGGTCGACGAGGCGTGGCCTCGCTAGGGGTTGGCGATACTTTAGCGAGGTCGCAGCCCCTTGTCTAGCTGGTCGCCAATTATCATGAAGTCGGCAACCGGTCAAAGCTTGAAGAAGAAGAGACAAGGGAAAAAAAAAGAAAGAAAAAATAATAAAATTATTTAAAATTAAAAGAAAATAGTTTGAATTAGAAATTTTTAGAATGGTACTAAATGCAATTATATTTTAAGAGTAGAAATTTTGGATAGTTATTAAACGTTTTAAAACGTTAAAAAATTGTTTTCGAAAATAGAATAAAAAAATCATTTCTAATCATAAATTATTTTAAAAAATAGAATGATTATTAAACGTATTTTTTTATTGCAAGAGATAATTTGAGTGGTAAGGCTGTTAATAGTGAAAGACGTGGAAAGACTAAATCCGAAGAAGATTTTGAGAAAGTAAGAGAAAAAAGAAATAGACGAAGACGCGTGAACACCGACCGTCTCCGTTCCGCAATTCCACGATTCAAACAAGGCCTGTTTCCACGATTTTGAGAAAGTAAAGAGTTAAAAAACGAAATAGACGAAGACGCGTGAACACCGACCGTCTCCGTTCCGCAATTCCACGATTCAAACGAGGCCTGTTTCCACGATTTTGAGAAAGTAAGAGTCAAAAAAGAAATAGCCGAAGACGCGTGAACACCGACCCTCTCCGTTCCGCAATTCCGCGATTCAAACAAGGCCTGTTTCCAGTGACTTTCGACCCGACAGAGAAGCGCGTTGTCAGAGGACCCCATCGACGTGTCAACACCGACCGACTCTGTACCCAGTTTCACGATTAAAACAAAGTCTCTTTCTTAGACCGAAAAAAAAAGGAAAAAACGAGGCCTCTTTCCAGTCACTTTCGACCCGACAGAGACGCGCGTTGCCAGAGGACCCCAACGACGCGTCAACACCTACCGACTCCGTCCCCAACTTCCCAATTCAAACAAGGTCTCTTTCTTCTCGTCCAAAAAAAAACAAGGTATTTGCGAAAAAAAAAAAAAAAAAAAAACAAGGTCTCTTTCTTCGACCGAAAAAAGGAAAAAACCCCATCCCTCACGACAGAGAAGCACGTTGTCAGAGGACCCCACGACGCGTCAACACCGACCGGCTTCGTTCCCTAATTTGACAATTCAAACAAGGCCAGTAACTTTCGACCCGACAGAGAAGCGCGTTGTCAGAGGACCCCACGACACGTCAACACCGACCGACTCCTTTCCCCAATTTCACAGTTCAAACGAGGACTCTTTCCAGTAACTTTCGACCCGACAGAGAAGCGCGCTGTCAGAGGACCCGCGTTGTCAGAGGACCCCATCTCTCACGACAGAGAAGCGCGTTGTCAGAGGACCCCACGAAGCGCGTTGACAGAGAAGCACGTTGTCAGAAGACACTGGAAAGAGGCTTTATTGGAATCGTGGAATTGGGTCTTCATTTCGTTTTTCCTTCTCTCAAAATCCTATTTGGAATTATTTTTTCAAGATTAGCGGATTGACCTGATTCATCAAAACCCTGTCGGCAACCACAACGTCAAGTACCGCATATTTTTGCTCGTCCCCCTCATTTGTGGATTCTATGGATTTGAAGACGCCGCTTCATCCCAGTTCATCCCGAATCGATGCTCCTCCTCCTCGTGATGCCTCCTCCACCATGAGTAGATTCATCGTGACGGCCAACTTTGCAGTCGGCAACGCCCTCACCCTCGTTCCGACGTCGATCCTCAGGCGAGACTCATCAACCTTCAGAGCACTTGTGTTGTCCATAATCCTGGCCTTTTCGTCCGCTTTGGTTTCGCTTCTGATGATACACCACGGGAAGGCGGGTCTTCCTGAGAGAATTTGCCGATGGTCTTCCTTGGTTGCCATGGCTGCAGTTCTAGTGCTGCTTCTGTCCGTCTCGTCTCTCTAGGCAGCTCTCATGCTGCTTCTGTCCGTCTCGTCTCTCTAGGCAGCTCTAAAGCTACTTCTGTCCGTGTCGTCATTGCTGGGTGATCCAGCCAGACTTCAAATCCACTGCATTTTAATTTTCATAGACTTGTTTCTTAGGTCCTCATAAGCCTAAGATTCTTATGTATAGCAACTCTTGTCTTTTATATCGAATTAATCGAATCATATCGGTTAATCGAATCATATCTATTGTTCATTGTAATCTCAAATATCTTACTACTTTTCACGAGAATTCTGATTTATTGACAAAAAGGCGAATAAATCAACTTCTTATTCCACTACAATCGATTCAAGAACGACTCGTCATTGCTGGGTGATCCAGCCAGACTTTACCTTTACTGTACTGCATTTTAATTTTCATAGAAATGTTTCTTAGGTCCTCATAGCCGAAGATGATTTTGTATGATAACTCGTCTTTATATGGGCGCATCTCCGCTGAAATGCATTACGGTGTGAAATATTCGTAATAAAGCAAAGTTCTCGGAACCCTGTGGTTTACTCTGTAAAATAGCTTTCAAGTCTCGCCATATTTCTCTCCTAAAAGGATCACCAGACATCACCTTGCATATTCCTAATATTAGCTCTCTCCTGAGATCAGAGTGTTCGTCGTACCCCACGTTTTAGAAGTATACCACGCTTCGTGATCACATATTGGAACACAGTTCAGTCTCTGCTCAATTTCATTCGACAATATATGCAGTCCTAGCTGAACAGAAAAATCCCTTTGGGCGGGGAGTAAACATACAGATTGGCTTCTTTGAAGGTAAAGAAAAACAATGGAAGAAGTTCAAATCTTTATTAACCAAATTCTGACAAAGTTTCTCGCTAGTAATACAATGCCTTCGACATGGAAAGCAACCTCAACTCAAGCAAAACTCAGTCTGTTAACTAACGAAACTGGTGCCCCAATAATGGGAATACGCATCTGTCAAGGCACCTAAGCGTCCATTACAATCCCTGATGGACACAAACTGAATCTTTTGCATTTTAGAAACTTTGAGTATATAGTCATTGTCACTCCAATGAGCAGCAGGTTGATCCAAGATCCGTGCGGCAAATTCCAAACCGAAGTAGCATTTAGCTCTTGAATCTCTTACTTCGACTGATTCCTGCATTAATACCAGATGCTTCCCCACCATAAGCTTCTCATGCTTACTCTGCACACGAAATGAACATAAATTTCAGGCATTATCAAAAGTTAAACGTGACAATATACATCAACAAGCTGATTCTCTTGGCTCACCAGGTACTTCTTCCTCAGATTTTTCATTAGTTTCTTCCGATTACGCATCAGTCCTCTATTTTTCTCCATCTAAAATATTTTCATGGAAAAAGTTAAATCTTTGACTATGGCAATGAATAGCTAAGAATACTAACGCAAATGACCAGAAAGAACCATTGCACGCAGGCTCACCCGATAAGTGGTATGGCACTTTCCATCGACTGTTTCAGGCAAGGATGGAATCCTTGAAGGCACATCAAAGTTAATAACAAATTGATCACATTCTGAGAGCAATTTCACCATGACATCACACTATATATTTCCATTGAGTTTATGTGTCACAAAAACAAAAGAAAACTCGTGCATTTTGCAAGCCATAGGTCCCTGATTTTGATGCCAGCTCCCTCATGTCTTTTCTTTAATCTTCATTTGGTTTCTACTTTTTATTAGATCCAGAATGCTATGCACCCTCCTTGAAAGTTCTCTTTCCTTTTCCTGCTATATTGTTAAATATTTAAATAGGACATAGGATAAAGTAGCAAAAAGATTGATATAACATCTTTCTTATTTCTTGATAGCAAATAAAACTCAGAGAAATGTAAGTTCAAGTTTCAGCTAAATCCAGCTGCTTAAAAAGAACGAAATAATTTGTTTATATGAAAACACTATATACACTCACATCATGTTATTTTGCACTCGATAATAAAAGTTTGTCTTCATTCTAAAAGATTGTTCAATGTTAAAGACTATTCATTGTAAGTAAAGGTCTCAACCCTTGGTATCAAATGTCCAAGAAAAGTTTTCGAGAAATAAAAATGGAGGAAAAAAAAAAATCTTAAATAGGTACACATTCATGGAGCTCATACATAACTCGAGAAATTTCTAGGATCTACTTGTTCAATACCCGGCAGGTAACTATTAATTTACTTTTCAAAGCATAAGTTGTAATTGATTGGTGAAAATGGGTGCCTAATATCACTCTTCTGGGACCACTTTAAGATTAAGATGGAAAATATTGGATGAGCAACAGAAAACAAACCTTGAATACATCTCTGCTTTGGCGGCAAGTTTTGCAGCTCATTGCTGCTTCACTTGCTTATAAAACTCATCTGCTGACTCTTCAGATTCACTGTCCTCAGAGTCAGCACATTTATTAGCCTCAAGATTCCCATCTTCATCACTGAGATCATACTCTGACTTAACTCCAGCTCCAGCCAACACTGGAAGCTCATGTTTCCTCCGCCTTTCTCCAATATCATCCCTCCTTGGCAAATCATCATCACCCGATATGACCTTCCGGGAGCAAGATGAAAAGCTTCTCATTCATAATATTCATTTCAGGATCGATATGGTAATGTCACTTAGAGCTTCCTTTGAATCCTTCCAGAATTAATATGATACTATTACTAGATTTGTTTAAAAGTATAGTAGAAATCCAGCGCAAGTCCAATCCATAAAAAGATTGTACTTCCAGGAGCAAGATGAAAAGCTTCTCATTCATAATATTCATTTCAGGATCGATATGGTAATGTCGCTTAGAGCTTCCTTTGAATCTTTCCAGAATTAATATGATACTATCACTAGATTTGTTTAAAAGTATAGTAGAAATCCAGCGCAGTAGAAATCCAGCACAAGTCTAATCCATGAAAAGATTATACTTTGGTCGACTTATAACCCTAGGCAATCTAACAATCATCTAAATAGAAGGTACATCAATCTATCATCTTTCGTCTATGATCTCCAACAATAAAAAAAGAGTTAGGACAGAGAGAGGAATGAGACAACATGGAAATCTGAATACAATTGCGAGAATAAAAAACAGTTCCTCAAAAACTTCAAGGAACAGGAAAGTAGAATATTTTTTTCCCAATATTTAGGTATTTTACTTGATATGATCCATACAAGATTATCCTATGTCATGAAAATAAGTAAAAACAAATTGTTAACATGTGTCTGCCATATACCCTAATTGTAGCCCATGATGATTTCTTCTCTTTTTTGCAATGTTTTAGGTATATTACTGACATGGTTACTTCCATCTATGCTAGATTATCCTAAGAGTCTTGCCCATCCTAGAGCAACTAATTCCTGAATAATGAGAAACATCTTATAGGAACATTGTTCAAGGACTGCACCAAATGGAGATTTACTTTCATGTTGAATTTTTAACATTTATATTCCCCTTGGTAATAAGTAGTCTAGTTGTTGCAAACACTTCCTGATCGATCACATGACCTCTCGAACTGAGGAGAAAATTGAACATAATCATGCCTAGATCCAAACCTACTGTCTCTTGTTTTCAACCCACAGAAGATTGGAGAGTTTAGATGACAAGATGCCACATCTTCAGCAGCATGATCATCGAAGTCTACATAGGTCTCTAGTCTCTAGCTGGCTGTTGAAGAAGGAACTTAAGTAAATGCCTTAAATTAAAACAAAGAGCAGTTGTGGGCAATTAAAGCAGTACCTGTCCACCGGTTTCAAATGTTTTTGGTTTTTCTCCCCTTTTGAAGCAATTGAACTAAAAACATTCTTGTGCCTCAATTTTTCCTCAAGGGAAGCCCTCACCTATAACCTCTTCAAGCTCTGCACCCCAAAATTGTTCCTTCTGCCAAATTTTGCGATAATCAAATACAAGAATATTTAAGCTATTTTATGCAGAAAAGGAGAGAGAGGAACTGACATTCCTGGCGCTCTCAATTGAGCCAGACTCACCTGAGGTTTACGTTTATCTCCATTATTCTCATCGTCCTGAATGGGTTCATGAGGCTGCAAACCAACGTTCATGTTCATACCAAAGAACAAGGAGGCAAATATACTACCTTGTTTAAGGTGAAACAAACATTTTTTGTCTCTTGAACTTCAACATCAATAGGCCATAGAATGGACTCGTCATCTTCATCAGAATCATCAGATTGCAACAAATTTTCATCATTCACCAACTTTTCTGGCATTTCATCTTAAGTACTTTGTTTTAGAATCTCTTCCAAGGTGAGACGGAAGGTTTCATCAAGTTGTTTCATCTGCCAAAGGTAGTGCATCTAAGATTTCTGACAGCTATAAAATAAAGACTGAAAGTAACAAGACAGTAGACAAAACCCTATTCAATGCAGTACAGCGATATGTTCACAAACATTAAGTGAGCACTACAGTTATATGCATGACTCACCCAAGGGGACCCAAAGAAAGAAAAAATAGAGCAATCTTTGGGCACTTGCATAGTCAGTCAACACTTGAGGAAACCAAAAGCTAACTGCAAAGATGTTGACAAACAAATATGCATGTGCACATTCCTGACATCCTTCCAGTCATCCCCTTCTACCCTCATAATACTACACCGCACTAAAGATTAGGGATTACAGAAGAAAGATTGTCGTTCCATAAGGATCAGGTGCCAGTTAAAGTCGATTCCTGCATAATGAATAGGGAGGCACCACAAATAAATGGCTTACACAGCTTGACCAAATGGTTCATTAGTCCTCACTAAATGGAAATGTAAAAATCCGCTGAGGTTTTAGTGAAGATGTTCAACTAGCAGCATAGACTGAACCAAACAGCCATTCATACTAATAGAGACAACTACAACAGCATTTAGCAAATCACTGAACATAGAAAATAAAAAGATAAAGGGAGAACAGGCTAAAAAGTACGTCCACACATTCCTTGAGCAGCATATTACCCAAAATCACTACAATGACAGGAGCAATGACCGTTCAGTGTATTGTGACTTTGCCTCTCATGCCCAAGAGTGATTTCTAACAGGAATTAACAAGTAGGCTGCAAGTTAACAACATTCTTCATTGGCATGCCATGCAGCTTGCATGTGCATATTGATAGATAAAATCACTAATAGAAATTATATAGCTTCTTTACATACCGTCTCGAATAAGCTCTTGACCTCCACAAGGCGAGCTATAAGAGGATGATCACAAACTGGTTGTCCCTCAGACTTAAGGAGGAGATAAAAGGCAATTGCTTGGCCATAGGCCAGCATCAGAATCTGCTTTACTTCCAAGTAGCGTGATCCTCCTTTCATTGTATTTTCCCTCTTTTTAACCTTCATGATATAGAAGACACATGCCCAACAACAATAAAATTCCACATTCAACACAAACCATAGACAGCAAGTAATAAAGAAACAACACTGTATGAGCCAAATGGACTTAAATCGTTATAGGAATACAGCTCAAACAATTAAAAATATTAAAGACCCAAGCCAAGAGAACTTCAAAGCAAGAAACCAAAGCATTCTACCAAAAGCATCACGGAAAATATTGGGTAGCTAAAATTCATATCCTTCAGTGAGATCCTTCCTAGGGACCTGCAAAATGATCGTTGTAGAGAAATAAATTTCTGCCGAGAAAACTTGAAGAAATCTTCAATGAAATCATTCCATACTAGAGATATTCAAAAAACAAGTCATCTGTTAGCACACACCTCTTTGACAGGGCAATAAATACCTCGCCTAGAAGCGGATTGATTCTGCTTTTAAGCTCTTCAATTGCATCATTCAGCTCAGACAGAAGTCCCACCAATTCAGGAGCAGAGCTGCAAGAAAAACATTCTATTAAATAAAAAGGCAGGAATATAAAGTACATAGACTACATACATATTCCCTTTTCCTGGTAAGTTAGAAATTCATTACACAGGGGAACTTACTTCATACATCATTACACAGGGGAACTTACTTCATACGTATCCCTTATGTTTCATTTATTAACTTAAGGAGTAGGATTGGATGCAGATAACTTCTGGTGGGAAAATACCATATATTATGAGATCAAGTATGACCAAGAATAAAATCTTTGAATTGATGACTATATTACATATGAATTATTAATTTCTATGTAACCCATAACTCCAACCACTTCTTTATTTGCTTTTCTCTGATGGACAATTTCTTTTTCTCATTCAACACTGTCCCAATTATTACAAAACCTACCCTGTCTCGACAATCCCACCTATTTCCTCTTATCAAGTGTGGTCATCTCCATTAGCCTTTACCACCAACACGTCTTTCTCATCTAGCTTGACAAATTCTTTTCCCAGCAAGAGGTGGCCTACAAAAATCCTATGAAATCAAAATATGGAACATCTTCTTTTAAAGACCGCATTACAGGAGGAAAACATTGTGAGATATACAAAGAAAAATCTGCCGATTGTCTTTCCCTTTTCATTCACGTTTAATGTTTATTTTCATAAGTAAAATTTAGAGAATCAATTCATCGAATTGGCTTTATTTGTTTCTTCAAAACCATAGCCAAACAATCCTTAGGCCGTCTAGTAGGTTTTCTAATCAAGGAAGAGAAACGTTGCTGAGTTCTACTTCTGAACATTTGGCTTGATTGGTTTATCCTGCTGGAAATTTCAGTGCATAGTTCTCATGAATCTGAAAGGACTGATAATCACCATCTGATGGACAGGAATAGCTAAGATGCACAGAGCAATCATAAACAACAAATTATCCAGTTTTATGCAAAAAGCATTATGTGAATTGCATAAGCTTCCAGTCTAATTGCAGGAAACACCATGAAGAATTATGAGAAAATATAGTGCAGCGCTTTAGTGTACCTTGACCAATTACAAACATGCATTGGAAGATCCATCTTTGGAGATGTTTATATATATATAAAATAATTTTTGATAGATAAAAAGTTCAACCAGAGGACACCAGGGGGGTGAAAACCCATACACAAAAAGAGCCCAAAAAAAGTAAAGCCATATACAAAGCAGGTCAGTCAATTCAATTGCATGTTCATGGTCAATACATTTTGCCGGTCTATCTATTTTTCCCATACTGATCTTCCCAGCAAAAGATTAAGCCCTTGCTACTTCAGTTACAATTCCATAACCAATAGCAACGCATCAACCAAAGCAGCTTTTACTTCACTTAAGAGAGGAAATCCCTATAGACAACATCCATTTGCTCCTCCTTTAACGTTGCATTCAAATCTTTTTGAACACCTCAAAAGCCATCATAATACCATCTCCAGTGCCTTCACGTATGCTAGATTCAAATCTACCTTTTCCTGCAACCACAATTTCCTGCAGAATCATGAATAACTTGCAATTGAAATGGCACTATTACTTAGAAACTCCACCTACCTTTAGGGGTAAAACATTTCAGAACAACTTTATAGCCACAGAGTAAACAAGGTCATCAGAAAACACTACCACCAAAGTTGGTTCCACGGTGGCCTCATCTGGACTAAATATCTTCGAGCCCAAAGTCCTCCATTGATAATGATTTTGCTTTCTCCCTCTGCAATCTTAACACCTCTGCCTCTTCCTCTGCTGGAATTTCCTCATCGCTAGAGGTTGCCTGTAGTTTGAATAAAGAATCACAGAATTTAAGCCCACTCAAAAGCCAAATATGAAGGGTTCAGGTTCTTAAGAAAAATACTTTACAAGTGAAATCACAATCAGTTTGTAGTTTAACAGAGAACCCCGGTATCAACTTAATGAAGCGTAATGAGGGATGGATTCAAATTTCCAACTCAACGTGCCTCGTTGGCATTATAGCACTGTCTCTTACTTCTGCCCCAAACAGCCTTCTTGTCTTCATCTTCCACCTCCTCATAGTGCATTTTGTCTTCCACCCCACCAATTTTCACCCGCAAAAACTTTTGCTGTCTTGCAACCACAAACAACACAAACAACAATATGGAAATTGAACTTTAAAAAGGGAAGTCAACATCGCCAACAAAAACCAAGCATTTTTCCACTGCAAGAGGTCATTATGCTTTTAAGAAGTGGTGAATCATCATTAGGAAAATGAACCGAGGCAATGGCTTACAAGATATTTTACTCTCTTTTCTCACAGGCAATGAAGAAGATGAAGAAGTAAAGAACTGAAGGCAAGACTTCTTGGGTTCGGTAAGGATGATCATCAATTCATCACTAGGCCAAACACCTTGCTCCTATCACACAATATGCTGAATGGTTGCCCACCATTAGAATAGGTCATTCATAGAAGACATTATATGAACCAAAATGACTTACAGATAACTGTAACCATTACCATCCATCTAATTATCCTAAAAGAGGATAGATGTAGCGTCGCCAGCATGGTAGCACATGAAATTGATAATAGAAGAGCATACTGCTATTTGCTGCTTCCCCTGTAGATTCTATTATGGCTGGCTCGGAGAACTCAGAGGATGTTTTTCCTCTCCACACAAATTCACGAGGAAATTATGAAAAGATACCAGAGCTCCTTAAAAACATTCTAATAATTCATATTCAAGTGAGATCAAATTCCATCACTTTTATTTGATGTTATAACATTGCAAATTCAGCTTTAAAGGTTTTACCCTTGAAATGACACGAAAAGGCAGACAAGAGTGTAACACAGAGCAAACCAACTCTTGGAGACTGGCCAAAAATTAAACAGCTATTTTTTAGGCCAATCTCATGAATAACTAGCACCTAATTCCCGTAAAAATCAGACTCCACAAAAGTGAACAGGCACTTAGACTGCAATTTCAGAGTTCTTCATCTATTAACAGTTGACACATTTACTTCCAAGGACTTCATGCCCAACAAGACTTCCAGTTTCCTAACCAGAATTATTGACTGTGGAGCTTATGCCAGTTTCCTAAATGTCGAGCAGGTATGACAACTTACTCCAGAGAATTAGGAACTCTCTGATGAATTGGCATGTAGAAAAGGACAACTCCAATGGGCAGTAGTAACTCAAGAAGAGCAAAATAACTTAAGACAATCTTACTTTTTGCAGCAAGCCCAGTCAATTGAGTGTCATTATCTTCCGTGTCATCATGTTCATCCTCCTCTTCATCGTCTTTGTCCTAAAAGAAATTCCAAGAAACCATATTCCATTAATTTATCTTTCCAATAAACAAATATTGGGAACGACTAATAATTTCGAAGCACCAACATATCAATGACCAGCAGAATTCCAGAATTTTAAAGGTACTGATCAGTTAATGAGAACATCAGAAAGGAAGTCTCCCATGCATGTTAATTTCACAACAGTTCACCAGCTGATGTGAAAAATATAAAGACAAACAACAAAAGAAATGCCTTATGAAAGGTTACATCACCACAAAAAGATAAGCGAAGCAGTTTGATCCACACAAATGTTCAAACGCAATCTCATGCAAACATTTATATAATTATCACTAAATTCCTTAAAAACCTTTCCTACCATGCGCTAAACAAAATTCAACTGTCCAAAACCAAGTTCGCTGGATGAACTATACCAAATCGGCATCAAAGGGAACTTATGTACCTTAAAATCAAAGACAGGCTCTTCATTGTCATCATCCGACTCCCCAGCATCACTATGAATGTTCAACGGCACAACATCCCTTTGTTTGTGAATTACAGATAAAAACATCAATAAGAGCAACCCCTTTATAAAGCAGCAAACTTAACACTGGCATTTTACACAAACAGAGAACACGCAGCAGCAATTAGCAGATACTCAGTCGAGGGAGACAACTCACAGGCATCTATTTCATCACCAATGTCTTCCGAGGCCACGTCTTCATCGATAGCCCTCCTCTTAGAGCCCTTCTTCTCCTTTTTCTGACTCCTGGACCTCTTCCCCATGGTCTTGCTAGCTCAAGTCTTTCGAATTCTTGCTGCATCATAAACGAATGAAACGAAACTTTCAGTGGCAGACCCAATTAAAAATTATTGATAAAACAACGCGGAAGTAGGACCAAACGTGAAACCTTTAGCAGCTATCTTGCATTATCCTACCACTACAAGCATCAGATGCACAGAAGTGAAACCGAACCGACTCTAATTGAATGAAGGGCCCACGAAATTCAACGAAAACGAGACAAACCCTCTGTCCGGCAAAGAGAGCTGAGGAGGGCACGACGAAAGATGGAAACTTTGATATCAGAGGAGGCCAAATCCGCAAGAAGCCGAAGCTTACTCCACTTCTACCTGCAACTGCAACTGCAACTGCAACAGGCACGCATGAAATATATTTATTTTAGTTGTTCGATTTTTCCTTTTTTCCATGGTTGGAGGAAGAGAAAAATCAGAGAAACTACCGGCCTTTTGCCTCCTCCAAACATTGGGCCTAACTTCCTTGGGCTGGCCTTTAGATCTGTCTTTCAAGACTTTTTTCCCCATATTTTCCTTTTTTCTTCGACGCACAAATTTTCTTATCATTGATTTTATACGATAACGCATCCCTTTTTCCATACTTAAATATTTTAGTCATATTTTAAATATAATTTATTCATGTTTAAAGATGTAAAGTTTCAAAACTTAATATCAATTAATTTAGGATAAATTTATTACAAGGTGTTTACCGATTTGGTATTTTTGTGGTATTAATCCGAAGAATATATGAAATATATAGGTTATACCAGATTTATGATAATTGCTCTAAATTAAATTATACTCCCGTGTGTATATATGTATCAGGTCCAATTCCCTTAAAAGAAAAAAAAATAGACTTAAAAGATATTTCTACCAAGTGGCATTTTCTGGAGTAGGGCCAATATTTGAGATCCACACTGTGAAACCACATAAGCACACAACATTAATACTATCTCACGGTTGTAAAAAGATTTGGCTTAAACACAAACTCAAATTGCTTTTATTCATCAACATCCACAAATATGTGGCAATCACATACTTATAACAGCAAAAATAACGTGTTTTGTGTGCGAAAAATTCACTTTATTAATCCGCTAGCCTCAAGTGACGATAGATAATTTTTATGTCGGAATTATCAATAGACCTAAACTAGAGGTATTGCCGGGTGGATAGCTGAGAGGTCCAAAAAAAAAAAAAGTAGAGAAAGAGAGAGAGAGAGAATTTTACGGGATAAAGTGCCTTCTATACGGAAGTGATCAACCAAAACAACATCTATATTCCACGTGAAATTGTAATAACTAATCATCATAAGAAAATTTAGACATATACCCCAAAATGATTCTATCATGGTGCGATGTATCGATAGAAGAAGTCATGCCAATATTGATAAATATTCATACAAAACTAGGCCTATTAAACGAGTGAGTCGGGTCGGGTCGGGTTTTGGTCAGGTCATAAATGATCTGATCCAAATCAACCCATTTAACTAGTTTATGATTTATTTATTGTAGTGCAAAATTTTTTACCCATACTTGACTTAACTAATACCCGACCCATTTAACTAAACCTAAGAAAGCTTATTTTTTTATGATTTTTTTAAAATTATATTGCTAAAATATTTTTATGCAATATAAATTCAATGGACAATTTTTATAATTTTTATAATTTTTTTAAAATCGAATTTTTAATAATTTTTATTTTTTAAGAACATATATATATATTCTTTTTTCTTCTTCTTGGTCGGCCGTTAGCTATGACAATAACTAGCGATCGGCCATAGGCGAGCCTCCAGCGAGCTCGAGTCTTGCCAAATCGGCGAGGCTCAAGTCTCATTGATGTCTGGCGAGGCCTTCGCCTCATCGGATCCGGCTAGCTCGACGCCGAGGAGCCCAAGCCTCGCCTGGCCAATTGCCAGCTATTATCGTCTTTGGCTTTGGTTAAGGAAGGAGGAAGAAGAAAGAGGAAAGAAAAGGAAAGAAAGAAGAAAATAAAAGAAAATAAAATTGAAATATAAAAAATAAATATAATTTCTATTTTTATAAAATATATTTTTATAAAGTTAAAGAAGGAATAAAGAGATTGTGAGACTTTAGTTGAAAATGGGTTCTAATCCAACCCATTTAAGACCCATTTATTTTACACTTTCAATTTTAAAATTCATTTAACTAGTTTCTTTAAAAAATAAGTTATCCATATATCATCAATTTATGATTTAAAATGGTCATATATAGGTCTAAAACCCATTTTGCCACCTCTTTAAAAACATTCATGGATTCCATACTTTAAATCGTGTAACCAAGCTTATATACAAGTATAGGAAATATCAAAAACAATTCTACCAGCTAGGACGAGTACTCACCTCCAAACCTCGATAACCTCTTCTTTCTGTCCCGCCCAAAAAGAACCGCTACTCTGAAAGCGCAATGGCCAAGATCTGCCACGACCCAAATCGCATTCATACATAATATCACACTATATCTACTATCAGAGAGAGATTCATAAATCATTCAATGTAGTTTGAAACCAGGTCGTCATGTCATCAAACATGAATTGAAAGTTACACTTATATAATAAACAAAAGTGGCTTTCAAAGAGAGTCGCGACAATTATTATGTTCTACATTTGAAATGCATGTAGATGAAACATGATAAAACGATGAGCCAGCATCGCAATAGTAGCCACTAATAGACACGGATGGGAATCTTGTTCATATCATTTGCTGTCTATTGGCCAAAAGACTCATCTCCTTAATTAAGGCATCGCCTCAAGGAGCAAAACATATCATGCACCTAGCCACACTTCTATACTTATCATGTAACCGGACCAGAGTCCCGTCTCCCGTGTCATCTCATATTAGCAGACCTAAGTCCCACATCACTTCACATAGGTGGACCTAAGTCCCATGTCGATTGGTCATGACTGGAGCCCATATCATTACATTGCATAAATCATATGCCAGTTTCATATCAATGTTGTTATACTTACTTATATTTCACGGCCAGATATTATCAAATCCCCCTTGCCAAAGTAAGATTAGGAAAATCACCGCCTATGCACATGCATAAATTTACTTTGCATGAGTGCACTAAGATTCTGTAAAGCCCATGCTATAGACAATATTAAATCACTGGAGATCATGTATCCAGCGAAGTAACATTTCCCATAAAATTAATCAACCCTAATTAATATAAGGAGACTATTCGACAAGGATAAATATATCACAAGATCAACTCATTTTAATATTGCCAGAATGGTTATCCACTACAAATTGATATAAAAAGCAAGCCTAATATCTTATAACTTATCACAAAACTTTGGCAGAAGAATAGTAAGAGTGTCATAACTTTCGTACGACATTCAATTGAGTGCGAAAATTGTTTTTTTTTTACTCACTTGAGTGTTAGATCGGAGTAAAATCGATTATTTGAATGCCGTTCTCGGCAAATCATCCTACGTGATTTTATTTATTTATTTATTTATTTATTTATTTATTTATTTATTATTATTATTATTATTATTATTATATATATATATATATATTTTGCTTTTAATAGGCCAGCTAGGCGACCCTCGCCGGCCATGACACTCTTGCCTAGATGGGTGAGGGCTGCCTAACCATTGGCCATGAGGTGGCATTGCCCAGATTTGGTGAGGTCGCGATGGGCTCGCCAAGGCCTTCCCGGCCAACGGTGAGTCCACATTCTCGTCACATTATTCGAAGAATAGAAGTTCCTAGTTTCGAACCGCATTACCCCTCATCACAATAACTTTAGGGGACAGCAAACAGAGAGCAAAGAACTACTCTAATCATCTCCTCGCAAGTTAGTCTTCCAATCTTCATTCAAAAGCCCAATACCGGCATCATTGGATTAGCTCCACTCCAAAGGGAATGCCAAAGGCATTGCGCCATTGTTTTTCCCCGTGGCCCCTTTTTGTTTATGCGCGGGAAGTCAAAACTGGTGACCAAGGCCCTGTTTTGTTTGTGTTCTTCTCTTTTGTTCATGAACACAATTTCTGTTTTTTTTTTTTTTGTTTTGTTTCGGAGAACGAAAAAGAACAAAAACGCATTTGTTTGCGTTTTTGTTTCAAATATATATTTTTGTTCTTGGGAACAAATTTAAAACAGAAACAAGAAACAATAAAAACTTGTTTCTTGCTCCTGGAACACTTTCGAGAAATAATTTTTCTCTCTCCTATTTTTTTCTTCTCTTTCTTTTCTTCTTCTTTTTTCTTTGGCCGGTTGTCGACCTTGGCCATAGCCGGCGACTGGCCGTCGAGGGCCAACGACCTCGCCGGAGTGTTGCCGGCCCCCGGTGAGACCGAGTGTCACTGACCCCTAGCAAGGCTCGGCCTTGCCTTGGCTGGGCGAGCTCGAGCTCGCCCAGATTCGACGGGGCCGAGCTTGCCCAGCCACTAGCGAGGCTTAGTGTCGCTGGTCCACCGTCAAGCGCCGGCGAGGCTTGGCCTCGTGGCTTGGCAAGGCCGCCAGCCCTCATCGGCCAATCATCGGTCATGGCCGAGGCCGGCGACCGGCCAAAAGGAAGAAAAAAAAAAAAAAAAGGAAAAAGGAAAAAGGAAAAATAAAATAAAATATTAAAAAATTAAAAGAAAAAAATTATACAAGTTTATTAAATGTGTTTCTATTCTTTTTCTATTTCAGGAACAAGTTTACCAAATACGTTCTTCCGTTAAAAAATTGTTCCTCGGAATAGAAATAGTTTTTTCTATTTCTGTTCTTTAGAACAATTTTTGAAAGAAATGTTACCAAACGCACCCCAAGATTCTTGACATGAAACTTATTTTAACTATTATATCATGAATTGTTTCTCCCTTTTCTTCTTGTTTCTCAATGCATTCTTGCTCAATATTCTGTTGTCAAAAACCAACTCTAGTTAGAACACAATTGCTGAAGATAATTAAATTAACAAAACTGGCCTGCTAATAACAGGAACATGCATCTGCCAAGGCATTACTACATCCCTGATAGACCTAAACCGATTCTTTTGCATTTTAGAGCGCGTTTGGTAACGATTCGTTAAAAAAATTTCGGGGAACATAAATAGAAAAAACTATTTCTACTTTGGGGAACAATTTTTGAACGAGAAGAAAGCATTTGGTAAACTTGTTCCGGGAATAAAAAATGAACAAACGCATTTGGTAAATTTGTGTTTTTTTTTGTGTCTTTTAATTTTTTAATATTATTTATTTAATTTTTTTTTTTTTTTTTTCTTTTTTTTTTTCTTCTTTTGGTTTGGTTGCCGCCTCGGCCATGGCTGCCGACCGGCCGACGAGGGCCAACGGCCTCACCCGCCCATGGTGAGGCTCGTCGGCCCCCGGCGAGCTCAGCTTGCTTAGATCCGGCGAGCTTGAGCTCGCCCGCCTGCCTTGCCCCCGTGTCGGCGAGGCTCGACCTCGCCGGGCCACCGCCAGGCCGGCGAGCCTCGTCGGTGGTTGGGCGAGCTCAGGCTCACCGGATCTGGGCGAGCCCGAGCTCGCCCAACCAAGGTGAGGCCGAGCCTCGCCAGGGGCCGGCAATGCTCAGCCTCGCCGGGGCCGGCGACGCTCTGGCAAGTTCGCCGGACCTAGACGGCGTCGCCCCGGCCCTCGGCCTCGACGGCCGCCGCGCCATGACCGAGGCCAGCGACCGGCCAAAGAAAAAACAAAAAGAAAATAAGAAAAAAAAAAGAGAAGAAAAAGAGAGGAGAGAAAATTTATTCTTAAAAATTGTTCCAGAAACAAGAAACATGTTTTTCTTGTTTCTCGTTTCTATTCCAAATGTGTTCTTGGGAACAAAAAAATAGATTTGGAACAAAAACGTAAACAAACGCATTTCTGTTCTTTTTTTTGTTTCCGTAACAAAAAAAAAAAGGATTTTTGTTCATGAACAGAAAAAAAGAACGTTAACAAATAGGGCCTTAGTCACTTAACTATTACTCATCTCAACTCCAATTAGCGGCGGTATCCAAGGTCAACGCGACAAATTTTAAGCCAAAGTAGCGTTTAGCTCTTGAATGTAATACATCGACTGATTCCTCCATTAATACCAGATATTTCCCCACCATAAGGTCCAGAAGGCTTCCTGATCTCCCGAACTTGCCCTTTTCGTTGGACCACTGCCTTCTCATGCTTAGTCTGCACACGAAATGAAACATAAATTCCGGGCAATATCAAAAGTTAAACCTGAGAAGATACATCAACAAGCGGATTCTCTTAACTCACCCGATACTTCCTGGTCAGATTTTTCATTTGTTTCTTCCGATTACGTGTTGGTCCTCTATTTTTCTCCATCTAAAACATTTTCACAGCAAAAGTTAAATCTTTGACTATGGCAACGAGTAGCTAAGAACATTAACGCAACTGATCAGGACTATTGCATGCAGGCTCACCTGATAATTGACATGGCGCTTTCCATCGACTGTTTCAGGGAAGGATGGAATTGCTAGATTCCTATAGGCGCATCAAAGTTAACCATAATGATCACATTCTGAGAGTAATTTCACCATGACATGACACTAAATATTTCCATTGAGTTTTCATATATTGCACGAAGAGAAGAAGAAGAAGAAGGAAACTCGTGCATTTTGGAAGCCATAGGTCCATGATTTTGATGCACTGGTAGCTCTCTTTCGTCTTTTCTTTAATCTTCATTTGGTTTCTACTTTTTAATTAGATCCAGAATGTTATGCACCCTCCTCGAAAGTTCTCTTTCCTTTTCCTGATATATTGTTAGAAATTTAAATAATCTATAGTAAAAAGTAGCAAAAAGATCAACGAAACATCTTTCTTATTTCATGATGCAAATAAAACTCATAAAATGTAGTTTTAGCTAAATGAAGCTGCTCGATAATGTTAGACGCAAATTGCGCAACCCCAAGATCTCCATAACCAGAACAAGAACATGCATAATAGAGTAGAAAGATTAACGCACCTTTATTTGGGATCCATCGAACATAAAGCGGAAGCAGAAAAGGATTACCCACATGTTATCAAGGGGATCCACGCATCAAGTCATTCTTCTCTAGTGCCTTCCGTATCACTGGCTTAATGAGGTGGCCCCCTCACGTTTAGCGTTAGGTAAACGCCCCTTAGATGAGGATACATGTGAGAATTAGGGTTAGAGGAGAGACTTGAGCAGTATTTATAGAGTTTCCAGCCAGGCCCCCTCATTACGGGCCAGGCTCAACTCGGCCCACACTAACCAGCCCATATTAGACTAATTAAGAAACATTCTATCTCTCTTTAGACCAACCCTGTTTTACGGTAACCGTAAAAACAGTAAATTACAATATCAATTAATTTAGTCCACATTAGAAAACTCTAACATTCTCCCACTTGGACTATATTAATTGAAATCGTACCTTATGCGCGCGCATTGGTCCAGAGATAATTCTTAATAGTCAATCCTATCCCATAAAGTCTTAAACACCGAATCATGGCGGTAACTGCATGTATACACACAGAGCCTTCCATGGTCACGAGTGCTCTCAACTTTATTGATATTGATTCAATATGGTAGTGTGGCAAATGTATAACATCTCTCATAGAGATCCCATTTGTCAGTCACCATTCTCTTACGTTAGGTGTCACAAAAAACTTGTGCCACTAGAGAATGCTTTATGGTTCCAATGAACCCACATATGTCTTGTCCTTATGGTTAACCTTTCTTTATGTATTACAAGACATATGCACAAGGCTAATAATCGGATGCCCGGATGCCCCTAGCCTTCACTCAAGGTTTATACAATCCCTTGAGACTTTATCAATATGTATTCAACATAATAACAATACATTCAAAAAATATTTTATTGAATGCAAAAGTTGATACATATCAAACCGTTACTAAGTGTAACGAACCACAGATGTGAACTTTATCAGATAAAGCCAAAATAGCTCCCACTAAATAACAGTATCCGAAGATACTCCTAAGCCCATGTTAACGATATGTTACTAAAATACATATGGGCGTAAGCCTTTAGTTAGTGGATCTGCAACCACATCATCTGTAAAAATATGTTATATTATAAGTCACCTTTTTGTACCTTTTTTTATGGTCAAAAAATATTTGACCACCATATATTTAGACCCCTTGAGACCTCCGTAGTAAATAAATAATATTACAAATTTGTTATCTCAATACAATCGTATAGGTCTATCCATCAAGTTAAAACGATCAATTCCGTCATGAGGTTTTGGAGCCTAAAAGCCCAAGTAACAGCCTAAAAGAATGTTACTAACACTGCTTACATAGCAGAAGATGACATAAGACTTTATTTACTGCACTTACTGCTAACATATGTATTCTGTTATTGATTGCATGTCATTGGAATAGCCAGTAGAGTTTACATCTAAATACTCTACTAACTGCAAAAATTGAACATGGCTATAAATTAGCATATAATCTCTTGTCTTCTTTAAGTACCTTAAAACCTTCTTGACAGCAACCTAGTGATCATGTCCTGGATTTGACCGATATCTGCCTAGAAGTCCCGTCACAAAGACAACATTTAGTCTAGTGCAAATTCGAGCATACATTATACTTTTAAGTACACTGACACAAGGTACACCATTTAATTAGATTTTCTCAATATCTAAATAAGGACAATGTGATAGATTTAGTCCATCACCCTTAACAACAGGAGCAATTCCTGGTTTGCAATGATGTATATTGAATATTTCCAATATACAATCAGCAAATGTCCTCCGAGAAAATCTAATATAATATGGCAAAAACAATTCTTATAGACCTCGCATTGTCTCAATGTCACAATTTGTAAGCAAAATATCATGTACATAAAGTATGAGAAAAAATAAATTTCCTCCCACGACCTTGCAAGTATATTGAATTACTTTGTTCCCAATTGAACAAAATAACAACACTATGAAACTTTAATAATATTGTCTGGAAACTTACTTAAGATCATGAATTAGAAATTTTCAGTCTACACACAAGTTTACTTGAATCTGCTGCAAAATCATCCAATTGCACAATATAAATTTTGTATCTATTTGGCGTAATTTTATATCAAAATAAATTATTAATGCCACGTTCACTCTAAAAGAACATTTAAAGAAATAATTATTTCTTCACTATAAACAATCCACCCCCTTTCGAGTTAAAACGTTAGTTACAAATTTGGCTTTAAATTCCACAATCTTTGTTTGAAATTCTTTTAGTTTTGTACGTCAATTTGCAACTAATAAACTTGTGATCTTTAGACAAGTCAAGTTAAGTTTCCAAACATGTTTCATAGATTGTATATCGCCTTTTATGGCATCTAATCACATACTTAATTGAGAATAAGAAACGACATTTATAAATATGTCATTACATCAACCATATAGTGGATATTGTAATCATGCTCTCACAAATAGACTATATAGTCTGATGGTATAACTGATCGTTTTTCCTTAACAAATCTCCTTAATAAAGCTACAACCACTTCATTCTGCACTTGAGAGGTTTAAGAAATTTCATTATAAACTATATCAAGAATAGTACCTTAAACCTCAACAAGTTTAGTCTATGGTACAGGAGATTCCATAATTATCTATATAGTTAAAGACAAAAACATAGTAACCTCCATCATACTATTATCTTTAATAATCTGAGAGTAGCTATCCTTTACAATTACGTCAATATTTAGAAACTTTAGAGTATGTGATTCCATAATTCTTGTACCTTCTTTAGGGTCATAAAATCAATACCCCTTTTGTATATGAAAAAATTGCTTTCATAATATCAGCCCACAAAAGACCAAATAAATTAGTCTTACTAATCATACTCATCACCATGTTCAATATGGTGCATTTATACCTTTCACCCAAATCTTTTTGTCAGAATTTTCAGGTATAGTAATTAAATTACCACCCTAGAATCTACTAAGTATTTGACAAATGACCCTTTAAGCTATTTCGCATTGTCATACTTGCCAAAATACTCATTGCCACCGTTAAACCTGACAACCTTTTAATCATATACGAGATGTATATGTCATTAGGACTTAAACACAATTTTTGCAGATGTGTCCTAATTTCAATATCAGACAAGACATAATTTCAAGCAACGAAGGCTTCCATCATCTTATGGCAGTGCAGTCCGCAGGCAAACCTCTTTTCAAGTGTTCCAGAATGGAACGTTTCATGGACAATAAGCAAATTCAATTGCTCTTTTCTCAAGCAACAAATCATATGTCCACAACTTAAAATTTGAAGCAGTAAAAAACCTCAATGATGATGGAATTACCATTTACAGAAAATGTGACAAAAAAAAAAAACAAGCAGTATATAATTAGCATCATGTGAGCATTGTGTAACTTGACGTACAAGTACACATCTAGAGAGTTACATGCAAAATCACATAATCACCTTTGGGCAGAATACATGACATGCAATTGTACACTCTCCACATGATAAGGGTTATGAGAATATGTTCCAATTCTTCGTGAATTCATCACCTTTGGGCATATGAATCACTAGAATCAGTCACTCCTCCACCACACTATCATGTATCCCTCCATGAACTAATACACAATCACCTCCTTTGGGAGTATGATTACGCATTAGACCAGGAGACATCTCAATCATCATACGAGACCGAAATTTCTCAAACCCAATCAAGCGTGCCACTTTGGCGGTCACTACTCAATTGAATCATTGAAATTCTCTCATACCAGGGATATAAGCTTTACTCCTCACATACACCATATATATGTGATTTTAACTTTAGTGATAGGGGCATCATATCACCAAAATCACATATCATGCTAATTACATTACTTTATTCATTAATAAAAAATTAATCATATATATATAGCGAATCTGAAAGACAGATTCCAATGAGATTATTGATCACAGTAACATAAGAAACTTCTCATAACAGAGAATAAAACATCTCTTCTCGCACCCCAATTACATATTACCAGAACAACATAAAAAGAATGTTGATCTATAATATCTCTCACAAATTAACATTAATAGTAATACAGGGTACACCAAATCGACAAGCTTAACAGCTGATCCATTATTGCTCATGAGTTTCATAAGACAAAACATGACTCCAAGACTAATAGCTGATTTATTAGCCAATTTTAAGCAACAAATTATCATTGTATCAATCAATGGTCTATAATATATTGAGTCAAAAAACATAACCAAATATCTAAAATTTAACAGTAGATATTATTGCTATGCGTAAATATTGTCATACTCCTTAACCATAAAAAATATTCAACTTGATAGACATTAACAAGTGACCAGATGAGTTCATGTACAATATGCAGTAACTTAATTGACATGCATTACCCACATTCAGCAGATGTGTTAATCAGTACATCAGTTTGGTCACGAGTCCTTAAGTCGTCTATCATTCAAAGATTACCAGTGTGTAAAGGAGTATACTTGAGTAACAAAAATTTCATAATTCTTATTGTTTCTCATCAGCTCAATACATAGCTCAAATACAATCTCATATGAATTGTATCGCATTAAGCCAGTTTCAATTCATAATAAAGTTTGATTTTTGTTGATGAATCACACCTTTTATTATGTGATAACATACTGTATCCCGGCACTTGTATTTTCAAAAAACACAGAAAATACAAGAAAAATACGCGAAAATACACTAAAAATTCACGTATTTAGGGCTTTGTATGTATTTTAACATCCATAAAATCATCAAACATATAAAATAAATATACCACAAGATAGGAAATCACCATACGAGTCCAACGCCGCCAGACACGCACAGATCCGACGCTCCACGCGCTCTCACGTGCCGCCTGAGTGCACGGCGCGTGGAGCTCACGCACGGTGCGCGTTCAACGCCCAGGCGGTGCGTGGCCGCGTGTTGGGGCGCGTGCGGCCTCCCCCGGCGACGCGCCGCCGACCGTCTTGCTCGTCTCGTCTTCCCCAATCCAAATTTGTGATTTAATTTAATTTTCATTGAATAAAAAGTCTCGAAAATCACAAATTATGGCAAGATCAATACCAATTAGGGCTAATCCATACAAATTAGGGTAGATCCGTACAAATTATGGTAAATCCATATAAATTAGGGCAAAACCAATTGCGTTCGAGTTCTAGGGTTATGGTTGCTTTGATACCACATGTTAGACACAAATTGCGCAACCCCAAGATCTCCATAACCAGAACAAGAACATGCATAATAGAGTAGAAAGATTAACGCATCTTTATTTGGGATCCATCGAACATAAAGCGGAAGCAGAAAAGGATTACCCACATGTTATCAAGGGGATCCACGCATCAAGTCATTCTCCTCTATTGCCCTCCGTATCACTGGCTCAATGAGGGGGCCCCCTCACGTTTAGCGTTAGGTAAACGCCCCTTAGGTGAGGATACATGTGAGAATTAGGGTTAGAGGAGAGACTTGAGCAGTATTTATAGAGTTTCCAGCTAAGCCCCCTCATTACGGGCCAGGCTCAACTCGGCCCACACTAGCCAGCCCATATTAGACTAATTAAGAAACCTTCTATCTCTCTTTAGACCAACCCTGTTTTACGGTAACCGTAAAAACAGTAAATTATAATATCAATTAATTTAGTCCACATTAGAAAAAACTCTAACAGATAAAGCTCAATATCCTTTTAAAAGAAAGAAATGATTTGTTTATATGAAGACACATAGTACACTCGCACAACATTATTTTGCACTTTATAATTGATAATAAGAATTGTTCTTCATTCCAAAAGATTGTTCAATGTTAGGTCTTTTCCTTGTAAGTAAAGGTCTCAATCCTTGATATCAAATGTCCAAGAAAATTTTTCAAGAAATAGAAATGGAGAAAAAACACAAATCTTAAATAGGTACATTCATGGAGCTCATACATGACTAGAGAAATTTCTAGGATCTCATTGTTCTATACCCAGCGCATAACTATAAATTTACTCTTTAAAACATAAGTTGTAATTGATAGATGAAAATGGGTGCCTAATATTTACTCTTCTGGACCGCGTTAAGATTAAGATGGAAATATTGGACAAGCAACAGAAAACAAATCTTTAGTACATCTCTGCTTTAGCCGCAAGTTTTGCAGCTCGTTGCTACTTCACTTGCTTGTAAAACTCATCTGCTGACTCTTCAGATTCACTGTCCTCAGAGTCGGCACCTCCATTAGCCTCAAGAATCCCATGTTCGTCACCAAGATCATCCTCCGGCTTAACTCCAGCTTCAGCCGACATTTGAAGCTCAACCCGAGATGAACTTCCAGGAGCAAGATGAAAAGCTTCTCATTCATAATATTGACTTCAGGATTTTTACGGTATTGTCACTTAGAGCTTAATTTGAATCCTTCCAGAATTATTATCATACTATCGCTTGAGCTGTTTAAAAAAATATAGTAGAAATCCGCGCGAGGCCAATCCATAAAAAAGATTGTACTTAGGTCGTCTTATATAATTATTGGCCAACAGCGAGGGTTGCGTGTTGAAATTGGCCGAGAACCTAAACTCGGCAAAATAATAATAAAAGTGCAGCAGCTTTCTTAGTTGGCAAAGAAAGAAAAGTCTAGTCAAACTTTGCTTCTCCAATTAGGTGGTCCTCTGTCTCACCTTTTAGAAATTAAGTTAATTGTTTCTCCATATCGTGGATGCCGGATGGACCGGCCTAAACAAAAAATCTTGGAAAATGATTGGGTAACCGTACCATTACTTGGAAAACAGATGGTGAATCCTCGGTCACACATTTTCGAGGGAAAAATACATGTATTTTTCTTGGCAATTTCCACACACTCTGTTAGAGAAAGAAAAATTTGAAGATATCCTTTGACCGTACGGTCACACGGTCATGCTAGAGTCATGGCCCAAAGAAATGCATGGTCCAAGAGGTTCTCCAAATGAAGCCCGTGACCGATCCGTGACCGATCCATGAATAAGCTACTCTCGACCTATTTGCTTAAGCCTAAGGGTTTTACTCGAGCTTCTAGAAGACCCAGGAGCAGGCGATACTATAATTGCAGTAGTTAAGGTAGTTGAGGAGATATAATCTCTACCATCAAATTGAAGCGAGATATATACGGTTATGGTTCAGCCCGTACTTGTATCCATAAGGGCCTCCTCCCCTCATTTGAGACATCCAAGTGAAATATAATATCTCTCTCTACCAGCCTTGCTCCGTCCTGATTAGTTCATCCCAAATCAATCATCATAATAATCATCATCCTCATCATCATGATCTTGAATCAAATATAAGTTCTCGTATCTGCAAATTTATTAGGAATAGAAGTGCTAAATTGGCTCCAACTTTTAAAGTGACTAGTCAAACACCAATCTTCTGAGTCTCACAAAAATCTTATGTTCGTATACGTGCATAACTTTCAATGGTTTTGGGATGCAAGACCAGCTAAGAAGCCAAGCACGTAAAGAAACACAAGAACATAAAAGACCACATCCTTAGCTGGTGACGAAGAACCATTGGTCGTTAGATAACCCACAAGAGATACAGCTCTACCAGGATCGTCAATCGCTGCCAACCGCAAACGATCCAAGGAGTGTGTCCCTCCCCTTCTCAATATCAGTGTTGTTAGGAGCAAAACCATGAGATGAGGATTTCCTTGGGGCAATCGCAATATTTTGCTTGTGCCTTCACCAAAAGGATTCTGTCTTGCTTTCATTGTCTTTCGTTCTCCAAACTGGCCCAATGATGTCAAAAGGAGAAATGGGTTCATAAGAAACGATCTTTAAAAAAAAAAAAAAGACTATTAAGTGCTTCCACACATGGATCCCACCTTCAAGACTTCATCCAACACATTGAAGGATAGATTGGGTGGCCCGGGATGCATCGCTTCCATTTCTATGTTAGTGTCTTCACAAGTACCAATGGGCTCGCCGCTAGAGCCATTGTGCATTGTGCTTGTGTCTCCACCAAAAGGATTGAACCTTGGTCTTGCTTTTGTTGGTAAGCTCTTCAATTGGGATTTGAGACCATCTATCTTCGGCGTGAGCGTACGGTGACAGTGGTAGATGCCTAGATAAGAGTTACCATTTACAAGTTTTGCACATGGAAATATAGGAGAATATCCCTAAATGTCAAAAACGATAAGTAGTGTGAAATGGATTGCATATGGAAGATGAGAAGGTTAGGATGTCCAATGAAATTAGTATGGTATATGGAGGATGCAATTTCCTAGAATGGCCATACATTCTTTAATGACTATCTACAATTTCAAAGGTCGTATTGCCAAATCACCCTTCTCTTGTGCAATGGAATATTTAGACACGACAAAATACCAGTGAATTTGCACATATCATCAATGCCCAAGTACATTTTCAAAATATATTTTATATGTCCATGATGTGACCAGCCATATTATCATCATCAGAATCAATTTTGTAATTTATATAAGACTAAAGGATTATGAAAAAATAAAATTGCAATGTTTGGACGAGAATTTCATGCTATTGGACGTCAATTAATTGGAACTCATTCAATATTCTAAACCCCCACGTTTTGGATTCATAGCCTCTATCAATGTAGTCAAGTTAGTTTTAAACATTTCTTTTAAAGAAGACTAATGTAAGCCCTTCCAATCATGGATCCTACAGATTTACCTTAGAATCTCATATCTAAATTGACAAAACTTCGCCTGTCTAATTTGATCTCACAATCTCTCTCCATTTTAGTGAGGTGATGTGCCATCATGATCACCTAGGGGAAATCAGGGGAGACGCGATTAAAGAAATCGATGAACGAATGTGCAACTTATAAATCTGCTTATCTACGAAATAGATATGATCGGTTTCCTCTGTGAGATCTTTGGTCTAGTGAAACATCTCCTCTCGTTCATCATAGGTCAGGGGAGAATCCATGAGAAGCGTCGCTTCTTCCTCATCATCCTTGTTTTTCCTCTCATCATTACTACCATCTTGATGTTCCTTAGAGGCTTTCTTCGATCGGAGATCTCTCAATGGGCGAAGGCCCTCCATCCTTGATGTGAGAGACCATACAATCATTCCATAAATTAGGGGGAATTAACGAGAAGCATTGCTTCTTTTTCATCATTCTTGTTCTTTGTCTCGTCACTATTACCATTTTGATGTTCCTCAGTCAGGGAAGAATCCACAGGAATTATTCTTCCTCATCATCCTTGTTCTTCCTCTTGTCACTACTACATGTTTCTTGATATGGGGAGAATCCATGGAAAGCATTGCATCTTCCTCATCATCTTGCTTCTTGCTCTCATCTACCATCCTGATGTTCCTCGGTCAGTGAAGAATCTGCTTCTTCCTCTTGTCACTACTACATGTTCCTCGAAGGTTTTGTTTGATCGGAGATCTCTCAACAGGCGAAGGCCCTCCATCCTTGATGTAGGAGACCAAATAGTCATTCCATAGGTCAAGGGAGAATAGCGTCACTTCTTCCTCATCATCCTTGGTCTTCCTCTTGTCACTACTACCATCTTGATGTTCCTTGGAGGCTTTCTTTGATTGGAGATCTCTTAATGGGCGAAGGTCCTCCATCCTTGAAGTGGGAGACTGAACAGGCATTCCATATGTCAGGGGAAAAAACATGGGAAAGCGTCGCTTCTTTTTCATCATCCTTGTTCTTCCTCTCATCACCACTACCATCTTGATGTTCATCGGAGGCTTTATTTGATTGAAGGTTTCTCAACGGGTGAAGGTCCTATATCCTTGATGTGGGAGATTGGACGGTCATTCCAAAGGCAAGGCGAGAATTCATGGGAAGCATCACTTCTTCCTCATCATCCTTGGTCTTCCTCTCGTTAGTATTACCATCTTGACGGAGGCTTTCTTTGATTGGAGATCTCTCAACTGGCGAAGGTCCTCCATCCTTGATGTGGGAGACTGGACAATCATTACGTAGGTCAAGAGATAATTCACACATTGCTTGTTCCTCATCATCCTTGGTCTTCCTCTCTTCACTATTACCATCTTGATATTCCTCAGACTTTCTTTGATTGAAGATCTCTCAACGGGTGAAGGCCCTCCATCCTTGATGTGGGAGACCGAACAGTCATTCCATAAGTCAGGGAAGAATCCATGGAAGTGTCGCTCCTTTCTTGTCATCCTTGTTCTTCCTCTTGTCACTACTACCATCTTGATGTTCCTTGGAGGCTTTCTTTAATCGGAGATCTCTCAATGGGCAAAGGCCTTCCATCCTTGATTTGGGGTACCGGATAGTCATTCCATAGGTCAAGGGAGAATCGTTGCTTCTTCCTCATCATCCTATAATTTTCTTCTTTGGAATTGTTTATTCCATACTAGTGCGGATAGACAAGAAAACTCTCTCTCGTAGCTAGAAGGTCTGAAACGCTCAAAGAAAAAGCAAATCCTCCTCTTCTTCACCCTCGTTTTGCTTCCCATGGATCTAAAGACACCACTTCATCCCAGTTCATCCCGAATGGATCCCCATCATCAACATCATCGTGACGCCTCCATCTTGGGATTCATTGTGATTTTCACCTTTGTAACCAATGCCCTCGCCCTTCTTCCAACGTCGATCCTCAAGCGAGACTCGGCTACCTTAGCGTTGTCCATCATGCTTGCCTTCGCATCCACTTTCATCTTGCTGCCGTTGATCCACTGTAACAAGGCGGGATTCACCGAGAGAATTTGCCAATGGACTTCCATGGTTGTCGTGTGGCAGTTATCGTGTCACTCCTGTCCCTCTAAGCTCTTTGTGAATGGTGAAGCCCAAATTCCAACAAAGTTCCTAAGAGGCCGCACAATGTTTCTCTAAGAGCTCGATTTTAGGGTGTAAAACAAAAAAAAAAAAATTACAAAAAGAATTGTGCTTTCCTTGGAACTCTTATTGTACTAATTGAATTAAATATATTTCCTTTGATCTTTTCTTGTGCTGAATGATTCTCTCTCTTCTCTTCTCTTTCTCTCTCCCTTGTCTACTACTAGCTATGGATTTTCTGTATTTTTGTATGTAGGCGGCCAGTTTTTGTTAATTGGGTTTACTCTCAAGTGGAGGAAGCCTAGTAAATAACAAGCCCAAAAGGACTTGAGCCCATATAACAAGTCATATGGAGAAATATGATTTTTCACTATCTTTTAAGTGGTAGCAGCAAAAAAAGTTATTAGAGACGTAGTAACCAAAAAAAAAAAAAAAAAAGAGAAACCAAAAAATCTTGAATTTGGGGATTAGTTTGATTTACATTAAGCTAGCATTGAAAGTCAATTCGTGGTCCAATTGGGCTAAAATTTTGCCAATGTGTTTGTAGCGCATTCTTCTCAAATCTAGATGGTTTTATTTTTATTTGAAACTCTCTATACTAGGTTTTTTGTTGATTGATCAAAACTTACATTTTTGGTCAAATTTATTCTTGATCTATTGTAAAATTTAATATTGCATTTGGTAACACTCCTGGGAATAGTTGTTTATGTTCTTTTGTTCCTGGGAGTACAAATAGAATAGAGATGTTTTTGGTAAGTTTTTTGCTCTGGGAACACAATGTTCCCAGGAACATATTTGGAATAAAAATAAGAAACAAAAAAAAAAAGTTGCTTTTTTTTTTTTTTTTGGTGAGAACAACTCAAAAAACAATGATCAAGAATCAAGCTTTTTTTCCCCTTTTCTTTTCTTCTTTTTCTTTTTCTTTTTTCTCTTTCTCTTCTAATTAGTCGCCAGCCTCGGTATCGGCCAACGACCGACCAAACAAGGCTCGGTGACCTCACCGGCCTCGCCAGTAACTGGGCAAGGCTCGACATAGAGCAGACCACAACAAGGGCATTGCGGAATTGAGTGAGGGAGAATGTCACGGTCCATGAATCATCTCGTATTTGTAACATTTGTGAGTGGTACTTGGGGTTAATGAATAAAGAGTGAGGATGCAGAGGGGATGAATACAATTGGTCCGTGCAAGTAGCATCACAAAGGTTGATGCTAAGAGTTCTAGGATCTAAATGATTATATTATTTAAAAATTTTGAATGTGAGGTTGGCCTCCTATACACAAACTGGTTAAGAGTTGATCCTACTCTCTTGATGAGACCATAGCATGTTGAAACCAATTGCTGAGCCTAAAGAGATCTACTGTCTCGCTCGATGGATTAGACGCTTGAGCTAAGCTAGGCATGGTACGATTTCGTCTAAGAAAGCTATTTGCCGTTTGTTCTATGGAACGAATGTTGGCTTGGTAAATTCCACACGCCAGGTGCCGCTGGGGTTGTTTCATGGCCAAGGAACAGCTAGCTTGTGACACAAGAAATGAGAGAAACTGTTAGCCTCTTGCCGCCTCCGAGCGCTGGGCATAACCTTCTTGAGCTGGGATGGGCTGGGATTTATACCTCATTTTCTAAACGTCTCTTCTTCTTTTTTTTCCCTTTTTTCTTTGACGCATCAATTTTCTTATTATTGAACTCGTACAAGAGGACCTTTTAAGGTCACTATTTGATTGCTCATGGATTGAAGCCTCAATCGCTGGTATCTTGCCGTGGCGGGACTCCCTCCTATTCTTGCAAGACAAATCTAAGGGGCAGGTGAAATCTAAGGCGCATGTGAATGAAGATTTGCTCAGTGAACTCCCTTCAAACTGCTATCAATCTTGGAAGCTATCGCGAGCCGAATTGAAAGCCGATGGGCCATACGGGATGTCATTGAAGAATGAATGTTTTTTACTAGCCCAATTGGATGAGGTGAAACTCGTTGATTGCTCCATAAAAGGCTCATTAAGCCGTCGACTGTACCGCGAAGGCTCACCAAAATAAGATTCTCCCCTTTTATTGGTTGTCTTTTTTCCTGGAGCCCTTTTGGAATACTTTGTGTTCAGAAACTCTATTGTCCAGCTCTAATAGAATCGCTATATGAATGAATGAAAGCACTCTTTCGACCAAAAAAAAAAAAAAAAGAAAAACTCATAAGGTAACCTATTTTTTTTTCCTTCCTTAAAAGTTATTTTAGATGGATGTTATTTTCGCGGATAAGGACGTAAGTTTCAGAACTTCGGAAAGGAAAATACAAAAAAACTATAATAGTTACTGCTGAAATTATCGATTCCATCTATCTTTTCATTTCACCACCCGCGTTGAGAAAGCAAAATACATAAGTGTCTATCTTCTTCTTCTTCTTTCCTTTCTTCTAAAGTTGGGGTATCATTTTCTAGTTTGGTTAATGAGAAGGAAATCGTTCTATTAACTGATTTTGTTAATCTTGAAAATTGATAAGCCCTTGTACACTAAGTTCTCTACACTGCCACTTCATCTATTATTAGGTAATAAATTAAGGACAGTAAATTTTAGATGTTAATTTTTGTATTTAGCTTTAACTCTTTTTCATATAAAGAAAGTATGGACAGTATCCCCAATTTAAAGAGACTAAATCCACGGTATATGTCAACTTTCTATAGTAGAACAAATGCACGCTAAGCACGCCCACTGAACTCTGTATTGAAAGGATAGAGAATTAATTGCCATACCCTAGTAATGCTTCATGTAAGTGAACAAGGAGAAGCAAAAAATAAAAATAAAAAAATGATGCATTTATTCCTTGGAAAATGAATGATTTGGAAAACCTTTTCTTAACAATAATTACTTGTATTGTTTGTAAAAATAAATAGATAAAAATTGTTTTCATTGTGCAAAAAAATAGTTTAAACTTAAATTTGTTATTGTTAAAGAAAATATATTTCAATGACTAAATATTCAATCGATATATGTAATTAATTTTGAAAAAAATATTTTTCAAATTATTCATTTACATAAAAATAGATGGAGCCATAGTTTCTTTGAAAATGGGTATCTAATTGTTTGATTTTAACTTGTGTTGATAACTCTAAAAAAATAGAGTTATTTTACCTATTTTATGCAATAATTAATGCATTATCTATGAGAAAATATTTGGATTTCCTTCTGATTATTTAAATTTTCTTTGTTTATGCAGAATAATGAGATATGGAGAAGATAAGGAAAAGAATGTCAATTATCAGGAATTCAAATAAAAGTAGCAGTGGAAGATGGATATCAAATCAGGAAATTCTTGATTTTGTTCCCTGATGTTATCTGCAAGCATTGAGAGATATATATTTTAGATTTCCTATAAATAGGAAGAGAGAGCAGCTATGGTTTTTTTAGTTAGATCGTTTTCCATTGTTCTAAGAGTTTTTTCAAGTATTTTGAAGAGAAGACAAAAGTGGTGACAGAATTCTTGTTCTTTGATTCAAGATGCTGGGTTTGATTTATATTTATATTTTTTCTTCTACTATGTTCTAATTTTTTTTTGTTAGGCTACGATGTAGCCTAACCATGATGATGTGAATTTCATGATTTTTATGTTCTACAATTGATTTCATTCATGTGAGTTATATATTATTGCGTTTAATGCTTTTGAGTGACTCGGCCACCACTTGAATGATTTGATGTGCATGTTTGAGACTGAGAGGTGATAATATGCAATTGTTCATTATAATATATAACCATGAATTAAACGTGGATAGAAATATACCGTGTTATTTGTGTAGCTTTCGGTGATAAGGTGATCCAAAAGACTCATTGTAAATCGGGAATATTCATAGTTTTTAATGCACTCATGTTTATTTTAATTCACATAGAGATATAATGGATTAATAAGCTGAGTAGGTTTGCTATATCTAGAGATAGGATAGTAAATAGATTAGGAAATTCCGCTATCACATGTTTGATATTGTTCTTGTATTCATAACAATATGAAATTCATATCTAGTGGTTACGGTGAAATCGGATGCTCTAACATATTTATCCGATTGATTTTATTGCATTTAGTCTTCAAGTTTTGTTTTTAATTTATTCTAAATTATATTTTGATTTGTTAGATAAATTTTAGAATTAGTCTATTTTAGTATTTAATTGGTTTATTAATCATCGATCTTCGTGGGACGATACTTTATCTCATCATTATATTACTTGTTCGATATGTGCACTTGCGTTTAGAATTTTGAGAACATGTGTCTATGAAATTCTATTTTCCTTCGGTTGTGTCGTATCGCTATTTGGAGAGAGCTCGCTGGAGTAAGTTTTCGTTACATGTTTTGTTCATTGTTACACCGTCCTTTAGGTAACTGATACTGCCCCAATTCACTATGCTGGTCGGTTTTTGATAAAAGAACATTGAGCAAGAATGCATTGAGAAACAAGAAGACAAGGGAGAAACAAAGGGAAAAAAAAGGCTACGGAGGCTGGTTCTGCCTCGAGTGATTAATGATATGATAGTTAATGTGAGTTTCATGTCTAGAATCTTAGTCACCAGTTTGATTTCCCTCGCACAAGAAAGAGGCTACAGGGGAAAACAGCGGCGCAATGCCTTATTTCCTTTGGAGTGGAGCTAATCCAATGATGCCGGTATTGGGCTTTTGAGTGAAAATTGAAAGACTAACTTGAGAGGAGATGATCAGAGTACTTCTTTGCTCTCTGTTTGCTGTTCTTTGAATTTATCGTGATGAGGGCTAACGCCGTGCAAATTAGAACTCCTTTTCTTCAAATAATGTTCAAATATCTGCAAAATAGCATGAATTATTTGTCGATTCACTTAAGCTTCTACTTATATGGCAAATGGGTTGAGTTCCCATGTGTCTTGGTCCATGAATCCACATGTAACAAAAGCTAATTGCCAATGGAGCATTCTTAGAGCAATGGGGCGTCTTTCGCCAATTTGCTCAGTTGGCAGTATTAGAGGGTTTTTCTCTCACCAAGGCACCTCCTCTTTATTACCCCGATCCCGTCCCCTTTCTCTTCATTAATTCACTATTTAACCGTAACCTTTTATATTTAACAAATGATTTCTCACTTTGACATATTACATAATATACATGGGAGACAAAACCTTCTTTAGAAATTATTGAACGCAATTGAGACATTATAAGGAATATATGAAACATATAGGTCATACCATGTTCATGATAATTGCTCTAAATTAAATTATACTCACGTGTGTGTATGCATATATCCAATTCCCTTAAAAAATACCTATGATATATTTCTACCAAGTACATTTTCTGGAGTAGGGACAATATCTCAGGTTCCTATTGTGAAATGACATAAGCACACAACATTAATACTATCTCATACTCGTAAAAAGAACTTCACATAAACACAAACTCAAATCGCTTTTATTCATCAGCATTTACATATATGTCGCAATCACTTACTTATAACGAGCAAAGAAGACCTGTTTTGTGTGCAAAGACATACACCTTAATAATTTGCTAGCCTAAATGCATGTTATCACTCTATTGCAAACCTAAGCTATGATATCACTTAACACATGACACCCTATAATTCTCATGTTGGAATTATGAATAGACCTAAACTAGAGGCACTGCCACTTGGATAGTTGATAGGACCAAAAAATAAATAAAGATAAAGAATTCTACCAGATAAAAGCGCCTTCTATGCGGTAATGATTAACCAGAAGAACGTTACCTGTAGTCCACGTAAAAGCATAATATCTAATCATCAAAAGAAAATTTAAACAGAAACCCAAAAATTAATTTATCACAGTACGATGTGGTGCAGCTGCACTGGAATGATGGGTCAACTCGACTTCTGGTTGGGGTGTAGTATGATGTTGATTAAATCAACCAGAGTTATTACGAGGAATCAAAGCTAAACTGCCTGACAACATGCGGGAATTATGAAGGGCTTGTACCTCTTTGCAAGTTTTTATTTGTTTCTTACTAAGATGACCTACATAATTATTTTCTTGAAACTTATCTTTTGCATTGTAGGTACTTTGTCAAGTAAAGAGGGACCTAATCATGATGTTCAATGGTGGTACTCTGGTTCAGAATTTGCCGTTGTTTACGGATGTAACCTTCACTGTTTCAAATTAGTCTCATCGCATATCACATACGAATGTGATGGAAAACATCCATCTCCTCAATAAATTTATATCTTCAAGGATATCTGCTAGTGTTGTTCAGCTTTTGGAACTCTGTAACGATTGTTTTAACTCTTTAGCAGTTCATTTGAGCTGTAGAAAGTATCAGGCCGCGTGATCTCAGTTGAATCCATGGTCTTTGACAAAATATCAGGATGCTCAAAGAGGTATTCACCTAGAAAATATATTAAAAAAAGGGAAGTCAGCATTCACTGGTGAAAGAGGAGAGTTCGATGGTCGAATTTATCATCTTAATTACATGAGATTCTAAATCCAGTTTAACAGTACTAATTAGAAAGTAGGTGAGTCGTACTATCTCTCAATCTTTGTGTTATGGTGCAGAAGTTTCTTGTAGTGACACTTCGTTAGCTACATTAGGTCTGTAGGCTCCCTTACTTCTCAGACATTATTGGAGCTGTATCCTTACGAGCGATAGCTTTCATTTCGACTTTTCCGTGATCTATTCTATTCAGTATTTATGCCTGCAGAGGCTGCCATTTTTTACGAGAAGTGCAACCTCCTCTTTGAGCTTGGAACAGGCCCTCATAATACCGTCAGACGGAATCCGAAGGGGAACTGCATCCTCGTAATCTGGTTTTTCCATTTTGGTCAATGACTTTTATTTATAATTTGTCCTTTCCATTGGTTTTTTTGTGTTTGTTTGTTTGTTTTTGTTTTTTTTTTGGGGGGGGGGGGGTTGCGGTGACTTTTCTTTCTGCAAGTTCTTTTAAATTTTTCAGAAAATTTTTGTATTTTCTCGTTTTATTTTCTTTCTTTTTCTTTTTCCAATTGTGGGCCGGTGAAGGCCACCGTAGTTGGGAAAAAAAAAGAAAGAAAAGAAAAGAAAGTATAAACAATTATTAAAAATTCAGAAAATTAAAAAAAATTAAAAATATCTATGTCAACGCCGGCTATGTTACATAGATAAAATGTTTTGATCAAAATTAACGAGTTAAACTACATTTGCAAATTGTCAGAATGTTTACGATTAAGTTAATGAAATTAAAAAGGTTTTGGACTATATTGGTCGTCACATGATAACTTTAGAAAATTTTTTATAGTCATATTAACAATACTCCTCTTCAAAATTCCAATCCTTGCACGATTGATTTTACGGCAAAAGCGTCACCGATCAACCGTATATACTAATACAAACTTCTAGATGGCTTAACATAATGGACGACCTGGAGAAAATTTTCATAAACTCTTTTCGTGTATAGTGAATCATAGAAAAACTATAGTGAAAGTGAAACCATATACTGGAGACCCCATGAACATCTAATAGATAATCTAAGGGGGAATAGTCAAGAAAAAATAAGTAAATCATGTATTACACCAAATTGGCCCAACCAATTTGGTGGAATATGAAGTGGGGGCTGCAAAATAGGAACCCAATATGTTTGATGCAACCGGGATTGTGATCTGTGATGTGAAATATTGTACATATGTTTTGTGATTTTCAGTTGAGAGCCATGACATCTCAAAATTAGGTGAAGCAGCTTCTCGCTAGTGCTGCAGCTATTTTTTTTTCCTTATTGAATCTGCGGCTGTTGAGATGTTTAGTTTATCAAGTACCCTTAACAAGCTCTCACGCCCATTTTCGCAGTTGAAATAGGTGCGAGAAAGCTGTACGAGGTTCGTTTCTATTCTATTGTATCTTTCACTATGTGCATAATTAGTATTTTTGGAGATACGTGGATCCGTGATCCTTAGATCATTAAGATTTGCTTGATTTTTTTCTCCCAACGTCATGAACTGAAAAAGGAAAGACCTTAAGAAACAGATAATTGTACAAATCCTTTATTCTAAAGAAAGAAAAGGCAAGTAAAGATAGATTACAGGCACATATCGGCTCAGCTAATTTTATAGAGGACGATTAAAACCATGGCCATTAGAAAGCCAGCGAGACGGCCAGGACCCTAAGCCCACCCAATTTTAAGCAGCGGAACCATTTGGCACCAAAAGCAGATAAGAAGGCTACGATGTAAATAGACACAAGGAGACAAAACAGCGAGTCCTTAGCTGGGAAGAACGGTGCTCTTTTTGTAATCCATAAGAAAACGAGTACTTTAAAGATCATGACAAGCAACGGATCAAACACGTTGGCCAAACTCTCCAGCGCTCTTCGCGAGCATGATGATAGGAACATAGATCTTCCAATCTTGGCACACCCTGAACACGAACTGAGGAACCTCCCGTTTGGATATTACTGTCTTCATGACCAACATTAGGGAAGAATTCATGGGAAGCGTCGCTTCTTCCTCATTAACTTCATGACCAACATTAGGGAAGAATCCATGGGAAGCCTTGTTTCTTCCTCATCATCCTTGTTCTTCCTCTTGTCACTTGTCACTAGTACCATCTCGATGTTTCTCGGAGGCTTTCTTCGATCAGAGATCTCCTCTCAACGAGAGAAGGCCCGCCATCCTTGATGTGAGAGACCGGAATGTGATGCCACAAAAATTACTTGACCTAATTATACGTAGTTATAAATTGACAAAGATGTTTATGTAGGAGGCAAAGTATCTCAAACCCTTTAGTCTTCTAAAAAGAAGTTCCGAAATATATTCGAATTGTAAATGAGATACAAATGAAGGAAAGGATGTCCCTATATATACAAGTACAAGGCTAACCGTAAGCGTAGATCTTCTCTTGATATAACGGTAGAGATTGTATCTCCCTAACTACCATTTACTTACATTTGTTACATATGTGTACAATTATCATATTGTCCACCCCCAAGAGTATTCAATAACACTCGAGAAAACCTTAAGTCTTTGGGAGATAAGTTAAGGGTCACTTGGTTATGAATCGGTCATGGTAATCATTTAGAAAGCCTCTAGATCATGTCAATTCATTGAGCCATGACATGATGCTCCATATTTGTGGGTTGGGATAGTAACAAGGGGATGATTTTTGAATTTTAGGCTGTATTTTTACTTTTGTCATGATACTAGTGAAGGATAAATTTTACTTTCCGTCTACTGTCACGCTTTTCTTAATCAAGTTATATGACTTTTTAATTTGTCTAATTAGGTCCTACTTTTACAAATCTTCTAATCAAAACAAAAATAAGCATGTCACAGGCACGTTCAGCTGGATTTGACTTGCATGATAATGTTCAAAACTTTTGGCTATGGAATACCATGTCGATAACACATTATTGGGCGTGTGATATGTTATAATCTTAAGAGGCAAATAAAAACTGAAAATTTAAGCTGATGCGTTAATCTATAGATAATTAGTCATAGTCTTTGGATCTAATTTGCCATCTTCTTTTACCTCCTAAAATTGAGAGGATGGCTAACGAAGCCGAACTCCTCGCCTTCATCTCCTCGAAAAGGTGCAGAGAAGTCGGCAAATCGCCCCAATACCCGAACGCGCAAGTACAAATGTTATAACCTCAAGCATCCAACTCAAACCCATTCTTCCCTCTCAATTTGTCAAACGCCTCCCTGAACTCCGCTCTCAGATCCGCCTTCCTAAGTGCGACAAGCAGCTCATTGGACGCGACCGTGCACGGGACTGAAACCGCCCCGTTCGAACCGTCCAAAAGCTTATAGAAAATCGACAGAGCCAGACCTACCTGGCCCTTTCTGACGAGGGCGGTGAGCACCAAATATACACCGAGCTCTTCCATGCGAATGTCAAAAGGAGTTTTGGGTTCATAAGAAACGATTCTTTTGGAAAAAAGAAAGTGCTTCCAAACATGGATATCATCTTCAAGACTTCCTATATATATAAATATATTCACCTTAAAATTTTAGATCTAAACTAATGAAACACGATCTGATTTAGGGGAAAATTGTTAAAAAAGTCATACACTTAATATACTTTTTTAAATTCAGTTCTAAATTTTTTAATTTTGTCAATTGAGTCTAAAATTTTTACACTTTTTGCTAATTAAATCTATCCAGCCAATTTTTATTGGAAATTACTTACGTGAATGGCCAACACTAACATAGCAATTTTTAAAAATATTTTATTAAAATTTTAAATTTTTTTTTAAAACTTCTTTTAAGGGTTTAGAGAGAAGCCTAGCAAGGGTGGCTAGTTCACCCTCGCCAACCTTGGGCTAAGGCCATGAGGCCCTCGCCAAATCTGGCCAGGCAAGGGCTTGGCGGCCCTCGCTAACCCCAGGCAAGGGCTTCGAGCGAGGTCACCGCCCTCGTCAGTTTTGGCCAAGGGCCCACACACCCTTGCTTTTGTCAGCGAGGGCGTGGGCATTATGGCCCTCGCTAGTGCCCTCGCCCAAAGTTGGTGAGGGTTGGCTGACCCTCACCTGTGGTTGGCGACGGTTGGACAGCCACCCTCGTCGGCATTCTCTCCAAACCTTTAAAAAAAATTAATAAAAGCATAAAAATAAAAAAATAAAAAAATATCATTAAATATTATTTAAAAATTGTCACATTAGCAATGGCCGTCCACGTACGAACGGATTACCTACTTTTAACGGTCAACCAACCCTTTCATTCTGAATTCTTTAATTCGAAATGACTTTAATTCCAAATTAATCAAATCTCCCCAAGTAGGTCAGTTAACAGCCGACCGCTCTACCACTGAGCTACTAAGGAACAACGGGAGATTCGATCTCATAGAGTTCGATTCGTGTTCTCAACTGGTAACCAATATGAGCTCGAAGTTCCTTCAGTAACTCCCGCAATTTTCGGCCAAAATTGTTCATATTGACTTAATTGGCAAAATATGAAAATATTTATGATTGAATTTATAAAATTAAAAAGTTTAAAACTAAATTAAAGAAAGTACAATATGTTTAGGATTTTTTGGATAATTTTTTCTAATTTGGGCATTCTTTACACGTATATATAGTGTAATGCATGAACAGTAAAAAAGAAAGGAAAAAATATGGTATCAATAGTGATCTCTAATTGAGTCAATCAATCGATCCAAATCCAATCCTAGATTGTATGTTCGATGTCAAATCATATCTCCAATGAAATCATATCTCCAACACATATTAGGGCGTATAAAGAGAAGAAAACTCTCTTGCATACAATTTACCAGAAGGTGCCCAACCCTCGAAGAAATATGTTCTCCTTTGATCTCTTCTTGTGTTGTATGATTCTCTATCTTCTCTTTTCTTCTCTCTCTCGTCTACGACCAGTTATGGATTTTCCGTATTTCTGTGTATAATATGAGTGGAGAGAAGTTACGAAAATTATGGCAAGTGGGCATGGATTGATCGAAAATTAGAAAGGATGAATGCTGCTGCGTTTTCATTTCTGCCACCTGAGGTTTATCCAGAAACTCGTCATCATCAACATCGAAACCCAACCATCAGATTACTCCGTTCTTATCTTGGTAGGAAACTAAAATGATAGGAGCCCCCTCATCCTGAAATGCGATCTTCGAATGAACACTGCCCCCTGATCATTAGCCCAGATGCACCGGATGTTTTCGCACGGTTCAGGCACAAAAATTTAATGAGGCTCATCTCTAAGAAACCAGGAATATCGGATATTTTTGTTCGTGAATGAAGGCTAATATATACACCTGTAGTTCCCTCTTTGTTCTTCTCGGAACTCTGTGGTTTACTCTTTCAAAATAGCTTCAAGGCTTGCTATAAATTCTCTTAAAAAGGATCACCACACCAGACATAGCTTGCATATTTCTAATGTGGGCACTTCACCTGGAATGTGTCCTTCCTGCCTGAGACCAGAATCTTCCAAAGACAGGCACCTCAGGTTCTAAAAGTATACTGCGACTCGTGATCACATATTGGAACCCAGTCCCATCCTCAGCTCAAATTCATTCAACAATATTCAGTCCTACTAGCTGAAGAGAAAAACCCCTTTGGGCGGGGAGTTAAAACTGAATATACGGAATCGGCTCCTTACAAAGAAACAGGAAAAAAGAGAGGATGAAGTCACAATCTTTAATAACCAAATTCCGACAAGATTTCTTGCTAATAATACAAGGCCTTCCACATGGAAAGCAATCTCTACTCAAGTGAAACTCTAGTCTTCCGATACTAACAAAAATGGCCTGCCACTGATGGGAAATACGTATCTGCCAGGGCTCCTAACTCGTACCCTTACATCCCCGTTAGACTCCAACTGATGCTTGTGCAGCTGTAGAAGCTCGACTATGTATATATACTCCTGTCACCCAAATCACCGCAGGTTGCTCCAAGGTCCGCACGACAGATTTTCATCCAAAGTAGTAGCATTTAGCTCTTGAATCTTATGCTTCGACTGATTCCTGCATTAATACCAGATGCTTCCCCGCCATAAGGTCCGGAAGGCTTCCTGATTTCCTGAACTTGTCCTTTTCGCCGGACCACTGCCTTCTCATGCTTACTCTGTAAGAGTTTTTCTAATGTGGACTAAAGTAATTGATATTGTAATTTACTGTTTTTACGATTACTGTAAAACAGAGTTAGTTTAATGTGAGATAGAAGATTTCTTAATTAGTCTAATATGAGCTGGCTAGTGTGAGCCGAGTTGAGCCTGGCCCGTAATGAGAGGGGCTGGCTGGAAACTCTATAAATAGTGCTAAAGTCTCTCCTCTAACCCTAATTCTCACATGTATCCTCACCTAAGGGGCGTTTACCTAACGCTAAACGTGAGGGGGGCCGCCTCATTGAGCCAGTGATATGGAGGGCAATAGAGGAGAATGACTTGATGCGTGGATCCCCTTAATATATGTGGGTAATCATTTTTATGCTTCCGTTTTATGTTCGATAGATCCCAAAACAGGTGCGTTAATCTTTCTACTCAATTATGTATGTTCTTGTTCTGGTTATGGAGATCTTAGGTTGCGCAATTTGCATCTAACATACTCTGCACGCGAGATGAACATAAATAATTTCAGGCAATATTGAAAGTCGACATGAGAATATACATCAACAATCTGATTCTCGACTCACCCGGTACTTCTTCCTTGGATTTTTCGTTTGTTTCTTCCGATTACGGGTCAATCCTCTATTTTTCTCCATCTAAAGCATTTGCACAGCAAAAGTAAAATCTTTGACTGTGGCAATTTAACGGAACTGACCAGAACCATTGCATGCGGGCTCATCTGATAAGTGATATTGCGCTTTCCATCGACTGTTTCAGGCAAGGATGGAATTGCTGGACCCCTATAGGCGCATCAAAGTCAACCACAAATTGAATACATCCTGAGAGTAATTTTACAATGACATGGCACTAAATATTTCCATTGAGTTGTCATGTGTCAAAAAACGAAAAAGAAAAAGAAAACTAGTTCATTTTTAAAGCCATAGGTCCGTGATTTTGATGCATTGGTAGCTCTCTCACGTCTGTTCTTTAATCTTCATTTAATTTCTACATTTTAATTAGAACCAGAATGCTATTCACCCTCCTCAAAAGTTCTCTTTCCTTTTCCTTCTAAGTCCATAGGATAAAGTAGCAAAAAGATTAATCTAACATCTTTCTTATTTCTTGATAGCAAATAAATCTCATAGAAATGTTAGTTCAAGTTTTAGCTAAATCCAGCTGCTCGAAAAGGTTCAATATCCTTTAAAAAGAAAGAAATGATTCGTTTATACAAAGACACATTCTTCACTTGCACCGCGTTATTTTGCGCTTTTTACTGGGTAATAAAAATTTGTCTTCATTCCAAAAGATTGTTCAATGTTAAGACTTTTCCTTGTAAGTGAAGGTCTCGACCCTTGATATCAAATATCTAAGAAAAATTTTCAAGAAATGGAGGAACAAAAGACAAATCTTAAATAGGCACATTCATGGAGCCCATACATGACTGGAGAAATTTCTAGGATCTCCTTGTTCTATACCCAGCACGTAAATATTAATTTACTTTTTAAAGCATAAGTTGTAATTGATTGATGAAAATGGGTGCCTAATATCACTGTTCTGGGACCACGTTAAAATTAAGATGGACAATATTGGACAAGCAACAGAAAACAGACCTTGTATACATCTCTGCTTTGGCGGCAAGTGTTGCAGCTTCTTGCTGCTTCACTTGCTTATAAAACTCATCGGCTGACTCTTCACATTCACTTTCCTCTGAGTCAGCACCTCCATTAGCCTCAAGATTCCCATCTTCGTCACTGAGATCATCCTCTGACTAAACTCCAGCTCCAGCCAATACTTGAAACTCATGTTTCCTCTGCCTTTCTCCAATATCATCCCTCCTTGGCAAATCATCATTACCCGATATGACTTTCCAGGAGCATGATGAAAAGCTTCTCATTCATATTCATTTCAGGATTAATATGGTACTGTCACTTAGAGCTTCCATTGAATCCTTCCAGAGTTATTATGATACTATCACTTGAGCTGTTTTAAAATATGGTAGAAATCCCATGCAAGGCCAATCCATAAAAAGATTATCCTCAGGTCAATTTATAACCCTATTACTGTAGCGATAATTTAACAATCATCTAAATTGAAGGTATAGCAATCTATCATCTCCAACGATCAAAAAAGAGTTAGGACAGAGAAAGGTTCGAGATATCATCGAAATCACAAGAATAAAAAACATTTCCTCGAAAACTTCAAGGGACAAGTAGGTAGAATATTTTTTCCCAATTTTTAGGTATTTTACTCGACATGATCCATCCTAGATTATTCTATGACATGAAAATAAGTAAAATAAACTATTAACGTGTTAGCCATTTACCCTAATTGTAGCCCATGATGATTTTTTTTTTTTTTCCATTTTGCAATGTTTTAGGTATATTACTGACCTGGTTAGTTCCATCTATGCTAGATTATCCTAACAGGCTCGTCCATTCTAGAGCAACTAATTCAGAAACATCTAATAAGAACATTGTTCAAGGACTGTACCAAATGGAAATTTACTTCCATTTTGAATCTTTAACCCATATGTTCCCCTTGGTAGGAAGCTGTCTAGTTGTAGCAAACACATCTTGATCAATCACATAACCTCTTGCACTTGAAGGAAAAAAAATGAATAATCATGCCGAGATCCAAACCTTCCGTCTCTTGGTTTCAACTCGCAGAAGATTGGAGAGTTTATTTAATTCCAATGATCCCACATGCCCATTCATCAACCCATTTCGAGATGCTACATCTTCAGTTGCATGATCATCGAAATCTATATAGGTCTCTAGCTGCCTGTTGAAGAAGGAACTGAAGTAAATGCCTTAAATTAATGCAAAGAGCAGTTGTTGGCAATTAGAGCATTATCCCCGTTCACTGGTTTTGAAGATTTTTGGTTTTTCTCCCCTTTTGAAGCAATTGAACTGAAAACAGTCTTGTGTCTCAATTTTCCCCCAAGGTCAGCCCTCACCTATAAAATCTTCAATCTTTGCACCCCAAATTGTTCCTTCTGCCAGATTATGCGATAATCAAATTCAAGAATCCTTAAGTTATTTTATGCAGCTAGGGGAGAGAGAGGAACTGACATTTCTGGGTTTATAATTGAGCCAGACTAACCTGAGGTTTATGTTTCTCTCCATTATTCTCATCCTCCTGAATCGGTTCATGAGGCTGCAAAACCAACGTCAATGTTCATACCAAAGACACAGGGAGGCAAATATACAATCTTGATTAAGATGAAACATACATTTTTTGCCTCTTGAACTTGAACATCAATGTGCGGTAGAATGGAATCATCATCTTCATCAGAATCATCAGATTGCAACAAATTTTCATCATTCACCAACTTCTCTGCCATTTCTTCTGAAGTACTTTGTTTTAGAATCTCTTCAAGGTGAGACGGAAGGTTTTCATCAAGTTGTTTCATCTGCCAAAGGTAGTGCATCTAAGATTTGTGACAGCTCTAAAATAAAGACTGAAAAGTAACAAGACAGTAAACCCCATGCAATGCAGTACAGTGATATGTTCACAAACATTGAGTAAGTCAGTTGTACGACTCATTGTGGGGGGAAAAAGCAATCTTTGGGCACTTGCATAGTCAGTCAACACTCAAGGAAAGATGTTGAAGAAAAAATATGCATGTGCACATTCCTGTCAATCTTCAAGTCATCCCCTTCCACCCTCAGAATACTAAAGATCAGGGATTACAGAAGAAAGATCATCATTTATAAGGATCCGGTGCCGTTTAAAGTCAATTCCAGCATAATAAAAAGGGAGACACCACAAATAGATGGCTTACACAGCTCGACCAAATGGTTCATTAGTCCTCAGTATATGGAAACATAAAAATCAACGTAGATTTTAGTAAAGATGTCCAACTAGCAGCATTGACTGAACCAAACAGCCATACATACTAATGGAGACAACTACAACAGCATTTAGCAAATCACTGAACATAAGAAAATAAAAAAATAAAAAAAATGAAAAAGGCCAAGTATGTCCACACACTCCTTGAGCATAATATTACCCATAATCACTAAGATGACAGGAGCAACGACACTGTTCATTGTATTGTGACTTTGCCTATCATGCTCAAGAGTGATTTCTAACAGGAATCAACAAGTAGGCTGAAAGTTAACAACCATATTCATTGGCATGCCACCGTTCATTAAGCTCTTGCTTTCAGTTGTGATTCCATAGCTGATAGCAACACATCAATCAAAGCAGCTTTTACTTCACTTTAAGAGACGAAATACCTATATACAACATCCCTTCGCTTCTCCTTTGACAATGCATTTAAATCTTTTTTGACCTCCTCAAAAGCTGTTAAAATATCATTTCTAGTGCCCTTGTGTATGGCAGATTCAAATTTACCTTTTCATCCAACTATATTTTCCTGCAGAATTACAAATAAGTTGCAATTGAAATGGCACTATTACTTCGAAACTCCACCTACCTTCATGGGGGAAGCATTTCAGAACAACTTTAAAGCCACAGCATAAACAAGGTTATCAGAAAAAACAACCCCTATAATTGTTTCTTTGGTGGCATCATCCGGACTAATATTTTCAAGCCCAAAGTCCTCCATTGATAATGATTTTGCTTTCTCCCTCTGCAATCTTAAGACCTCTGCCTCTTCCTCTGCTGGAATTTGCTCATCGCTAGAGGTTGCCTGTAGTTTGAATAAAGAATAACAGAATTTAAGCCACTCAAAACCATGTATAAAGGGGCTCAGGATTAAGAGAAAAACTTGATACAAGTGAAATAACAACCAGTTTGTAGTTTATTAGAGAACCCTCCTATCAACTTAATGAAGCATAATGAGGGATGAATTCAGATATCCAACTCAACTTACCTCATCAGCATCATAGTACCGTCTCTTACTTCTGCCCCAAACAGCCCTCTTGTCTTCATCTTCTTCCTCCTCATTGTGCATCTCATCTTCCACCCCACTAGTTTTTGCCCGCAAAAACTTTTGCTGTTGTGAGGGAAACGTACATCGTATTATTCAATAAAGTTTAATATATATACATCAAAATAGACCCTAAAAGTGGTGAAGACCCATTTACCCTTCTTACTTTTAACACTCCCCCTCAAGCTGGAGCATAAATATTAATCATGCCTAGCTTGTTACAAATATGTTCTATCCTCCCATTACCTAAGGATTTAGTGAAGATGTCTGCAAGTTGTTCGCTGGTTCGAATATGACTGGGAAGAATTATCCACTTTACAACTTCTCTCGAATAAAATGACAATCAACCTCAATGTATTTTATTCTCTCATGAAACACGAGGTTGGAAGGTATATGCACCGCAGCTTTATTATCGCACCATAGAGTCATGGGTAATAAATCTTTAAAGCCTAACTCAGTCAATAACTATTGAATCAACACTAATTCACATGTCACTTGTGCCATGACTCTATATTCTGACTCAGCACTGAAGCGGGCAACAACACTTTGTTTCTTACTTTTCCATGATACCGGATTTCCTTCGACTAAGGTACAATACCCAATAGTTGATCTTCTATCATTTAGAGATCCAGCCCAATAAGCATTAGAAAAACCTTCAACCCTGATATGACCATGGTTTTGGTAGACAATTCCTTTCCCTGGAGCTTTCTTCAAATACCTCAATATCCGAATAACTGCATCCCAGTGAGATGTACGAGGGGAAGACAAAAACTGTCTTACTACACTAACAGGAAAAGCAATGTTTGATCGAGTAACTGTAAGATAATTCAGCTTACTGATCAATCTTCTATATCTCTCGGGATTATTAAGAATTTCTCCTCCATTAGCAACTAATTTAACCCATTGTTCCATGGGTGAATCAAGAGACTTTGATCCCAACATACTTGTCTCAGTGAGCAAATCCAAGACATATTTTCAATGTGACAGAATAATATCTTCTGTGATTGCACCACTCCAATTCCTAGGAAATATTTTAATTTTCCTAAGTCCTTAGTTTGAAACTGTTGCTAAAGATAGGTTTTTAGCTCGCTTATACCAACCAAGTCATCTCCCATGATGATAATATCATCAACATACACAATCAAGAATAGCCTCCCATTGATTGTTTATAAAAGAAAGAATGATCATTTCCACATCTTGATAGCCCAAAAGACAGTACAACCTCAGAAAATCTTCCAAACCATGCCCGTGGAGATTGTTTCAAACCATATAAAGACTTTTTTAATTTACAAACTAGTCCAGACTCCCCCTAAGCCACAAACTCTAGAGGTTGCTCCATATAAACTTCTTCATGAAGAGTGCCATGCAAGAAAGCATTCTTAACATCAAGCTGAAATAAAGGCCAATTATATGTTACAGCAAGAGAGATCAAAATATGAACAGAAGTAAGCTTGGCAACAGGAGAATATGTGTCTAGGTAGTCAACCCCATACACTTGAGCATATCCTTTGGCAACAAGTCTTGCTTTTAAATGAGTAAAAGAACCATCGGAATTGACTTTTACAGCATATACCCATCGACAACCAATAGCAGTTTTGCCTAGAGAAAATGGTACTAAGTCCCAAGTTTGATTAATCTCGAGAGCCTTTAATTCTTCTTCCATTGCTGTCCTCCAGCCAGAACTTTGTAATGCCTCAGCGATAGACTTAGGGATAGGATATTATTCAACGGTAGTTAAAAAAGCTTGAAAAGTAGGAGACACAGAAGAGTATGAAATAAAATTTGCGATAGAATGTTGAGTACAAGTACGTGTACCTTTGCGATGAGTAATAAGAAGATCAAGATCAGATACAAGACAAGAGTTAGCTAATGGCGGATCTGGAGTAGAAGATGACATAGTAGTGACAGGAGGAGCGGGAGGAGCAGTAGCGATACAAGGATGTTGAGTATAAACCTGGAGATGAGGTGGTTTCTCTGTAGATACTGATGATACAGTTGGAATAGTAGACCGAATGGTGGTCACATACAAGTCTTCATCCAATTTAGACACATCAATTGAAACATTATGATAAGGAGTGATTCAAAAAATGAAACATCAGCTGTTATAAAATATTTTCTAAGTAATGGAGAATAACAGTGATATCCCTTTTGAGTGGGGGAATAACCCATAAACATGCACTTGATTGCCTTAAGATCAAGTTTTAATACTCCAGGTCAATGATCACGAACAAAACAAACACAACCAAAGATACGGGGTGGTAGGACAAACAGTGGTTCATTAGGAAACAAAGTGGAAAAAGAAATACCACCTTGCAGAATAAAAAGAAGGCATGTGATTAATGAGATAACATGCAGTTAGAATAGCATTAGACCAAAAGGTTTTGGGGACCTTCATCTCAAATAACATGGATCTAGTAACTTCCAATAAATGCTTATTCTTCCTTCAGTAACACCATTCTGTTGTGGAGTATTAGGACATGAAGTTTGGATCATACCATGTTGAGTCATAAAATCAGAAAAAGATTTGGAAAAGTACTCCTTAGCATTATTAGAATGCAGAACTTTAACATGCATGCCAAATTGAGTATAAATTTCATATAAAAATTCACGAAAAATAGAAAATAATTCTGAACGATCTTTCATTAAATATAACCAAGTAACTCGGAATAGTCATCGACAAAAGTAACAAAATATTTGAAACCCGAATTAGAACCACATGACATGGACCCCAAATATCTGAATAAACTAATAAAAGAGGAGATGCTGCTCGTTTAATGACTTGAGGTGTGTAACTAACACGATGTAATTTGCCAAGTTGGCATGACTCGCATTTTAGACTAAAAAGAGATTGAAAACTAGAATCCAACTTTTGAAGACTATGTAGAGAAGGATGACCAAGACAACAATGGATTTGATGTGGGGACGCAACACTTGAGCAAGCAATTAAAGAAGCATCTTCAAGTACATACAGCCCCCTTCCTCACGTCCTCTACCAATCGTCTTCTTTGTAGCCAAATCCTGAAAAATACAAGAATCAGGATAAAAAATTATTGAACACTGAAAGTTTTTGGTTAACTTACTAACATACATGAGGTTAAATGGAAATTGTGGAAGATAAAGCACTGAGGACAACAGCAATGAAGGAGTTGGGTTAATTGTGCCAATTCCCTTAACATGTGTAGGTGATCCATTAGCTAGAGTAACTATGGACGAAGACGGAGAAAGAGAGGAAAATATACCTGAAAGACCTGACATGTGATTAGAAGCCCCTAAATCAATGATCCAAGGACAAGAAGTGGTCGAAAGGCATGCAGTAGCATTACCTGTCTGTGCCAAAGTAGCAGTGGAAGAAACAGGCTGTGAGATTTGAGATTGTTCATACCGAGCATATTCCTCACTAGACATAACCACTATCTTGTCTTTAGATGACTGTGGAGTAGAGTCAATATTAGACACCGTATTAACGAATTGGTCCTGCTGCCTTGGTCTCCCATGTAGCTTGTAACAAAATTTTTGAATATGACCAGGCTTGCCACAGTAATGACAAACTCGTGTAGTCCCCGAATTATCAGTAGATATGTGAAATTGTCCATAAGGATGCTAATGACCTTGACCTCTCTCTATTCCTATGCCTCGGCCTCCTCCTTGAACACCATGCCCACTATATCCACCACAATTTCCTCCATCACTCCTATTACCACTACCAGTTCGAGTCTAAGAAACAAGAGCTGAACTCCCCACCATAGATGTAGTATCCTAAGAAGACTCACGAGATACTCGAAGAACTCGAGCAAACGTATCCGTGAGTGACACTATAGTCTCTCCTCTAAGAATCTAAGACCTAACAGTTTCATATTTAGAACTAAGACTTCCTAAGAATCCCATTACAACCAATTGTTCCCTCTAATGTTGCATTTGTTGAACGCCAACTGAAATAGGGAGAACGGCATTCAACTCCTCATACAATCTCTTAAAGTCTGCAAAGCACTGGGTAATAGAGCGTCCATTCCTTTCAAATCGATAAAACTCCTGTGATAGCTCATAAATTTGTGACAAATTATTTTGGCCATAATACAACACATTCAAATACTTCCATAGTTCTTTGACTGTATCAATATGAGTTACCATGTCAACTACATTACTCTCCATAGAATTCAACATTTGACCAAGAATACATGCATCAACACCATCCCAAGTTACATCATCTCTAGGCTTAAACTCAGTTAAGTGTCTATGTTGATTCCTGCCTGTCAAAGTAAGCTTCACGATTTTCTTCCATTGATGGAAGTTAGCACTACCTGCAAGCTTCTTATCAGTGATTTGATTAGACGAAGAGGAAATCACCTCAATCATCATAGTATTATTCTTCTCATGATCTACTTCAATTGTACTCTTCGAGTGATCGCCCATTTTCCATATAATAATAAGCAAACTTTGACCTTAGCTTCCGTCAAACAACTCAGCCTCAATAATTTAATAACCCAATATTACCACACCCATATGAAATGACAGAAGCTACCACACAACTTTCAAATCACCAAATAAATAACTACGCTGTACCCAAACAACAACTATTTTGCTTCATCACAAGTCTTGAATAAATTAATCAGCCAAAACAGTGAGGTCTCTTTCTCAACAACTTAAAAAAGAATAAAAACTCTAACCCACAAAATCATCTTCTCCCATAAAAAATAGTGTTGCTTGCTTCCCAGTGTTCCTTGGCTACTGCTATCATCCCTTCCTTTCGTCAAATTGTGGGTAGGATTCGGTCCCTGGCCGTATTGTCGATCCTCTACAAATCCAGTGAGTCGGTAACCAAAGAACAGAGACCCATCAAGTCGTACAAGCGAGCCACACGAAGAAACAAGATAAAAGGAGAGGGACGCTCGAGTGGCGGGGGCATTCAACAGTGAGCAGTGGCAATAGCCAACTATTCCGGCGAGACGACGGTGGTGAGTGGCTGCTTCGTCGTCTAGGGTTAAGCCCTAGGCTCTGATACTATGTGAGGGAAACGTACATCGTATTATTCAATAAAGTTTAATATTGATATATCAAAATAAACCCCTAAAAGTGGTAAAGACCCTTTTACCCTTCTTACTTCTAACAGCTGTCTTGCAACTACAAACAACACAAACAACAATATGTAAGTTGAACTTTAAAAGTGGCAAGTCAACATCATCAACAAAAATCGAACATTTTTCCACTACATGAAGTCATTATGCTTTTAAAAAGTGGTGAATCATCTTTAGCGGAAAAATTTGAACCAAGACAATGGATACAAGATATTTTAGTCCCTTTATTCACAGGCAAGGAAGACGGTGATGAAGTAAAGAATTGAAGGCAAGATTTCTTGGGTTTGGTAAGGACGACCATAGGCTAATTACCTTGTTCCTATCACACAATATGCTGAATGGTTGCCCCCTAGTATAGGTCATTCTTAGAAGACATAATACATGTGGAGCTACCAATTATGAACTAAAATGACTTCCCTTACAGATGACTGTAGCCATTCCCATCCATCTAATTATCCTAAAAGAGTATACGTGTAGAGTCCCTAGCTTGGTAGATGTAAAATTGATAATAGAAGAGCATAATGCTATTGGTTGCTTCACCTATACATTCTATTATGGTTGGCTTGGCAAAATCAGAATGTTTTTCCTCTCCACACAAATTCACAAGGAAATTATGAAAAGTTAGCAGAGCTTCCTCAAAATCATTCCAATGAATCATATTCAAGAAAGATCAAATTCCATCACTTTTATTTGATGTTATAACATCACAAATTCACCCTTGAAGGTTTTACCCTTGCAATGACATGAACAGGCAAACAAGAATGTAAAGCATAACAAACCAACTCTTGGAGACTAGTTAAAAATTAAACAACTATTTTTTAGGCCAATCTCATCAATAACTATTAGGGGTGAGCACGGTTCCCAATTTTAAGGAACCGGTTTGGTAGGAAAAGTTCTTGAGAAACACAGAAAGGAAAGAAAACCTGCAGGAGAAATAATAAAAGAAAAGGGGAGGTCAGCAAAAAGAAGACAACTGCAGGAAGTGACGTGAGAGCAGAAGGATAAAAAGGAAAAAGCAGAAAAGCAGAGAAGCAGAGAGAGAGACTGTTCATTTCATCGTGCTTTGCCCCGCAGCCGCTCGAGGGCTTTGCTATGCCAGCCGCCACACGGCGTTGCACTCGTCCGCGAGCACTGCATCGTGTCTCCGTGCCAAGCTTCACTGCGAGCAGCCTAGCCGCCGACCACCACCACTGCTGGTCTGTTGCTTCCCTCTGCCGGACCTCCTCATGAGCACCCTTCCATGACGCCAGAACTGATCACCGAGCCACCGCACTCCTCCGCCTCTGCTTCGACGCCCAGCAGCCCTCGCCTACGCTGCTCTCCATCTGAAGTTCCACCTCATTTCCGCGTAGCCCTACCGACGTTGCTCCACTAGCAACCTGCGCTCTGCTTGACGCCACAGCAGCTCGCCTCTATCGCCGGCGCCCCTATCGCAACACCTTTGCACACCAAACGCTGCGTCGTTGCCACACCTGCACCACAGCTCGACGACCCGACGCCCCTTTTGCCTGAGCGTCTCACCATCTCGCCGCACCAACCTCACCTGCACTGCCCTCCCTTTTTGTGTTTGTTTTTTCCACGGGAACAAAGAAAAAATAAAGTACCAGCTAGTTTTCATATTCTCTCCCTAAATGTTTGCCATGTGATTTTAATGTTAGCAGCAATAGAGATTTCAAGACCATTCTTTTATGGGCAATTTAATTTTTTGATGGGTCATGACCAATTTGCTGCTAGTGCTAGTTGTTACTCTATAAAATGCTTGGATTTGCATTTTCATTCTATTATACCCTTTTTTGTATGTGGAAAATGTCATCTAGAATCCTAGATACACATACTGTAGAATTTGTTTAGGCCGTTTGGGCTGATGTCAACGTCATCCTCTAGGTTAATGGACAATGCTAAAGATTTTGCAACTTCACTGATCTTGATTGCCTGGTATGTAGAAATTAGTCCAAATATTCTCTTTTTTTTTGAAATTTTTAATTATATTATATTATTGTTGTATAGTTCAAATCTGAAAATGAAAATGGAAAAAAAAAAAAAAAAAAAGAACATGTTGGAACTTGGAACCAACCCCGGAACTTGTGACAGGATAAGTTCCAGGTTCTTGATTCTGATGGGTAGATTTTAGGTTCTAAAAAAATAAGGAATCTGTACCCGATAGTAAGTTTCAGGTTCCACACGGAACTGAATCGGAACCTGGAACCGCTCACCCCTAATAACTACCACCTAATCTCATAAAAAATAGACTCAACAAAAGTGAACATGCACTTAGACTGTGATTTCAGAGTTCTTCATCTATTAGCAGTTAATGCATTTACTCTCAAGGACTTCATGGCGAACAAGACTTCCAGTTTCTTAACCAAAATTATTGACTGCAGAGCTTATGCCAACTATGCTTTAGATATTAAATGTTGAGCAGCCATGACAACTTACTTCAGAGAATTAGGAACTCTCTGATGAATTGGCTTTGTAGAAAAGGACAACTTCAGTGGACAGTAGTAGTAACTCAAGAAAGGCAAAATAACTTGAGACAATCTTACTTTTTGCAGCAAGCCCGGTCAATTGAGGGTCATCATCTTCATCCTTGTCTTTGTCGTCTTCATCCTAAAAGAAATTCCAAGAAACCATATTCCATTAATTTCTCCTTCCAACAAACAGATATTGGGGATCAACTAATAATTTCGAAGCACCTATAAATAACTGACCAGTAGAATTACGGAATTTTAAAGGTACTGATCCGTTAATGAGAACATCATAAAGGAAGTCTCTCATGCATGTTAATTTCACAATAGCTCACCAGCTAATATGAAAAATATAAAGAATACCCACAAAAGAATGGCTTATGAAAGGTCACATCACCACAAAAAGATAACTGTCACAGCACCAGTTTAATCCACACAAATATTCGGACGCAAATCTCAAGCAAACATTTATATAATTATCACTAAATTCCTTTAAAACCTTCCCTACAATGCGCTAAACAAAATTCAACCGTCCCAAACCAAGTTCACTGGATGAACAATACCAAGTCAGTATCAAAGGGAACTTATGTACCTTAAAATCAAAGACAGGCTCTTCATTGTCATCATCTGACTCCCCAGCATCACTATGAATGTTCAACGGCACAACATCCCTTTTTTTTGTGAATTACAGAAAAAAAAAAAAAAAAAAACATCAATAAGAGCAACCCCTTTATAAAGCAGCAAACTTAACACTGGCATTTTACACAAACAGAGAACACGCAACACCAATTAGCAGATACTCAGTCGAGGGAGACAACTCACTGGCCTCTATTTCATCACCAATGTCTTCCGAGGCCACGTCTTCATCGATAGCCCTCCTCTTAGGGCCCTTCTTCTCCTTTTTTTCCTACTCCTGGACCTATTCCCCATGGCGCTTCTAGCTCAAGTCCTTCCTATTCTTACTGCAGCATAAACGAAAACGAATGAAAAGAAACTTTCAGCGGCAGACCCAATTTCAAATGATTGATAAAACAACGCGGAATTAGGACCAAACGAGAAACCTTTAGCAGCTATCTCGCATTGTCCCACCACTACAAGCATCAGAAACATAGAAGCGAAACTAAATTGACTCTAATTGAATGAAGGGGCCAGTTGACATCCTGCTAACATCCATATGTTTCACCATAGGGTATAGATGATTGCAAGGTAGATTTTACGTGGAGACTATCATATATGATATGGAAAATTCTGCTTGTGTTAACGTGCATGCATTTTAACAGAAGATAGATTTAGATCGAGAGTACAATTTTAGCATTTTCAGTTAGACGAAAATTAGTTTAACGGCAAATGTATACCAGACTACCAGTTGGGCTTTTCTAATGGACTTAATCCTTTTGCAATGTAGGTTTCCTTTTTCAATTTTCTCTGGTCAAAGAAGGGCACCTCACAACCATAAAGGGAAACATAGAAAAGAAATAGAGAACAAAGGGGAAATTCATGTGGAGGCCCATGTGTCAAGTCCAACTCCGACATGACACACCATGGGCTTATCCTCTTGGGCTTTGTCCAATTCCAGACAGCTCCGAAAAGAGGGGACAAAGAAAAATGTCCTTGAGTCCTTCCCCGTCATGCTCGGCCGCGCTTCGATCCAACGTTGAGCGCTGCGCAGCGTTCCCTCCTCCGTCGTCGTTCGGCGGCTCTTCGTCGACACTCCGAGCTTCGGTCTACGTTCAAAGCCCGACACTTCGGGTTCTCTCTCTCTCTTGCGTAAATTTTCGGCCTCGGTTATTGATCAGGCAGTAATCTCAGTTTGTGAGCTGGTCGTGGAGGTTCCGCATCGTCCTTCATTTAACGCATTAATGGAGTCAATTCGGGAGGCCCTCAAATTTTTTCCTTCTGTATTCGCTTCTCAGATAGAATTTTCATCGCGTGCCTTGCTATTTTACTTCGTCGGGCCGTTTATTGATTGCTTAATCTTGTGCTGAATTGATTCCGAGTGTCAGTGTAGCGAGCGAGGGCAAGGTCTGGTTCATGGTTTTGGTTTTGGTTCGGTTCTTGGCCTTGTAAGTCTGTAAGTGAAGATGCATCAATCTTTACTTCTTAAAACCAAATCCTGTGTCTTTGCAGGGTTTTCTTTCCAATCATCAACTGGGCATCTTTGCCTTGATATATTATCGTTGGCTGTTGCAATCTTCCCAATGGCAACTACGGCTTCTTCACCGTCTCTGCATATTTTAGGTACCCAAAAGTCTCTATCTTGATGCTCGTCCTTTGACTTGATGATTCGAACTTGACTTGTGTTGGTACAACTTGCTTTCTAGTTCGCAAACCAGAGGGGTTCTCTCTGTGGAATGGACCCCCATTCGCTAACGGTCAACCCAGCGTCAAGCTCGAGAGGACTCCGTGCACAAGCACTGTGTTCAGCACAGACGGTTCCAGGCTGATGGTGATAAGGTCCGACTCCATGGTTGGTGTGTATGACTTTACCAACTTTAAGGAAATCAGGAATTTCGAGATCCCCAATTTGGCCACAGCAGCATTGTCCCCGTGCGGGACCTATCTCCAGACTTTCCAGAAATCCTCAACGCCACAGGAGAAGAATGTGATCTTGTGGGAAGTTGAGTCTGGGGAGTCTGTTTATCAGCTACTCCAGAAGAACATAACTAAAACGACATGGTACATGATATTAGTCAGGATCATCAGTTGGTCAATGATAGATTACTCATGATAGTGTGCACGCATTATCTAGCGTCGCACCATTAATTTTCCTCATTTATGTGCATTGCCTCTCCATATTTTCACTACTTAATGGTTTGTGTGCTGCTCTCCAGCCCCTCCATCCGATTTAGTTCTGATGAAGCTGTCGAGTGTCGACTAGCGACAAATGAAATACAATTTTTTGATGGTTGTGACTTTTCAAAAGGTTTCAAATATAGGCTGAGAGTTCCTGGAGTCGCTGCAGTTGAGCTCTCTAAAACTCCGGGGTCCCACATTGCAGCATTTGTTCCAGAATCTAAGGTTCGTGTTTCAAGGCTATCTTGAATTAGTAAGGGACTGATTCATAACCTTGACTAATGTGGCAACTCACGAAAAGTTCTATGACCAGGCCAGAGCATACAACAATGTGATGAACAGTATAAGTAGCTATAATGTCTAGTTGCGTTCCTTTTTTATTAGACATTAGTTTCAAGCTGACTTTACAACCTGGAACCTATTAATAACAAACTCTTAGATTGGTTGGTTTGGTATCTGATGCTGATTCGAATAACTAGTAGAGATTCTGGTTCTCAAAGGATGACACAGGTGCTTTTAACTGCTCCTTTTGGTGTTTAATGAATACAGAGATCACTTGTATTACATGATTGCAAATAGCATGATGACTTAGGAAGATCCATGTTTTGCACCGTGCACTGTAGAGAAAAATAGTCTTTATTTGCAGTGACCTAAAGTTTAGTGTATTTTACGGTCAGCCATAACTGCTGTAAAGCATGCAGGTTTTATACTTTTGAATGGTGTTTCCTTCTTCTCTGGAGAGAAATGAGTTTGGTGCTTAAAAGTAGGCTTTTAGAAAGTTTTGTCCTTTATTATTATATACAAATGGTCCTTTATGTATGTCAAGTAACTTGACCTTGATAAGATTTTTGTTGTATATAGGGTGTCCCTGCCAGTGTCCAAATATTGTGTGTAGGGAGGATCCACAGAGTCAACCTGTTGCGCGGCGAAGTTTCTTCCGCTGCTCGTCCATGCAGCTGCACTGGAATTATGGGTCTACTGGACTTCTGGTTGTGGTGCAGTCTGATATTGATAAAACCAACCAGAGTTACTATGGGAATCGAAGTTAAACTACCTGACAACAGATGGGACTCATGAAGGGCTCGTGCCTCTTTGTAAGTCTTTATTTGTTATCTTACTAAAACTGCTTATGTAATTATTTTCTTGAAACTTATCTTTTGCAGTTTTGGTGCTTTATCAGGTAAAGAGGGACCTATTCATGATGTTCAATGGTCATACTCTGGTTCAGAGTTTGCTGTTGTTTATGGCTGTATCCTTCACTGTTTTCAACTAGTATCATCTCATTTATCACGTGGGAGTATGATGGACAAACATCCATCTTCTTATTAAGTTTGTATCCTTAAGGATCTCTGCTAGTGTTATTCAGCTGGTGGAACTTTGTAATGATTGTTCTTACTCTTTAGTAGTTAATTTGAGCTTTAGAAGGTACTAGGCTGTGTGATCTCAGTTGGATCTTTGGCCTGTGATAGAAGATTAGGATGCTTAACTAATATGAAGTTAGGTAAATTGTGATTTACTCTAAATTTGTTGTGTTATGGTTCAGAAGTTTCTTGTAGTGACACTTCATTATCTACATTAGACATGTAGGCATCACTTCTCATGCATTATTGGAACTTTGTCCTTGCAACTGTTAGCTTTCATTTTGACTTTTCCTTGATCTGATCTAGTCATGCCTGCAAAGGCAACCATTTTTGACAAGAAGTGCAATCCACTTCTTGAGCTTGGAAGGGGCCCTTATAATACCATCAGATGGAATCCAAAGGGGAAGTGTATCCTTATGAAACATTATTTGCCATGAGTTGATACCGAATCTAGTTTTCTATTTTGGTCAATTATTTTCTTTTATTACTTTCTTTATCCTTTTTCATTATTATTAGAGTGGCTTTTTTGGGTTGTTTATTTTATATGATATATATTTTTGGTTTTTTTTTGGTGTTTTTTTTTTTTTTTTTTTTTTTTTTTTTTTTTTAGGGGGGTGTGGGGGGAGATGGTTTGTTTGGATGAGAGTCAGCTGCATTGCTACCTTAATGTTGTGACCTTAATTCACTGATTTATAGTTATATGTTTGGCAGGTTTTGGTAACTTACCTGGTGACATGGTAGGCTATTTTCTTTTTCACTATTGCTTTCCTTTTCGAATTTTTTTGTTTCAGAATTATTTTTCAGCTGAAGTGACAATTTCGTATATTCCCTTTTATTATTACTGGGGATGAAGGTTTCTTCCTTAACACCCTACTTTTGGGTTCTATGCCTGTTGGTTGTTCTTTTATTGAGGAAACCAATAGACAGGTTTTCCTTATTTATTGTTCTGCCCTTTTGCCGTTACTCATGTGCGTCTTCAATTGTTTACAACTATTCTTGCAAATTCATGTAGGCACTGCGGCTTTGTATCGTTGGAAGGATCCAAGTATGGTTTTTTGTTTTCCTTTTAAAAAGAAAAAATATGTTGATATGCTCGTTTAGGGAAGGCTAGGAAATCTGTTGCTTTTCTGTAAGAGCATTGTTTGCATTTGGAAAACAGTTTTCCCACATTAGTACTTCTAATAGTGTGTGAGGTTATTGGGATTGGACTCTTGGCTGGTTAGTATTTGTAGACCGAGAAGTTGGAACACCATAATATATGTCTCATGATAAAGGAAAGTGAAGCTTTTAAAGTTCTGCTGATTTACTGATGAGTAGAAGCTAGTCTGGCCTCTGGGCTCAGGCCCCTAACGAAGTCAACTTAGTAATTTGAGAGCATTTGGAAGAAATATGATGGCCGAAAACTTGAAGGAGGGGCAAAGTTTAATATTGTTGACATAACTGAGCCAATAATGTTATAGAATCTGCATTATTATTTGTAAAGCTTAGAGGGCTTCAATGCAGATGGTGTAGCAAGAAATTTGGGCTGCAGGAAGCATCTCTTCTGTTAGAGCAAGAGAAGCTTTCATTTAATCACTCTCGTCATCAGTTGATGCCATCTGAAGCGAGATAGATGAGGCCTTTTACTATTTTAATTTGATGGTTATGTCATGAATGGTACTGGAAATAACCAATGTCAGCACACTTACTACTTATTGAAGTTTCTTCATTGTTAATGACTTTGTATCCCATATAAAAAAGCAGTGATTGTAGCTTTCTGGATTTTATTTTCTCCATTTACTGTCACTTTAATGTAGCTCCTGCAACTTTGGTCTGTGTCCAATTAAGCATGCTTCCTCATCATAAGCAGTTACTTTTTTGAATTTCTAGGCATTTTGGGATTACAGGGAGAAGAAACGGCTGGGAACAACAAAAGCTGAATGCTCTGTGACCAGTGAGTGGTCTCCAAATGGCTGCTATTTCATGACTGCCACAACAGCTCCAAGACTACAAATTGACAATTGGTATGTTGGTTCTTCTTTATATCTAGATGTTGTGTCATCAACAGATCAGTCGACTTACTATGTGGGTACAACATGATAGTAATTTGTCCTCTTGGTCTTATGGGAATGAGTTCTGTTGTACTTGGTAAGAACTTTGGATAGCTTTAGTGGATGAATAAATAGTGGGATTATCATTTATAGCAAATTATAAGTTGTATAATTTTAGTCTAAAGAACCATTCATAGTTCAAACAAGGTCTGTTTGGCAAATCTTTTTCATTGAGCAAACGGTTCAATTCAATGTAGGTTTTGATTCTTATACCTTCTACCTCTGGCATTAGTGTCGGTCAAACTACCTGATAGTTAAAAATATTCTTGCTCATCCTACATTTTGGATTGTCCTAGGAGAGATGTGAGACCTTATCTAGTGCCCAATGATACGATATCCGTTAAGCGCCACTTAGTAATGTGCTGCTAGTTTTGGTGAGATAGTGTCATGGGAATGTATTTTTTGTCTTTTGATTGATTTGTCTTTCTTGTGGTAGTATTAAAATTTTCCACCACAACGGATCACTATTCTTTAAGAAGATGTTTGACAAGTTATACCAGGTTAGCCTTCTCTGCATGATCTTGTATGAATTGTACTAAATCAGCCCAATCCTTGGTGGAATAGAAATGGCTAACAACTTGCACAGGTTGAATGGAAACCAGAATCACCTGAGAGATTTTGTGAAGTTGCTGAACTGATAAAGTCTGTTGACTCTCTAAAGGTGGAAGAACGAAAACCACAAGGTGTTGATTTGTTTTGGTAATCAGAGAGTGCTAAAGAAGACACTCCTTTCTAGAGCTATGTATATTTTAGGATCTGCTGAAGAACTTTTGCCACTTAAACAGGACAAACAGCAAAATCATCTCAAAATTCTGCAAAGGTAACTTTTATTAACATGCCCACGCAGAAACCTGCTGCCTAAGAATGCAGCTGCTGTCCAGGCAAAGGTGATGATCAAATACTTATAACATGTTCAATCTATACCATAGCAATGTGGGATGCTTGCCTGATAATTGGTTTTTCTATTAGTCCAGTAATAGCATTGTCTGAACTAGTTGGCTGTTTATATGGAACATTTAGGTGGAATTCGCTTTAAAACTTAGAAATTGTTCTTTAAGGCTTTCACTTTTGTTATTCTGGCTCATGGTCTGGCTGTAGTTCCACAAGATGGTTGTTCGACTTTAATGGTTCTCCCTTATTTGAATTATCTGCAATGAGATGTTCCAACACTATAAGAGATTATCTCCATAAACGAAACTTTGTGGAACTCATGTGGGATTTGTTACATTTAAACTCAAGATTGAAAGGCATAAGACGGGCAAGGCTATTGCACATGTTTTGCTATTACTATCATCTGTATGATTTTGTATCCTTTCTTATGCTCAGTTTGAATGTGCTGCTAGACATTTTTGGCTCATGTAAAAAATGCCTAGGCTTGCTACCTCTATTTTAGCTACAGTTGAAGCCATCATAGTCCTCTCCATGTCAGATTGGCTGTTAATTTGATATAGCATGGAACGTTTATCATGTGGTTGCAGTCAGCTGAGACATTATGAAGGAATTAAAACCAAAGTGCAATCTTCTTGTTCTTCTTCTACTCTTCCCCTATTGAAGTCAAGTGTGGAACTCAGTAGTTCTACTTCTTCCTATAAATTTTTTTTTTCGCCGGGGGGGAGTGTTAGGGGGGTGATTGTACTGTTTGATTTTAACTTTTTGTCTATGAGAGTCTGATTTCCTTTGCTTGTGTTGTGCAGCTGTTTGGAGAGAGCTCTTCGGAGTAAGTTTTCTGTTACATGTTTCATTCATTGCTACGTCATCCTTTAACTAATTCTGGCCCTTAACTCACAATGCTGGTTGATATTTGATAACAGAACACTGAGCAAGAATGCTCTGAGAAACAAGAAGAAAAGGGAGAAACAAAGAGAGAAAAAAGCTGCGGAGGCTGGTTCTGCCCCGAGTGATTCCTGACATCATACTTAGTGTGAGTTCCATGTCTAGAATCTTGGTCACTGGTTTAATTTCCTCACATAGCAAAGCGGCCATAGGGAAAAGCAGCAGCGGAGTGCCTTCTGGCATTTCCCTTGGAGTGGAGCGACTCCAATGATGCTGGAATATTAGCCTTTTGAGTGAAGATTGGAAGACATACTTTTGAGGGGACGATCAGAATACTTCTTTGCTCTCTATTTACTGTTCTTTAAATTCTTTGGGATGAGGGGTAACATTGTATGAAACTAGGAACTTTTTTAAATAATGTTCGAATTTCAGCAGTACCTTATCTTTGAAATAGCAAAAAAATTTCCAATCACTTAGCATCTACTGATTTGGCAAATGAGTCTTGTTCCTTTGTTTCTTGGTCTATAAATCTATATATGACGAAAGCTATTGCAGAGAGAGCATTCTCAGAGCTTGGGTGCTATATTTTGCCAATCTGCTTGGTTGGAAATGTTGGGTGGGTTCCTCTCTCGCCGAGGCACCTCCTCTATTACCCCTTCATTATTTCACTATTTAATTGTAAATTCTTATATTAAAGAAATGATTTTCAGTTTAACAAATAATTTAATATCGGTGGGAGACAAACCGTTATTTTGAAATTAGCGTACTCAATCAAGATACAATTAGGAGTACATGGAATATATAGGTTAGACCATAATTGCTCCAAATTAAATTATCACTCATATTTTCATTTGTGCGGCCCAATTTTCTTAAAAGGCTCCAAAGTTGACAAATTTCTTGCGAGCGTCATTCTCTGGAGTTGGGAAAATCTGGTGTTTAATTTGACTTCAACCAATGTAAAGCGTTACCTTGCATTTGATATTCTTACGTTGCAGCGAAGTGAGAATTTTCTTTAGCTCCATTTGGTCCAACTTTTGAGAAATGTTTTTGAAAAAATGTAATAGAAAATTTCTAAAATGCAAATAATATTTAGTAAATTATAATTTTAAAATACATTGGAAAATGATTTTAACTTAAATGTCGTTTAGTAAAAATTATATTTTGTAAATGACTTTTCCTAATTTTTTAAAAAAAAGTTTAAAACATTTCCTTATGGAGGTCCGTCGTCGTCGGCCAAAATAGTCATTGGACAGCCTCATTCTCAGACAGCCACGTTTAAGGTCGCACAACTCATGCCAACGATTGCCTAGTTCAAGCAATTTAGGCGATGCTTAAAGGTCCTGCAAGCTCAAGCAATGATCGCTGCCGTGCTCTTGCTTGGTGGTCATAGACCTCTGTTTGGCTTCTCCGAGCGAAGCATGGAGAAGATGAACAGTATGGACGAGATTAAGACTTATGTTTCAAGAATGCTACTTTCTAAAGGACCTCCAAACCTTTGAATCCACAAATTAAATGATTTTCTTGCTCTTTTACAAGGAGAGAAGAGAGATAAAAATGAAGCACAAAAAGAAATATTTGCACCGCCAAAATCCATCGTGTTGTATATGCCTCTTGGTCATAACTTGGGCATATCTTCTATACAAATGTGGCAAACAAGATGGGTTCTGATCTATATAGCACCGACATGGATACGCGATACGCGATACGATACGATACGACACATTGACACATCATTTCTTAAAAATAGAAAATTTCGACACGTTCTGACACGTTATATATTAAATATATTTTTATATATAAATACATAAATAATAATAATAATAATAATAATAATAATAATAATAATAATAAATAGCCTAGAATTAATTTACACGAACAATATTAAATAATATCATTCATTATTTTAATTTGTTACAATAATACATAAAACTTAGAGGAAAAAAACATTGTTTTAAGAAAAATGCTGAAATGATATTTTTAAATTTATTTATTTATCATATATAGCATTTTTTATTACTTTTATTACTTATTTTGTTTGTATATTTATATTTTGACCTCTCAACCCGTGCGTGGAATCGCGTGTCGGAATTTTGGACTCGCGTGTCGGAGCGTGTTGGAGAGAGTTGACCACGTGTCGGATTTTTTGACACTCGTTGACCGCGTGTCGGGACGTGTCGGAGCGTGTCGGAGTGTCGGACATGATACAAAGGCTTCCGGAGAATATCGGTGCTACATAGGTTCTGATTATCAACACATGTCTAAGTAGGGCCCGAGTAATTAAATGATTTTGAATTCTCTCATCTCTCTCTCTCCCCTACGGGCTCTCTCTCCCCTCTCCTCTCGCCGAACTCTCTCTCTCTCTCTTTGTTGCCCTCTCTCTCTCCCACCAAGCCCTCGGCCGACCGATGAACTTCGCGATGATGGAGGTAACCTCTCGAGGAGGAGGTGGAGGCCGCAAGATGGTTCGTTGGATGAGGGCTTAGTTTGACTTGGAGGGAGAGAGAGAGGGCATAGTCGGAACCTCTCCAGAGAACCCGCTGTGCGGCAGGTTCAGCATCCCGGAGAGGCTCCCAAACTCCGCGAGCGCTTCGGGGAGTGACCCATTGAGTGAGTTGGAGAGACAGGTCCAAGTGGGCGAGGTTATGGAGGTTCTTTTGATCTGGGTCGGGATCAGACGGGAGAGCGAGTTTCCGGAGAGGTCGAGAGGAGTGAGGTCGCACTGAAGAGGCGGGAGGAGATGGGCTTGGAGGAGTCATTGCCAGTGAGGTTGAGCCGTCTAAGCGAGTCGAGGAGGCCAAGCTCGGAGGGGATGTAGCCAGAGAGGTTCTTGCTAGCGAGGAAGAGGGAGGCAACTCGGCCGCGAGTACAAGCGATGCCGGAGCCGAAGAGGCGACGTGGTGGTTCGTTGGTCAGAGAGAGCTCGGTGGAAGAGAGAGGAGGTGGCGAAGAAAAAGAGAGAGAGAGAGCGTGCAGAGTGAGGGGAGAGAAGAGAGGATGCTCAGTTCAAAGTTTGGCCTCATGGTTTGGGCCCACAAGGGAATCGCCGCTTGTTGTTGCCCTTCGTACTTTCCATGCTGATGTTTCGTAACATGGACAGACCTTTGAATCCAATTCCCGATTGGTCCAGTTCCCATCTTAGAATCGGGAAACTGATCGGACCGAAAAAAGCATAAATCGAGAATCGACCGGAGGAATCGGTCCGATTCAGTTCCCGGACGGTCCAACTGAGCCAACCAACTTTTATGCGAAAATTCTTCGAACTACTTGAGCAAGCATTAACCCACCCCTTACTCATTTACCTTTCCCCATCGCTTTCGCTAGAAGGCTAAATTATATACTAGTACCCTTGTTTGGCTTCATTTTTATTGGTAATCTTTCAAATGCTCTTTGAGTAATTGTTCAATGTGGGATTCTTGAAGGCTTAGAGTAGACACTTGCATGAGGGGGTAGCGACAGAGAGAGAGGGAGAGAGAGCGCGAGAGGGAGAGGATATGTTCAGTAGTGTAAATGCTCATATTCTGAGCAAGTTAATAAAAATTCTAGTAATTAAAAAGTGGGCACTCTTAGGAATGGAGACGCACACGACATGTAGCTGGGGAGTCTCGAAACCATTTCTTATATTTTTTTTAATCAAGTCCCAGCAGGACCATAAGATCATCGAGGCAGCATTGAGGGCCGCATAAATTAGCACCGGGCTATAAAAGAAGATTAATAAGATCACTAATAAGATCACCGAGGCAGCAGCCCCACATAAATCAGCACCAGGCTATACAAGAAGATTATACAAGAAGATTAAAATTAGAAACCCAGGCGCCTAGGAGTAAAATCATGGTCAGGAGAAAGCCAAGCATTGTGGCCACCGATCCGATTCCTCTCATTACTGAGCTATCACGTAGTTTGCCTCCAATAGCAGCTAAAGACCCAATCGAATAAACAATTGCAATGACGGGAATTAGTGCATCATTAATAGGAGAAGTGTTGCTCGTCTTCAGACCCACAAGAGCAAAACTTCCCTGAACAATCACATCCCACAATGAATCTCCTAGGATCGTCCATTTCAGCCTATTGTGAAATTGCTGCTTCGATCCAAGGGTTGCACGTAGCCTTCCACGCACATTTCTCCCTCCTTAAGAATATCGATAACGGTATGTTCAGCATTCTCATGGGCTACAAATGCATGGTGCTGTATGTGGAGAAACGTTTCTTCTGAAAAAGACAAATAAGTCCTTCAATTAGAATCCAATTATAATAATAATGAAAGAAACTGAAGAACGAATGGGCAACTTATATTATCTGCTTTACCTTTGCCATCCTAGGTCCTGATGAGCTCTTCATCAGTTGGGGGCGGCCGAACTTGCGTATGCTTGGTGTTGGGAATAACTGATTCCCTAAAACTGATTCGATACACAATCAAACTCTTAAAACGAATGCGGAATACGAGCCCAGGAATCACATGTATCACCGATCAAAGATACACCACGGAATCGAGCATACCTTATTGTCCATAGATTAAACACCAACATTGAAGTTTGAGGAAGAATCCTGATCCCGTTCTACCGAGCAGCGTGCTATTGCTATTAGGGGGAGAAAACTCTGAAAAAGACGTACATTCTTTTTTCTTGGAACGTTCTGTTGTCTTACGTTGTTTGGAGGGGGAGAAAGCATCTTCACGTACATATTCCAAAAGGTATGTTCGTTTTCCTTTTTACTTCCCCTCGAAGCATCTCATCCAAAGAACGCATCTCTTCAACGTAAAAATGTTCCCCCAAAAGACACAACCCTTCCTCCATGGGCCCTTAACCTGCGGGCCAAATTCTTAGGCCCAACATGGGCGGACGGGCCTACTTAAGCTCATCATCACAATTAAAAAACCCATCATCTCTCACTTGCACATGGTGGGCCGAATAGGATCCTCTTTATTTCTCTACAACATTTATACTGGTGAATAATCCATGCGACCAACATACTTTGAGAGCTCATTGCTATACATCTGTTAGGAATATATAGTAGCTCATAATTGGCATCACACTCTGAGTAGATTTAGTATGTAGTACCCTAGATTGATCGGTCACATTTATATTTCTCTTAATATCTTTTTAAACAATGATATATTGTATTTACAATTATGATTATCCCAAAGACAACCATAACTGGTCGACCAGTAAATACAAAACTTAGAATGTGATTCTCCAAATTCGATATTCCTCTTTATTTCAAATTCTCAATTTCAATTCAACTTGTTATTTTTTAGAAATGTCCCATTAGATCGAATATATTCATGATTATTGGTAACATCCTAAGATAGCAAACACTGAATAGAAATCTTGAGAATAAGTAAAAGTCATGAGGACACTAAAAATTGAGGAAATCTTTTTCTCAAGAGTCTCACACGGTATAAAAGTTGAGATCAAACTTTTGCCACTCTTATTGGTCGTCTCATACATACGTAGTATGAAATACATATTACGATATTAACTTATTTTCCATGAAGCGTATATCTACATCATCAATACCGTATAGATGATAGTTTAGATATACATAATGTTTAACTTGAGTTCACATATCTATTCATTCACATAATTTATCAAAACTCACATCTAGCATCATAGATAGATAAAGTAAAATATGTAGGTTATTTTACTTTTGGACATAGTAAATATTACGTCCTCCTCTTAACACTCAGTTAAAGTGACATTTGTATTTTAAGCTTGATCTCTCAATCATCACCTAGATAATAAGCTTAAAAAAAAAAAAACCGTATCATCTTTATTTTTATTTTATTATTTTATTATTATTATTTTGTGCTAGAGGAACCGGCTTAGACGATAGCCGCGTCGTAAACCCTCGTGTGACACTTAGCAGGAGGACCCACCACCCCTGAGTCACACTTAATACACCTAGCGCCTCCCCTGGGTTTTGAACCCTTCACCTCTTCGTTGAGAATCGGCAGAGTCTTATCCAGTGGAGCCACCGCGGCCGGTGGTACTGTCTCATCTTTATTTATCATATAGTAAATAGAGGTGATTACCTGTGTGAGTGGGCTAATCTTTTATCTATCCGACATACTTTCTCAACTTAATATAATGCACTAAGCATTAAGATGCATAAACGTCAAACAAAGATTCATAGACATTAATAATGAAAAAACACAAATTCATTGAATGTGAACACTCTAGAGAAATTATAATATTCAGTACATCAGCCTTTACGTAGTCCTAGAGATTTTACATGACCACAAAACACATTTCTAGGTATTGGCTTTGTCATAGGATCTGTTATCATTCTATGCGTAGATATGTACTATAAGTTCACATCTTTTCGTGCAACTATATCATTGACAAAATTATACTTTGTATTTATATGTTTGGTCTTGTCATTGGCTATCACAGTTAATCAATAATGGATTTGCAGCATTTTCAATAATACCTAAATGATCTAAAAATCTCTTAAGCCAAACACCTTTTTGTATTACTACTGATAATGCCACAAACTCAGCTTCCATCGTGGATAAGACTATACACGTTTGTTTCTTATTGCTCCAAGATATGGTGTCATTGTTCAATAAGAAAGCAAAATCAGATGTAGATTTCTTTTCATCTAAATCTCCTCCCCAATCAGCATATGAATAGCCTTCAAGTCGCAGATCATTTCTTTGGTAATTCAGCTTGTAATCAGCAATTTCCTTTAGATACCTTAATATTCTTTTAACGGCTTTCCAATGTGCTTGGCACGGATTAGATTGGTATCTATTCACTATTCAAACTGCAAAACATATGTCAGGTCTTGTACACATCATAGCGTACATTAAACTTCCAACAGCACTAGCATAAGGAACATGTTTCATTTGTTCATTCTCTTGTAGAGTTCTTGGATACAGTCTATGGCTCAATCCTTCACTTTTTGCAATAGGAGTATCAATGGATTTACAATCTTGCATACAAATTCGTTCAAGAACCTTATTTATGTATATTTCTAAATATTCTTGACATCGATCGGATCGTAATACTTTTATTTTCTTGTCTAATTGATTTTCTACAAAGTTCATAAACCTTTTGAAACAACTCAATGCTTCAAATTTATGAGAAATCAAATAGACATATCCGAATCGAGTATAATCATCTATAGATGTGATGAAATAAACAGTCTCATGCCTTCCTCTCGCATTCATTGGACCACAAACGTCAGAATGGATTAATTGCAAATGACATTCAACTTTTTTACATTTTCCAAATGGTTTTCTTGTCGTTTTCCTTGTTAGGCAATGCTCACATATGAGCAAATCAACTTTTTCAATATTGCATAACAAGCATTCTTTAGCTAGTCTATTCATACGTTGTTGGCCAATATAACCAAGTCTAGCATGCCACACACTTACATCATTATCATATGAATTAATAGACATGAAGATGAAATAACAAACATTGATATTACTATAATCAACATTTAATATAATAAAACCATCTAGAAAATAACCACAACCATAGTAATTTATATCCAAATACAAATCCACACCACTATTATGGAAGTTCATATTAAAACCAAGTTTAACCAACATTAAAACAGACACTAAATTTCAACGAATCTCCAGAGCATACAACACATTATGTATGAATAAAGTGCGTCTATCACGCATGTTCAATTGACAGATGCCAATTCCTTTTACTTTTGCTCTGGAGTTATTTCCTACATAGATCCACTTAGTTCCAGTCGGTACTTATTGCACGAAGGATTGTCTATCCTTCGCTACGTAGTATGTCGCTTATAAATCTACAGTCCACAAAGAATTAGATTTAGTTAAGAATACATAATTTGACACATAAGCAAATTTCTCAAAAGTACAAGGGGTTTATACCTTCTTTGACGCGCGACAATCACAAGCATAGTGACCATTCTTGTCACAATTGTAACACTTCACCATTGTCAGTTTCTTTATTCGATGACGCTTTCTTCTTTCATGTTGGTCAAGTTTTGGTTTTCCTTGAGGAACTTGCTCTCTTACATTTCCTCTTATCAAACCAGTTAGGATGTTTGTGCTTGGAGCTCGAAGCTCCATTTGAGCTGGAACTGGCATGATAAATTTCAGTTTCCGGCTTAGCTGCCAAGAGATGGTCCTCTTCTAGCTCAAGATGACGCACAACATCCTCAAAAGTTTTGATATTTTCATTATGGGTTAAGTGTACTTTCATATGCTCCTAACTCTGAGGCAAGGAACGGATTACTGCTTGCACTTGTTGTTCATTAGTTAGGACATGGTTAGCATCTTTTAACTCATTAATCATGTTTGACATCTTTCTAAGGTGTTATTTCATGGTTTGACCATGAAGCTTCTTGTAAGAGTTAAACCTAATAGTGAGTTGTCTTAGTTTGGTTATCAAAGTATGATCAAATCTTGCTACCAACACTTCTCACATTTCCTTGGTATTCTCAAAATGCCTGAACTCTCGCATGATATCATTTTCCATGCTACTCAGCAATGTAATGCGAGTAAGGGAGTTCTTTCTTTTTCATACAACAAATGCATCCTTATCTCTCTTATGCTGCGTAATGTTTCCATCTTCAGGTTCTCTCATGATCAGGTTAAGAGCTTCCAGTGCCTCTTGCTCTTCCGGCACATATTGGATTTTCATGTGCCATATTTCATAGTTATCACCATTGAGCTTCTCACATTTGTTCAGCTCAACGACTACGTTCTTTGTAACTAAAGCCATTGATCTGAATATATCAGACATATATGCAAGAATTATTAATACCTATCATTTATGCATCAATTTTGACAAACCCATCATATTAATGAATAATTAAAAGGTTTCAAAATCAAAAGATCACTATATTTCCAATTATCATCTAAAAAATCATAACTTGTAATTATTATTAATATAATCTTCTATGCAAAATAAATTATTGGAAGTTACAAAAACTTTTACGAACTACCCACAACAGTTAATAATAATGAAGCAAATAATATTTGACATCCAATAATGATATAATAATAATGCTTTCACATAATACAACTAACATATTAGCTGCTGCACCAATAACAACTAGGTAGAAAACATGTACATAATATGTCCATAAAGTATACTAAACAAAGACCAGTCAAAAACATCTAACACCAAGACAACACATGAACTGGGAAATATTCTTTTTTGTTCAACTTCTTGATCTTTTCTTCTTTATATTACATAGACATTCTAGTTAGCCGCGGTAAAACAGATGGGTATCCCTTAGGATTTCTCCTTCGCACATTCATCCCTCGTGGGATTGAAGTCATTCCATGGGTCGTAGTCTTTGTGGCTTCAATCTGGTAATGTTCGTCTATAAAAGCCATTACAAGCTTCCTATACATAGTAGCTCTATTGACCTCCCATAGGTGATTCAACATTCCTTGCCATATTGGTGGAAGAGTGTTCATAAAGAACCGCACCATCTCAGAATGTGGCATGGGAAGACCATTCCATATGACTGCTTGTATTTTCCTGTTGACCTCGAGAACATGATCAATTAAGTCGCTACTCTCTCATCGATAATCAGTCAACTTAGCTATCAACTTAGAAAGCTTTTCCTTTTGTTCATCGGCGAGTGCGCGTTTAGGTATGCGCGCCTTACGGCAAGGTATTGTTCTTGTAACAAATACAAAACAAATAAGGAATTACATATAATCCACATTGACTTAATTGGGAAAAAGGAACAAATCCCTTTTTTTTTTTGTCAATGGTCAACGGTCAATAATCAGACGGGTCGATGTCAACGAGTTGAGGTCAACAGGTCGGATTCGGTCGGATCGGTCAGACCAGACGCGCCGGTCGGGCTAAACAGTCCGGGTCGGACGAACCGACTGACACGTGCCGCATGCGCCAGCGACTGCGCGTGTGCGTCGCATGTACCTGGGCCAAAACGGCACGTGCGACGCACGTGTGTTACACGTGTTGATGACCTCCGTTCGTTCCGGCTGTGCGTGGCAGCACATTCGGCGGCCCCCAACGGCGATCTGCCATTCGTTTTTCTCGTATCGACGAGACCTTCGACCCTACGTTATCATAAACGAATTTTGATTTATAGAAAATCTAAAAATGGGGTGAACAATATGTGGGTGTTGGGATTTTTCGTCCCGATCAGCCGATGGCGGTGTTTCACGAATATTCAATCAAAAATAATTCATAAACATGAAAAGGGGTCGAGAAACATGAACGATGGCCCTGATACTAATGTTGGGAATAACTGATTTCTTAAAACTAATCTGATACACAATTGAACTCCTAAAACGAATGCGGAAGACAAGCCTAGGAATCACATATATCACCGATCAAAGATACACCACAGAATCACATGTATCATCGATCAAAGATACACAATAAAATCACCGAGGCAGCACCGAGGGCCGCATAAAACGGCACTGGGCTATACAAGAAGATTAATAAGATCACTAATAAGATCACCAAGGCAGTACCGAGGGCCACATAAATCGGCATCAGGCTATACAAGAAGATTAATAAAATCACTAATAAGATTACCGAGGCAGCAGCCCCACATAAATTAGCACCGGGCTATACAAAAAGATTAATAAGATCAACACACCACCAGCTATACAAGAAGATTAAAATCAGAAACCCAGGCACCTAGGAGTAAAATCATGGTCAGGAGAAAGCCAAGCATTGCGGCCACCGATCCGATTCCTCTCATTACTGAGCTATCACGCAGTTTGCCTCCAATAGTAGCTAAAAACCCAATCGAATAAACAATTGCAATGACGGGGATTAGTGTTTCGTTAATAGGAGAAGCGTTGCTCATCTTTAGACCCACAAGAGCAAAACTTCCCTGAACGATCACATCCCATAATGAATCTCCCAGGATCGTCCATTTCGGCCTGCTGTGAAGTTGTTGCGTTCAATCCAAGCGCTGCACGTAGCTTTCCATGCACATTTCTCCCTCCTCAAGAATATTGATAATGGTATGTTCAGCATTCTCATGGGCTACAAATGCATGATGCTGTCTGTGGAGAAACGTTTCTTCTGAAAAAGACAAGTAAGTCCTTTAATTAGAAACTGAAGAACGAACAGGCAACTTATATTATTTGCTTTACCTCTACCATCTTAGGTCCTGACGACGGTCAACGGTTAGATGGGTCAAGGTCAACAGGTTGGATCCGGTCGGATCAGTTGGGTCGGATGTGCTGGTTGGACTAGATGGGCCAGGTCGGACGAATCGATCGGCACTTGCTGCGCACGTGCATCGCACGCGCCTGGGTTGAAACGGCACGTGCGACGCACGCGCATGGGGCGGCCCAATCGGCGCGTGCGTTGTTTGCGCCGATGACCCCCGTTCGTTCTGGCCGCGCGTGGCAGCACGTTCGATGGCCCCCGACGACGATCCGCCACTCATTTTTCTCGTATCGATGAGACGTTCAACCCTACGTTGTCATAAACGAATTTTGATTTACAAAAAATCAAAAAATGGGATGAACAGTATACGGGTGTTGGGATTTTTCTGTCCCCAATCGGCCGACGGCGGTGTTTCACGAAAATTCAATCAAAAACAATTGATAAACATGAAAAGGGGTCAAGAAACATGAACGATGGCTCTTATACCAATGTTGGGAATAACTGATTCCCTAAAACTGATCCGATACACAATCAAACCCCTAAAGTGAATGCGTAAGACAAGCCCATGAATCACATGTATCACCGATCAAAGATACACCACGGAATCAAGTGTATTTTATTATCCACAAATTAAATACCAACGTTGAAGTTTAAGGAAGAATCATCATCCCGTTCTACCAAGCAGCATGCTATTGCTATTAGGGGAGAAAACTCTGAAAAAGAGGTACGTTCTTTTTCTTGAAATGTCCTGTTGTCTTACGTTGTCTGGAGGGGGAGAAAGCGTCTTCACATATGTACTCCAAATGGTACGTTCATTTTCCTTTTTACTTTCCCTCAAAGCGTCTCTTTCAAAGGACACATCTCTTCAACGTAAAAACGTTCCCCCAAAAGACACAACTCTTCCTCTATGGGCCCTTAACCTGCGAGGTGGATTCTTAAGCCTAACATGGGCGGATGGGTCTACTTAGGCCCATCATCACAATTAAAAAACCCATTACCTGGAAGGGTCAAACGGCAGGCCTCCCTCCTGGAACAGGCCATTCGAGTGGCGATGGTGAGAAAGAAGGCCGGGGTGCCTAGAATCAGGCTGAGGAGGCTCTGAAGTGATTTCATCCAAAAAAATTGCCATGGAAGGAGATGGCGTGGATGGGGGTGTGTGGGGCAGGTTTGTGTCAAAAGCAGAAGCCATGGCACGGATGGGGTTGTATGGAAGCCTTATGGTGAAACCGCTAGGGGCTCCTCCCTTCCTCGATGCATTTCTTTCTTTAAAAAAAATAAGAAAATAAATGAAAACAAGTCTTCGTCTTACGCGTCTTATCCTAATCTCGAAAACATTTAAACACAATAATTATCATTAGTGTGTTTAGTCGTAGAGATTACGTAAGTATTAAGGCTGTTTGGCGCGAGAGATGTGGAAAGAATAATTCCAAAGAAGATTCTAGAAAGAAAGAGGAAAGAAACGAAAAAAAAAAAGATGAAGATGCGTCAACACTCAACACCGACCAACGCCGTCCCCCAAAAATAGGCTTTGCTTGAATCGTGGAGTTGATTTTTCCTAGTGGGGTCCTAGTGTCCTTATAAGATCCTAAGATTTGGTTTCTTCATGTTTGGTTGTTAAAGTAGAGGGTGACAAATGTTTTCAGTTGTTGGGTCATTGAGACATGAATCTATTCCAACTTATAGATGGTGAACCGAATTATATTATCAAGAAAGAAATGGATTGTTTTAATGCAACTCATTAGAAATGAATAATTTTAAAAATAATTTTCCTAAAAAATAATCACTTGTATTGCGGGAAAATTGTTCAAAAGTCCTAAACCTATTATACTTTTTCCAATTTAATCCTAAGCTTTCCAATTTTGTCATTTAGTCATCTCCACCTTTTACCAATTAAGTCTATCCAACCTTTAATTGAAAAATTGCTGACGTGGTAATTTTTTAATAGATCTTTTTTAAATATATATTTTTTACTTTTTTTTAGTTAAGGCTGATGAAGGTTGCCGGCTGCCCTCATGGACCCTTGGGCGAGAGCATTATAGCCCTCACTAGCTTTAGGCAAGAGTTGCAATGCCCTAGTCGGCAAAAGCAAGGGCACGTGAACCCTTGCCCAGAATCATAAGGGCCTCAACACCCTCGTTAGACCTGGCTAGGCAAGGGTGTCTTGCATGCTCACTTTCGCTAGCTATCCAACCCTATAAAAAAAAATCATAAAAATCATAGAAAAAACTAAAATATCATTAAAATATTATTTAAAAAGTGCTATGCTAGTGCCGGCCGTCCACATTAATAATTTTTAGTTAAAATTGGTTGGATGAACTCAATTGATAAAATGTGAAAAGATTTAGGACTCCATTGACAAAATTAAAAAAAAATAGGATTAAATAAAAAATACAATAGATTTAGGACTTTTTGGACAATTTTCTCCTTATATTGCTTGAAATTAATTAGTTAATAAAAAATACTTTTATCACTGGGAACAATTTATGTTTAAATATTTTTTGTAAATGTTTGTTTACACCTAAATTTTTGGGGTTAATTTTTGCTAAATAAAAAAATAAAAAAATAAAAATCATAATCACACGGCATATAGTTTAGGAAAATTTTATTTTTTTTTTGTTTTTTGTTATATTTTGTTAAGATTTTTCATATTTAGGTAATATACACTCGGGGGATGCATTTTTGCGCAAAAGGGGAATTTTTTTGATCGGATATACGAAAAATATTGCGCAGGGTGAAATAATATATTCAATGGAATTTTACACGAACAAAATTGGCAATGAAATATACCGCAAAGATACATTCTTTTGGGTGTATAAAAGAGTTGCGTACGGTGGGAAAAGGGGGGTTCTTTTCTTTTGGGTGAAAAAGAACAAAAGAAAAAGAAAAGTGAGGAAAAGTGAGTGGACGTGTGTGCGGTAGGGGAGAGAAAAAAACAGAAGCGGCAAGTAAAAGGGGGTTGATTTGACAGGTACTGTTCATCGTCTTCCACCTTCGCCGCTCGCGTCAGCAACTGACCGCCGGAGCTTCCTCAGCAGAGCTGCACATCGTGCTTGCACCCCACCGCTTCCGCCTCGCTCGCAGCCGCGTCTCCTGTCTACTCGACTCCAGCAGTGAGGGTGCTGCTGTTCGCGCTCGCACCCAAGTGTCTACCGCCTCCGTTCTATCTCCTCGCCGCCGTCCACTGCTCCGCCACTCCGCCTTTTCCTGCTCCGCCCGAGCCCGAGTCGACGCCGAGCCGCCCCTCCCGTTACTTTACTTAGGTTTCTAATAGACCCACCAAATATAGATTAGTGGCGACTCCTAATTGAAAAATCACTTGCATGTTATAAACTTGAACCTAAGTCGTGAATTGGTATGAGCTTGGGAGAGCCCGAGTTAAGTCTAGGCTTAACAATCCATTAGCCAAACCCTAGGTGGTTCACACCCGAAAAATTGGTCGCGACAGCTTGGCGACTCCACTGGGGACTTGTGTAAAACACTTAGTGGACTTAGGCCAATTTTCTTCTTTTTGAAAAATGTTTTTGTTTGGCAGCAAGGATTCCAGGTATGTCCCTAACATTTATGTGTTAAATGTTTTTGCAGATGGGGAGGTATAAGGGGAGTAGTGATTGCAAACATTTGTTTTGCAGGTTGGAGTTGGGGATGAATATTTTAAATTTAAGTTATTGAAGTGTTGCTTGATCTAAATTGTTGTGCATGTCTTGCATTCAACACTACATTATTGCACACACAACTCGCCGCCGGACCTGGGCCACACTAGGACATTTAGGATGGTATTAAGTTGGATACGACTTCGACCGTGAGGCCGCGTAGTAGAGGTTGCCCAACTCAATTCCGAAAGTTTTTCTTGGTGTTAAGAATGTTTACATCTGCCCGCGAGGCTGCGTCGCATTGGGGCATCATTCTTGACTGAGCCGGAGTTAAGAGGACTTGGCTTAGTATGCGAGGCTGCAACTAAGTCATCCCATCCTTTTAACTCCACTTTGCTAAGCCGTCTAGATAGAAATTGAGCCTCACATTTCATGCGCTTGTCTATGTGGTTGCTTTAATCGTATGGTAAAGTAAGCTCTCTATCCTTTACTCTTACAATTTACTTATTTATGTCTTTGGTCGGTCCATGACGTTAGGTTGGTCGAGTCTTGGTCTATAAACAATGGGAAGATCCGACATTCGATTCGTACCGCACCGAAGGCTGAACTCAAGTCATGGTGGGATTGTCTAGGCCACGATGGTCAAAGCTATGTGGAAAGCAGACTTGGTCGTCTTGTTCCCCTCCTCGACATTGATGTTCAAAGTGGTGTCATGCAAGCACTCGCTCATTTTTTGGTGCCCTCAAACATCAACGTTCATATTTGGTAAGTACGAGCTGGCCCCGACTTTGGAGGAATACAGCATTGCCATAGGAAAACCTTTGGAGTTGGAACTAATAAACCCACCTCTCGGAATAGAACCCGAATCAATTTTGTCTGACTTTCTTAGGATGGATAAAAATCAGATTAAAAGAGTGTTGAAAGATAATTGTCTTGCATGTCCTTTTTCCTTCCTAGATCGGAGTTTTGCTAGTGCTAACACTCTCTTAAAAAATAAGATATTCCTCCTAGCCTTCTTGGGGTTCATTATTTTTCCCCTTCGTAAAAATGCCATTAATCTTGCTGTCGCATGGGTGGTTAAACAAGTGTGCTAGAATTAGTTTTGTCAACACTATTCTAGCTGAAACATTTTTGTCACTCACTCGATTTAAGGAAAGTGAAGAAAAAACCTTTCATGCACCAATTGAACTCTTACAAATTTGGTTCTTTTCTCATATGAGTAAGATTAATATTCACATGAATATCATTAATATCATTAATTCCCATCATCCCATCGAGGTATTCAAAAATTATCGAATCGAACTCCAAATCTTTCTTACTCAAAATGGGTAAAATTGTTGAAAAATCCCAATATTAAGATTTTCCTATGGCATGCTAAATGGTTCCAAGTCTCCAAGGCACATCTCTTTCATGGTGATGATGAGCCGATCCCACTATTGGGAATCACCGGTGCCACTTCCTACTACCCACTTCGAGTGGCCCGTCAATATCGAGTCGTGCAGGATCTACCGCCCCCACTCAAGCTTGGTTTATTCCAAGTCCGATTCACTACCATGGATGGTGATCACAAAAAATGGCTCCGTTGTATCAAACAAGCTTGGCTTGCATGTCACGAGCAAAAGTTGAGCTTGCCTGAAGAAGAGATTGAAGGGAAGGAAAAGACTTACTATGCCACTATTCGATACATCCGTCAGCACAAGATTCCAACTAAGTATCTCCCAAAGGTCCCAGATGTGACTGAAAGGCCCACTCGGCAAGCAGAGCTTAATCGTCACAAGAGGAAGATTGAAGAACTTGAGAAGCAAGCCAAGAAGGATGCCAAAGAGAAGAGACAATTACGTCGAGCGTTGGCTTCCCATTTGTTAATGGATCGGGCCAAATAAAGTGGCTTGAGTATATTTAGTCTTTTTACTTTAGCTTAATGTTTAGGAAGTTGAGCCATTTACCTTTTTGTCTGGGGCTTTTCAAGTGTTTTTACATTGTCAATGTCAAACAATTTCATTAATAAATAAAAGCGATTAGACTTTTGTCATGGACCGGCATTGTTTTATATGAAGTACTTATGTGTATTCATTTATTCAATCTAGGTGATAACGGATCCTCCACGCTCGCCTATTATCACGCGATTAAGAGCAAGAATGGCCGACCAAAGCGAGATGCGCGATCGCATGTCCACCGTGGAAGGCCAACTCCAATAGTTAGCTGCCTCTATGGAGCTTATAACAGCTCAACTTCAATCCCTCCAAGTGAATCCGGTTCCTCCACCTGCTCTCCCTGAGATAGTAGTCCTGAGGCAAGCAAATAGGGCCCAAATGAATGATGATGAAATGCCTGGATTGGAAGATGACGTGGTCCTTGTTGGAAAGGCCAAGTTAGACAATATTCCCAAGACAGATCAGGATGAGCGCGTTGCAAAGCTGAAGGAGAAAGTGAGACAACTGCAGAAGTCGCAAAGCTCACTCCCATTCGACCTCTCGGTCTATGAGAAGGTTAAAATGCCGAGCAAGTTTAAAATGCCAGAATTTGAGAAGTACGACGGGACATCTTGTCCGAAATCTCATTTGCAGATGTATCATGTGCGCATGGCCCAACACGTCAAAAATGAGCCCCTCATGATCCAATCGTTTCACGCAAGTTTGACTGGGCCCGCACTAAACTGGTATGTGATGAAGAACGTAAACCTCCTCGAAACCTGGAACGAAGTGGCGGATGCGTTCCTCAAACAGTACAAGTTCAACATGGACATCGCACCTTCTCGAGAAGACTTGGAGCGTATGGAAAAGAAAAGGAGTGAGTCATTCAAAGAGTATGCCATGAGATGGCGAAATTTGGCAGCTCAAATCACCCCTGAACCTACTGACAAGGAGTTAATGAAGTTGTTTATCAAAACTCTCACATCCGAGTTTCGTATACGGATGGCCAGCATGTACGTTAAAAACTTCAATCAGCTTATTCCTGTGGGGGAACAAATCGAGATGGGGATAAGGGAATGATGGTTTTCTGAGCCATCTACTAAAAGGTTCTCTGCCAAGAAGGAGAAAGAAGCAGCCGTGGATGTGAACGTGGCTTATAGCCAAGAAATTGCCAAACGTGCCCCTGCTATACAGCTAAACCCAAGACAGCAACAACCTGCTGGCCGTCAATCATTCGCCCAAGCGAATAATAGAAGGCAGTTCTCTCCTCTCCCTAGGTCTCCATCCCAAGTGATGACAGTCCTCCGAAAGAAGGGTTTGCTTACTAGTGAACCAAAGCGCCCTAACCGTGAAAGCATTCGTGGTTACGACCCGACGAAGAAATGTGACTACCATAACGGTGAATTGGGGCATTCAACTGATGAATGTTTCACCCTCAAGCACAAGATCCAGAATCTCCTCGATACAAAGGCCTTTTCATTTCAAACTGCTCGGCCAAATGTCCAAAAAAATGCGCTACCAGGGCATGAGGGTACAGTGAATGCTATCCTAGAACCTGAAGTCGGACGGATCAGGAACTCAAAGGTGCACGTAGCTGATGCCTATAATGGGCTAGTGAGAGCTGGGTATTACCGAGGTCGGGAAGATGTCCCTTTATCGGTGATGAGAGAAAGAGTTGCCAAAATGGTGGATGATGGCATCATTGTATATGCTGATCGTAACTGAATAGTTTCTATTATCTCCCACCTCATCATTGATTGGGAGGAGGAGCAGGCTGCACTTGATGCTGGCAAGAAAGAGGTTGATCCTGCGCTTGTAGACATGCCCCCATTGGAGGATGCATCTGACGAAGAGATAGTGATAGAGGTGCCGCAGCTGTATGAGTATGTCAATGATAAGGCAGTGCCTTGGTCTTATGACCTGGATGTGGACCTTGTTACAAGATCTGGTCGAACCTATGGTCAAGCTAGTGCTCAACCTGCAAAGTCGTCACTGATGAAGAGGCTAAGGAGTTTCTGGACATAATCAAAGCAAGTGAGTATAACGTGGTTGACCAACTACGAAAGATGCCTGCTCAAATCTCCTTACTCGAGCTCTTGATGACATCCCCCGTTCATCAAAAGTCGCTAATGAAGGTGCTGAGTGAAATTCGTGTGCCGAGATGATTGAGACAAAGTTTGGAAGAATTTGTGGGATCGGTCCTTCTTAAGGATTTGATTGCCTTCTCTGATGAGGAATTTCCTCTTGAAGGCAGGGGACATAACAAAGCACTCTACATATCTGTTAAGCATAAGTCTTCTCATGTGTCCCGGGTACTCATTGATAATGGGTCCGCTCTGAACATTTGTCCGTTGGCCACTCTTCATCGCCTTAAGGTAGACTCGTCAAGGATACATGCTGCGAAGACTTCGGTGCGAGCTTTTGATGGAACAAGAAAGGAAGTGATCGGGGAAATCCATCTCGATGTACAAATAGGACCGGTCGTCTTCAACATTCCCTTCCAAGTGCTAAACATCCCTACTGCATTTAATTTCCTGTTAGGTCGACCATGGATACACACTGCTGGAGCAATGCCTTCAAGTCTACATCAAGCTGTGAAATTTGTGATTGAAAGGAAGTTGGTCATCGTGTATGGTGAGGAAGACCACCGAATTTATCATGAGACGGCTATCCCTTATGTGGAGCCGGACTCCCAGCTTGAATCAAGTTACCACTCATTCAAGTTGGTGTCCACTATACATGCTTCTCGGGGTTCATCACCGCCTACCCCTGAAGTATCAAATGCTGCCCTCATGGTGGGAAGAGTAATGGTTGGGAATGACTTTGTCCCTGGCAATGGTCTTGGGAGAAATGGTCAGGGCATTCGAAGCCCCATTGAAGCCCCTCAGAGGTCTCGTTCTGCTGGTTTAGGGTACCATGGACGAGGTGGGGGAAGTTCTGAAGGACGAAGACAAGAGAGGCGGAACTCGCCACCTGATCAAGGGTGAGAGAGGCAAAACCCACTACCCCCGAGCATTCACGAAACATTCCCTGGTCCTCCAAGAATGATGCATGAAGAAGCAGAAGTGATAGACACTTTGGGGCAGCCTAGTGGCAAGTTTGATTACCTGGTGAAGTATTCAACCCCTCCTAGCTACTACATTGATCCTAGTGAGATAGTCCAAGATGGATGGGGTGGCATGAATGATCCGACACCCCCGAATGCAGAGAACCCTAATAATGAACTGGATGGAGTTGCAAGCTTATTCCACAACCTCATCATAGGAGCCATTAATGAAGGACCCCCTGAAGAAATGGGCATTGGCCCACAAGAGTAACTCTTTTACTGCTTGTGCACATTTCCCCTGCGTGGGAATTTTTATTGTTTTCTGGGAGATGTTTTCAATTTCCTTTTCTTTTAGTGATTGAGTATTGCATTTTTCCATTCAATAAATGTAATTGATTGATGAATATCAATAAAATTGCAAGTTTTATTTTGAGGGCATGATGAGGTATACCAAACCAGCCCGGTGATGATATCCAGCCAACAATAAAAAGAAAATATCATCCATGGAGAAATTCTGAGGTCTGGGCTTCATCATGCTTCCTCATGTCAAAATATTTCAAAAAAAAAAAAGATTTTTGTCAAAGGTTTTTCTTTCAATAAAAAAGGCAAAGATGTTGATTACTCTGTTTGTCTTTCTGATTTATCTACTTCATGTTTCAGGAACAATCCTATGACATGCAAAGGTGTGGAAATGGTCCAATCCATTGCAACAAGTGCTGATAATGATGATCCTGAAGACTCGATCGAAGACCCCATACAACGTAGCTGGGAGCAACATGAAAAAGCTAAGTCTCTCACATCTGAGCAGACCATCACTATTAATTTGAGTGACACTGAAGAAGCCAAAGAGGTGAAAATTGGAGCAAATCTACCCAAAGACGAGGCTAAACGCCTAACTTAGCTACTAAAGGAATACCAGGATGTCTTTGCATGGACCTATGCTGACATGCCTGGTTTAGACCCATCGATCGTCGAGCATTGCTTGCCTACTAATCCGGACGTACCACCTAAGAAGCAAAGGCTCCGGAGAACTAAGCCCGAGCTCTCGAAGAAGATAGAGGAAGAGGTGATGAAGCTCCTGAAAGTGGGATTCATTGAAGTCTCACAATACCCTGAATGGGTGGCTAATATCGTGCCGGTGATGAAGAAGGATGGTCGAGTTCGAGTTTGCGTTGACTATCGAGATTTGAACAAGGCTAGCCCAAAAGACGATTTCCCACTGCCTCACATAGATGTCCTCATGGATAGTACTACCGGATTTGAATTATTCTCGTTTATGGACGGGTTTTCCGGGTACAATCAGATAAGGATGAAGGAGGAAGACAAGGAGAAGACTGCATTTATCACCCCGTGGGGGACCTTTCATTACAAGGTCATGCCCTTTGGACTCAAAAACGCAGGGGCAACTTACCAGCGAGCCATGGTAACACTATTCCATGATATGATGCATCGGGAGATTGAAGTCTATTTTGATGATATGATCGCAAAGACTCGGCCTGGAAGAAGCCATGTGGAAACCTTGAAGAAATTGTTTGATCGACTCCGTGAATTCAAGCTTCGGCTAAATCCCACTAAATGCGTGTTCGGGACAACATCTGGTAAATTACTCGGATTCATTGTAAGCAGTAAAAGGGATTGAGATTGACCCATCCAAGGCTAAGGCCATATGCGAATTGCAATCTCCATCAACAGTGAAGGAAGTTTGGAGCCTCCTAGGAAGACTGAATTGCATAGCCCGGTTCATTTCCCAACTTTCTGAGACTGCTAAGCCATTCTTCAAGCTCCTAAAGAAGAATGCACGAATCAAATGGGATGATGAGTGTCGAGAAGCATTCAACAAGTTAAAGCAGTACCTGATGAATCCACCAGTTCTTATCCCACCATCACCGGGGCATCCCTTGATTCTCTACCTCACCATTCATAGTGAGTCATTGGGTGCAATGTTGGCTCAGGAAAGTCCTGTGGATAAAAAAGAACGAGCCGTTTATTATCTGAGTAAAAAGTTCACTGTATCAAAGCTGAAATATTCTGATGTTGAAAAGACTTGTGTGGCATTGGTGTGGGTATTGCATAGATTGCGACAATACACACTACATTATCGACATTTCTCGTGAATCGAAAACGACCCCATCAAGTATTTACTTGATCGGCCAGCTTTGGTGGGTAAGTTGGCCAAATGGCAAATTTTGATCTCCGAATTTGATGTGCAATACATGCCACAGAAGTCGGTTAAGGGTCGAGTAATCGCCAATCTATTGGCCGGAAAGTCACGAGTCTATAATGACGATGACGGTTTCCTTGATGACCGTATCTTGAGTGTAAATGAAGACTCATGGAAGATGTTCTTTGATGGAGCTGTAAACTTATCCGGTTCCGGTACTGGGGCAGTTCTGATATCCCCAGATGGACAGCACTATTCGGTAGCTGCAAAATTGATATTCCCATGCACTAACAATGTGGCCGAGTATGAGACTTGCATCCTCGGACTTCAAGCTGCAATCGAGATGGGTGTGGCCAAGTTAATGGTATTTGGAGATTCGGCACTGATCATATTACAGACTGTAGGTGAGTGGAAGACTAAGGATGCCAAGTTGCTCCTGTACCACAAGTACTTAGAAGATCTGGTAAAGGAGTTTGACGAAATTTCATTTGAATACTTGCCAAGGTCTCATAATCAATTTGCGGATGCACTCGCGACTTTGTCATCTATGTTGCAAGTCACTGACGGGTTAGAGGTTGAGCCTTTGAAGATAGAGGTTTTGCCAAAGCCGGCTTATTGTATGATTGTGACTGAAGAACCCGATGGAAAACCATGGTATTACGATATCATGAATTATATTAAAAGACATGAATTTCCCGAAGGAAGCACTCAGGCTGATAGAAAATACATCGCGAAGATGGCTTCGAAATTTTTCGTTAGTGGTGAGAATTTGTATAAGAGATCTTACGACTCTGTTTTGTTGCGATGTATAGATGCACTCGAAGCCACTCAAATCATGCAAGAAGTACACAAAGGAATATGTGGCCCTCATATGAATGGGCACATGATGGCTAAGAAGATTATGAGATTAGGCTACTATTGACTCACACTAGAAAGTGACTGCATCAAACATGTACGGAGTTGTCATCGTTGCCAGATCTATGGTGATAAGATAAATGTTCCTCCAACCAAGCTACATAAGTTCTCCGAGCCATGGCCCTTCTCAATGTGGGGCATTGATGTGATCGGCCCAATAAACCCGAAGGCTTCCAATGGGCACCAATTCATTTTAGTGGCCATAGAGTATTTCTTCAAATGGATCGAAGCTACGTCGTTTGCAAGTGTCACTGCTCGCAATGTTGCAAAGTTCATCAAACGTGACATAATTGCTCGCTATGGTGTCCCTGAAACAATCATCACTGACAACGCAACAAATTTGAACAACAAGCTTGTTGATGAGTTGTTTAGCGAGTTCAAGATCAAGCATCTGAATTCGTCCCCTTATCGCCCTCAAATGAACGAGGCTGTTGAAGTGGCCAATAAGAACATTAAGAAGATTTTGGCTAAGACAGCGGAGAATTATAGAGATTGGCATGATAGGTTACCCTTCGCACTAATGGCGTATCGGACATCAATCCGCACTTCCACTAGGGCAACCCCGTTTGCTTTGGTGTATGGCATGGAGGCAATTCTACATGTAGAAGTGAAGATTCCTTCTCTGAGAGTTTTATCCCAAGTGGAGTTGTCTGAAGTTGAATGGTCGCAACAAAGACTTGAACAGTTAAACTTGATTGATGAGAAGAGACTGAAAGCTCTCTGCCATGGCCAAGCATATCAGCAGAGAGTAGCTAGATCTTTCAACCGGAAGGTGCGGCCGAGACATTTCGAGGTAAATGACCTAGTCCTAAGGAAGTTGTTGCCAATTTTTCCAGATCCCGGAGGCAAGTTTGCTCCAAACTACAACGGTCCATATGTGGTAAAGAAGGTACTTCCTGGCGGTGCCTTGATCTTGGCAGAAATGGATGGTCGTGAGTTTTCCACTCCTGTTAATTCAGATGTTGTCAAGAAATATTACCCATGATAGAATTTGCCATGTCATGTTTTGAACTGCAAGCATTTCAATGATAAATAAATTGCTTCAATGAGTTCAATTGTTCAAATTTATTGCAAATCTTGCATTTTTCTTGATGAATTGTGTGAGATGAATTAAATGTGTCAAATGGAGTACTTTGGAATGACGAAAGGCAAACCTTGTTCCATACACTGTTTCATACACTAACCCCCAGTGAGTCGTGTGAAAAAATTCCATGCCCGCAAGGAAGAGGGCCTATCTCGCAAAGGGTACGTCAACCAAGGTGATGAGAGGCATTCTTTTCTCTATCCTAAACACTACAGGTGATCCATTGCTTAACCCTTTTGAGTCCATACACTTATGGTGTCGCGACCTCCCCGAAGCGGGTTGGGACCACCTAAGGGTTCGGCTAATGGATTGCTAAGCCTAGACTTAGCTCGAGCTCTCCCAAGCCCATACCAATTCGCGACTTAGGGTTTAAGTTCTTAACACGCAATTGATTTTCAATTAGGAGTCGCCACTAATTTATTTTTAGGTGGGTCGATTAGAAACCCAAGTAAAGTAATGGGAGAATTACTTCACTTCTACGAACCAGAGATTAAATGAGTTCGGGGACTTGGTTACGCTAGATTTCTCTAACGCCCTTTCGGTACCTTTCTCTTTAAAAAAAATGTTTTGCAGGCAGCTTGGATTGATTTTAATTTATCTTCCTAACGTGTGAGGTGATCATGCGGGTGCGCAAACCACCAATTTAACACCCAAGAAAGCCATGAATAAATTGCGGGACCTACCTCGTAGCAACGAAAGCATCCGCATTGTTAAATCATAATCCACATCAAGACCTAGATGTGATTTCTAATTAACAGGCAATTTCCCATTTTTTTGGTTTTCACTTATTAATATGCAATGCATGCTACTAATCTAGCATGGAATGGCATGACAATGCGTTCTAAACTACATGACATGAGTAAAATTTTTTGTTTTCTTAATGAACATGCAATAATCAAATATGCAAATCAAAATGACCTAATTATAATGACGTGCAATTTTTAATGAAACTAATTCTACATGACGTACATTTTATGAACATAATCCCACATGACGTGCACATGATATTTCTATTCCTAAAAATGCAATTCATCCTAAAAATTGAAACTAATTTATCTAAAGACAAGTTTTTGAAATTTTCCACGATATTCGAAATTAAGACAAATGCAAAAATTACCTAGCTAAATTAAAATTCCTCCAATTTAAACTTAGGATTAAGTCATGCTAAATCCTAATTTAAACTAAGACGTTATTTTAATCTAACAATTTCTAACCTAAGATGCAAATTGATCTAAACTTAAAATGAGACATGCAATTCTATTCTAAAATGCATGACGATTTTTGCTTGTTTGTTTTTGTTTTGTTTTTTTTTTTATATAAAATTCGAAATTTTAAAAATTTGCACACAATTAAACATGCAACCTAAAAAAAACTAGCATCCTAAATTAATTAATTAATTTTTTTTTTGGGATTTTTGCTTTAGAAATTGAAGTAAAGGTCTAATTCTAGATTGACACGTGCAATTCTAAAAACTAATATCCTAAATGCATTTTTTTGGATTTTTTTTTTATTATTATTTTAATAAAAACGAAATGACTAAATATGCTAACCCTAGCCCTGATCTAACTTGCATTTTTTCATGTTTTTGTATTGATTTCGAAATTAAAAAAAATTGTCAAGCGATTAAACATGAAACCTAAGTAAAAAAAAAACTAAACTAGCAACCTAAATTAATTGATTTGATTTTTGTATTTTTTTTTTGAAAATTCGAAATAAAATTCCTACTCTTAATATGCAAACCATAAAAAGGAAATAAACCTAATTCTAACCTACATGGAATGCAAATGCAATTTTTTATGAAAGCGAAATTAACTTAAACGGCACGACAGCAAATCAGAGCAAGATTGATATCCAAATTGACGAACCATATCTCGTGCATAAGATCGGGTTGGCCAATTTTAAATAAATCGCAAATCGAATCTCGGGCGGGAGATCGGATTGGCGATATTTCAAGTGATTATGAATCGGATTTCGGGCGCGAAAATCAAACTCCTAATCCCTAGTTTGAGGGGTTATTTCACATTGAAACCTCAATCACGCATTAATGAATAATCACACTAAAAAAAAACTATATAAAAACAAGCTATAAACTATGTAAAAAAATAAAGATAAGATAATAATAATAATAAAAGAACTACCTAATCCCCTTTTGTCTTTTTCTTCTTTTTTTTTTGGTTTTCTTCTTTTCTTTTCCCACGCACTGGTTTGCTCGTGGGTCTCCCAGGGGAAGCCGGTCGTCAGTCCGGAGGGGCAGATCCGGTGTTCGGGACTCCGGCGAGGACCGGTGGCAGGTGGACCGATGAGGGGGTCCGGAAAGGGCGGCGGGCGGCGGAGCACGGGCGCTAGGCGTTGCGGATGCGGGGCTGGCGAGCGGCCAAGGCGAGGCGGTAATAGCTGCAGGGGCACCTGGTCGTCGCGGGTCAGAGCGGGCTGATCCGGCTCGGGTGGAACCAAGGCAGCGGTGTCGACGCTCGGGGCTCAGGTAGAGTTGGGTGATGCTGCGTCCGGCGAGCAGGGGCGAGCGCTCGGGTGCAGAGCTGGCGAGGAAGGCTCGAGATCCGCTGTCGTCGGGGTCGCGAGCGGCAGCGCGAGCTCCTGTGGATCGGGAAGAGGAGCAGGTCCGGCTCGGGTGACCGCAGAGGCGCGGCGGAGCTGGGTGTCGTGGCGAGGCGGTGGTGGCGCTCGGAGGGGGGGTGCTCGCGGCGTTGGACGGTGGTGTGCTCGGAGACGACGAACGGGGCTCGATTGCTGCAGGTCAAGAGCAGAGCGGAAGCAGCGGTGGAGTTGCTCGGGCGCGCGGTGGCTCGACTGCTGTAAGTCACGGCGTCGCGGGTCGCGGTGGTGGCGGGCGGCGGTGGAGCGGCGGTCGTCGTGGGTTGGTGCGCACGGCAAGCGGGCGGCGCACGGCGGAGGTGGAGGTGCGACGGTGCGAGCGCGTGCCGCGAGGGGTCGGCTGCGAAGAAGCTTCGAAGGAAGAAGAAGAAGAATGGGGCGTTCTTTCTTCTCTCCTCTTTTGTTACTTTTCTTTTCTTTTCTCTCTCGTCCGCTCTCGACTTCACTCTTTTTTCTTCTCTGCAGGTTCTCTCTCCTTCCCCCTTGTGTTGCTCGAAGCCTTCACTTTAAGAAGACAACCCTTCTTCTTTTTTTATTATTTTTCCTTCACGTTCTTTTTCTTTCTTATTTCCCCCTCTGACTTCACCTTCTTTTCTGAAGGAAGAGCCCCTTCCCAATGTATTTTTTATCTTTCTCTGGCACTCTTCTTTCCTCCCTTGTCTGACCGAAAGGGAAAGCCCCCCCTCACAATGGACTTTTTTTATTCTTTCTTTTTGCTTCCCCCCCTTTCTCTAGCAGGGAAATTTTCGTGCGTGGACGTGCATGCATTAATGAGGAGGTTCCTTCTTGGTGTTACTAAAACTGACATATTGTATAATATTATGGATATATTATAATAATACAATATGGGCATATTATATAATATGTTGTGAGCGGCTTTTGCTTATTTGAAGATTTCCCTCGAATCCGCACTCCACCGAATTTGTGTATGCAATCGACCGCGAGCCCCTGCTTCTTGTTATCCTCTTAGTACCGATGCCAATGGGACTACATGAGATGCAATTTTAATATTTTTTCTTAGGGGTTAAAGATTAATCCCTAAATTTTATGCAATTAATTACTAAATGATCAGTCAAAATTTAGGTGTCAACAGCTGCCCCTCTTTGAAGGTGAGCTCGTAGAGGTTGCATTCGAAGACAATATGATACCTAAATTTTGACCATGCACATGCAATGGATGATATTTTGGCAGGCCATGGATTTTTTTTTTTTGAAATGCAATTTATATGATGCATGGAAATGCTAATGCCAGTGATAAAAGGAACCTACCTGGAATAACTTACCTTCGAGGAGGGTAGAGTAACTCGAGATAGTTGGTGTTACATGTCCAGGACCCGTACCATTCTACGGTCGCCTAGAATAGTAACATGACTTCACAAAGAAACTGCTTTCCCAGGACCCGTACCATTCTACGGTCGCCCAATATGGCATTGCTTGGTTGTGTTTAGGACCCGTACCATTCTATGGTCGCCTAAACGGGAAAAAATTTTGAGACATTCAGATCCAGACTGAGATGTCAAGAATTTTGGAACTTAACCAATAGACACTCAATGTTAGGTGAGATGAATATTGGATTAAGATGATTCGAAATACCTAGATCCAGACTAAGGTATAACGAGAAAGATCAGAAAGCATTCATATCCAGAATGAAATGCTTGATTCAAATACCTAGATCCGATTTTGAGATATCCAGAGTGAAAGATCCAGACATGACCGAGATGTCAAGAATTTCGGGACTTAACCAATAGACACTCAATGTTAGGTGAGATAAATATTGGATTAAGAAGATTCGAAATACCTAGATCCGACTAAGGTATAACGAAAAGATTGAAAAACATTCACATCCAGAGTGAAATGTTTAACGAAGAGTTTTGAGACATCCAGATCAGATCGAGATGTCAAGAATTTTGGGACTTGACCAATAGACACTCAATGTTAGGTGAGATGAATATTGGATTAAGATGATTCGAAATACCTAGATCCAGACTAAGGTATAATGAAAAAGATTGAAAAACATTCACATCCAGAGTGAAATGTTTAACGAAGAGTTTTGAGACATCCAGATCCAGATTGAGATGTCAAGAATTTTGGAACTTAACCAATAGACACTCAATGTTAGGTGAGATGAATATTGGATTAAGATGATTCGAAATACCTAGATCCAGACTAAGGTATAACGAAAAAGATCGAAAAACATTCACATCCAGAGTGAAATGTTTAACGAAGAGTTTTGAGACATCCAGATCCAAACTGAGATGTCAAGAAATTTGGAACTTAACCAATAAACACTCAATGTTAGGTGAGATGATTATTGGATTAAGAAGATTCGAAATACCTAGATCCAGACCAAGGTATAACGAAAAAGATCGGAAAGCATTCACATCCTGAGTGAAATGCTTAACAACGAGTTTTGAGGCATATATCAAAATTTGGGAATACCTAGGACAAACCCGGGATATTCGTGAGGGTCACTTACCTCTTGGTAGAAAGAAGTTTTGGAACATCGAGGATGTATTTCAAATATTCATGGAGGTTTCTCACCTCGAGGCTTCGAAAGGCAACATAAATGTCGGAGCTCTTGGGTCTTCAAGGAAACTTTACCTGTCAGACATGATTAGAGCAAAAATACATGCATTTGCCAAAGAAGTAAGCAATTCAGCACACTCCAAAATCCACTAAAGCTTTATTCCATCAAGATTTATGCACGATTGTTTTACCATATTTGCACCACCAAATTTTCACTGGGGAGAATCATCGTTTAAGACAATTGACATGGATTTTCAAGAATACCAAATGAGAGACTTTCAGTTAGAAAGGACTTTCGCTCACTCTCATTAAGAAGGCTATTTTGTCCCGACCATTAATGTCGGATCACAGGAATCACTCAATCTTACTTTCATCATGTCAAGAAGGGTTCGAGTATTCTCGCAAGCGGTACGACCTGGTCAATCTGAGAGGCCTTTATCAGGACTGTAATGTAGGCTCGGTCAATGGCTCAACAAAGAGGGACTCTTCGAGTCCAGGCTAATGAAAGAATAATACTTCGCAATTGCCTCCGGGTTTACAAGCCAAGGAACCTGCAAAATGAAATAGAAATGGTCTTGCTCGCACTTCTTCGAGTGATGCTTTTAAACATATGAATTCCTACGTTAATTTCGGTGCCCTAATCTGAAGAGACTTTGTAAGGGACGTAGCGTAGAAGTGAATGGATCATTAGGCTCAAAATGTGTATAGGGGGATGAGAATTGGTGATCATTTTGGCATTATCACCGGTCTTCTTTTTCACCATTGGGATTTTCCTCATAGGTACTATAAAAACTTGGCGTTTGGGTTCTTTAAGTACCACTCCATTGGGAATACACCCTTTTACAACTGATAATCATTTATCTTGACTATAAAAACTTGGCGTATGGGCATTGGCCTTGCTTTTACCAGGCACACTGCTTTTTCATGCCCCCTTTGTTTTGTTTTTTCTTTTTTTTTGAATAACCACGTAATGCTTTAACATTTGGGTTCTTGTCGAGTTTTCATTTTTTTGTCAGCACTTGGGATTTTGCTGCTTGAACATTTGCCTTTTGTCTTGCCCCGGTGTGGGGGATGATCACCAATTGGGTTTAAATGAAACGAATTTACAGGCTCAAGGGGCTACGCAATGGATAAAGTGTGTAGGATAGAGAAAGAACTGCTCTTCATCATCCTAAGGCACTTGAATTATCATATGAATTCAATGTAATAGCAATACCTGAAGATTGATGCAAGTGAGAGCAAGAATATTCTTATCAAATTCCTCACCCCATGATGTCGTCTTACCTTCAGCTTGCCCCAATGTGGGGTGGTTCTTGACAGGGGTAATTTAAAAATTATCCACGTGTGTGGGCTCAAAAGGGTTTAAACAATGGATGATCACATAGTGTTTGGGATAGAGAATGAACCGCCTTTCATCATTTCGATCATCATACCTTTCGCGAGAAAACTCTTTACCTTAGAAACATGAAATTTCCTACACTCGTCTCACCAGTATATGAGCAAGGGACTGTGTATATGATAGGGCTTGCCTTTCATCATCCTGACATGTCTCATTTAGCATGTTCAATTCATTCCACATCATTCATTAACTTGATCGATGGTGACGATCCTTAATGAAATTGGTAATTAAACAGTAAAACTATCATGCAAAATTCCCTTTGAAAGGTCACAATTACTTCATGAACTCACAAAGAGTTTGTAGCTCAAAAAGAAAGAAAAGGATTGGTAAAATTTTTTTTTTTTTTTTTTTTTTTTTGGTGGCAAACTTGTTGCCATTTCCAGGGATCGAACCCTGGTCGCTTTCGGACCTTTTCATTCCCGTGCCACCGTGCCGAGGCGCCGGTGGTGTCCTCAGGGCATTTCCTTTTTTATTTAACTGAACTGACACTGGGTCAACACGTCTGATATCAAATGAATTCGATATGTGTATGGAACATGGCCTACTTCTCATCTCATTCAATCCATTCCCACGAAGAAATGAGTTCCTTCAATTCACAACAAATTTTTTCAAGGGTAATACTTCTTCACAAAGCATCGAGTTAACGGGATTAGAAAACTCACGACCATCCATTTTCGTAAGGATTAAGGCACCTCCAGGAGTACCCTCTTCACCATATATGGGCCGCTATAATTTGGAGCAAATTTGCCTCCAGGATCAGGAAAAATCGGCAACACCTTTCTTAGAACTAGATCATTCACTTCAAAGTGTCTTAGCCGTACCTTCCGATTGAAAGACTTGGCTACTCTTTGCTGATACGTCGACCATGGCAAAGAGCTTTTAACCTTTTCTCATCAATCGGGTTCAACTGCTCGAACCTTTGTTGTGTCCATTACGCCTCGGACAATTCCACTTGGGATAAGACTCTCGAGAGAGGGGATTTCTACTTCCACGAGCAAACCGCCTCCATGCCATAAACTAAGGAGAAAGGGGTTGCCCCGGTAGATGTTCAGATCGATGTCCGATACGCCATTAGAGCAAAAGGCAACCTGTCATGCCAATCTCGATAATTTTCGGCTGTCTTTGCCAGGATCTTCTTAATGTTCTTATTAGCTGCCTCAACAGCTCCATTCATTTGTGGGCGATATGGTGATGAATTCAAATGCCTGATTTTGAACTCACTGAACAACTCATCAACGAACTTGTTATTCAGATTTGTCCCGTTGTCAGTGACAATTGCTTCGGGGACACCATAACGGGTGATTATGTCACGCCTAATAAATTTCACCACGTTTCGAGCTTTGACATTAACATATGATGCGGCTTCAATCCATTTTGAAAAATAATCTATTGCCACCAATATGAATCGGTGCTCATTTGAAGCTTTGGGATTTATTGGGCCAATTACATCAATCCCCCACATTGAGAAAGGCCATGGTTCAGATAGTTGGTGCAACTCCGTTGGAGGAACATTTATTTTATCTCCATGAATTTGGCAACGATGGCAACTTCTAACATGATGTATGCAGTCACTTTCCAGCGCAAGCCAATAGTAACCCAGTCTCATAATCTTCTTGGCCAACATGTGCCCATTCATGTGTGGGCCACAAACTCCTTCATGCACTTCATGCATGATTTGGGTAGCTTCTGCTTCATCTACGCACCTCAATAGAACTGAATCATAAGATCTCTTGTATAAATTCTTACCACTGACAAAGAACTTTGAGGCCATCTTCATTATGTACTTTCTATCGGCTGGAGTGCTCCCTTTAGGAAATTCATGCTTTTGAATATAGTTCATGATGTCATAATACCATGGCTTCTCATCAAGCTCTTCATTCACGGCCATGCAATAAGAAGGTTTGGCTAGAACCTCAATTTTCAAAGGCTCAACTTCTAAACCATCAGTAACTTGCAACATAGATGACAACGTTGCCAAGGCATCGGCGAACTGATTATGGGATCTAGCCAGGTAGTCAAATGAAATTTCATCGAACTCCTTCACCAACTCTTCGAGGTACTTATGATATGGCAGTAATTTGGCATCCCTGGTCTTCCATTCACCTACGGTTTGGAGTATTATCGCGAGAATCTCCATATACCTTCAATTTGGCCACTCCCATTTCAATTGCGGCTGAAGTCCGAGAATACAAGCTTCGTATTCAGCAATATTGTTAGTGCATGGAAATATTAATTTCGCGGCAAGAATCGGGTGGTGTTGTCCGTTTGGGGATATCGACGCCCAAGAGTGCACAGGAACCGGACAAGTTCACGGCTCCATCGAAGAACATGGACCATGCATCTTCATTTATGGCCAAGATATGATCATCCAGAGGACAATCATCATCATTGAAGGTTCTAGGATTCTCAGCCAATATATCAGCAATTACTCGGCCCTTAAACGATTTTTGTGGCATGAAGCGCACGTCGAATTCCGAAATCAAGACCGCCATTTGGCTAGTTTACCCACCAAAGCTGGTTGATTAAATAAATACTTGATGGGATCGTTCTCGATCACGAAACGTCTACGGTAATGCAAGGTGTCTTGTCGCAGATCTATGCAATACCCATACTAACGCACAAGTTTTTTCAGCATCGAATACTTTAGCTCCAAGACAGTGAACTTTTTACTGAGGTAATAAATGGCTCGTTCCTTCTAATCCACGGGGCTTTTCTGAGCTAACATCGCGCCAAGTGACTCACTATGGATTGTGAGGTACAAAATCAAAGGATGCCCCAATATTGGTGGGACAAGAACTGGTGGATTCATCAAATATTGCTTCAGCTTATCGAACGCCTCTCGACATTCATCATTCCACTCAACTCGTACGTTTTTCCTCAAGAGTTTGAAGAATGGCTTAGCGGTCTCTGAGAGTTGGGAAATGAATCGTGTAATGTAATTCAGTCTCCCTAGGAGACTCCGGACCTCCTTCACTGTCGACGGAGGTTGCAACTCGCATATTGCCTTGGCTTTAGATGGGTCAATTTCGATCCCTTTGCTACTCACCATGAACCCAAGTAATTTACCCGACGTTGCCCCGAACACGCACTTGGCAGGGTTTAAACGGAGTTTGAATTCACAAAGCCGATCAAATAACTTCTTGAGGGTTTCAACATGACTTTTCCCAGGCCGGGTTTTTGTAATCATATCGTCAACATAGACCTCGATTTCTTCATGCATCATGTCATGGAACAACGTAACCATGGCTCGTTGGTAAGTTGCCCCGCATTTTTGAGTCCGAAGGGCATGACCTTATAATGAAAGGTTCCCCACGAGGTGATAAATGCTGTCTTCTCTTTGTCTTCATCCTTCATTCTTATCCGGTTGTAGCTAAAAACCATCCATGAAAGAGAATAATTCAAATCCGGCGGTACTATCCACGAGAATATCGATATGTGGCAATGGGAAGTCGTCCTTTGGGCTGGCTTTGTTCAAATCCCGGTAATCAACACACACTCGGACTCGACCGTCTTTCTTCATGACCGGTACTATGTTGGCCACCCATTCAGGGTATTGTGAGACTTCGATGAATCCCACTTTGAGAAGTTTCATTACTTCCTCTTCTATCTTCTTCGAGAGCTCTGGTTTAGTCCTCCGAAGTTTCTGCTTCTTGGGATGCACGTCTGGATTAGTGGGCAGACAATGTTCCACAATTGATGGATCTAAACCTGGCATATCAGCGTATGTCCAAGCAAAGATATCTTGATATTCTTTTAGCAATTGAGTCAGGTGCTCGGCCTCATCTTTGGGAAGATTTGCCCCAATCTTTATCTCTTTGGGCTCCTCGGCATCACTCAGATTGATAGTGACGGTTTGCTCAGAGGTGAGAACTTTAGGTTTTTCATGTTGCTCCCAACTTTGTTGTACTCCAATGGAGTCACCATTTGGATCATCTGGGTCGTCATCGTCATCGCTCATGACATTGGATTGGACCATTTTCTCCTCTTTGCTTATCATAAGGCTGCTCTCTTGTGGGCTAACACCCATTTCCTCCGATAGTTCTTCATCAATGGCACCTATGAGGAGATCATCGAATAGAGTCGTGATCCCTTCCATCCCATCATCTGGATCTTTTGTCCTTGAAGTTGTCGGATCGTCCATGCCATTCCATCCATCGAGTACGATACCTCGAGGGTCGATCATTCCTCCCTCATCATGCATCATTCTAGCAGGGCCCGGGAATGTCTCGCGGATATCGAGGAGTAATGAGTTTCTCCTCTCTTGTTCATGTCCTCCACCTCTTCCATGGTACCCTAATCCGGCGGAACGAAACCTTCGAGGGGCTTCAATAGGATTCCGGATGCCCTGTTCTTGTCTACCAAGTCCATGGCCAGGAATAAAGCCATTTCCAACCATCACTCTTGCTACCATAACTGCTGCATTTGACACATCAGGGATGGGTGCTGTCGATCCTCGAGATGCATGAATAGTGGATACGAGCTCAAACAATTGGTAGCTCGACTCCTCCCTACGTTCCGGCTCGACATAGGGGATAGCCGTCTCATGATAGATCCGATGATCCTCCTCGCCATGAACAATGACTAGCTTTCCTTTGACAACAAATTTCACACTTTGGTGGAGACTTGATGGCACAGCTCCAACAGTATGAATCCAAGGACGCCCTAATAGAAAATTGAATGCGGTAGGAATGTCCATCACCTGGAAAAGGACGTTGAACATCACCGGCCCTATTTGCAGATCAAGGTGGGTCTCCCCTATCACCTCCTTTCTCGTACCATCAAAAGCTCGGACGGAGGTCTTTGCAGCACTTATTTTTTAAGGATCTATTTTCAGGCGGTGAAGGGTTGCCAATGGACAGATATTCAAGGCAGACCCATTATCAATGAGTACTCGAGCCACATGGGAAGCCTTGCATTTGACAGATATGTATAACGCCTTTATGTGTCCCCTCCCCTCAAGAGAGAATTCTTCATTAGAAAAGGTGATTGAGTCCTTGAGAAGAATTGATCCCACAAACTCCTCCAACTTTGTCTACCTCGATCGTCTACGGTACACGAACTTCGCTTAGAACCTTCATTAGAGACTTTTGATGTGTAGGGGATGTTTGCAAGAGTTCAAGTAAAGAGATCTCGAGGCAATTTCCGCAACTGGTCGACCACGTTATACTCACTTGCTTTGATTATAGCCAGAAATTCCTTGGCCTCTTCGTCAGTAATTGGCTTTGCAGGTTGGGCATTAGCTTGAGCATAGGTCCGACCAGACCTTGTAATTAGGTCAACATCTAGCTCGTATGACCAAGGGACTGCTTTGTTATCCTTGTACTCATACAGCTGGGGCATCTCAATAATTATTTCTTCATCAGTTGAAGGCACTTCCACTATCAATCCTTCATGGTCGGAGGCGTCCTCAAGTGGGGGCATGTCCTCGATCGATGGATCTGGTTTACTCTTTTCAGCACTTAGCTTAGCAAATTCCTTCTCCCAATCAATGACGACTTCGGAGATAGTTGACACTATTCCGGCTTGGTCAGCATATATGATCATGCTAGCCTTAACCATTTCTTGAACCCTTTCTTTCATGGTAGGTAAGGGAGGATTCTCATCTGTCGGATAATAACCAACTCTAACTAGTCCGCTATAAATATCTTTGACAGACACCTTCAAGTTTATCTTTTTGCCAGTATTGAACTCGAAGATTGCATTCACGTTTCCCTGATGTTCCGGCAACGGATTCTTCTTGACATTTGGTTGGGTGGTACGGAAAGAAAATGCCTTAGTATCCAACAAATTTTGGATCTTGTGTTTCAAAGTCAAACATTCATCAGTTGAATGGCCGACCTCTCCCATATGATACTCACATTTTTTGGAGGGGTCATAGTTGGAGAATTTTTCAGCATTGGGCCGCTTTGGTTCGTGGGAGATCAATCCCTTGTTTCGGAGTATCGGTAAAACCTGAGATAGAGGGCCAGGAAGAGGAGAGAACTGCCTTTTGGTGAATTGTCGCTGTGCAGGCACTCGGCCTCCATCTTGCTGATTCCCGGGGATACGAACCATCGGAGGCTTACTAGGGGCTGGTTGCACATATGCAACATTGACTTCAGTGGCTGGTTCTTTATCTTTCTTCATGGTGAACCTTTTGCCCTGAAGAGTTGGTTCATTAAACCATCCCTCCCTTAGCCCCATCTCGATCTGTTCACCTACTGGGATAAGCTGGTTGAAGTTCTCAACGTATGTGCTAGCCATCCGGTTACGGAACTCATATGGGAGAGTCTTGACGAACAACTTCATCAACTCCTTGTTTGTAGGCTCAGGAGTGATTTGAGCCGCCAAGTTTCGCCACCTTACAGCGTACTCCTTAAATGACTCACTTTTCTTCTTCTCCATCCGCTCAAGATCCTCTCGAGAAGGTGCAATGTCCATGTTGAACTTATACTGCTTTAGGAAAGCATCAGCCACTTCATTCCAGGTGTCGAGAAGGTTTATATTTTTCATTATGTACCAGTTGAGTGCGGGCCCAGTCAAGCTTGCATGAAACGATTGGATCATGAGAGGCTCGTTCTTGACGTATTGGGCCATGCGTACGTGGTACATTTGCAAATGAGCTTTTGGGCAGGAAGTACCGTTGTATTTCTCGAACTCCGGCATCTTAAACTTCTTTGGCACTTTGACTTTCTCATAAACTGACAAGTCGAACGGGAGTGAATTCTGCGATTCTTGCAATTGTTTCAGTTTCTCTTCAAGTTTGGCAAAGCGTTCATCTTGCTCCGCCTTAGGGACATTGTCGGGCTTAGCCTTTTCAGCTGTGATGAACAATGGGTCATCCTCCAGTTCCGGCATGTCATCCTCACCTATTTGGGCCTTGTTTGTCTACTTTGGGACTACTATCTCGGGGATAGCGGGTGCAAGAGTCTGATGCACTTGGAGGGATTGCATTTGATCTGTCATCAGTTGCATAGAGGTGAGCAACTGCTGAAGTTGATTTTCCACAGCGGTCATACGATCATGCATTTCGATTTGGTCGGCCATTTTTGCTCTTGATCGTGTAATGATGGGCGAACGTGGAGGATCCGTTATCACCTAATTTGAAGAAACGGACAAAAATAAGTATCTCATATGAAATACACCGGTCCATGGCAATGGTCTAAAACTTTTATTCATTAGGAATTTTTGACAATCCTAACAAAATAGAAGCAAGATTGATTCAAGCACTTCATTAATGAAATAGAAGCTTAAAATGCCCTAAACAAACGAACTAGGAAAGTAAGTGACTCAACTTCCTAAACATTAATCTAGAAATGAAACAACAAGATTGACTCAAACACTTCATCTAGCTTGATCAATATACACTCGGGACACCACTCGGCGCAATCGCTTATTCTCCTCTTGAGCTTTTTCAGCAACCCTTTTGAGGCGTTTATTCTCAGCGCGGTTGGTGATCTTTAGCGGCACCTTTGGTATCTTTGGAAGTAACTCCTCTGGGATCTTGTGTTGTTGAATGTACTTAATTGAGGCATAGTACTTCATTTCTTTGCCCTTGAGCTCCTCCTCAGGCCACTTGAGTTTTTGTGGCTGGCACATATCCCACATTGATTTAATTGTGATAATGGAATCTTCATGGTCTTGGTCTCCATCAACGAAGTTGGCTTGGAGTGGATCTGCTTGCAATGCCGGGGGAAGCTCTTGCACAACTTGATACTGACGGGTCACTCCAGTTGGATAGTATTCCGTTGCTCCAGTGAATCCCAGTAGAGGGATTGGGCCAACACCTCCACATGAAAGTCTTGCCACACGAACTTGGAACCACTTAGCATGCCATAGGAAACCCTTGGAAGTCGGTTTTTTCATGAAAGCTAGCCATCTAGAATAATGGTAATCCGGTGCATGCTTTTGTTTGTTCTCAAATCTCATAATAGGGTGATTAGAGTTATTAACATCAAGTATAGTCATTGAACCACCAAACCCTTTTATATGAGAAAGAAACCAAATTTGTAAAAGCTCAGGAGAGGAATGGAATGTCTTATCACCGCTTCCTTTAAATCGAGTGAGGGAAAGAAAGGTTTCAGCCAAAATAGTGTTTACGAAATTTTTTCCTCCCAACACTTGTTCAACTAAGTGAGCCATCAAAGGGTTAATAGCATTCTTGCAATGAGGAAAAAGTATAAACCCAAAGAAAGCTAAAAGGAAAACCCTTCTCATTTGAAATGAATTGCCATTTTCAAAACATTCTTTTAGAAAAGATAAATGACATGTATTGCGGTGAGCTTTTAAAACCTTTCTTACATTATCCTCCTTAATTCTCAGAAAATCGGATAAGGCCACAACGGGGTCTATTCCGATAGGTGGGCTAATTAATTCAGCTTTCAAAGGCTTCCCTATGGCAACACTATACTCTTCCAAGGTGGGCGTGAGTTCATGCTTACCGCCGAAGATGAAAGTAGAAGTCTCGGGGCACCAACAATGAGCAAGTGCTTGGATGAGGCCGCCATGGATGTTGATACGCAGCAATGGAAGTAGTCGACTAATGTGTGACTCTACAAATTGACGGCCAGCTTGGTCTAACTTGTCCCACCATGCGCTAAGCTCTTCCTTTGGAGGGAGAATAATTCGAATGTCCGGTATTCCCATTGTATATTGATCAAGACTCAGGACAATCCTAATGCCATGGACCGACAAAATAATACGGTAGAGTAAGTAAATTGCAAAGGCGAGAATTTAGAGAACTTACTTTACCAATAAACAAAGGGCAATCACATAGACATGCACGTGGTAAGTGGCTCGATTTCTAGTCTATAAGGCCTAACAAAGTGAAGCCACAAGGATGATCAGACTAGCCACGGGCGTGCGGACTAAGTCGGGTCCTCATGACTTCGGCTTGGTCAAAGAGCCGACCTGGGTTGCGGGCATGCGAACCGAGGTGGGTACTCTTGACACCAGAAAAGAAATTTCGGGATTGAGATGGGCGACTCGTACCGCGGGCATGCGGTAGAAGTGGTATCCATCTCAATACCATCCTAGATGATCCTATGCGGCCCAGGTCCGGCGGCGGGTTGTGTGTGCAATAGTGTAGTGCTAAATGCAAGGCATGCACAGCAGTTTAAATCAAACAACACTTCATAAGTGAAAGTAAACCATACATTCCTACACCTCCCTGCAAAACAAATGTCAGCAAACACTTCCCCTTATACCTCCCATTCTGCAAGAACATTTAACACCTTAAATGTTAGGGACGCACAGGATCCTCGCTGCCAAACAAAAATATTTTTCAAAAAGAAAATTGGCCTAAGTCCACTAAGAGTTTCAACTCGAGTTCCCATGGAGTCGCCAAGCTGTCGCGACCTCCCGAAGCGGGTTGGGACCACCTAAGGGTTTGGCTAATGGATTGCTAAGCCTAGACTTAGCTCGAGCTCTCCCAAGCCCATACCAATTCGCGACTTAGGGTTTAAGTTCTTAACACGCAATTGATTTTCAATTAGGAGTCGCCACTAATCTATTTTTAGGTGGGTCGATTAAAAACCCAAGTAAAGTAATGGGAGAATTACTTCACTTCTACTAACCAGAGATTAAATGAGTTCGGGGACTTGGTTACGCTAGATTTCTCTAACGCCCTTTCGGTACCTTTCTCTTTAAAAAAAATGTTTTGCAGGCAGCTTGGATTGATTTTAATTTATCTTCCTAACGTGTGAGGTGATCATGCGGGTGCGCAAACCACCAATTTAACACCCAAGAAAGCCATGAATAAATTGCAGGACCTACCTCGTAGCAACGAAAGCATCTGCATTGTTAAATCATAATCCACATCAACAGACCTAGATGTGATTTCTAATTAACAGGCAATTTCCCATTTTTTTGGTTTTCACTTATTAATATGCAATGCATGCTACTAATCTAGCATGGAATGGCATGACAATGCGTTCTAAACTACATGACATGAGTAAAATTTTTTGTTTTCTTAATGAACATGCAATAATCAAATATGCAAATCAAAATGACCTAATTATAATGACGTGCAATTTTTAATGAAACTAATTCTACATGACGTACATTTTATGAACATAATCCCACATGACGTGCACATGATATTTCTATTCCTAAAAATGCAATTCATCCTAAAAATTGAAACTAATTTATCTAAAGACAAGTTTTTGAAATTTTCCACGATATTCGAAATTAAGACAAATGCAAAAATTACCTAGCTAAATTAAAATTCCCTCCAATTTAAACTTAGGATTAAGTCATGCTAAATCCTAATTTAAACTAAGACATTATTTTAATCTAACAATTTCTAACCTAAGATGCAAATTGATCTAAACTTAAAATGAGACATGCAATTCTATTCTAAAATGCATGACGATTTTTGCTTGTTTGTTTTTGTTTTGTTTTTTTTTATATAAAATTCGAAATTTTAAAAATTTGCACACAATTAAACATGCAACCTAAAAAAAACTAGCATCCTAAATTAATTAATTAATTTTTTTTTTGGGATTTTTGCTTTAGAAATTGAAGTAAAGGTCTAATTCTAGATTGACACGTGCAATTCTAAAAACTAATATCCTAAATGCATTTTTTTGGATTTTTTTTTATTATTATTTTTAAAAAAACGAAATGACTAAATATGCTAACCCTAGCCCTGATCTAACTTACATTTTTTTCATGTTTTTGTATTGATTTCGAAATTAAAAAAAAAAATTGTCAAGCGATTAAACATGAAACCTAAGTAAAAAAAAAAAACTAAACTAGCAACCTAAATTAATTGATTTGATTTTTGTATTTTTTGAAAAATCGGAATAAAATTCCTACTCTTAATATGCAAGCCATAAAAAGGAAATAAACCTAATTCTAACCTACATGGAATGCAAATGCAATTTTTTTATGAAAGCGAAATTAACTTAAATGGCACGACAGCAAATCAGAGCAAGATTGATATCCAAATTGACGAACCATATCTCGTGCATGAGATCGGGTTGGCCAATTTTAAATAAATCGCAAATCGAATCTCGGGCGGGAGATCGGATTGGCGATATTTCAAGTGATTATGAGTCGGATTTGGCGCGAAAATCAAACTCCTAATCCCTAGTTTGAGGGGTTATTTCACATTGAAACCTCAATCACACATTAATGAATAATCACACTAAAAAAAAACTATATAAAAACAAGCTATAAACTATGTAAAAAAATAAAGATAAGATAATAATAATAATAAAAGAACTACCTAATCCCCTTTTGTCTTTTTCTTCTTTTTTTTTTTTTTTTGGTTTTCTTTTTTTCTTTTCCCACGCACCGGTTTGCTCGTGGGTCTCCAAGGGAAGCCGGTCGTCGGTCCGGGGCGGATCCGGTGTTCGGGACTCCGGCGAGGACCGGTGGCGGAGTGGACCGGTGAGGGGGGTCCGGCAAGGGCGGCGGGCGGCGGAGCACGGCGCTCGGGCGCATGCGGATGCGGGCCGGCGAGCGGCCAAGGCGAGGCGGTAATAGCGTGCAGGGGCACCTGGTCGTCGCGGGTCAGAGCGGGCTGATCCGGCTCGGGTGGAACCAAGGCAGCGGTGTCGACGCTCGGGGCTCAAGTAGAGTTGGGTGATGCTGCGTCCGGCGAGCAAGGGCGAGCGCTCGGGTGCAGAGCTGGCGAGGAAGGCTCGAGATCCGCTGTCGTCGGGGTCGCGAGCGGCAGCGCGAGCTCCTGTGGATCGGGAAGAGGAGCAGGTCCGGCTCGGGTGACCGCAGAGGCGCGGCGGAGCTGGGTGTCGTGGCGAGGCGGTGGTGGCGCTCGGAGGGGGGGTGCTCGCGGCGTTGGACGGTGGTGTGCTCGGAGACGACGAACGGGGCTCGATTGCTGCAGTCAAGAGCGAGCGGGCGGCGGTGGAGTTGCTCGGGCGCGCGGTGGCTCGATCGCTATAAGTCACGGCGTCGCGGGTCTGCGCAGCGGTGGTGGCGGAGCGCGGTGGAGCGGCGGTCGTCGTGGGTTGGTGCGCACGGCAAGCGAGGCGCGCACGGCGGAGGTGGAGGTGCGACGGTGCGGCGCGTGCCGCGAGGGGTCGGCTAGCGAAGCGCGAGGAAGAAGAACAAGAATCGCTGTTCTTTCTTCTCTCCTCTTTTGTTACTTTTCTTTTCTTTTCTCTCTCGTCCGCGCTCTCGACTTCACTCTTTTTCTTCTCTCGCAGGTTCTCTCTCCTTCCCCCCTTGTGTTGCTCGAAGCCTTCACTTTAAGAAGACAACCCTTCTTCTTTTTTTATTATTTTTCCTTCACGTTCTTTTTCTTTCTTATTTCCCCCTCGACTTCACCTTCTTTTCGAAGGAAGAGCCCCTTCCCAATGTATTTTTTATCTTTCTCGGCACTCTTCTTTCCTCCCTTGTCGACCGAAAGGAAAGCCCCCCCTCACAATGGACTTTTTTTATTCTTTCTTTTTGCTTCCCCCTTTCTCTAGCGGGAAATTTTCGTGCGTGGACGTGCATGCATTAATGAGGAGGTTCCTTCTTGGTGTTACTAAAAGCGACATATTGTATAATATTATGGATATATTATAATAATACAATATGGGCATATTATATAATATGTTGTGAGCGGCTTTTGCTTCTTTGAAGATTTCCCCCGAATCCGCACTCCACCGAATTTGTGTATGCAATCGACCGCGAGCCCCTGCTTCTTGTTATCCTCTTAGTACCGATGCCAATGGGACTACATGAGATGCAATTTTAATATTTTTTCTTAGGGGTTAAAGATTAATCCCTAAATTTTATGCAATTAATTACTATATGATCAGTCAAAATTTAGGTGTCAACATATGGATATTCTTTTCGAATTTCCCCTATCAAGGATCACCCCACATTAGGGCAAATGGGAGATAAAATGGCAGCATGAGGTGAGGAAAATGAATTGAAATTTTCTTGCTCTCACTTGCATCAATCTTCAAGTTGTGCTATTACATTGAATTCATGTGTTAATTGAAGTGTCTTAGGATGACAAAGAGCAGTTCTTTCTTTATCATATATACTTCTATCCATTGCATAGCCCACTTGAGCCTATGAATTTATTTCATATTAAACCTAGTTGGTGATCATCCCTCACACCGGGGCAAGGCAAAAAGAACCATTCAAGTAACATGGCTTAGAATGCTGTAAAGGATTGTTGTGCAAGTTCAAAAAATAAGTGCAAAATAATGGGGCATGAAAAAAGCAGTGTGCCTGGTAAAAGCAAGGCTAATGCCGAAAAAAAAAAAAAAAAAGCATCAAACTCTTGATATAGTAAGTTGTATCCCCAACAAGGCGATACCAAAAAAACTCTCAAATGCTGTTACAATCAATGGAGTTGTGATAAAAAAATCTTCGACGGTGGAGAAAGAAAGTGGTGAAAATGTCAAGATGATCACCAACTTTAACCCCCTAAACACTTTTTGAGCCTAATGATCCTTTCATTTCTCAATCCATGAACCAAGCCTATGTTATGTCCCTTGCAAAGTCTCTTCTGATTATGGCATTTGAATTAACTAAGGGGTTCACATGTTTTAAGCATCGCTCGAAGAAGTGCGAGCAAGATTATTTCTTTCTCATTTTGCAGGGTTCTTGACTTGTAAACCCAGGGATGATTACAGAATATCACTCATTTTTTCAAATAACCTCGACTCAAAAGAGTCCCCTTTGTTAAGCCGTTAACTAAGCCCACATTACGGCCCCTTTTAAAGACCTATTAGATTGGTGAGATCGTACCACTTGCGAGATTGCTCAGACCCTTATTTGACATGACGATGGTGAGATAGAGTGATTGACAAAATCCTGCATCAAAGGTCAGGATGAAATTGCCATTTTAATGAGGATGAGAGAAAAAGTCATTTCAGACCAAAGGATCCCTCATTTGACACATTCATGACACTCATGTGTTCAGAATGGAAATTAGGTGGTGCAAGATTAATGGAAATCATCATGAACCTCCATTATATTGATGCATATTTATGATTACAAATGCATGTTGCTTCTCCTACAACCATGTTTTGCAGGAGACGTATCCCCGAAGATCGGAGATGTTACCAGATAAGTATATCTCTATCTATACTTTGAATATTTGTCATTGCACATGTATTCCCTTTTAAGCATACCGACACTCAATTGAGTTGTCCCCCAAAGATTTTTCCTCCAAATTCAATCTGATTAAGGCGACCGAAGAATGGTTTAGGTCCTGATCAAATGATTTATGTCGTAAGGTTGGGCGACCGAAGAATGGTTCGGGTCCTAGCCAAGCAAAACCTCAATCTAGGCAACCGTAGAATGGTACGGGTCCTAGACTACATTTATTGCTTTAATAGGCGACCGTAGAATGGTACGGGTCCTGGAAAAGCAATTTCCTCATTCAGGCGACCGTAGAATAGTACGGCAACTGGAAAAATAATTTTCTTCGTCGAGGTGACCGTAGAATGGTACGAGTCCTTGACAACACTTATTCATTATTCAGGCGACCGTAGAATGGTACGGTACCTGGAAAATGAATCCTCGTTTAGGCGACCGTAGGATGGTACGGGTCCTAGACAAAACCTTTTTGCCGTACTGGGCGACCGTAGAATGGTACGAGTCCTGGGAAAGCAGTTCCTTACAAAACTTTCCTGCCGTATTGGGCGACCGTAGAATGGTACGGGTCCTGAGAAAGCAGCTCATTTCTACCATACTGGGCGACCGTAGAATGATACGGGTCCTAGTAAAGCAGCATCTTCACAAAGTCATGTTATTATTCTAGGTGACCGTAGAATGGTACGGGTCATGGACAGGTAACACTCACTACCTCGAATTACTTTATCCTCCTCGAAGGTAAGTTATCCCAGGTAGGTTCATCTATCATTTGCATTATCATTTCCATGCATCATGCAATTAATTCATATTCTGACCAAAAAAAAAAAAATCATTCATTGCATGAGCATGACCAAAATTTAGGTCTTAATTTATCTTTGAGGGTCTGCGAGCTCACCTTCAAAGAGGGGCAATTTGTTGACACCTAAATTTTTGGGGTTAATTTTTGCTAAATAAAAAAATAAAAAAATAAAAATCATAATCACACGGCATATAGTTTAGGAAAATTTTATTTTTTGTTTTTTGTTATATTTTGTTAAGATTTTTCATATTTAGGTAATATACACTGGGGGATGCATTTTTGCGCAAAAGGGGAATTTTTTTGATCGGATATGCAAAAAATATTGCGCAAGGTGAAATAATATATTCAATGGAATTTTACACGAACAAAATTGGCAATGAAATATACCGCAAAGATACATTCTTTTGGGTGAAAAAGAACAAAAGAAAAAGAAAAGTGAGGAAAAGTGAGTGGACGTGTGTGCGGTAGGCGAAAGAAAAAAGCAGAAGCGGCAAGTAAAAGGGGGTTGATTTGACAGGTATTGTTCATCGTCTTCCACCTTCACCGCTCGCGTCTGCAACTGACCGCCGGAGCTTCCTCAGCCGAGCTGCACACCGTGCTTACACCCCACCGCTTCCGCCTCGCTCGCAGCCGCATCTCCTGTCTGCTCGACTCCAGCAGTGAGCGTGCTGCTGTTCGCGCTCGCACCCGAGCGTCTATCGCCTCCGTTCGATCTCCTCGCCGCTGTCCACTGCTCTGCCATTCCGCTTTTTCCTGCTTTGCCCGAGCCCGAGTCGACGCCAAGCTGCCCCTGCCGAGCCGTTCCATCCTCTGCCGCAGCGCCTCCGGCTCCCTCGCTGCGACCCAGCGCCGACGACCGCCGTGCACGACTTCCTCCCGCGACGCCAGCAACCCCCGAAACCTGCCGGCCACCACCACGCCTTCACGAGTTCCCCGACGCCGCTCGGAGCCGCACCCAGACCCGCGAGTCCCCCACGCCGGTCTCCACCGTTCCTCTTGTTGCTGGAGCTCTTCCGCCACTGGTTTGCCCTCGCCGGAACCCTAGCCGACGAGCTCTCCCTCGCCGGAACCCTTTGCCGGAGTCCCTAACCGGTGGTCAAGATTTTCTTTTATTAAAAAAGAAAAAATCAAATTAGGTAGATTTCCTTTATTTTATTAGGCTGGTTTATTTTATTTTATTTTATTTTTATATCTTGGTTGCTTTGTTTATTTCTCTATGCATAATTGAAAATCTCAATGTATCACCCGATTCGCAACCGCGCTAGGGTTTTTTATTTCATCTATAAGGCTTTAGATGAAATAATTAATTAAGCGGGAATAAAATTGATGTTTTGATCTTTAAGGCTTAAGATCAAAGTATCGATTTTACTAGTGAAATATTATCTCTTGATCTGAGCGATATGTGATGTACCTTTTGGGGTAATTTTGAATTGATTTGATCGTTTTTATTTATCTTGAGATATGTTTGAAATATAATATCACATGTTTAGGGTTATTTGCATATTTAGGCAAAGCATTCTATTTATCATGAATTTTCGAAATAAAAATCGGGTTAGATTAGATGCATGTTAGGATATTACTTGTTTTAGGGTTTGCATATTTAGAATAGGAATTTTATTTCAAATTTAAGAAAAAATAAAAAAATGAAAATTCAAATAAATCAATTTAGGTTGCTAGATTTTAATTTAGGTTGCATGTTTAATTAGTTTGCAATTATTAATTTCGAAAATTAATAAAAACAGCAAAAAAAAATCATCATGCATATGTCATATAGAATTAGGATATATTTTGCACATCATTGCATATTAGGGTTAAATTGCACTTAGTTTAATTTTAGATAATATTTTTTAAAATTATTGTAAGTCTAGGTATTTTATCAAATAGATTGCATTTTAGGATTATTTAGGTTAAGATAATATTTTAGTTCAAATTAGGATTTGGCTCAACCTAATTCCTAATATAAACTAATTAGGATCTTAATCTAATTAGGTAATTTTCGCATTTCACCTAATTTCGAATTTCATGAAAAATACAAAAAATGCCATAGGTTGAATTAGTTTTATTTTCTAGGATAGATTGCATTCTTTTAGGAAAAAGAAAGAAAGGAAAATGTCACATGTACATCATTAGGATTAGATTCATTGAAATGCATGTCATGTGATAGTTGTTGCTAGGCCCATTCAACTAGAAGTTACATGTTATTAGAGTTAGGTTATTTAGTTAATATTGCATCGCATATTGCATAATTTTCATTAAATAAGTGAAAACAAAAAAAGAGAATTTGCGTGTTAATTAGAAACTATATCCAAGGTTGTTGATGTGGATTTTGAATTAACATTGCAGATGCTTTCGTTGCTACGAGGTAAGTCCTTCATTTTATATTTGCTTTATTGGGTGTTAAATTGATGGATTGCGCACCCGCATGATCGCCTCACATGTTAGGGAAATAAATTTAAAATCAATCAAAACTGCTTGCCAAACATTTTTCAAAATAAAAAAAAATGTACCGAAAGGGCATTAGAGGAATCTAGTGTAACCAAGTCCCCGTACCTATAGTCTCTGGTTTGTAGGAGTAAAGTAAATCTCCCGTTACTTTACTTAGGTTTCTAATCGACCCACCAAAAATAGATTAGTGGCGACTTCTAATTGAAAAATCATTTGCATGTTATAAACTTGAACTTAAGTCGCGAATTGGTATGAGCTTGGGAGAGCCCGAGTTAAGTCTAGGCTTAACAATCCATTAGCCAAACCCTAGGTGGTTCACACTCGAAAAATTGGTCGCGACAATGATGAATTTTTTTTTTGTTTATTCATTTTTGTAGGTGATATATACAATCATTTTTTAAAAAATGTTTTCTATATCATTTATTTTTTGCAAAATAAAAGGAGCTTAAAAGATTTTTGTACAATTATAATCTTCGCCTTTTCTTTCAAGAGAAAAGGACATTATCAACTTTGAGCACTTTGCACCCTCAATATTGAAAATTAACATTTTAAGACCCAAAAAAACCTATGTTTTACCATTTCATATATGCAACGCCTGCAGAAGAAAGGCTATGAAAATCAAGAATTAGATATTGCATAATGTAGATTTCTATTGAACCCTCGCGATGCAAAGAGCAAAAATGTAGAGCCTTAATTCAGATATTTGAGAAGCATAATTTTTGAAAGGGTTTTTACCAATAAATTCATAAATAGCACACTTATGACATATTTACGTCAAATAAATATTCGTCTAAAAAGAATGTACGAAATAGAAATCACATAATATATTTTCCCAAATTAATTTTTGTTTCACAAAATCCCCGATCTAAATTTTACCTCCGTTAGCATTCCATTCATTATCTTGTTAACATCCATATGTTTCGACACACTTGGTAGACGATTGCAAGGCAGATCTTACAGTGAGAATGTCATAATTGACATCGAAAATTTCACGTGTGTGGACACGTATGCATTTTAATAAAATGTAGATTTAGATCAAGAGTATAAGTTTAGCATTTTCGGTCGAACAAAAATTAGTTTAGCAGCAAATGTATCGCTCGGTGCCAGTTGGGCATTTTTAATGAACTTAACCCTTTCCAAAATGTAATTTTTTTTTTTCAATTTTCTCTACTTAAAGAAGGGCAGCTGACAACCAGAAAGAGAAAACAAAGAAAAGAAATAGAGAACAAAGGGGAAATTCATTTGGAGGCCCATGTGTCAAGTCCAACTCCGACGCAACACACCATGGGCTTTCCTCTTGGGCTTAATCCGACTCCAGACAGCTCCGAAAAGGGAGACAGAGAAAAATGTCCTTCCCCGTCGTACTTCCAGCGCCGCGCAGCGTTCCCTCCGCCGTCGTCGTTCGGCGGCTCTTCCTCGACACTCCGAGCTTCAGTCCACGTCCGAAGCCCGACACTTCAGGTCCTCTCTCTCTCTCTCGCGTGAATTGTCGGCCTCGGTTGTTGATCAGGCAGTAACCTCAGCTTGTGAGCTGGTCGCGGAGGTTCCGCATCGTCCTTCATTTAACGCATTGATGGAGTCAATTCGGAAGGCCCTCAAGTTTTTCCTTCCGTATTCGCTTCTCCGATAGAATTTTCATCGCGTGCCTTGCTGTTTCCCTTCGTCGGGCAGTTTACTAATTGCTTAATCTTGTGCTGAATTAATTCCGAGTGTTAGTGTAGTGGGTGAGCGCAAGGCCTGGTTCATGGTGTTGGTTTTTGGTTCGGTTCTTTGCCTTGTAAGTCTGTAAATGAAGAAGCTTCAATCTTTACTTCTTAAAACCAAATCCTGTGTCTTTGCAGAGTTTTCTTTCCAATCATCAGCTGGGCATCTTTGCCTTGATATATTGTTGGTTGTTGGAATCTTCCTGATGGCAACTACGGCTTCTTCGCCACCTCTGCATATTTTAGGTACTGAAAAGTCTCTATCTTGATGCTCGTCCTGTGACTTGATGATTCGAACTTGACTTGTGTTGGTACAACTTGCTTTCTAGTTCGCGAACCGGAGGGGTTCTCTCTGTGGAATGGACCCCCATTCGCTAATGGTCAACCCAGTGTCAAGCTTGAGAGGACTCCGTGCACAAGCACTGTGTTCAGCGCAGATGGGTCCAGGCTGATGGTGATAAGGTCCAACTCCATGGTTGGCGTGTATGACTGCAGCAACTTCAAGGAAATCAGGAATTTCGAGATCCCCAATTTGGCCACGGCAGCATTGTCCCCGTGCGGGACCTATCTCCAGACTTTCCAGAAATCCTCAACGCCACAGGAGAAGAATGTGATCTTGTGGAAAGTTGAGTCTGGGGAGTCTGTTTATCAGCTACTCCAGAAGAACATAACTAAAACGACATGGTACATGATATTATTCAGGATCATCAGTTGGTCAATGATAGATTACTCATGATAGTGCGTACGCATTATATAGCATTGCACCATTAATTTTCCTCATTTATGTGCATTGCCTCTCCATATATTCACCACTTAATGGTTTGTCTGCTGCTCTCCAGGCCCTCCATCCGATTTAGTTCTGATGAAGGTGTTGCGTGTCGACTTGCGACAAATGAGATACAATTTTTCGATGGTTGTGACTTTTCAAAAGGTTTCAAATATAGGCTGAGAGTTCCTGGAGTTGCTGCAGTTGAGCTCTCTAAAACTCCGGGGTCCCACATTGCAGCATTTGTTCCAGAATCTAAGGTTTGTGTTTCATGGCTATCTTGAATTAGTAAGGGACTGGTTCATAACCTTGACTAATGTGGCAACTCACGAAAAGTTCTATGACCGGGCCAGAGCAGACAACAATGTGATGTATAAGTAGCTATGATGTCTAGTTGTGTTCCTTTTTTATTAGACATTAGTTTCAAGCTGACTTTATGACCTGGAACCTGTTAAATCACAAACTCTTAGGTTGGTTGGTTTGGTACTTGATGCTGGTTCAGATTACTAGGGATGCTGGCTCTTAAAGGATGCCACAGCTGATTTTTAACTGGTCCTTTTGGTCTTTAGTGAATACAAAGATTAGTTGAGTCACATGATTGCAAAGAGCATGATGACTTTGGAAGATCCATGTTTCGCACCATCTGCTGTGGAGAAAAATAGTCTTTATTTCCTTCTTGTCCGGGAGAAACAATTTTTGGTGCTTAAGAGTAGGCTTTTAGAAACTTTTGTCCTTTGTTATTATATATGAATGGTCCTTTATGTATGTCAAGTAACTTTACCTTGATAAGATTTTTGTGGTATATAGGGTGTTCCTGCCAGTGTCCAAATATTTGCTTGTAGGGAAGATTTGCAGAGTCAATCTGTTGCACGGCGAAGTTTCTTCCGCTGCTCATCAGTGCAACTGCACTGGAATTATGGGTCTACTGGACTTTTGGTCGTGGTGCAGTCTGATGTTGATAAAACCAACCAGAGTTACTATGGGGAATCAAAGTTAAACTACCTGACAACAGATGGGGCCCATGAAGGGCTCGTGCCTCTTCGTAAGTTTTTATTTGTTTTCTTACTAAAACTACCCACGTAATTATTTTCTTGTAACTTATCTTTTGCAGTTTTGGTTCTTTGTCAGGTAAAGAGGGACCTATTCATGATGTTCAATGGTCGTATTCTGGTTCAGAATTTGCTGTTGTCTATGGCTGTATCCTTCACTGTTTTCAGCTAGTATCATCACATTTATCATGTGTGAGTATGAGGGACAAACATCCATTTCCTTATTAAGTTTGTATCCTCAAGGATCTCTGCTTGTGTATTTTAGCAGGTGGAACTTTGTAATGGTTGTTTAAACTCTTTAGTGGTTCCTTTGAGCTTTAGAAGGTATTAGGCTGTGTGATCTCAGTTGGATCTTTGGCCTCTGATAGAATATTAGTATTCTTAACTAATACGACGTTAGGTGAATTGTGATATCTTCAAATTCATTGTGTTATGGTTCAGAAGTTTCTTGTAGTGATACTTCATTATCTACCTTAGACATGTAGGCATCACTTCTCATGCATTATTGGAACTTTGTCCTTGCAACTGTTAACTTTCATTTTGACTTTTCCTTGATCTGTTCTAGTCATGCCTGCAAAGGCTACCATTTTTGACAAGAAGTGCAATCCGCTCCTTGAGCTTGGAACAGGCCCTTATAATACCATCAGATGGAATCCGAAGGGGAAGTGTATCCTTGTAAAACATTATTTGCTAAGACTTGATACCAAATCTAGTTTTCCATTTTGGTCAATTATTTTTCTTTTATTACTTTCTTTATCCTTTTCCATTATTATTAGAGTGGTTTTGTTTGGTTTGTTTGCAGGAGAATCAGCTGCATTGTTACCTTAATGTTGTGACCTTAATTCTCTGGTTTACAGTTATATGTTTGGCAGGTTTTGGTAACTTACCTGGTGACATGGTATGCTCTTTTCATTTTCACTTGTGCTTTCCTTTTCGATTTTTTTTTCAGAATTATTTTTCAGCTGAAGGTAGAATTTCGTATATTACCTTTTATTAGTACTGGGGATGAACGTTTCTTCCTCAACACCCTAATTTATCACATATTAGGTTCTATCCCTATTGGTTGTTCTTTTATTGAGGAAACCAATAGACGGGTTTTCCTATTTATTATTCTGCCTTTTTGCCATTACTCACATGTGTCTTCAATTGTTTACAACTATTCTTGCAAACTCATGTAGGCCTTGTGACTTTGTATTGTTGGAAGGATCCAATTAGGCTTTTTTGTTTTCTTTTTATAAAGAAAATATATGTTGATATGCTCATTAAAGGAAGGTTAGGCAATCTGTTGCTTTACTCTGAGAGCATCATTTGCATTTGGAAAACAGTTTTCCCACATTAGTACTTCTAATAGAAGTTGGAATTTTTGAGTTAATTGCGATTGGATTCTCAGTTGGTTAGTATTTGTAGACTCAGAAGTTGGAACGCCATGATCTGTGGCTCATGATAAAGGAAAGTAAAGCTTTTAAAGTTCTGCTGATTTGCTGATGAGTAGAAGCTAGTCTGGGCTCAGGCCCCTAATGAAGTCAACTTAGTAGTTGAGAGGCATTGGGAAGAAATATGATGGCTGGAAACTTGAAGGAGGGGCAAAGTTAAATATTTTTGACATAACCAAGCCACTAATGTTATAGAATCTGCGGTATTATTGTTAAAGCTTAGAGGGCTTCAACGCAGACGGTGTAGCAAGAAATTTGGGCTGCAGAAAGCATCCCTTCTGTTAGAGCAAGAAAAGCTTTCATTTAATCAGTCTAGTCATCAGTTGATGCCGTATGAAGAGAGATAGATGAGGCCTTTTAGTATTTTGATTTGATGGTTATGTTATGAACGGTATTGGCAATAACCAATGTCAGCACACTTAATATTTATTGGAGTTTCTTCATTGTTAATGACTTTGTATCCCATATGAAAAACCAGTAATAGTAGCTTTCTTTATTCTGTTTTCTCCATTTACTTTCACTTTAACATAGCTCCTACAACTTTGGTTTGCGTCTTTGCCAATTAAGCATGCTTCCTCATCATAATTTGTTACCTTTTGAATTTCTAGGCATTTTGGGATTACAGGGAGAAGAAACAGCTGGGAGCAACAAAAGCTGAATGCTCTGTAACCAGTGAGTGGTCTCCAAATGGCTGCTATTTTATGACTGCCACAACAGCTCCAAGACTACAAATTGACAATTGGTATGCTGATTCTTCTTTACATCTGGATGTTGTGTTATCAACAGATCAGTCGACTTACTATGTGGGTACAACATGGTAGTAATTTGTCCTCTTGGCCTTATGGGAATGAGTTCTGTCATACTTGTTATGAACTTTTAATAGCTTTAGTAGTTGAATTAATGGTGGGACTATCATCGATGGCAAATTATAAGTTGTATAATTTTAGTCTAAAGAACCATTCATAGTTCAAACAAGGTCTCATTGGCAAATCTTTTTCTTTGAGCAAATGATTCAATTCGATGTAGGTTTTGATTCTTATACCTTCTACTTGTGTTATTAGTGTCAGTCAAACTACTTGCTAGTAGAAATATTCTTGCTCATTCTACATTTTGGATTTTCCTAGGAGAGACGTGAGACCTTATCTAGAGCCAATGATACGATAATCCTTCAAGCGCCACTTAGTAATGTGCAGCTAGTTTTGGTGAGATAGTGTTGTAGGAATGTATGTATTGTCTCTTGATTGATTTGTCCTTCTTGTGGTAGTATTAAAATTTTCCACCACAACGGATCACTATTCTTTAAGAAGATGTTTGACAAGTTATACCAGGTTAGCCTTCTCTGCACCATCTTGTATGAATTGTATTAAATCAGCCCAATCCTTGGTGGAGTAGAGATGGCTAACAAGTTGCACAGGCTGAATGGAAACCAGAATCACCCGAGAGTTTTGGTGAAGTTGCTGAACTGATAAAGTCTGTTGACTCTCTAAAGGTGGAAGAACGAAAACCACAAGGTGTTAATTTATGTTTGGTAATCGGAGAGTGCTAAAGAAGACCCTCCTTTTTAGAGCTATGTATATTTTAGGATCTGCTGAAGAACTTTTGCCACTTAAACAGGACAAACAGCAAGATCATCTCAAAATTCTGCAAAGGTAACTTCTACCAACATGCCTGCACAGAAACCTGCTGCCTATCGTCCACCACATGCTAAGAATGCAGCCACTGTCCAGGCAGAGGTGATGATCAAATACTTATAATGTGTCCAATCTATACCATAGCAATGTGGGATGCTTGCTTGATAATTGGTTTTTTTATTAGTCCAGTAAGACCATCACCTGAGCTAGTTGGCTGTTTATATAGAGCATACAGGTGGAATTTGCTTTAAACATAGAAATTGTTATTTTTATATGGCTTTCACTGTTATTCTGGCTCATGGTCTGGCTGCAGTTCCATAAGATGGTTGTTTGACTCTAACGATTCTCCCTCATTTGAATTCCACAATGAGATGTTGCAACACCACAAGAGATTATATCCATTTCTTTTAGGAAAAGGCAGAATGAAACCTTGTGGAACTCATGCAGGATTTGTTACATTTTAACTCATGTAAGATTGAAAGGCATGAAACAGGGGCAAGGCTATTGCACATGTTTTGCTATTACTGCCATCTGTATGATTTTTATATCCTTTCTTATGCTCAGTATGAATGTGCTGCTAGATATTTTTGGCTCATGTAAAAAATGCTTAGCCTTACTACCTCCATTTTAGCTGCAGTTGAAGCCATCATAGTCCTCTCCATGTCAGAATGCCTATTAATTTGATATAGCATGAAGTGTTTATCATGTGGTTACAGTAAGCTGAGTGACATTATGAAGGGATTAAAACTAAAGTGCAATGTTCTTGTTCTTGTTCTTGTTCTACTATTCTGCTACTGAAGTTGAGTGCGGAACTTGGTAGTTCTATTTCTTCCTACAAATTGGGGGTGTTCTGTTTTGTTTTTGGGTGGGGGGTTATCGTATCATTTGATTTTAACTCGTGTCTATGAAATTCTGATTTCCTTTGCTTGTGTTGTGCAGCTGTTTGGAGAGAGCTCTTCGGAGTAAGTTTTCCATTACATCTTTCATTCATTGTTACATCATCCTTTAACTAATTCTGGCCCCTAACTCATAATGCTGGTTGGAATTTGATAACAGAACATTGAGCAAGAATGCTCTGAGAAACAAGAAGAAAAGGGAGAAACAAAGAGAGAAAAAAGCTGCGGAGGCTGGTTCTGCCTTGAGCGATTCCTGATATTATAATTAGTGTCAGTTCCATGTCTAGAATCTTGGTCACTGGTTTGATTTCCCTCACATGACAAAGCGGCCATAGGGAAAAACAGCGGTGGAATGCCTTCTGGCATTTCATCTTGAAGTGGAGCTAGTCCAATGATGCCGGGATATTAGGCTTTTTGGGTGAAGATTGGAAGGTTTACTTTTGAGGGACGACCAGAATACCTCTTTGCTCTCTATTTACTGTTCTTTAAATTCATTGAGATGAGGGGTAAACATTGTGCGAAAGTGGAAACTCCTTTTTTCGAATAATGTTCGAACTTCAGCAGTACCATATCTGTGAAATGGCAAAAAAAATTTCCAGTCACTTAGCATCTACTGATTTGGCAAATGAGTCTTGTTCCCATGTGTCTTGGTCTATAATTCTATATATAACGAAAGCTATTGCAGAGAGGGCAGCCTTAGAGCTAGGATGCTATTTTTTTGCCAATTTGCTTAGTTGGGAGTGTTGGGTGGGTTCCTCTCTCGCCAAGGCACCTACTCTGTATTCCCCCTTTCCCTTCCCCTTTATCTTCATTATTTCACTATTTAATTGTAACTTGTTATATAAAAAAATGATTCTCAGGTTAACAAATAATTTAATATCGATGGGAGCCAAACCATTCTTTTGTAATTAGCGTGAGCAATCGAGATATAATCAAGAGTATATGGAATATATAGGTTAGACCATAATTGCTCCAACTTAAATTAATACTCATATGTACATTTGTCAGGCCCGATTTTCTTTTAAAGCTCCAAAATTTGACAAATTTCTTCCGAGTGGCATTCTCATGGAGGAGGGAAAATTTGGTGTTTAATTTGACTTCCACCAATGTAAAGCATTACCCTGCCTTTGATATTCTTACGTTCCAGCGAAGCGACAATTTTCTTCATCCCATCAGGCCATTGCTTTGCCTCATCCAGATCCTCCGGAGCTACTAGCTAGTGAGCTTTGGTGGATTGAGTTTCAGAAATTGCTCCACCAAACCCTTCATAAGATGATCGGATTTGTCTCCACAAGCAGCAAACATATTTCTCAGGTTCCTGTTGTCAAACCACATAAGCACATTATGGTTCCGTTCGTTTCGCGAAAAATATAGCGTTTTTGGAAAATACTTTTCAGGAAGTCATTTTCCAAGAAAATGTAATTATTTTCCGGTGTTTGAATGAAATCTAAAAATAAAGTGAAAAATATTTTTCGCTGTTCAGTAAGGAAAATATTTTCCTCCATATGCTCTTTTCCATTTATTTTATTTTTTAAAATGGATTTTTCATATTTTTAAAATTGATTTTTATTTATTTTTAATTTTTAAATTCTATTATTAGTTTTTTTTTTTTTTTTTTCTTATTTTCTTTGTTTTCCATCTCCTTCTTTTTTGGCCAGTTGTCGGCCATGGTGATGGCCGGCAATCGGCCACGAGCAAGCCTCGTGCTCACCGACAAGCACGAGGCTTGCCGCTCACCAAATTGGTGAGCACGAGTGTCAAGCTCGAGGCTCACCAAATCAACGAGCGTGAGCTTGAGATTGACGAGCTCGAGGTTTGCTTGGCAACGGCCGACGACTAGCCAAGAAAGAAAAAGATGAGAAACAAAGAAAAGAAAAAGAAAAAAAAAAAAAAAAAAGAAAAGAAGTAGAAAAGAAAAAGGAAATTTAAAATAATTCGAATTAAAAAAGAAAATTAAAATTAAAAAAATAATTCGAATAAAAAAAGAAAAGAAGAAGAAGAAATGGGAGGAGAAAGTGAGGATTTGTAGATATGTGAGATAAGAGAGATTGAGTGAGGAAAATGTTTTTCACTTTTTAAAAGTAGAAAACATTTTTTCCTAATTTAGAAGACTTTTTTCCTTTAATGGAAAATATTTTCCCCAATGAATTCATTTTCCGTAAAACGAACGCTGGAAAATCCGAAAAACGTTTTCCTAAAAATTATTTTCCGTGAAACAAATGGAACCTAATACTATACCATGCTTGTAAAGCACTTGCCATAAGACGAACACAAATCACTCGTATTACATAGGCATTCGCATGTATATGGCAATCAAATACTCTTAACAAGCAAAGTAAATGTGATTTGCTTGTGAAGACGTTCACCTGATTAATCCACTAGGCTAAGCGTACCTTATCACTCTATTACAACTCTAGGCTTTTCTACTACTTAATACGTCACGCCCTAAAACTCTAATGTTAGAATTATAAACATACCTGCCTCAAGGTACTACCACGTGGATAGTTGAGAGGTCCGAAAAGTAAATAAATGGAGAGAATTCTACGAGATAAAGTGCCTTCCAAACTAATTCAATTGCTTTTATATGGTACACTAATTTACCACCTAATTCGTTGTATGATTAAACAGAGATGAAAAGACAATTCCTTTTTAAATTTTTATAGAACAAATACTTACAAAATCTGGCCAGATTCAATCAAAATAATAGTGAGTCGGTAGACCGGTCTATTGCTTGATTTAAAGCGTCTAAAAATAAATGCCTTACTTCAAAACGTCAAAGAGAGCTAGTACCAATTTAAGTCTTATATGTCGAAATATGGTGAGAAATCTATTATGCTTTTCACCACCGGCCGCGGTGGCTCCACTGGATAAGATTCCGTTGATCCTCAACGAAGAGGTGAAGGGTTCAAAACCCAGGGGAGACGCTGGGTGTATTAAGTGTGACTCGGGGGGTCTCCTCGCTGGGTCCTCCCGCTTAAGTGTCACTTGGGATTTTTCCGCTTAAGTGTCACTTGGGGTTTATCATTGCCGGCTGCAAGTTCGGTTCCTCCAATAAAAAAAAAAAAAAAAAATCTATTATGCCTTTCGAAATTACTACTAATATGTTAAAAGAGGACTATGAAACGAACGGAAAAAGTTGGATGAAATTCCGACAGTCAGCATTAGAGCATATTATTGCTCAGAAGAAAAAGTTGCTAAGGCGTATAATAATACGTGTTAGGATTAAACAGTTCACCTATAGTGACGTGGTGTGGAAACCATCTTGCCAATTAACACAAAAATTGAAGAATTTGGCAAGTGGTCCTAACTGGGAGGAACCGTAACAAGTGACCGATTCATTGATAATGCTTATCGATTAATAAACATGGATGATGAGGAATTACCACGTTTGATAAATAGAAATTATTTGAAAATTTCTTACCTAAATAATAAGGGCCTAGCCCAAATCTAATGAGGGCATCGCGACCCTTGCGCATCAGTAGATGAGGGGCAACCATAGCAAGGATCACGAGCCCTCACTTTGACAGCTGGCAAGAATTATCGATCCTCACTCCAAAAAGTAACGAATGATAGTTATAACAATAAACAAAAGGACATTTTTTCATAAAATATTTATTGAAAAATATCTATGTTAGTGTCTGTCGTTTTACGTAGAAAAGCCGGCAATATGGCCGGTGTCAACCTCAACGATTCTCAGCTAAAATTAGATGGATAGAATTAATTGGTAAAACATGAAAAGATTTAAAAATTCATTGGCACAATTAAAATGTTTAGAATTGAATTGACATATATATAATATGCATTGATCTTTTTTTTTTTTTTGGTGTAGTTTTCCCCTCGAATAGGTTTTAGTTTGATTACTTATTGTGTAATAACAGGCCCAGCCCAAGCCCATGTTCTTTTAAAGCCGAGCCCCACCATCAATATTCCTTCTCCAAGATGGTGCGCATTAAAGTAATTAGACTTTCGACCAAAAAAAAAAGGAGGTAACTAGAAAGGAAAGGCAACTTGTGACAAAAACAAGGAGAAGAGAAAGTTAGCTCACCGTGACTAGAGGGGAAAGGAACCGCAGAGAAGAGAAAATCAGAAAACTTTCTTTGTGTAAATGCTATTAATCATCGCTAGTAGCTGTAAATATTAGGATTGAGCAAGAGATTGCCAATTGATCAATAAGCTCCCATCATTCTATTTTATCTTCCTAGTATCTTAATATTTCATTACTGTCTCGACCTTCTCTTGGGTAAAAACCCTTAATAGAAAACTTGTTGGGATATAATATGCGGAAATGACAGGATGTTGTAAATTACGTCAACGCGAAATCGCCAGATAAATAAACGAGAAAATCAGGACACCAGAAATTTATGTGGTTCGGTCCGAGTATTGGTACCTACGTCCACAGGGAGAGCCAGCAGCAAATAATCCACTAAAATCGGAGAAAGAGTTTACAATCGCTCAATCGCTCAATCGTTCAGGTGTTTCCTGCACCTAAATTTAATCACAAACTCTAAGTGTATAAATAACAACTCTAAGGGTATAAACTCACGGCACAAAAGTTACCGTGCGACGAAACTCTCTACGTATGGCTTCGCGAGGCTTCAAGATCTTGGGATCTTCTTCAAGCGGCGTGGACGTGCGCATCTTCTCACGTACGTAGGGCTTCGGCGACAATATCACTTCGGCGGCTATTTGGCGAAGAAGGAACGAAGACGCCTTTTATACGTATGTGTGGGTGTGCGCCCTAAAAGTCAAAGCTTGACTTTTGGGCCCCACTTTCTCTTAGAAGTGAAGAAGGAATCACGTGCAGAAGAATACCAAAAATAAGGAATTCAACAATGTAGGCCTGGGCCCACTTTAATCATCCACGTCTAGAGGCTTCGCTCTTCTTCTTCAATTCGGATTCCACAAATTTTCGCAAAAAGAAATTTATCTTAAATATATTTTATTTTATATTTTCTCTTTTCCAGTGAAAACTCGAGTAATAATTTAACAAAATTAATGAATTATTAAGAACAAAGATTTAGAATGAACTCTCCTAGACCCATATCAATTGTAATGTTTGGGGTTTAATTTAATAGTATAAACATGCAACAAGTTTGGTGAAGATGGAGCTTGTAATGATGGGAAAAACTAAAGACAGTGAAGTTGATTGCGCAGCCGTAACTTGAGCACTAGCAAAGAAGAGGGAAAGAAAGAGGTGAAAGTGGGCGCAATTTTATTGAGAGGTGGTGAGAAATTGAGATTAATAAAAAGAGAAGATGACGAATAAAAAAGATAGTAAAGAAGAAGAAAAAATTGGAATTGTATTGGAAATTATTGAGATAGGAATTGAAGTAAAAGAAATGTTGATTTGGGATAAAGATTAAAAATTTGATGCCTTTTCTCACTCTCATATTGAGAAAATAACAGCAAAGCATTTATGCTGGCTCTACCCAATTAATATTGTATTGTAATGATGTCAGTAAGGCTCTGGTTGTTTCGTAAAAAATATGGCAGAAGTGAGTGACCAAAGAAAACATTTTCGAATGAGTGAAAATACTCTTGTAAAATTAGGGAAAATGATTTTCGTTTTTGAAAAAAGAAATAATTTTTCCGACATTCTTGCTGGTGGTTTCCTTTGAGAAGCGCCCACTCACCATCATCATCAGCAATCATAGCTACCTCTCTCCCTTTCTCACTCCTCTTCGGACACTCGACTCTGAGAAAATATTGGGTGGATTTAACCCAACACGTAGGCATATGGGTAAAACAATCAGCGATCGACACGTGGCTCCATGTAGGCGAGGGCGTTAGCCGTTCAAAAGTCGCGTGGGCCGCGTGTGGGGCCCACCACTCTGACGCTCCCTGCTCTGCTCTCCTCTGCGACGCCTGAGCCCCCTGTCGAATCGTCCTCTCTCTCCTCTCTCTCTCCCCCTTCTCCATTCCGTTCCGTTGCGGAGGAGAACAAAAGTCGCACAGCTGCTTCTCTTCCCCCTCCTCCGCTCTCTCTCTCCATTCTCGCGCACAGCTGCTTCCCTTCCCCTCCTCTGCTCTCTCTCTCCATTCTCGACTCCGACGCCCCTCAAGCCGGTTGCCTCCGTCGCCCCCGACTCCGACGCCGAGGACGCCGCCTCCGCCTCCGCCTCCGCCCCGACGCCCTCTCGCGACTCCTAACGCCCCGACTCCGACGCCGATGCCTCCGCCTTCGCCCTCGACGCCGACGTCAACGCCGACACCCTCCACCTCTGCCTCCGCCTCCACAAGTTGCCTCCGTCGCCCCCGACTTCGACGCCAACGCCCCTCTGCCTCCGCTTCCGCTTGGCGAGGGACATCGACGACCCGAAGAACGCAGCCAACTATCCTGTCGGTCCTTTCGTCACGAAGGTTAGCCTCATAGAGTGGATTGCGAATCCAAGATCTGCATTTTATCTCTTCGACATGTATTCTTACCATGAGATGTGATGGTTTGTGTCTATAGACTGATCTGTTTACACTTGGAGTGCATTATTGGTCTCATGCTGCTTTTGATAGTTGTATTTTACTTATTATCTAATCATTGTTCGTTTGATGCGCTACGTAACGTCTCGCGTTTGATGTTTATATATGGATCTTTGCGCGATGAGTTCCTTTCCATTTTGTCAAGACATTCAAGTCGAAGACTGCGGTTATAGGCACTTCTAAATATTTGAATGGGAGAGTTTTTTGGTTTTTCGAGAATGTTGGATTAGTTAATCGCTATATGTTCAAATGGTGCGGATGTTTTGTCTTTTTTGTTTCTGAACGAGCGCTTGCTGTGAACTCACGCTGTCACTTTGCATTCAATTTTGTCGATCCAGTGAAACAAAGTGATAAATACAATTGACTATTGTTTTTCCCTATTTGCTAAGTGCTTATCACAAAATGAAATCATAGGCTCAACAGGACCAGTAAAGCCACATTGACCAATAATTTTGATTAGAACATTATAGAATTTTTGGTCAATTATGCATTGTGAAAGTGCGATTTGGAGGCTTTATGTGCATTGTTATGATATTGGTCAGTAAACAGAAAATGCAACTCAGTGTTGGGAGTTTATAAAGTTGTAGAGGCATGTCGCTTGGTGGCTGATTGTTCATTTGCGAGTCCAAGTTTGACAACCAATGAAAGCTATTTACCATTGATTATCGAGTTAAGGTAGGAGCCTGGATTTCTTGGAGAAAATGGTTCCTCAATTACTACAGACATCAGCATAAATCCTCGCCAATCATTTGCTCCATCATGCAAGAAACCGGCCCTATAATTGCCCTTGACCTGGTCTTTCTGCTGCTGTGTCTGAATAATTGGACAAGAACAGGGACGGGTTTGAGTTTCTCCAAGAACATTTCCTTCTTGCTTATTCGTCAGTTGTAATACAGACAGAGGGAGAGAGAGGCAGGAAGAATGGGGAAAGAGAAAGCGGGTTTGGTCGCGTTGCTGATAATTGTGTCAAGCTGGTGTGTATCGTTGTCCTCCTACTCCTCTTCTTCTTCTTTCAGAGGTGATCTGAGCATAGGCAAAAGGCGCCTTTGACTTTTGGGTCAGCATCATCGTCACTGGTTCTCAATCGGGTTGGGTCATCCGTTGTCTTTCCACTCCATGGCAATGTTTTCCCAACTGGGTACCCTTCTTGACCTGTCTTCAGTTTAGTCCGGCGTTTCATTCATTAGTCACAGAGAGGGAGGGAGGGAGGGAGGGAGGGAGGGAGAGAGAGAGGTGATGCACCTGCATTTTTGCTCCTTCAATGAATTCTCGAATGCCTAGGTGACTCTCTGCTGTGCCGTTCACGTTTAGAAAGTATGGGTCATCTGTCACATTTAACTGTCTTTGGTGATATGAAAAGGTCTTTTTTCCTCCAAAAGTTCAAAAAGTTCTTACAGTTTGGCTTGTTACTACGTTGGATTGCTATTTGATGACCTGAAGATTCATCCAATCCAATGTGATAGTGACTTATGTCTCCCTAAGTGGTGACCATAGGTACTATTATCACCCCACTTAGGATTTCCTGAAGTTTCAGTATGTTGATCATCAGATTAAATCTTTCACGCCAAGGGAAAATTGCTTGGAAGATTCTATATGGTTTTCATCACATTAAAGCGTCTCTTTCTCGAGGGGAAGTTGTGTTTTATCAGTTTCCATACATTTTTATTCTATATGTCATAACGATGCAGTGCTTTTCTTCTCTTTCTTGATCGCTTGGTGTTTCTCAATTGTTAACTTCATTCTCACTTTGCTTGTCATTCATTTTGTGTCCCTTTTTCTGTCACACTTCGCTAATTGATTGTTCAATCTTTTGAAGCATAATGCTCCTCTCTTCATGTGATAATCAGATCTGAATATTATAAAAGCTTGTGTATTTGCCAAGACTGATGATCAAGTGAACTGCCTATTTCAGGTCATATAACACAACTGTCTTCATTGGGCAGCCACCAAAGCCTTACTTTCTTGATCCTGACACTGGTAGTGACCTCACATCACTCCAATGTGATGCTCCTTGTGTACGATGCACCTAGGTAGATTTTATTAGTTTTCAGATGTCATATGATTTGTTTCTCAAATCTATGAATTTTTGTTGATAATCCTAAAACTTTGCTCAGGTGTTTGTTTCAAATGGTCTCATGATGTTATGCAGGGTGATAAGTGCTAATAACTTCTCATCATTTTCTTATTGCAGACGCCACATCTGCTTTATCGACCCAACAAGGACCTAGTAATCTGCAGGGACCCAATTTGCGTGTCCCTGCATTCAGGCGACTACAGATTTGACCACCCAGAGCAATGTGACTAGGAGGTGGAGTATGCAGATGGTGGCTCTTCTCTTGGTGTACTTTTAAAGGATGTCGTTCATCCAAAGGATATAAACTCCTTTCTCTTTTGCAGGTCCAGAAGGTTCTAAAATTCCACCAATGGAAAAGTCTCAAAATGCTTTAACTGTTGGTCCATCATTACGACTTCAAGGATTGTTAGTACCCTTCTTCTCTTTCAAACGACCATCCCTTGGTCAAGAGAATCAAGTTACCTCCATACCTTCACTGAGATATCTCACACATTTTATGCTTTTTAAATTGCTTATCAAAAAAGAAAACATTCAGATTTTTGGCCACTGTATGTGGTATTACTGATTTCCAGGTTTTTTTTTTTAATGTGTTGCAGCTCTTTTAATTTTGTAGTTTTCTTTGTGGATTTTATTTAAATTTGTTTGTAAAGATTTTTCAGTAGAACATTCGACATAATGTTGCTCATGTTCATTCATCTTCTTCAGAAACAATGTTGGTCTACATGGAAAAGGCGCTGCTATTGTCTCTGCTTCTGGATCATCAGACAGGTAAATATGTTGTATTGCATTCGATTTTTGTGTCTATTGGAGTGTCTTTCTGCTTCTTCTTTTTTCCCTTTAAGGCGATCGGTTGCATAATTTGACTTTTCTTCAATAGGAAAGACCTTAAATCTAAAAGAACATTTTTTATATTTATATTTTTTTGGTTTAAACACACAAAAACCTTGAACAGAAGAGGCTAAGGTCTACATGTGTTGGCAATTCTTCCTTTTGGTAGTTAAGAGATCACATTTGTGTAATTTAGCAAGTTTTTTATTTTTAAATGGTTTGGTTCTATGAATTACTATCTGTCGAGCCTAAAGAAATTTACTCTTCATGGGGTTGCTGGTCATTGTAATTGCGCTCTGAAACTAATCTGCATCTAGACTAGTTGTTCTACATCACCTATCGTTGGACACATGCATCAGTTGCTCATGCTTTGTAATTATTCAAAGGCATCGACAAACTAGGGCAAATACCTATGTATCCTATATTTTTGGTCAAAATAGGACTTTTATATTACTGTTACTTTTTTAATATGTTGACATGCATCTATTTGCACAATCCACTGAAGTAACATCAGAACATTCTTAATGGTTTCTGAAAAGCTGTTTCATGGATTCTCATAATTCGACTCATGCATTCAAGGATCACTAAGTCATCTTCAGTTCTGCTCTAAGGTACTTAATCTGCTTTGGCCTCATGCTTTCACTCTGTTTTTAGGAATTTGTCTACCTCAGCCATTATGGAAAGAATTCCAAGCAGGTGGCCACGTCCTGTGTGGCATCCTCCATGGAAGAACTACAGGGTGAGAATTGTGGCCTAATTTTTCTGGTAGCTAGAAGAAAGTTCTTGTTTTGTTTCAGTAATAGTTATGGTGTCATGTGGCCTAATTTTTCTGGCAGCTAGAAGAAAGTTCTTGTTTTGTTTCAGTAATAGTTATGGTGTCATGTGATAATTATACATTTGAATTTATCATACAGCTGTCTTGTCCATGTTATTGTATCTGTAGTTATTTGCTCGCTTACTTGGATTGTTATGTGTTTTGTTTTCTCCTTTTTGTATGTGCAAGGTCATAAGTGGGCATTTGGGATGGGTGAGATCTATTGCATTTGATCCTAGTAATCAATGATTCTGCACTGGCTCTGCAGATCGAACAATTAAGGTATTAAGCTTTTACAATTGTGCTTTTTGATGATTCCTGGTCTTCTTTTGTTTGTAAAATTTGCTGATCATAGATGCTCACTTTCTAGTTCTTTGGTTGCTACCATTTGCTAATTTAAATTTCTATGTATAGTTCTTTTGGTTAGTTGAACGAGATGATTTGGTTAGTTGAATGAGATGATTGTTAGAATCATTGAGTCGCCAGAAAGTTGATCACTCTTTTCTATGGCAGCATTTTGTTGTAAAACTTTTTTCAAGTGGTATCCTTAATTCTAATGTTATTTCGAATTGCATGATCTCGGTGATTTAATTGTATAAAGTACAATTTGAGATGGAAATTGCTATTAAAATTTTTGAAATAGATGAGCGTTGACGTTACAGAGATGAATTCTAAATGCACCCAACTGCAATGCATGAGCTTAAAGCTTTGAGTCATAATTATTAAGCATTTTGTTATAGGTCAAAGTTCTCAACAAACTTGCTTCAGCTCGAGCTTCAGGAGCAGGTAGCGGCAGCAGAGTCTTGACAGATTTGGTAGAGGGTCTAGAAGAAGTAGCCGTTGCTGTAGAATTGAGGTTGAAGATCAACCAGAGTCATCCGGACTTAAAGGGAGGGTACGTTGTTTCTTGGTTTCTAGCAATGTCGTTTTCTTTTTCCTTCTCTAAGATCCTAATAGTGTAGAGGTTACAGATCTTTCCGAGACTATGGAGAGGCAGTGTTAAAGCACTAGGAGAACTCTATTGATTTAGACCCAAAGCTTCATAAAGCTCCAGTAAATTATGAAGGAGTAAGTTTTCAATCGATGAAGTTATTCTTAATAGATTGGACCTCATCATTTCAGCAGCTATTTATATTGTGTATTATCGTGTTCATATGCTCCTGGGGATGGGAGCAAGGAGAGTTAAACGTCGCAATGGAGTCCATGTTGGTTCTTGATTTGTATCTACAAGAAGAGTCAAAATTATAGTCCACAATGAGTTGAGCAAAATGCTGTGTGCTTACCAAAATAATATCTGAACTAGTGACCTCAGAGGAGTATTTTACTATAAAGTAAATGCAGGTTCATCATGCTATCTAGTTAATTACTCTCTTCTTTTCTCCCCGAATGGCGCAAGACACTGGGTGAGCTTTGCATTTTGCATGTGATGCTGATCTCTAGTCTCGATTGCTGCTTAAACAGGTCCAGGTATCTGGGTTTGGAGGATGGTTCCTTCGAGGCTCTCGCTTTATGATACTGTTCTTCCTCTTAACATTGAGGTAGAGGAATCTCTTATACAAGCTACCATAAAAATGATTTTATTAGATTAAGAATTCAATTCAAAATTTACCTGCTGTAGGCACCAACTCATGATGACGCTGTAAAACTTGGACTTGCCGTGCTTGGGGCTGTTAAGGAGTTTGCAGCTTTGGATACATCCGCTTTAGACAAGTTTGTTCAAGTGTCATGAGCCAATGATGCAGAGCACTTCGGTACAAGTATTTTTCGGCACATTATACTGGCAATTAAAGTCGGCTTTGGTGTCTACCTCTGTACAATACGTATAATCGGTGCGTCGATCTCGATTCCGAGGATGTTCATTTTTCAGATGGTTTTGGTCACAGGCACTCGAAATACTAGTTGATGGTTATGTTTACTTTAGTTTTTACTTATGTTCCATGTATGCTACAGAGATGTTCTGATAAATAAGAAACTTTCTTCGACTACAGAATTGTCGAAGGGATGTTTGAAGTTGTGATGTAACTAGTTTTTCTCGTTTTTATAATGTTCAATTAATTTTGATTGCGCGTATCTCTTGATCATTGTTCTTTACATGGAATGTGCATTTTCTATGCTTAAATGTTGTGATGTTTCCCAAATACATCCCACGCTCTAATGTTTGTAATGATGAAGACTCATATTGGATGTCCTGATGAATTGACCAAAATCTCTTGCGGGCTGAGATTTTCCTGGACAAATGTCCGGTAGTTTGGCGTCATTAGCATGATTGAGTGGGGACGAAATGACAAGTCAATCTTTTTGTTTATCCTTTGTTTTCTTGTTTCCCTTTTCCCCCTTCTTTTGGACATCTAGATTGAGATTTTTTGGCGAACTTCTTTTCACCGTTTGTGAATGAGATATCTTGATTCAGTTCATCGCCTTGTCTTTAGTGTGTTTATATATGTTGATTTAGTGTAAATTCTGTACCTCTCAAAACTTGTAATGTTCGGTAACATAATCACAAGTTAGCATTGAATATGAAAAGTATTTGCTGACCGCAATCTCGTTCTAAGACCAAAATTCCCCGGGATTTGATACTAGTGGTCATTGAGACTGTAGCAAAGACAAAAAACTATTAGTCTAGTAAGAAACTACTCCGGCTATTCAGGTCATTTCTCATGCCCTGTAGATCTATGCTTGAAAGTATGCATGGCATTCACTTGTTTCGTGCCGACTTCATATATATATAACCTGAAACTGATGTTGTTCATAAGCATGGTATGGGAACTATGAGTGAAATAACAGCCTTGCATTCGAATATAGGAAGTAAACCAGATTTTGACAACCCAAAGTGAAAAATTACAGATAAAGATACAGAAGGGAGATCTTTCATTGTGTAATTTGAAGTATTACAAGGTCTTCTGTGCAACACAATCAAATTCACTATAATTTAACTTCATGAGATTTCTCCAATCCCCTAAATAGAAAAGTCTCATATCATTTTGTTTCTTTTTTTGCCACCATGGGCTCATAATCTTTCTTTCAATGGTATTCTGTAAATTTTCTTCTAAATAAATTATTCACCACAATCCCTTGAGCGGCCTTAAATTCAGTAGCTCAGTGACGCTAATGTAATACCGGCCAGCTTGAGCACTAGGCGAAGGAACTTTCTAATTTAGCCATGGCATCTTTGGCTGACGAGATTTCTTGAACCTTGACAGCATGCGTTCATCTCTCTTATGCACCCAAAATTGCATCACGGAGAAAGGAGACACTTCTCTTTTAAGCCTTACTTCCTTCATCCCCATTTTAAATCCAACATATCATGCATCAATTAAGGGTTCTGCATGGAAGCAGTAAATTGCTTACTGCAACAGAACCTGATATTGAGCCACCTCCAGCATCATTTTCCAACAAAACCCGGCATTTAATAGGAGATGCTTTAAAGTGACCAAGGCTGCGAGTAAGGGCAAACAAGTAACCAATTAGAATGATAATCTTAGTATCAAGGAAATAAATAATTGGCATGGGATACCAAGAGGGTACCAGCCATGGACTTTGTAGAGTCAAAGCATAACAAGAATGTGGCTAAACGCTTTATGAACGCTGCAGCCTTCTGCATGTCAAGTGAGTGCCTATCATTGCACAGCATCATCTTTAGAGCTTCAGCTAGCACCTCACCCTGATCTCTGCTTGAGCCATCAGATATCAATGAGTAACCATACAAAGGGAGAAAAACAAACATCTAGGACTGCAGTTATAGAGAAAATCATGTGAACAAAAGTGCATGAGCAGATGAGTCTAGAAAACCAGCTTGACAGCAAGGATATGATCTCTGCTTCAGACATCAGATATTAATTACAGTTAAAAGTGTTGTCGTCATGAGAAATAGATCACTATTTCATCTCCGAACAAAGTCATCTGCATTTAGAGCTATGGTTTATAATAAAATCTGGTAACTGAAAGTGCATGAGCACATGACCTCAAAAAACAAACTTGACAGCAAGGTACTGAGCACCCAACATAGAAGTGCTAACCTTCCAGGGTTGTATTCAAGTATGAGGTTATATAGCTTAAAAAAAAAAATCTTGCAAATCAACGTTCAAAGCATCGAGATTGTTCCTCATTACTTTAAAAGAAATGATGCAACAGCAAGTCTTTCCGAGACGGTACGCATTTTCCTGAACTGTCCAATTTTCCACAAGAACATGCAAGCTTTTTAAGGTAATTCATGAGATCTCCAATATAATCCAAGTCAATCTGGTGAGAAAATTTTCCTAGACCATCCAAACATGGTCCAAGGAGTGGGTGAGCCTCAGTCACATGAGTTGTACCAGAATCTCCATTAGGTCTGTAAAACAAACAGAAAGAATGAAGTGATCACAGTATCCCGTTAGATACCATTCACAAAGACAATTTCTAACTCAACTTTATGCACATATTTTAGGTTGATTATAGAGAAAGATTAAATCAACACAGCAAATGGACAGCATCACTTATAATTAAGAACCACACCTTAAATTGGTCCTATGAATTTTTTCATGTCAATCTGAAGACCTGACCAATATTGAAACCCCAGTTTCAGTGTCTGATAAAACATTTGCTTTGACACGGTACTACGCACCAAGACCAATATGCCCTACCATGTTCGAATATTTCACTATAGAGTCAAAACCATACAAAATGACACATGAAATCACCTGGGCACAATTGACTGCATAGTATGCTTCAGAATACGAAAATATATCTCAAATACGGCAGAAAATGTCTCTGACTGCATCCTTCGGCACTCCATAATATCTGGATCGAAGCTAGCTGCTTTCTCAAATTCAGACTTAACAAAACTAGTGTGACAGCCTGAATTTTCATAATTTGTTTTCGATTAAATAAATCGGGCCTTTCATCGAAACGCTAATAGTGCTATTCTCTGAGTTGATCACTCACGAGATAACTGGACTATATGGGGAAGCAAGTAGGGAATCTAAATGCAATTGCACTTGAGAATTCGACCAAGAATCGACTGCTCGACCGTGTTGATCTGCAAGGGTCATTACGATCTTGTCGAGAGATCGATCGAAATCGAGATAGATCGATTCGGCGAGATATGTGATCAAATTGTGGGTGATTCCACTTGATTAAAAAAATTCTCATCGATCGGCACTAAATTGATTTTCTGTCGTTTTGGTACCCGGTGCTCGTAATTGAAACCTCGAGATTTTCATGACAATTGAGAGTCGTTAATGTGTCGAAGATGTACTTTGTGACTCGAGATAAATCGATCACAGGTCAATTGCACCAAAAATTCCTAAAAGTTATCCAGTAGACTAGGTCACGCTAAAAGCGCGCCGGATTGAAAATAACCGCGAATTTAAACCCGATTTCAGAAATTGAAAGTTCTGAGGTGTCACAAGCTATTTTAGGAACGTCGACTCACTCTCCAGAAATTTTCGAGATTCCGGATTTTTTGCGGAAAATTGATTCGGACGTTACGGAAAGTCGGCGGAAATTAAGATGGCTAAATCGATGGAAATTGGGACTTCTAAAGCGAGCATGTGGCGTCGGGGACTTACGAGAAAATTGTTCGGGATTTTTCCTTGGCGAAATGGACCTCGACTTAGAGAATTGGTGAAGAAATTGAGTGGAGAAATTGAAGCTCATTTTTAGTGAAATTCGGATTAAGCTTGGGGGCTGTATTTTAGACTTTAATTTGAGCCATTTATGGAAAATTGGCTAGAAAGTATTATGAAGGGGACAAGCAATTAAAGCAATGGCTAAGGATTGAGGAGAATGGGCCCCTCCTTGGCTTCCTTCACACGCCTCTCCACCGCCTCTTTCCCTTCGTGCGATGAGCTGAAGACCAATTTCATCTGTCCTTTTCTTTCTTTCGTTTTTGTCGAAGCTCCCTTCCCACGCTCTCTGCCATTCCCACCATCTCTTGTTCTCCACGTCCACGAGCCCTGCTTCTTTCTGCCGAATGTTGATCAGCAAGTTCCAGCGCCCACAGTCAATGGAAGACACGAGCAAGATGCCCGTGTGTTGACTCCAACAAGTGGCTGAAGCTGCTTCTCCATCTGCCTTTCGCTCCACCGAAATCTCTCCTTGTCCGTGTCTCTCACTACCACGGAAATCCAGTTGCCAGCGAAGCCCCATCATCGGTCAACAACCCAAGCCCTCCCTCTCTTTAGTTGACCACCGAGTGCAGCAAACGAAGCCACAATCCACCGAATCAACGCCACTTGCTCCCATCTTCTTTCCTTCGCTCACGCCAGCTAGACCGAGCCCATCTCCTACCAGCAGCGTGTCCACACACCAGAGAAGCCGAAGATCTCCACCGAAGCTACTTCTTCTCTTTGCCGCTTCTCCACCCACACGGCCACGGGGTCTTTTTCCCAGCAGCTTTCATCTTCAGCTTCGTGGCACGCGTCTTCACGGTCATCAACCTGCGTTGAAGACCACTGAAGCCGAATTTCCACTACAATCTTCCTCCACGCGACCTCGAATTGCAGTTGCCGCGTCCGAGTCTTCGCCCAACGTTCCGCCGAAGCCACGCGATTTCTCCTTGCAGCTGCTGCTTCTCTGTCTTTGTTGCTCCTTGGATTCAGCCCACGCAAGTTTTTAGAAGCCCGCTCAGTTCAGCCCATCTGCAGAGAAATTTCAGTCCAGCCTTTGAAGCCCATGGATCCAGCGAATTCTTCAGTCCAGTGATTTTTAAGCCCAATCTCCAGTAGATTTGAAGTCCATCAGCAGTCCAACAGAATAGTCTAATTGATTGGGTCTTCAGCCCAATTCAACAAGGCCCAATTCCAACAAGTTCAATTGGTTTTAGCAACCCCTTTTGGGCCCAAGAAGAAGGCCCAAGCCTGCGACCAGCAGCCTGCAGAAGCCCAAGACCTAAACTCAGCCTTGCTGAGTTGTGTTCGGCTAAGTTTAGGCCCGGCCCAAGTTCACGGACGCCGCCGAAAATTAAGGTTTTGGCCGCCGTCGCGTCGTCATCACGGTGAACCGGTTTCCGCAATTAACCGGTGAGTTTATACTCTAAACTCTGCTTAGTAGGCTAATAACGTTTAAGGGGTGTTAGATTTATTTTATTAGGAATTAGGTGGCTAGTTAGAGTAAATTAGAAATTGAATTATTTAATTGAGCATGTTAGGTGGTTAGCATGGTTTAGCTAAGGCCTAAATAAAGTGTACTATTTATCTAGAAGGGTTCGGGAATTTCTCCGAGTCCGTATTGGTTATTAATTTAATGATTCTAGCCTAGGTTAGTATTTTTAGAATTTAAATTGATTTATTTAATTTATTTCAGTAATTATTTAATTATTAATTATTTTCCGGAAATTAGGCGGGATAGCCGGTGACCGGAATTTCGTGCTGATTGCAATGGTGTGGTTAATTTCTGCAATTGAATGTTAAATTATGCAAATTGAGTGCTAATTTGATTTTTGGTATTTAATTCCAAAAATTGTGAATTTCCAATATTTATTCAGAAAATCCCAGGTGTCGGGTTTTGACATCGAAAATGATTTTTAGTACTATATGAAATAGTGGGATTTCAAAAAGGATGAATATCAATTTTTGGATCAAGTTGACCGTGTACCCACACACGAGTAATTTCATGTGAATTTCTAATACGAAGAAAAAGGCCAGGCTCACCATTTTAATTAAAGCATTTGAGTGCAATGTACGGTGCCTGGGCCATATTTGAGTGATCGTGTGATGGTCAAGAGAAATCGTCCGGGCTGTTGAGTGGACGTTATCCTTATTTGGGATACCCCCCGTACAACGGAAGGGGCCGGTCAGCGATTGATTCTCGGACCCTATGCTCCTTCGGGAATGCCGTCAACATAGTGACGAAGCCGTGCTCCATGGGGAGACGATGCACGGCAATGCCGAAGACCGCCGAACCGAGAGTAGGCCGTGCTATATGCCGAGATCAAAACTAGGAACGCATGATTAATTGAGTGTGGCGTTTCGGTTATTGGAGCTTATTTGTTGATCATGCTCTCATGTTGTTTGTGAGATAAATTGTCGACTTGCGGGGTGGATCTGAGACGAGGTAAGTCTCCTTGATTGTGTGATTGTGTGATTAGGACACTTCTTGGCGTATTTCCCTCCTAATTGGGGTTTAGAGCTTAGACTCGCTGAGATGATATCTCACCCCGTTGTGGGACAACATTTTCAGGGTCATCGAGTGGAGGACCTGGAGCTGAGAGGAGGTGATCGGAAGCGTAGGTCAATTAGGACCGCTTCTTTTGGGAGGCCAGTCTTTTGTAGTCTTTTGGCCATAGACCTTTGTGCATGACTCAGTGTATATATAAAAGCATGTTTGTTTGTAAATCTATTGTCCTGCTTTTCTATCCCGAGATGATTACTGTCAGGGGATTTCTTTTCGCTTCCGCATGTGCAATAAAATGGAAAGGGTCGGCGACTCATCCTGGGAAGTCGCAAATTATTATCGACCAGAGAGGGATGGCACGCGCTCGAGGCTCGGGGCTGACAACTAGGATGACCAAGAGAAGTGGCAAGCAGCGCCCAGGCTTCCATAGCACTTTCTGCACTAGAGAAAAGAGTTTTCATCTCCTCCGACTTCTTTTCATCCAATGATGATACGTCTGATGAGACTGCAAGATTCTCACTCTTAGAATACACAGAATCATCACTTTTCATTTTATTATCATTCTTTTCCATAGAACGCGCTTCCTTATTTAGCCGAGAAACTGCCGCAGTCAAAACCATCAATGCCCCCAAAACAGAATCAGTTTGCTGCAACAAATCTTGTGTCACTTTTTTTATATCCGGAATTGAAGACTGAATTGCACTTCTTAGAAGTGGCCCACTCTCTGCGGAATCATCAATATCTTCTCTACTCGGCGTTGCAAGCCCAGATTCAACGTAAGCTTTTTCTGCAACTTTCCGGGATTGCATGCCAATCTCATTTAGTACATCAAAACCATCCCATATTACATTCTCAGGGACAGGAAGACCAAGTTTCTGTACAACCTTCTGATTGATAACATCTGGAAAGTTCTTCCAGAAATGTTTGTCAAACTGTATGGATTCACCAACTAGCATTTTTTCTCCATTAGCATTCTCAAATCCAGTTGAATCAGGGGAAGACTCAACAACAATGTTCTCTTCATTTAGGCTCTGGTCATTCAGCAATGGAACATCTACAGATGAAGACTTCTCAGGTGCAGCAGTGGCATTGACCGATTCCCCTTCTGCTACATATTTACCACTATTTAAAAGCTTATCCTTCCAAGGATATGTCTCATTAAAGGATTTCAACTGCCCAAAAGCATATTCAACAAACTGCCGAGCCGGCACACTATCAGACCCAACAATTGATTTCAAAGTAGACTCAAACCCATTTTGCCTGAGGAACTCTGAAACAAATGGGAGCTTCCACCACTTCTTTCCCTCATCAATTTCATCAAGACTTTTATATCTAACCTGAAACAGCATCACCAGTGAGCTTGCTCATTTTTCCGGCATAACACGCAGAAGGACGATAACCGGTATCTTAGTAAAGCATGGAAAGAAATCCACAATAACGAAACCAAGGTTAGAATTCTCATAAATGGAATTCAGATACTCATCACCAATTTTGCCTGGTTCAGATAGGATTCTCTAATATTCCTACCAAAGTCCAATAGTGGAAATATTTTTTCTCCTCCCAGCATTATTGTCTGATTTCTGAAAGATTGTTATTAAACTTGTTTATTAGTAGTTCTTATTCACACTTCATACATGTGAGACAATATACAAGCACTGCGTGTTTGTGTCATATGCATCTCAGTAGATACTCGATTTTGACATACAAGATCAAATGGACAAACAACCCCCATGATTGATTCCATGTCTTTGAAACAGATAAGAGGTTTACTTTGTATTTCAATGTCGTCTTTTCCACCAATATAATAAAGCAAGTTTAGCCTATTGGAAAGGGCTGAGCTGGAGTGTGTGCAGACTTAGATGTCCAGGGTTCATAGCGTATTGTTGTAAACTGGTTCTTCAAGCATCTAAGATTTACCCAGCGACTGATTCATAATAACAAAAGAGAAACGATGTTACAACATCTTGGAGAAAGCTCTTATACAGTAATTGCCAGGTACTCAAATAAGCAAACGTTAATAAAAAGCTCTTGCTAATGCTCAATGATTCACAGATAGATGCTGGAAGCTATAGGCCTAAACGAAAACTCTACCTTCTAATTGGAACTTCTCTTGAATAATTACAAATCATATATAGATGTTTATTTCAAGAAGTCAAGAGTCTTCAAACAGAAATCCTAATCGTCCTTTTAAGAGAGCTTCCAACTATGTGATTGATATAAAAATGTTTCCACACTTACCTCTAACTGTATCTTCCCTCCACCACCCATTCCTTCTAATTCCACAACCATTTCATGTGAATCTCCTGGAAACAGACATGCTCATCAAGAAAAAGTACAATTTCCATATGATAGTCATTTCATCCATTGCCAAGGTCATAGAGTATCAAATAATGTTTCACAGGAGAAAAACTGATCTGGTATATTGCTCATTTATTTGACTTCTGAACCACCCAACTAAACCACCACCAGCATTGCACAATAAAGTTCAAAATACAAATCGACAACAAATTCAATGATTCTCACCATCACACAGAAGCTCCAAACAGATTCCTGCATTGCCCATTCGCTTGTGTGGAGTTACCAAGTTTGCATCCCAAGCTGCCACCTAGCATCCACACCACAGTGAACAACAAAAAGATCAACAATTATTCAGCTTCAGTTCATGCATTTAAGGATAGCTGTATCCATTTGCTGAGCGCCAAAATCAGCAAGGACTTGTATCCAAAAAAACAAAATGGTGGAGTTGCTTGCTTCGTGTTATGTTAATGCAAGATATATGGCACAATCAACTTGGGATTGTATCAAATAAGGCAACAAATGAGCAAATCTCCTTAGCATGTAAAAGAGGAGTCCAAAAATTGATGCAGCAGTTGGCCCCCTCAAAATGGCGTTCATTCATTTATTACAAAAGTAGCATCACATATTTTTAGGATAAGTCCTTCCTAAACATGCCAGCAATTCGGTCTCCAGTTAGTCCACAGATGCAAAGTGGAAAGGAAGTAATGGATATCACTCTGGTAGAGGCTTAACCTGGAGGTTTTTAGTCGAAGGGAGCTTAATGTTAAAAGTGAATTCCTCATTCCATGTTGGCTCTTTCTTCCTGTCAGCAAATTTGATTGAGAAATAAAGTTGCAATAAGTCTGTAAATCCAGAGTAAACTTAATTTTTCCTCCATATGCATCATATGCTCTCATCTCCTGTATTCTGTATACAGCAGATAAACTAAATTGCAATTAGCCAATGTAAAAAGAGCTAAAGATTATTGCTTCAGAAGCTTCAGCAAAATTGCTTTGCAGAAACTGATGGGGAATGCTAATAATATGTCTTATCATTTAGGTCATCATGTGAGAAGCACAAAAAATAATTAGTAGCTGATATTTATTGTATTTCTCGTTTTAAAAAGTGAAAGCACCCTTTAACATTTTAAGGGAAGGAATTCCATAGCCTGCACCAACTTAATATAACTGCTCCTTGAGTACAGCTTTGTCAACTTGGGAAATTACATGGGCCGTGTGGGGTATTTTAGAGAGGAACTGCTAGCTACGTTTAGTAAAGAAGTGTGGAAATAAGTACTTGTGGTCTATGCGGCTGCTAGAATTGCATAAACTCCCGGAATTTCCGTGGCAATGAAAGTGCCGTTTACAAAATTTTTAGTTTTTCCCTTGCATACACAAGTTTCCATGTATGCCAAAATACTCTATAAGGTGGTAGGATAAAGTAGAGGAAGTACCTTGACAATAAGTAGACACCCCATTGGACCGTTACAGCTCGGATGCCCGAAATATATACAATAGAGCAAAATGAATCTCATAGACAAGGAGACAAAACATAAAGCAAGAGATCCATGACATTTTCCTTGTTTAGTCATATAATCATGAGAAAACATACAGCTAGAACAGCATCAACTGGTGGAGAAGCAAAAACATCACCACATATTGCAGCTGCTAGCATCCCTTCACCCACGAATCCGAATGAGCTGGCTCATGGCCGCTACCACCACCACGACAAAGAAATAGCATAGATCATTGAACTAGAGATTCTTATGCATAAATCATGGCCCGCTGTTGAAGTCCATCACTTTCCTTCTAAATGATTGAACTGTAAATGAATTAATTGGGTAGATGAAGTAGAAGTGTGGGGAATGAGCAAAGTTACGAACAGATCAACGATTTCTAAATGAGAGGTAAAAAAAGTGTTTCGAATATAGAAACATTGGCGGAACCGAAAGATAACAACCATATCACGTTGATGCCATGGACATCACCGACAAAATAAGAATTCAAGAATTTCAATGCGCACAATTAGATTCTAAAACATTAACATAGAAATGCAGGGAAGACAACATTAACCTGATATAACGACGACCTTGTCATATGTAGCAGGCAAAATATCAGCCCGCAACACGACCTTCACCTGCATTTCCACCAATAGGATTGGAATGGTCGTGTGAGTTACCGAATAAACTGTAAGACTAATGAAAGAAGCATAAAAATAAAAAAAATTACGAAAGGGCATCGGGGGCGGAGGCGGCGGCGTCGGCGTCGGAGTCGGGGGCGACGGAGGCAACGGCTTGAGGGGCGTCGGAGTCGGGGACGACGGAGGCAACCGGCTTGAGGGGCGTCGAAGTCGGGGACGACGGAGGCAACCGGCTTGAGGGGTGTCGGAGTCGGGGACGACGGAGGCAACCGGCGGACCCGCAACACGACCTTGAGGGGAGGAGGCGGAGGCGGAGGCGGCGTTGTCGGCGTCGGAGGCAACCGGTTTGAGGGGCGTCGGAGTCGCGAGAGGGCGTCGGGGGTGGAGGCGGAAGCGGAGGCGGCGTCGTCGGCGGGGCGTCGAAGTCGAGAATGGAGAGAGAGAGCTCGTCGGCGAGAATGGAGAGAGAGAGAGCAGAGGAGGGGGAAGAGAAGCAGCTGTGCGACCTTTTTGTTCTCCTCCGCAACGGAACGGAACGGAGAAGGGGGAGAGAGAGAGAGGAGAGAGAGGACGATTCGACAGGGGGCTCAGGCGTCGCAGAGGAGAGCAGAGCAGGGAGCGTCATAGTGGTGGGCCCCACACGCGGCCCGCGCGAATTTTGAACGCCTGATGCCCTCGCCTACGTGGAGCCACGTGTCGATCGCTGATTGTTTTACCCATATGCCTACGTGTTGGGTTAAACCCACCCAATATTTCGCTGATTGTTTTACCCATATGCCTACGTGTTGGGTTAAACCCACCCAATATTTTCTCCTCGACTCTTTACTCGAATCTCCCATGCTCCGTCCTTTCTTTTCCGAGCCTTCTCTCTCTCTCTCTCTCTCTCTCTCTCTCTCTCTCTCTCTCTCTCTCTCTCTCTCTCTCTCTCTCTCTTTCTAGGCTCAAATCTTCTCGAACCTCATCGCTCTCCGACGCGGAATCTGCTGGTGTTCTCGATCTTGGTCATTGCGCTCTCGAGTGAGGATAGCTGCGCCTCGCGCGAGGCTCTTCGACGGTTGGCCTCGTTCTGTGCCTCGGCGGCGGCGGTGGCGGTGGCGGCGGCTCGAAATCGAAGAGGCTCTACCTGAAGCGGCCAAGCTGGGAATTGTGCATGGGGAGTAGTGATACTTTGTTCCTGTTGTTGTTCTTCATTGTGGATTGGTTATAGGGTGAAGGCTCAACCTACAACCATCAATAATTACTCTCCTAATCTTTCTCAGTTGTGGCTCAACCTCATCATCATCAATAATTACTCTCCTAATCTTTCTCAGTTGCGGCTCAACCTCACACGCCCAGTTCCAGCCCTTGCTTTAACTTTTGATTCACGATTTTGCTCTCCATTTTTAGCTCGCTTTTTCAGGTATAAAAGGGTCCAAAAAGGTCTCACAAGGACCCTCGTCTCTCCCTTTTATAGCTCACGGCCGGCCCTCATTTTTTGGTCCAATTTTTCAGTCCAACTTCCAGCTTGATTTGGCCTTTGTCTGAGCTGATTTTCCTCTTTTTTTGGTGAACTCAATCGGCCTCTAAATCACCTCAATTAATCGAGCAATCGTCTCCATTTTCCCTCATGTTTTCTAGCCCCAAAACTCTGCTGAAACCGGTCCATTTCCAGCAGCAGTCCTCGGCAACTCGAGCCACGTATTCCCACCGAGTTCGGCCCTTAGGGTTCTAGTTCAAGTCTTGTTAAGCTTCTAGTTCAATTTTAAGATGGCGGCTAGTTGAGTAGCTTAATGAGGCAAGCAAATATGAGAACAAGTGGGTGATTAGAGGGTGAGGGGATTATGAAACATAAGGAGAGGCTGTGTCCACTAAGCGTCCTCGTTGCTTTCAATTTTCGACATTGCAAAACTGCAGCTCCTCTAGTTGCTAAATGTGGGAAGACTGTTAATGCAAGACTATGAAATTCCGTCACTACCAGCTTGATACCTAATTGTTTTCTATTTTTTTTTTTTTGGAAATGCATGAATCTATCTCGAGGCGAAAATTTAGTTGTCACAGCGACCCTCTAAGTCATTGGGATATGCTTAATAGTTGCCACCCTGTCATCCCTGGAAAAAAGCTTGCATCCACAAATTGGATGCTTTCTAGCTCTTTTACAAGGAGAAAGAAGAGATAGATAAAAATGAACCAAAAAAGAGAAATAGATTTGCACCGGCAAAACCCATCTTCCTGTATATGGTGGCTATGTCCTCCCGCTGGAGCGAGAAGATGGAGCTCGAAAGGCTTTTTCTAGGGAGAAAATATTGGATGCAGCTGGGGAGCCACTTCGGCAATGCACCAGATGGCCTGTGCCTAACGGATTGGATTTGTGCATGCTAGTCTCTAAACCCCACAATTTCACCTAGCCTGGTACCTTCAACAACAGAGGTAGCTAAATGTACACTTAGAGGAGGAGCAAAGCCATGGTGACGAGAAACCCAAGCACCGCAGCCGCAGAACCGATCTTTCCCAGATTTGAGCTGCCAATCAGTTTGCCTCCAAAAGCAGATAAAAACCCAACCGTGTAAACAATCACAAGGACACGAACTAGCGCGTCCTTGGCTGGAGAAGAAGCGTGGTTCGTCTTCAGACCCACAAGAGCAAAAGGTCCTTGAACGATCACGTCCAACAACGAGTCTCCCAGGATCGTCCATCTCGGCCTGCTGTGAACTTGCTGAGTTTGATCAACGGACCGCATGCAACTGCCTCCCATCTCGATGTCATTGTGTTCATGAGCAAAACCATCAAACTCGCGGTTTGGAGATGCACCGCCGGAGACCATTGTGCTTGTGCCTTCGCCAGAAACATTCCACATGGTTGGCACATCGTACTCGAGGGATCCGTGTGGTCTTGCCTTCATCACCGAGCTCCTCAATCCGGATCCGTCACCACCTATGACTGTTTTCAGCTTAAGGTGATTAGTACTGTGGCCTCCACGGGCTTGAGGGAATTGAAGGCCCCAGGTTTCGCGCTCGTAAGTGCTTTCAGGTGACTTGGCGGTTCCATCTGAGGACCACCTGCTGCCTTGCAACGGGATGGATCCGGCAAGTTCATGGGCAAGACTATCAAAATTGCTGCTTGGAGATGCACCATGAAAGACGGGATTGTGCATTGTGCTTGTTCCTTCACCAAAAATACCGTGGGGCCTGTGCGATCTTGCTGGCGGGACGCACGTTTCTCCCACCCCAAGAATATTGATAACAGTGTATTCATCAGCATGAACATCGAATTCGCCACGAGAGACCTGATCCCGCATTCTGTTTTTGACTTCCCTGGGACAAACCCTCTCAGCCAGGTCACAGGAATGGGGCCAGGGGAGACAGCACGGTCTTGCTCTCGCTGTTGAGCTCTTTAACTCGGATCTATGACCACCCGGGATCCGTCGTGGCTCAGGTAGAATGGATCCGTGGCATCCTCCAAGGGCTTGAAGCGGATTGGATTGCCAGCCGCAGGTTCCGCCCTCACAAATGCATCCAGGCAAGTGGCCATCATCATTCTCAACGACTACAAAGGCATGTTGCCTCAAAGCCGACACTGAGCCAGTCCGACGGAGTTGCTGCCTGCGGATTATTGAATAGTAACGATCTTCAATCAGTCTCCGTGGATCTGAAATACCGAAAGGTGAAGTGTGAAATGGATTGGATATGGAAGACGAAAATGAAGAAACATTCTTTATGTTTGGAGTTATACCACCAAAATATCTCAATGTAGTATAGGTATGATAAATTTACTCAAAACTAATTTTTTGACAACAAAAAAATCTCAAATTGATATACATCTGATAAATGTTATTGTTCATTAATTTTCATTAAATTTATACCACCAAAATATCTTAAGGTAGTAATTTACTCAAAACTAATTTTTTGACAACAAAAAAATCCTAAATTGATATACATCGATAAATTTTATCGTTCATTAATTTTCATTAAATTTATACCACCAAAATATCTCAAGGTAGTATAGGTATGATAAATTTACTCAAAACTAATTTTTTGACAACAAAAAAAATCCAAAATTGATATACATGTGATAAATTTTATCGTTCATTAATTTTCATTAAATTTTATCATTTAATTATCGAGTTGGATGATACATAACAATAGACTCACTCTCAGACTTTTGCGCTTTTGTCCTGCCTCTTGCAGGGCGTGGGAGTCGAAACCCACTCCTGAAACTTGCGCGTCCCCACCCCATCCCCCCTGAGAAAGTGGGGATTTGAATCCATCACCTCCCCCTTCCATGTTGGAAGGGTAGCCACTGGGGCGAATCCCAGTGGTTGATACATAACAGTTTACTAGTCTACTAATTTGGAGTTTTACTATCATAGGTGTATTAGTTTGTGGGCTTTTGTGGTATTGATTCAATTTAATAGAAATTGAAGAATGAATATATCACAAATATATTAGTTTTGAGTTTTTTATATTTAAAAAATTAATTTGGGTTAAATTTATTATGATTGCACTAGTTTGATTTTTTTTTTTTTTTTGGTATTAAGCCTTATCTTTATGACTTTATTGAGTTTTAAAGAGCGCATTACCAATCCTTGAAACACTCTCTTGTGCATTGGAATATATTTACACATGACACGGAACTAGTGGCTTTGCACAAATTGCATGTATATCATCAACGGTCGAGTATATTATTGAAAAAAATAATTATCTACCCATGTCACATAATTGATGTGATGTGACCAATCAGACTATTGGCAGATCAATTTTGTAATTGCAAAGGTCGGACAAGAAGTTCATGCAATTGGAAGTTAACTAATTAAAAAAAGTCGCATAATATTCTTAACCTAAAAGCGAGAAACGTTTCAATTGAAAAGGACAAGTGAGTCCTTCCGTTAGAATCTCTGATGTAAACTAATGAAAGACTAATCTAGGAAAGCGGAGTTCCACGTCATTAAAAAAGAGCCATAGAGATTTCAGTTCTAACAATTTGTAACTCATGGCGACACTCGCAACGTTCCTCCTACTCCTAGTCCTTATAAAGTGACACCAGGGAAAAAAAAATCACAATTGAGCTGGTGTGAAGCTAATGAAATCCATGGGTGAGTCAATTGACTCGGTCTCTCCTTTGATAGGATCTCACAATCTCCCATCTGTTTCTTGAGGTGACGTGCCGTCATCATATAAGGGGAAAGGGGAAAAATGCGACGAAAGAAACCGAAGAACGAATGTGCTGCTTGTATTATCTGCTTTACCTCTGCCATCCGAGATCTCGGCAAGCTCTTCACCGGTCGGGTGCAACCCAACTTTCAGATGCCTGGCATGGTCAGATGGCAGGCCTCCCTCCTGGGACGAGCAATATGCGTCGAGACGGCGAGAAAGAATGCGGCAGTGCCTAGGATCAGAAGTCGATAGGTCAGGCTGAGGTGGCTCTGAGGTGATTTCATCCAAAGAAGTCGCCATAGCTGATGATGGTTCTGAGTGACAAGGAGAGGGGGGCAATGGATGGGGACTATAAGGAAGACGACCAGGGGGTTGTGCAGGAAGCAAACGCTGTTTATGGGCTGGGTTGCCCCGGCCAAGTCATCGCGGGTCTCTCCACGCGTTCCTTTCTTAAAAAAATAAAATAAATAAATAATAGGAAAAAAAGAAAAGAAAAATAAGTCTTCGTCTTTGTTGTTGTTTCCCCGTTTTTACTATTTTGACTTAATTCTCGTCTGAGTTGTTTATGGTGGACGAGTATGGGGGTCTTGACGAGTCAATCTTTAGTCGTCTCTCTCGAGTCTCGACGTATATTCCTATCATTACTAAATTAAGAAAAGAAACGAAAAGAAGTCTTCGTCGTCTGCGCGTCTTCGCCCTTTTTCGTTATATTGCTGTAAGTCGTACGAAGGTGCGAACAATATTCATGGAAATAATCTCTGGCTTTTCTTGCAGACACATGCGTTTGATTGTGGAATTGCGGAACGGAGCTCAAAATTTTGTTTAGAATTATTCTTTGCACGTCAGTGGGTTGACCGGCCTCATCAAAACCACGGTCAAGACTCTTGAGAACCCTCAGACATCCCAAAACTATTCTCGTCCCCCCTCGTTTGTGGCTTCCATGGATCTGAAGACGCCGCTGCTTCATCCCAGTTCATCCCGAATCGATGCTCTTCCTCCTCCTCCTCGTGATGCCTCCTCCAGCATGAGTAGATTCATCGTGACGGCCACCTTTGCAGTGGGCAATGCCCTCACCCTTGTTCCGACGTCGATCCTCAGGCGAGACTCATCAACCTTCAGAGCACTTGTGTTGTCCATAATCCTCGCCTTCTCGTCCGCTTTGGTTTCGCTTCTGATGATCCACCACGGGAAGGCGGGTCTTCCTGCGAGAATTTGCCGATGGTCTTCCTTGGTTGCCATGGCCGCAGTTTTGTTGCTGCTTCTGTCCGTCTAGTCTGTTCATCGTTGGTGAAGCACGTTTTGCTGCTGCTTCTGTCCGTCTAGTCTGTTCATCGTTGGTGAAGCACGTTTTGTTGCTGCTTCTGTCCGTCTCGTCTGTTCATCGTTGGTGAAGCACAAATCCTGGCGAGTGCCCAGATTGGGACGTCCGAATACTCCGTTGGCTACCTAGTTCCTGAATGGAGCAAGCTTTTTTTTTTTTTTTTTATAAATTTTTTTTTCTTCTACCTCATGGAGGCCGCCGTAAAGTACAATGTTTGTCCAAGTACATTATGGCTGTCCACCCCTCCACCCTTGTTCCTCTTAAAGATGCTTCTCTCCCTCTCCCTCTCCCTCTCTATCCCTGTCTGAGATGCTTCTCTTTCCCTCTGTCTCTATGTGAGGACAAGAATGTAGTGACTTTTTTCTTCTACTTAATGATTCTCTCTCTCTCTCTCTCTCTCTCTCTCTCTCTCTCTCTAGTGCAATCAGCTAGGGATTTTCTGTATTCAATTATAGAAGTTAATGGTAATTATGGCAAAATGGCATGGATTGATCGAAAATGCAGAGGGACGCCACTTTTTAGGGAAATTTAGGAAGGATGAATGCTGCGTTTTGTTTCTACCATCAAGGTTAGTCTCAGCTCGACTTCATTCGACAATATATGCAGTCCTAGCTGAATAGAAAAATCCCTTTGGGCGGGGAGTAAGACTTGACGTACAGATTGGCTTCTTTGAAGAAAAAGGAAAATCAATGGAAGAAGTTCCAATCTTTAATATCCAAACTCTGACGAAATTTCTCGCTAATGATACAAGGCCTTCGACATAGAAAGCAGCCTCAAATCGAAAAACTCCAGTCTTAACACACTCGGCCGAACATAATTATACTAACGAAACTGGCCTGCCAATGTTGGGAATACGCATCTGTCAAGGCACCTAAGCGTCCATTACAATCCCTGATGGACACAAACTGATTTTTTTTGGATTTTAGAAATTTGACTATATCCTTATCTCAACTCCAATTAGCGGTAGGTTGATCCAAGGTTTGTGCGGCAAATTCCAAGCCAAAGTAGCATTTAGCTCTTGAATCTAATCCTTCCACTGATTCCGGCATTAATACCAGATGCTTCCCCACCATAAGGTCCTGAAGGCTTCCTGCACACGGAATGAATGTAAATTTTGGGCAATATCAAAAGTTAAACGGGAGAATATACATCAACAAGCTGATTCTCTTGGCTCACCCGGTACTTCTTCCTCGCATAATTCGTTTGTTTCTTCCGATTAGGCATCAGTCCTCTATTTTTCTCCATCTAAAACATTGTCATGGCAAAAGTTAAATCTTTGACTATGGCAATGAGTAGCTAAGAACATTAACGCAAATGACCAGAAAGAACCGTTGCACACAGGCTCACCCGATAAGTGATATGGCGCATTCCGTTGACTGTTTCAGGCAAGGATGGAATCCTTGTTGGCGCATCAAAGTTAATAACAAATTGATCACATTCTGAGAGCAATTTCAACTTGACATCACACTATATATTTCCATTGAGTTTTCATATGTGTCACAAAAACAAAAGAAAAATCATACATTTTGCAAGCCATAGGTCCCTGATTTTGGATGCCTTGGTAGATCCCTCACGTCTTTTCTTTAATCTTCATTTGGTTTCCACTCTTTAATTAGATCCAGAATGCTATGCACCCTCCTCGAAAGTTCTCTTTCCTTTCCCTGCTATATCGTTAGATATTCAAATAGTCCATAGGATAAAGTAGCAAAAAGATCGATATAACATCTTTCTTTTTTCTTGATAGCAAATAAAACTCAGAGAAATGTAAGTTCAAGTTTTAGCTAAAATCCAGCTGCTCGATAAGGTTCAATATCCTATAAAAAAAAAGGAATGATTTGTTTATATGAAGACACGTTATACACTCGCACCACGTTATTTTGCACTTTATACTTGGTAATTGGTATTGGTCTTCATTCCAAAAGACTGTTCAATGTTAAGACTTTTCCTTGTAAGTGAAGGTCTCAACCCTTGGTATCAAATGTCCAAGACAAATTTTCAAGAAATAAAAATGGAGAGAAAAACATATCTTAAATAGGTACACATCCACGGAACTCATACATGACCAGAGAAATTTCTAGGATCTCCTTGTTCTAGACCCAGCATGTAACTATTAATATACCTTTCAAACCATAAGGTGTAATTGATAGATGAACATGGGTGCCTACTATCACTCTTCTGGGACCACATTAAGATTAAGATGGAAAATATTGGATGAGCAACAGAAAGCAAACCTTGAATACATCTCTGCTTTAGTGGCAAGTTTTGCAGCTCGTTGCTGCTTCACTTGCTTATAAAACTCATCTGCCGACTCTTCAGATTCACTGTCCTCAGAGTCAGCACCTCCATAAGCCTCAAGATTCCCATCTTCATCACCGAGATCATCCTCTGACTTAAATCCAGCTACAGCCAATACTTGAAGCTTGAAGCTCATGTTTCCTCCGCCTTTCTCCAATATCATCCCTCCTTGGCAAATCATCATCACCCGATATGGCCTTTCAGGAGCAAGATGAAAAGTTTCTCATTCATAATATTCATTTCACGATTAATATGGTACCGTCACTTAGAGCTTCCTTTGAATCCTTCCAGAATTATTATGATACTATCACTTGTGCTGTTGAAACATATAGTAGGCTGAAAATTAACAACCATATTCATCAGCATGCCACCCAGCGTGCACCTGCTGCAGATTTATAGATAAGATCACTAGTACACATTAAGAACATATAGCTTCTTTAAATACCTTCTCCAGTAAGCCTTTGACCACCAAAAGGCGAGCTATGACAGGATGATCACGAACTGGTTGTCCCTCAGACTTAAGGAGGAAATAAAAGGCAATTGCTTGGCAGTAGGCCAGCAGCAGAATCTGCTTCACTTCCAAATGGCGTGATCCTCCTTTCCTTGTACTTTCCCTCTTTTTAACCTTCATAAAATAGAAGACACATGCCGAACAACAAGAAAATATGAGCTGCAGATTCCACATTCAACACAAACCGTAGACAGCAAGTAATAAAGTAAAAAAGGCTGTATAGAAGCCAAATGGACTTAAAATAATACAGGAATACAGCTCAAACAATAAAAAACATTAAAGACCCAAGCCAAGAAAACTTCAAAGCGAGACACCAAAGCATTCCAACAAAAGCACAAACAGAAAATATCGAATAGCTACAATTCATCCCCTTTAGTGAGATCATTCTTAGGGACCTTCAAAGTGATCGGTGTAGAGAATTAAATTTATGCCAAGAGAACTTGAAGAAATTTTGAATGAAATCAATCCAAACTAGAGAGATTCAAAAAACAAGTCATCTGTGAGCACGTGCCTCTTTGACAGAGGAATAAATACCTTGCTTAGAAGAGGATTGATTCTGCTTTCAATCTCTTTAACTGCATCATTCAGCTCAGACAGCAGTGCCACCAATTCTGGAGCATAAATGCAAGAAAAACATTTTATAAAATAAAGAGGCAGGAACATAAAGTATGTAAAGTACATGCATTTTCCCTTTCTCCGGTAAGTAACAAATTCATTCAATGCAGGGGAATTTACTTCATACATATCCTTTATGTTTCAATTATTAACTTAAGGAGTAGGATTGGATGCAGGTAACTTCTGACAGGAAAATGCCATTTACAACAAGATCAAGTATGACCGGGAATAAAATCTCTGAATGGATGACTATATTACATATACATTATTAATTTCTTTGGAATTCATAACTCCAACCACTTCTTTATTTGCTTCTTTCTCGTGGACAAATTTTTTTCTCATTCAACATTGTCGCAATTATTGCAAAATCACCAAGTCTCAACAATCCTACCCATTTCCTCTTATCATGTGTGGTCGTCTCCATTAACCTTTATGCCTAACATGTCTTCCTCATCTAGCTTGACAAATTATTTTCCCAACAACGAGGTGGCTTATAAAAATCCTATGGAATCAAAAAAGGGAACTTCTTCTCTGAAAGACCATATTACAGGAGGAAAACATTGTTCTTTTTCCGTTGCAGAAAAGAGATCCCTTCCCCCCGCAACAAAAGATGATGAATATGAAGTCCGGAAGGCTGCAGGTACTATGAATCCTCTGACTCCCAATCGGGTTGCCTTCCCAGGTCTCGCCGGTGTTGCCTGTAGGTCGTGATGTGCCTCGAGATGGCCGTCTCCTGTCCCCCTGCCGGTGGGGAATCCGCTCCCGGGTCGTCGCTCTGCAGCGTCTGAACTGAACCTTGTCGCTCTTCTTTCCTCGCGGGCAGGAAGCACACCAGCAGCGTGCGTTGCGTGATTCTACTGTGTTTTTTGCACTTGACTGGGTGGACAGTTGACCGGAAGAGAACTTCGATTCGCCCGGCCAGCAGGCGGGCGTCGTGCTTATCTTGTGTGACAACACTACAGAGCGAGTGGCTCTTCTAGGCGGGCCCCACTGGGGCTAGGAAGTAAGCCCCACAACCCAAAGCGGCGAAGAACAAATAGAATTTGCTACAAAAGCCGGCTAACGGGGGTATCCCTGCGTATGAGAACATAGTAATGGAGGTCCCTAGAAGGATAGCTTTCACCAGAACTCTGGGAGGGTGCTTCACAAACAGTAGCTGCACTTGGATAGAGAGATTTTTCAGCTTTTGACCCGCCCCAGCATCCCCTACAATCAAGCTCCTTGCACATGGAAAGGGAGTCGGTAGGATATGAGGACCTCTGCCCGGAAACACGAAGATTCCATTTCTTTTCCAGAGTCTCTATACGTATCCATCTTTTCGTGTGAGATATACGAGGAGAAATCTGCCAATTGTCTTTTCCTTTTTCATTTGCGTTTAATGTTCGCTTTCATAAGTAAAATCAAGAGAATCAATTCGTCCAATTGGCTTCATTTGTTTCTTCAAAGCCATAGCAAAACAATCTTCATGCTGTCTAGTAGGTTTTCTAAACAAGGAAGAAAAATGTTTCCGAGTTCTACTTCTAAACATTTGGCTTGATTGGTTTATCCTGAGTGAAATTTCAGTGGCTAGTTCTCATGAATCTGAAAGGACTGACAATCGCCACCTGACAGATAGGAATAGCTAAGATGCACAATGGAATCACAGGCAAATTATCCAGTTTTATGCAAAAAGGATTATGCAAATTGCATAAGCTTCCACGTTCTAATTTCAGGAAGCACCGTGAAGAATGATGAGTAAATATAGTGCAGCATTTTAACGTACCATGACCAATTACAAACAAGCATCAAAAGATCCGTCTTTGGAGGCCTTTTTTATTTTTGATAGATAAAAAGTCCAACCATAGGGCACCAGGGGGTGAAAACCCATACACAAAAAGAGCCCGAAAAACTAGAGCCATATAAAAAACAGATCATAGTCATTATTAATTGTACATTCATGGTCAATACCTTGTGCCGGTACATGTAATTTTCCCATACCGAAGTTCCCAGCAAAAGATTAAGCTCTTGCTACATTCAGTTGTGATTCCATAACCAATAGCAACACATCAACCAAAGCAGCTTTTAGTTCACTTTAAGAGAGTAAATACCTATATACAACATCCATTTGCTCCTCCTTTGACAGTGCATTCAAATCTTTTTTGACCTCCTCAAAAGCTGTTAAAATATCATCTCCAGTGCCTTGTGTATGGCAGATTCAAATCTACCTTTTCCTCCAACCATGATTTCCTCTAGAATCACAAATATGTTGCAATTGAAATAGCACTATTACTTCGAAACTCCACCTACCTCCAGGGAGAAAACATTTCAGAACAACTTTAAAGCCACAGAGTAAACAAGGTTATCGGAAAACACTGCCCCTATAGTTGCAGAATTTAAGCCAGAATTTAAGGCTCAAAACCAAATATAAAGGGGTTCAGGTTATGAAGAGAAAAACTTGATACAAGTGAAATAACGACCAGTTTGTAGTTTAACAGGACCCCGTTATCGACTTAATAAAGCGTAATCAGGGATGGATTCAGATATCCAACACACTTACCTCATCAGCATCATAGTGCTGTCTTCATCTTCCTCCTCATTGTGCATGTCGTCTTTCACTCTACCAACTTTCACCCACAAAAACTTTTTCTGTCTTGAAACTACAAACAACCAAACAACAATATGGAAATTGAAGTTTACAAGTGCAAAGTCAACATAACCAACAAAAACCAAGCGTTTTTCCACTACATGAAGTCATTGCGCTTTTAAGAAGTGGCGAATCATCTTTAGGTGAATCATCTGAAGTACTCTGTTTTACAATCTCTTCAAGGTGAGACAGAAGGTTTCTATCAAGTTGTTTCATCTGCCAAAGGTAGTGCATCTAAGATTTCTACAGCAAGACAGTAGACAAAAGTCAAAAAACCCCATGCAATGCAGTACAGCGATATGTTCACAAACATCGAGTAAGTGAGCAGTACAGTTATATGCATGACTCAACCAGGAGAGAGAGAAAGAAAAAAAGGGCAATCTTCGGGCACTTTCATTGTCCTCTTCATCGTCTTTATCCTAGATGAAATTCCAAGAACCATACTACATGCATTTCTCTTTCCAACAAACAAATATTAAGGAGCAACTAACAATTTTGAAGCACCTATATAGAAATGACCAGTAGAATTCCAGAATTTTAAATGTAATGATCAGTTCATGAGAACATCAGAAAGGAAGTCTCTCATGCATGTTAATTTCACAACAGTTTACCAGCTAATATGAAAAATATTTTAAAAAAAAAAAAAAAAACCACAAAAGAAATGCCTTATGAAAGGACACATCACCACCAAAAGATAACTGTCACAACACCACTTTGATCCACAAGAATATTCAAACGCAAATCTCATGCAAACATTTATTTAATTATCACTAAATTCCTTGAAAACCTTTCCCACCATGCGCTAAACAAAATTCAGCTCTGTCCCAGACCAAGTCTCACTGGATGAGCTATACCAAATCTGCATCAAAGGGAATTTATGTACCTTAAAATCAAAGACAGGCTCTTCATTGTCACCATCTGACTACCCAGCATCACTACGAATGTTCAGCGGCACAACAACCCTGTGTTTGTGAACTGCAAATAAAAAAACTCAATAAGAGCAAGCAGCAAACTTCACACTGGCATTCACACAGACAGAGAACACGCAGCACCAATTAGCAGACACTCAGTCGAGGGAGATAACTCACAGGCACCTATTTCGTCATCAATGTCTTCCGAGGCCACGTCTTCATCGATAGCCCTCCTCTTAGAGCCCCTCTTCTCCTTTTTCTGACTCCTGGACCTATTCCCCATGGTCTTGCTAGCTCAAGTCCTTCGAATTCTTGCTGCAGCACAAACAAATGAAACGAAACTTTCAGTGGCAGACCCAATTACAAATGATGACCAAATGTGAAATCTTCAGCAGCTATCATGCATTCTCCTGCCACTACAAGCATCAGAAACACGGAAGCGAAACTGAACCGACTCTAATTGAATGAAGGTGCCACTTAATTCAACGAAAACGCGACGAACCCACCGTTCGGCGAAGAGAGAGCTGAAGAGGGCACGAAGAAAGATTTAGACTTTGATATCAGAGGAGGCCAAATTCGCAAGAAGCCGAAGCTTTTTCCTGTTAATCTCCCACTTCCTGCCTGCAGCTGCAACTGCGACGGGGCAAGCATGAAATATTTTTGATTTCGTTATTCATTTTTATTTTTTTAAGGGTTGGAAGGAAAGTGAAATAAGAGAAACTGTCGGCCTTTTGCCGCCTCCAAACATTGGGCCTAACTTCCTTGGGCTGGGCTGGGCTGGGCTGGCTTTAGATCTGATTTTCAAGACTTTTTTTTTTTTTCCATTTTTTCCTTTTTCTTCAACACACAAATTTTCTTATCATTGATTTTATACGATAACCCATCCCTTTTTTTCATACTTAAATATTTTTATTTATATTTTAAATATAATTTATTCATTTATAAAGATTTAAATTTTCAAAACTTAATATCAATTAATTTAGAATAAATTTGTTATATGCGTACTAGTTTAAGATTTTTGTGGTATTAACTCGAAAGAATATATAAAATATATAGGTTATACAAGGTTCATGCTAATTGCTCTAAGTTAAATTATACTCCTGTGTGTGTATATGTATCAGGCCCAGTTCCCTTAAAAAAAAATGCGTACTTTAATATATTTCTATCAAGTGGCATTTTGTGGAGTAGGGACAATATTTGAGATCCGTACTGTGAAGCCACATAAGCACAGAAAATTAATATTATCTCATGGTTGTAAAAAGATTTGGCTTAAACACAAACTCAAATTGCTTTTATTCATCGGCATTCACATATATATGGCAATCACATACTTATAACAGCAAAGAAAACGTATTTTGAGTGCGAAAACGTCCACTTTATTAATCCGCTCGCTTATTGTGATGACGTATAATTCTTAAGTCGGAATTATGAATAGACCTAAACTAGAGGCACCGCTGGGTGGATAGTTGAGAGGTCCAAAAAGTAAAGAAAGAGAATTTTACAAGATAAAGTGCCTTCCATATGGAAGTGATCAACTAGAACAACGGCTATAGTCCACGCAAAAGTGTAATATCTAATCAAAAGAAAATTTAGACACGTACACCCAAAATGATTCTATCATGGTGCAATGTATTGATAGAAGCAGTCACGCCAATATTGGTAAATAGTCATACAAAACATTCATGGATTCCGTAGATCGTGTTCCCAAGCTTATATGCAAATTTAGGAAATATCAAAAACAATTCTACCAGATAAGACGACTCATCACCTCCAAACCTCGATAACCTCTTCTTTCTATCCCGTCCAAAAAAACCCGCTACTCTGAAAAGTAAGGAAAACTATCAGTGAGCTACAAAGCCCAGAAAGCGCAATGACCAAGATCTGCATAGCAGTAGCAGATCAACTCCTTACTCATGGTTGACCCAAATCGCATACATACACCGTATAACATTAAATATATTATCAGAGACAGAAATTCATAAATCATTCAAAAGTGGCTTTCAAAGAGAGTCGCGACAATTATTATGTTCTACACTTGAAATGCATTGCGGATGAAACATGATAAAACGATGTGCCGGTATCGCAATAGTAGCCACTAATAGACACGGGTGGGGATCTTGTTCATATCATTTGCTGTCTATTGGCCAAAAGACTCATCTCCTTAATTAAGGCATCGCCTCGAGGAGCAAAACATATCATGCACCTAGCCACACTTTTATACTTATTATGTAACCGGACTAGAGTCCCGTGTCATCTCATATAAGCGGACCTAAGTCCCACGTCACTTTGCATAAGTGGACCTAAGCCCCACGTCAATAGGTTATGACTGGAGCCCATATCATTACATTGCGTAAATCATATGCTAGTATCCTATTAATGTTGTTATACTTATTTATATTTCATGGCCAGATATTATCAAATCCCCTTGCGAAAGTGAAATTCACAATATATAGGAAAATCACCGCCTATGCGCATGCATAAATTTACTTTGCATGAGTGCACTAAGACTCTGTAAAGCCCATGCTATAGGCAATATTAAATCATTGGAGATCATGTATCCAGCGAAGTAACATTTCCCATAAAATTAATCAACCCTAATTAATATAAGGTGACTATTCGACAAGGATAAATATATCACAAGATCAACTCATTTTAATATTGCCAGAATGGTTATCCACTACATATTGATAAAAAAACGCAAGTCCAATATCTTATAACTTATCACAGAGTCAAGGCGCTTCCTCTTCTTTATATAGATGTTGACACCTATTTTTAGCAAATCTAGGAAAATAAGGAAAATAAAAATTGCATTGGAAGAAATAAAAGAAAAAAATGAAAAAAAAATGGGGGAGATTTATTCGATTGATTATGCATAGAAATTTGAAATTCTGATGAGTATTCGGATTTCGTTAAATGCAGAAGCAATTTAAAAATCAAGTGAATAAGAGGCAAGAATTTTGCAAAATGGAAGAAATACGAAAGCGGGATCGAATTGATTCGAAATCACGCTTCCCGATTTGCGAACTTTGATTTAATACGAGAGAAGATGGAAACTCGAAAAAATGCCATACAAAGTAGCCGTTCGGAATTAGTATGAAAGAGCGCTTCATTTTTCGTAACAAAAAAAAGAGAAATCCAAAAAATGGAGAGCAAAAGTGAGGGTTTTCTTCGGTTTTAGGAGAGAAAGGGAGGAAAAGAAAAAGAAAAAAAGAGGGAAAAGAAAAGAACAGAAGTGACCGAAAAGCAGGAGAGAGGGAGAGAGCATACGGAGTGATGTGAGAGAGAAAGAAAAAGGCTACAGTGTCGTCTTCTTCGTGAGGACTCCCCTGCCCACGCCGGCCGTTGCGCCAGCACCGCAACGTCGGATACCACTGCGCCTCGCCACCTCGCTGGTCTGCTCGCCTCCGTCTACGCCACACCCGCGACACCAGACTGCCGTTCCGAGCCTCTACCCGCGAGCCCGTGTCGAGCCGTCGCCCCCTGCTCCCCCCGCGACGCCGCCCGCCGATCTCGCTGTGCCGCCCGCGACGCCGCGTCTCTGTCCCTGCCGCGACCCAACGCCATCGGAGCCCGCACCGCCGCCGTTCGCCTCCGCCCGGTGCCCGATAGCCAGCCCCGCGCCCACGCCGCTGCTGCTCGCGTCATCGGCATCTGCACCGGAGCCCAGACGCCGCGACGAAGTCCCTCTGCAACGCCTCTGCCCGCGACCCAGGACTGGTCGCCGAGATCCGACACCCTGCAGTTCCATTCTCAAGTGACGCCCGCTGCAACTCGAGCTCCAGTCGCCGTCTATCTGAATCACCGTTTCTCGTGTTCCTCATCCAGCATCTTCATCTATTTAATTTTCGGTGGCTACCTCCGACGAGCAGATGGCATTCTCATCCCATGCATAATGTAAGAGAAAATTAGGGCACCAAGGCATCTGGCACGCCCACATGAAGAATTCTGGGTTGTGATGTAGAGGAAGTGGTGGAATTTGTCTCTCCTTGAGGGTGAGATTTGGAGAACCGGCTGTAAGTTCTCAAGAGAGACCACGTGGAATTGAAGCAAGAGGAGATCGTGACTTTGCGGCTCAATCAAGGAGTCCCACCGAGCAGCATTCATCACGGCCGAGCCATCATAGGCCGTGAAAATGAATTCTGGTGTGGTTCTTATGATCAGTGAATTCACGGCCTATGATGGCTCGGCCGTGATGAATGCTGCTTTTTGTCTTTGCAGGTTCCCTTGGCGTTCCTCGCGGCCTTGCCAAGCCCTATCCTTAGCCGTGCCGAGCTTCTATCGTGATCCACTTCACCGTTCGGATTTGGAGAAACATTCGAATTTAGGTAGAGACTTATTTTATTTTGTTAGGTAGGTATATTTAGTAGATTTTTTTTATCTTATTTTAGTTTTATTTTATCTCATTGTTTGAAATATTTTCCAATGCATGATTGAAATTCCATAAAATAGCATCTAATTTGCAACCGCACGAATTTTTATTCTATCTATAAGGCTTTATGGAATAATTATTCACGCAAGAGTAAAATTGATATCTTGATCTTTAAGGCTTAAGATCAATTTATCGATTTTATCAGTGAAATAATCAAATTTGAATTTCAATTCGAGTGGTGGATAACATCTTTGATGGCCATGGATGATTTAGTGTTTATCTTTTAATTGTTCTATTTATCCCGAAAATACAAAAAAATTGCATTTGCATCCCATGTAAATTAAAACTGATTGCATGATAGGTTAGTTAGATTTAAAAAATAAAAAATAAATGCATATTTAGAATAGGGATTTTATCTCGAATTTAGAAAAATCATAAATATGCATTAATTTAGTATCTTAGTTTTTTTTTTAAATTTGAATTGCACGTTTAATTATTTGGCAATTTTAATTTCGAATTTCATAAAAGAAAAATAAAAAATTGGAATTAGGGCATTCTTTGCACGTCATTGCATATTAGGATAGATCACATGCTCATTAAAAAAATATATATATAAAAAATGTCATGTATATGTCATAGAGGATTAGATTCATGAAATGCATGTCATTTAGTAATTGTTACTAGGTCAATTTAATTAGAAATCACATGTCGTTAGAATTAGCGCAATGCATATTGCATGATTTTCATTAATTAAGTGAAAACAAAAAAGAAATTGCGTGGTAATTAGAAATAATATCTAGGGTTGTTGATGTGGTTTTTAACTTAACATTGCGAGATGCTTTCATTGTTTTGAGGTAAGTTTTTGCAATTTATTTATTGTTTATCGGGTGTTAAATTGGTGGATTGCGCACCCGCATGATCACCTCACATATTAGGAAAATAGATTTAAAATCAATTTAAGCTGCCGCAAAAAAACATTTTTTGAAAATAAAAGAATGGTATCGAAAGTGCATTAGAGAAATCTAGTGTAACCAAGTTCCCGTACCCATAATCTCGGATCGTAGGAGTAAAGTGAAACTCCCGTTACTTTACTTGGGTTTCTAATCGACCCACAAAAAAATAGATTAGTGACGACTCCTGATTAAAAAATCAATTGCATGTTAAGAACTTGAACTTAAGTCGCGAATTGGTATGGGCTTGGGAGAGCCCGAATTAAGTCTATGCTTAATAATCCATTAGCCAAATTTTAGGTGGTTCACCCGAAATTTAGGCCGCGACAATAGATGCGGATGGAGAAGGCAAGGACGGCCATTTCGCGGATAATGTCCACTTTGACTTCGAAAAGGTCTTGAGAAAGGACTCACTGAGCCGAGATCACTAACTAATACTAATCTAATACTAATAGAATAGAAAATAACTGTCTTTTCTATATACTTTTCCCGATTCCTTTGTTATCAGAACTTTGGAAGAAGAATAGTAGGAGTGTCATAATTTTCGTACGGCATTTAGTTGAGTGCGAAAACTTATTTTTTACTCACTTGAGTGTTACATTGGAGCAAAATCGATTACTAGAATGCCGTTCTTGACAAATCATCCTACTTGATTTTTTTTTTAAAATTTATTCTTCTAATTTTCTTATTTTTCTTTTGCTTTTTTTTTAAAAAAAAAAGGTCGGCAAGGGTCACCAGCAACCCTTGCCTCCCGTGACACTCTCGCCTAGATGGGTGAGGGCTGCCTAGCCATTGGCCATGAGGTGGCGTCATCCAGATTTGGTGAGGTCGCAACGGCCTCGCCAAGGCCTTCCTGGCCAACGATGAGTCCACTCTTGCCTAGTGTACTCTCATCACATTATTCAAAGAATGGAAGTTCCTAGTTTCGAACCGCATTACCCCTCATCACAATAACTTTAGAGAATAGCAAATAGAGAGCAAAGAACGACTCCAATCATCTCCTTCCCGTTTCTTCTTCTTCATCTATTGCCACCACCGTGGTGCCGTTCGCCACCGTCTGCCATTTGCCGCCCATGGTCGCCAGCAACTGGTTCGGCGAGCTCGCCGGAGGCTTGCCAGGCTAGAGCGAGGTCCAAAGTGGTGAGCTTGCCGAGGCAAGCCCAGCCACCGGCGCGACTCGGCCTTGTCGGTGGCCGGGTGGGCCTCGCTCCGCCCGGCGAGACTCGCCCAAAAGTTTGATTAGTTAATATGTTTATTACTTAGTATAAATATAATTAATCAACATAATTTCTATAATTTGATAAAATTTTAGAATTGAAATAGAAATTTTATGTAGTTACCAAATGCATTTATGTTTTTTTTTTTCTATTCTAGAAACATAAATTTTATATAGTTATCAAATGCGTTCTTTTACTCAAAAATTATTCCGGGAAATAGAATAAAAAAGAATCATTTATGATCAAAATCTGTTCCCGAGAATAGAATCATTACCAAACATGCTCTTAATCTTCCAATCTTCATTCAAAAGCCCAATACCGGCGCCATTGGATTAGCTCCACTCCAGAGGAAATGCCAGAAGGCACTGCGCCATTGTTTTTCCCCGTGGCCCCTTTTTGTTTATGCGCGGGAAGTCAAACTGGTGACCAAGATTCTAGACATGAAACTCATATTAACGATTATGTCATGAATCGTTTCTCCCTTTTCTTCTTGTTTCTCAATGCATTCTTGCTCAATATTCTGCTGTCGAAAACCAACTCCAGTCTGAACACAATTGCTGAAGATAATTAAATTAACAAAACTGGCCTGCCAATAACAGGAACATGCATCTACCAAGGCATTACATCCCTGATAGACCCAAACCGATTCTTTTGCATTTTAGTCACTTGACTATATACTCATCTCAACTCCAATTAGCGGCAGGATCCAAGGTCAACGCGACAAATTTTAAGCCAAAGTAGCTTTTAGCTCTTGAATGTAATACATCGACTGATTCCTCCATTAATACCAGATGTTTCCCCACCATAAGGTCCAGAAGGCTTCCTGATCTCCCGAACTTGCCCTTTTCGTTGGACCACTGCCTTCTCATGCTTAGTCTGCACACGAAATGAAACATAAATTCCAGGAGTTATCAAAAGTTAAACCTGAGAATATACATCAACAAGCTGATTCTCTTAACTCACCCGATACTTCCTGGTCAGATTTTTCATTTGTTTCTTCCAATTACGTGTGGGAAAATTGTCTAAAAAGTCTTAAACCTATTTCACTTTTACCAATTCAATCCTAAACCTTTTAACTTTGCCGATTCAGTCCTAAACCTTTTCACTTCTTACCGATTCAGTCCATCGACTAATTTTGGCTGGAAAATATTGACGTGGACACCGGCGATTCCACGTAAGACTACCGGCGTTGACGTGGATAATTTTTAATAATATTTTATTTTATTTTATTTTTAATTTTTTTTCTGTTTTTTCCCTGTTTTTCTTTTCTTTTCTTTCTTTTCTTTTTGGCTTTTTCTTTTGCCTTTTTCCGGTGGCCGATGGCTGGCCCTAGCCGGCTAGCCTTGCTCGTCACAAGCGAGGCCCGGCCGGGCGAGGAGGAGCTCCGACGTGGGTAGCCCTCACCCAGGTGCGACTCGGCAAGGGTTGCCTAGGCGAGGGCTAGCCTCGCTAGGCTCGCCCTCGCCCAAGCGAGCATCGGCTTTGCCCAGACCAGATTTAGCGAGGCTGGCCTCGCCCCTGGCTAAGCTCGGGCAGACTTGGAGCTGTTGGCTGAAGATGCAGGCCAAGTCCTCGTGTAGAGGACAGAGACAAAGACGATGAACGACAGCAGGGCGAAGAGGTAAGGCAAGAGGCGTGTCTTCCTCAGTGGAGAAGACGAAGACGATGGAGGCGACGGCGGCACCGACACCGGAGGAGAGAGAGGTGATTTCATCGAGGTGGGTGGCGTCAGTCGGCCAAGGGCGAGGGCGAGCCTCGGCGAGGGCGAGCCTCAGCGAGGGCTCCCCTTGCCAGATCTGGTGAGGTCGGCCCTCGCCCAGGCCAGGGTAGCCTCGCTCGGTGTCGCCGTCGCCCGACGAGGGTCAGCCTTGCCTAGGCGACCCTTGCCGGGCCGCGCCTAGGCAAGCGCTCCCCTCGCCGAAGCTCCTCCTCGCCCCGCCAGGCCTCGCCTTTGGTGGGCGAGGCCAGCCAGTTGGCTGTGACCGGTGGCCGGCCGTCGCCTGTGGCCGGTGGCTAGCCATCGGAAAAGGCAAAAATAAAGAAAAGAAAAGGAAAAAAAAAAAAAAAACAGAAAAAAATTAAAAAAAATCAAAAAACATTAAAATATTATTAAAAATTGTCTCGTGTCGCACCGACGGTCCTACGTGGCATCGCCGACGTTCACGTCAGCATTTTCCGGCCAAAATTGGGCGGATAGACTAAATCGATAAGAAGTGAAAAGATTTAGGAATGAATTAGCAAAGTTAAAAGGTTTATGACTGAATTTGCAAAAGTGCAATAGATTTAGGACTTTTGAACAATTTTCCTTACATGTCGGTCCTCTATTTTTCTCCATCGAAAGCATTTTCACGGCAAAAGTTAAATCTTTGGCTATGGCAACGAGTAGCTAAGAACATTAATGCAATTGATCAGGACTATTGCATGCAGGCTCACCTGATAAATGACATGGCGCTTTCCATCGACTGTTTTAGGCAAGGATGAAATTGCTAGATTCTTGTAGGCGCATCAAAGTTAACCATAATTTGATCACATTCTGAGAGTAATTTCACCATGACATGACACTAAATATTTCCATTGAGTTTTCATATATTGCACAAAAAGAAGAAGAAGAAGAAAACTCATGCATTTTGGAAGCCATAGGTCCATGATTTTGATGTATTGATTGTTGGAGTTTTGTTTGTTAAAACAAAATAAATGCATTTTCCTTATCCCACATAAGAAAAGTGAGAGGAAGTGATCCAATTAATCAAATGAAATCCCACTCTTATTAAGTGCATTTTCACTCTTCTGGTCTTCTAGAAACAAAATAAGTGCATTTTCACTCTCCTTTGAATCCTTCCAGAATTATTATCATACTATCACTTGAGCTGTTTAAAAAAAATATAGTAGAAATCCGCGCGAGGCCAATCCATAAAAAGATTGTACTTAGGTCGACTTATAATAATTATTGGCCAACGGCGAGGGTTGCGTGTTGTTATTGGCCGAGAACCTAAACTCGGCAAAATAATAATAAAAGTGCTGCAGCTTTCTTAGTTGGCAAAGAAAGAAAGTCTAGTCAAGCTTTGCTTCTCCAATTAGGTGGTCCTCTGTCTCACCTTTTAGAAATTAAGTTAATTGTTTCTCCATATCGTGGATGGACCGGCCTAAACAAAAAGTCTTGGAAAATGATTGGGTAATCGTACCATTACTGGGAAAACAGATGGTGAATCCTGGTCACACATTTTTTAGGGAAAAGTACATGTCTTTTTCTTGGCAATTTCCACACACTCGTGTTAGAGAAAGAAAACTTTTGAAGATATCCTTTGACCGTACGGTCATGCGGTCATGCTAGAGTCATGGCCCAGAGAAATGCATGGTCCAAGAGGTTCTCCAAACGAAACGCGTTACGAGCGACTCCCAACCTATTTGCTGAAGCCTTAGGGTTTTACTCGAGCTTCTAGAAGACTCAGGAGCGGGTGATACCATAATTGTGGTGGTCAGAGTAGTTGAGGAGATATAATCTCTACCATCAAATTGAAAAGAGATCTCTGGCTATGGTTCAACCCATACTTATATAAATAAGGGCCTACTCCCCTTATCATTTCACAAGGATCAGGCAAATAAATGGCTTACACAGCTCGACCAAATGGTTCATTAGTCCTCACTAAAAATTAGGGATTACAAAAAAAAAAAAAATCATCATTCCATAAGGATCATGATGAAGTACTAAACATATTTCTCAGGTTCCCATTGTCAAAAAACATAAGCACACAAGACTATCCCATACTCGTAAAACACTTGGCGTAAGACAAACGCAAATCGCTCATAGGCATAATCATTTGCAAATATATGGCAATCACATATTTAGAACAAGCAAAGAACACATGTGTTGCGCGTGAAAATGTCACTCGGTTAATCCACTAGCCAAGCGCTTCTTATCACTCCATCACAAATCTAGGCTCCAATACCACTTCTTATGTGACCCCTATAATTCTAATGTCAGAATTATAAATAAACCTACACGGCATAAACCTACACGGCATGGATGGTTGAGAGGTTCAAGAGAGTTCTACGAGATAAAAACGCCTTGTATGCAGAAGTGATTAACCATAACACCACCACCTGTAGTTAGAAAAGTAAATTGGGCCGACATGGAGGCAACCAAGAAATTCACACAGTAGCAACCTAGAACGATAAACCAAAGGCAGTGTTTGGCAAGGGCTTTTGAATGCCCATTTGCGAAATGTGGGCACTTTAAATGCCGAAAGCCGAATGTCGGGGGGGACCAGCTTTGAGTATTGGGCATTCTGGAGATGTGATTTTACTGTTCACCGCGTCCCCGTTCATCGTCTCCTCCCCCGTTCGCCTTGTTCTTCGCTGTTCGTCTTCTTCTTTGCCAAAGGCGACGCTCAACTGCGATCTGGCCGCCGAGAAGCCTCACCTGAGGTCGCACAACCTCAGGCGAGGTGGCCTGAGGTCGGGCGACCTCAGCAGGCGTCGCCTGGTCTCGCGCGAGCCAGGCGACCAGGTGAGGCGAGATCTAGCGGTCTTAAGGCCAGATCTGGCCGCCGGACGGCCAGATCTGGTGGTCTTGAGGCCAGATCTGGCCTCTGCGACCTCCGGCGGCCAGATCTGGTGGTCCGGCGATGGCCAAATCTGGCCGTCCGGCGGTGGCTTGCGGTTGGCCAGCAGTGGCCGGCATTTGATTTCAGATTTTAAAGAAAATAAAAAATAACAAAAGCTAATTACAAATGCAAAGTTTACCAAACAATGTTTATGCTAAGTTGCATTTCAATGCTAAAATTTACCGAACGGTCTAACATTTCCGAAAGCTTCTTTCCCTGAAAGATATTTGCATTCTTCAAATGGCATTTTCCCAAAGCTGAACCAAACGGGTCCACAATTCTGTCAGAAAAGATGACATGAAAAAACAGGGACCTAACACCACCGCCCGCGGTGGAAGCGTTGGTTAGGGCTTGGTACCTCAAACGCAGGGGGAAGGGTTCGAACCTTCGTGGAAGCGATGCTTCAATGCATAACGCGCGTCTTACCCGTGCTTGGGGGTCGGCGGTGGGGCCCGCGCTCGGGGTTTACTCCCGCGAAGCGGCGTTCGGAGGTTCCCTGGGTTATCAAAAAAAAAAAAAAAAAAAAAGGGACCTAACCACCGCCCGCGGTGGCCGCGCGGTTAAGGCTTGGTACCCTCCACGCCAAGGGGAAGAGTTCGAGACTTCGTGGACGCGGTCTTCAATGCTCAACGCGCGACTTACCCGCGTACGGGGTCGGCGGTGGGGCCCCGCGCTCCCAGGGTTTACTCTCCGCCGCGAAGCGGCAGAGCGGAGGTTCCCTGGGTTACCAAAAAAAAAAAAAAAAAAAGGGACCTAAAGGTCCTCAAATTTAATAAACATGGCGAAAATACAGACAAAAAAACTGAGTTCGTTTACTTCATTCTAGAGCACGAACCTATACAATAAGAGTTTTGATAAAAGGTCGCTAAATTTTGTAGATGACGAGCAAGCCCATGTTAATCAGAAAGGCTAGCATGGTGGCCAATGATCCAATCATTCCCATTCTGGAACTCCTGAATAATTTCCCTCCAAAAGCAGCTAAGAAGCCCAGCAGATAAAGAAACACAACGAGGTAAAAGACCTCCCTAAAACCTTTGCCCGTTAATGTTATGTAACCCACAAGAGAAATAGCTCCCTGAATGTTTAGGCCGAACAACCCGTCCGCCATGTCCGCCAATCTGGCACGAACATGACCCTGTGTGCCTCCATTCTCGTTAGGAGCAAAACGGGATATGAATTCCCCTTGGGAAACAGCTCCTCCCTGCTCGATATCAATGTTGTTAGGAGTAAATCTCTTATCAATATTGTTAGGAGCAAAACCATGAGATATGAATTCCCCTTGGGCCAATTGCGGTAGAGTGCCTCCAGGATTCAGTCTTGCTTTCGAATCTGTCAAGCAGCGCCCCATCAAATCTGTCAACAAGCGTTCCAAAAACGATTCACTCAGATCTTATGAAACACGATCATGAATCGGGGCTTGGCGATTTCCAGGACAGGCGTCTTATCCGTCGATAAAAAATATACCGGAGGCGTCACGTCCTCGTTCGTTCAAGATGAAAATGGGGTAAATCAAGGGGAGATGAGATGAAAGAAACGTACAACTTCTATAATCCACTTACCGGACTCGCCCCTATTGACGGGAGGCAGCACGCCTTCTACTTTAGCATTTTCCATCTCTCTCTGGCTCTGTCTTTCTCTCGTTCAAGACGGGATTTGGCCTTCTGTTTCTCTTTCTTTCTTTCAAGATGAAGACGGGAGGGAGAACGGGTTTAAGAGTTCTGAGAGAGCGAAGAAAAATGGGCTTGGGATTTCTGTTTTTTATATTTTTGTGCACACAAAATCACTGGAAAAGTAAAAAAAAGAAATACTTAGTCTTCATACTCCAAATTTTCAATGGATGGAGTCGTCGCTCCTCGGTGGGCGGTTGAAACACGTTTTCGGTCTTTTTTTTCCTTTTTTCATTTCGACTATTTTATCATGTGGGATTGTTTATTCCATATCGATACCAAATATGGAAGAAGAGAATTGTAGAGGGAATTTCTTTTGTATTACACTGAATAATAATTGATATATTCTTTATACGTATTTAAAATGTAATCTATGAACAGTAAAATAGAAAAACATATGTGATCTCTAATTCATTCTATCCTAAAATGTGCTCTCGATATCAAATCAGATCTCCAACAAAATCATTTTTCCAACACATATTAGTACGTATTTTTTTTTATCAGAACACATATTAGTACGTATAAAGACAAGAAAACTGTCTCTCTAATGGATGTACCCTTGAAAAAAAAAAGAAGGAATTTTAGAGCATTAAAACTCAATGTGACCCAAAGATGAGACTTACAAAATACTGTTAAATTTTCGCTACAGTAAAAAGTCCCATCAATCATCACCGACAACGCGCTTCTTCATGGAAAGTCCAAAGCAACTTCTTGGTGGGTTCAAAAAAGGAAAAAATTCCGGGCGGGTAATTGGGTGAGGACGCGTCTTGGTCTTTTTTTTTCCTTTTTTTCTTATTTCCTTTCCAATAACAATGCGTAAAGGTTTATCTTTGGGTCCTAGTATGTTTTAAAGCCCGAAAAATCGCCAAAAGGTGTAATGGAATTTTGGTGAAGGCGCGTTTTGGTGTATTTTTTTTTTTTTGCCTGAGGGGTAAGGCTTACCTGTGGAGTTTTGAAGTCCTAAGAGAGCAAAGAAAAATGGGCTTGGGATTTCTGTTTTTTATTTTTTTGCGCGTACAAAGTCACTGGAAAAGTAAACAAAAAAAAAAAGCACTTGAGTCTTCAGGCTCCAATTTTCAATGGATGGAGTCGTCGCTCGTCGGTGGGTGGTTGAAACGCGTCTTCGGTCTTTTTTCCCTTTTTCATTTCGATTATTTTATCATGTGGAATTGTTTATTCCATATCGATATGAAATGTGGAAGAAGAGAATTGGAGAGGGAATTTATTTTGCATTACACTGGATAATAATTAATATATTCTTTACACGTATTTAAAATGCAATCTATGAGCAGTAAAATAGAAAAATATATGTCATCTCTAATTCATGCTATGATCCATCCCAATCAAATCCTAAAATGTGCGTTCGATATCAAATCATATCTCCAACAAAATCATATCTCCAACAAAATCATATCTCCAACCCATATTAGTACGTATAAAGACAAGAAAACCGTCTCTCTAATGGATGTACCCTTGAAAAAAAAAAAGGAATTTTAGAGATTTAAAACTCAATATGACCCAAAGATGGGACTTACACATTACTGTTAAATTTTCGCTACAGTAAAAAGTCCCATCAATCATCCCTGACAACACGCTTCTTCATGGAAAGTCCAACAAAAAAGTAAAAAATTTGGAGCAACTTCTTGGTGGGTTCAGACCAGAAAAAAGGAAAAAAATTCCGGACGGGTAGTTGGGTGAAGACGCGTCTTTGGTCTTTTTTGTCCTTTTTTCTTATTTCCTTTCGAATAAGAATGCGTAAAGGCTTATCTTTGTGTCTTTAAAGCCCTGGAATTTTGGTGCAGGCGCATTTTGGTGTATTTTTTTTTTCCTCAGAGGTAAGGCTTCTCTATGGAGTTTTGAAGTCCTAAAACTGCTTCGAATTGTTCATTCCATGTAAGTGCTGATAGACAAGAAAACCCTCTCATGCAATTTACCCTAGGCTCCGCAACCCTCGAAGAAAAAGCAGATCCTCCTCTTCTTCCCCTTCGTTTCGCTTCCCCATGGATCCGAAGACGCCGGTTCATCCCATTTTATCCGGAATCGATCTCCATCATCATGAAGTCTTCACCCAGAGATCCATCTTGCAGTTGACCTTTGTAATCGGCAACGCCCTCACCCTTCTTCCGACGTCGATCCTCAGGCGAGACCCAACTACCTTCAGGTCGCTAGCGCTGTCCACCATGCTCGCCTTCGAATCAGCTTTTGTCTCGCTGCTGTTGATCCACCTCGGGAAGGCGGGTTTCGCCGAGAGAATTTGCCGAACGATTGCCATGGCTGGAGTTCTAGTGTCGTTCCTTCTAGTGGCCCTCGCGGCTCTCCGTCAATGGTGAAGTACAAGGTTCTCCGGATGTTCCATTTTCTAGGGTGTGACGCAAAAAAAGGAAAAGTTAAAAAAAAAAAATGATTTTCTTTGAACTTAGTCTTCCTGTATGATTCTCTCCTTTTCTCTGGTCGATGGACCTGCTGTTCTGTGAAATATGTTTTCCTTATCTCTTCTTGTGCTGTATGATTCTCTCTTCTATGGATTTTCCGTATTTTGTTGTGTAATATGGATGGAGAAAAGTTATGGGAATTATGGCAGAAATGGAAACGCAGCAGCATTCATCCTTCTTAATTTTCGATCAATCCGTTCTTATCTTGGTAGGAAATTAGGAGCCCCTCATCCTAAAATGCGATCTTCCAATGAACACTTCCCCCTGATTATTAGCCCAGATGCACCGGCTGGTTTCGCACGGTTCTGACACAAAAATTTAACGAGGCTCATTTCTTAGAAACCAGGAATATCGATATGTTTGTTCTTGGATGATACTAATATATATAGCAGTGGTTCTCTGTTTTCTTCTCGGACCCTGTGGTTTACTCTTTCAAAATAGCTTCAAGGCTTGCTATAAGTTCTCTCTTAAAGGGGGATCACCACACCAGACATCGCTTGCGTATTTCTGATGTGAGCACTTCACCTGAAATGTGTTCTTCCGGCCTGAGATCAGGGTCTTCCACCTCACGTTCTAAAAGTATACTGCGATTCGTGATCGCATATTGGCACACAGTCCATCCTCAGCTTGAATTCATTCAACAATATTCAGTCCTACAGGCTGAAGAGAAAAACCCCTTTGGGCGGGGAGTGAAAACTGAACGAAAGAAAAGGAAAAAAGGGAAAAAAAAAAAAAAACACAATGGATGAAGTCACAATCTTCAATAACCAAATTCCGACAAGGTTTCTTGCTAATAATACTAGGCCTTCGACGTGGAAAGCAATCTCAACTCAAGCAAAACTCCGGCCTTCTGATACCAACAAAAATGGCCTGCCGATGATGGGCAACACGTATCTGTCGGAGCTTCAGAGTTGTCCACTTGCATCCCCGATAGACACCAGCTGATTCTCATGCAATCATAGAAACTTGACTATATATTCATGTCACCCAAATCACTGGCAGGTTGATCCAAGGTCCGCACGACAGATTTCCACCCAAAGTAGTGGCATTTAGCTCTTGAATCTTATGCTTCGACTGATTCCTGCATTAATACCAGATGCTTCCCCACCATAAGGTCCGGAAGGCTTCCGATCTCCTGAACTTGCCCTTCTCGTCGGACCACTGCCTTCTTGTGCTTACTCTGCACACGAAATGAACATAAATAATTTCAGGCAATATTGAAAATCAACGAGAGAACATACATCAACAATCTGATTCTCTTGACTCACCCAGTACTTCTTCCTTGGATTTTTCATTTGTTTCTTCCGATTACGGGTCAGTTCTCTATTTTTCTCCATCTAAAGCATCTGCACAGCAAAAGTTAAATCTTTGACTATAGCAACAAGTAGTTAAGACCATTAATGGAACTGACCAGAACCATTACACGCAGGCTCACCTGATAAGTGATATGGCACTTTCCATCAACTGTTTGAGGCAAGGATGGAATTGCCGGATCCCTGTAGGCATATCAAAGTCAAACACAAATTGAATAAATTCTGAAAGCAATTTTACCATGACACGGCACTAAATATTTCCATTGAGTTTTCATGTGCGTCACAAAACAAAAGAAAACTCGTGCATTTTGAAAGCCATAGGTCCTTGATTTTGATGCATTGGTAGCTCACTCACGTCTTTTCTTTAATCTTCATTTAATTTCTACTTTTTAATTGGATCCAGAATGCTATTCACCCTTCTCAAAAGTTCTCTTTCCTTTTCCTCTGAGGTCCATAGGATAAAGTAGCAAAAAGATTGATATAACATCTTCCTTATTTCATGGTAGCAAATAAAACTCAGAAATGTTAGTTCAAGTTTAAGCTAAATCCAGCTGCTCGACAAGGTTCGATATCCTTTAAAAAGAAAGAAACGATTTGTTTATACGAAGGCACATTATAAACTCGCACCACATTATTTTGCGGTTTATACTTGGTAATAAAAATTTGTCTAAGAAATGGAGGGGGAAAAAATCTTAAATAGGTACATTCACGGAGCTCATCCATGACTGAGAAATTTCTACGATCTCCGTGTTCTATACCCAGCACATAACTATTAATTTACTTTTCAAAGCATGAGTTGTAATTGATTGATGAAAATGGGTGCCCAATATCACTCTTCTGGGACCACGTTAAGATTAAGATGGAAAATATTGGAGGAGCAACAGAAAACAGACCTTGTATACATCTCTGCTTTGGTGACATTGCAGGTTTTTTTCCTACCAATTTGGGCTCTCCCTTCACCACCCCCATGGAGATGGTCTACAGGGTTCACCCGATGAGATTTTGAGAAAAGTTGCCCTTGGGAGAGCACAATACCTCTTTTCGACTCTGACTCTCCCACTCCACTTGCTTATAAAACTCATCGCCTGACTCTTCAGATTCACTTTCCTCAGAATCAGCACCTCCATTAGCCTCAAGATTCCCATCTTCATCACCAAGATCATCCTCTGACTTAACTTCAGCTCCAGCCAATACTTGAAGCTCATGTTTCCTCCGCCTTTCTCCAATATCATCCCTCCTTGGCAAATCATCATCACCCTATATGACCTTCCAGGAGCAAGATGAAAAGCTTGTCATTCGGGATATTCATTTCAGGATTAACGTAGTAATGTCACTTAGAGCTTCCTTTGAATCCTTCCAAAACTAATATGATATTATCACTTCATTTGTTTAAAAATATAGTAGAAATTCAGTGCAAGTCCAATCCATAAAAAGATTGTATTTAAGTCGACTTATAACCCTAGGTAATTTAACAATCATCTAAACGGAATGTATATCAATCTATCATCTTTCATATATCATATCCAACAATCAAAAAAGAGTTAGGACAGAGAGAGGTACGAGACAACATCAAAATCTGAATACAATCGCATGAATAAAAAACAGTTCCTCAAAAACTTCAAGGGACAGGAAAGTAATTTTTTTTCCCCTAATATTTAGGTATTTTACTTGACATAATCCATACAAGATTATTGTATGACATGAAAATAAGTAAAAACAAAATGTTAACATGTGTTAGCCATATACCCTAATTGTAGCCCATGATGATTTCTTTTCCCTTTTTGCAATGTTTTAGGTATATTACTAACATGGTTAGTTCCATCTATATACTAGATTATCCTAACAGACTCGTCCATTCTAGAGCAGCTAACTCCTGAATCATCAGAAACATCTTATAGGAACATTGTTCAAGGACTGCACCAACTGGAAATTTACTTTCATTTTGAATTTTTAACCCATATCTTTCCCTTGGTAGGAAGTAGTCTAGTTGTTGCAAACACATTTTGATCAATCATGTCAAGATCCAAACCTTCTGTCTCTTACGACCCGCAGAAGATTGGAGAGTTTAGTTAATTCCAATGATCCTGCATGCCCATTCATCAACCCATGACGAGATGCTACATCTTCAATAGCATGATCATCGAAATCTGCATAGGTCTCTAGCTGCCTGCTGAAGTAAGTAAACTCCTCAAATTAAAACAAAGAGCAGGTGTGGGCAATTAAAGCAGTACCCGTTCACTGGTTTCGAAGTTCTTTGGTTTTTCTCCCCTTTTGAAGCATCTGAACTAAAAACATTCTTGCGCCTCAATTTTTGCTCAAGAGCAGTCCTCACGTTTAACATCTTCAAGCTTTGCACCCGAAATTGTTCCTTCAGCCAAATTTTGCGATAATCAAATACAAGAATACTTAAACTATTTTTGCAGCTTGGAGAGAGAGGAACTGACATTTCTAGTGCTGTCAATTGAGCCAGACTCACCTGAGGTTTACTTTTCTCTCCATTATTCTCATCGTCCTGAATGGGTTCATGAGGCTGTAAAACCAATGTTCATGTTCATACCAAAGACACAAGGAGGCAAATATACAATCTTGATTGAGGTGAAACATGCCTTTTTTGCCTCTTGATCTTGAACATCAATAGGCAGTGGAATGGACTCGTCATCTTCATCAGAATCATCAGATTGCAACAAATTTTCCTCATTCACCAACTTTTCTCACATTTCATCTGAAGCACCTTTTTTTAGAATCTCTTCGAGGTGAGATGGAAGATTTTCATCAAGTTGTTTCATCTGCTGAAAGTAGTGCATCTAAGATTGCTGACAGCTATAAAATAAAGACTGAAAAGTAACATGACAGTAGACAAAAACCCCATCCAATGCAGTACAGGGATATGTTCATAAACATTGAGTAAGTGAGCAATACAGTTATATGCATGACTCACCCAAGGAGAAAAAAAGAGAGCGCAATCTTCAGGCACTTGCATAGTCAGTCAACACTCAAGGAAACCAAAAGCTAACTGCCAAAGATGTTGACGAACAAATATGCATGTGCACAATCCTGACAACCTTCCAGTCATCCCCTTCTACCTGCAGAATACTACACCACACTAAAGATTAGGGATTACAGAGAAAGATTGTGATTTCATAAGGATCAGGTGCCAGTTAAAGTCGATTCCAGCATAATGAATAGGGAGACACCACAAACAAATGGCTTACACAGTTCAACCAAATGGTTCATTAGTCCTCACTAAATGGAAATGTAAAAATCAATGGAATTTCAGTAAAGATGTTCAACTAACAGCATAGACTGAACCAAACAGCCATACATACAAATACAGACAACTACAACAACATTTAGCAAATCACTGAACATAAGAAAATAAAAAAATAAAAAAAAATGAATAGGCTAAAAAGTACGTCCACACACTCCTCGAGTAGCATATTACCCATGATCACTACGATGACAGGAGCAATGACGCTGTTCAGTGCATTGTGACTTTGCCTATTGTCGCGACCTCCCCGAAGCGGGTTGGACCACCTAAGGGTTCGGCTAATGGATTGTTAAGCCTGGACTTAACTCGGGCTCTCCCAAGTCCATACCAATTCGCGACTTAGGGTTTAAGTTCTTAACATGCAATTGATTTTCAATTAGGAGTCGCCACTAATCTATTTTTGGTGGGTCGATTAGAAACCCAAGTAAAGTAATGGGAGAATTACTTCACTCCTACGAACCAGAGATTAAATGAGTTCGGGGACTTGGTTACACTAGACTTGTCTAATGCCCTTTCGGTACCTTTTCTTTTTAAAAAAAATGTTTTGCAGGTAGCTTGAATTGATTTTAATTTACCTCCTTAACATGTGAAGTGATCATGCGAGTGCACAAACCACCAATTTAACACCCAGATAACTCAGTGAATAAATGGCTGAATTACCTCATAGCAACGAAAGCATCTGCAATGTTAGATCGGAATTCATATCAACAACCCTAGATATGATTTCTAATTAACACGCAATTTCTTTATTTTGTTTTCACTTTTTTCAATGCGAACCATGCAGTGCATCTAATCTACCATGAAATGGCATGACAATGCGTTCTAAACTACATGACATGAATAAAATATTTTTTTGTGTTTTCTTAATGAACATGCAATAATTAAATATGCAAATCAAAATGACCTAACTATAATGACGGGCAATTTTAATTAAATGAACCTAATCCTACATGACTTGCCCATGATATTTCTATTCCTAAAAATGCAATTTATCCTAAAAATTGAAACTAGTTTATTTAAAGACAAATTTTTGTATTTTTTCAAGATATTCGAAATTCAGAAAAATGCAAAAAATACCTTAGCTAAATTAAAATTCCATCCAATTTAAACTTAAGATTAAGTCATGCTAAATCCTGATTTAAACTAAGACGTTATCTTAATCTAGCAATTTCTAACTTAAGATGCAAATTGATCTAAAAATGAGACATGCAATTCTATTCTAAAATGCATGATAATTTTTTATGAAAATTCGTAATTAAAAAAAAAAACTAAAAAAAACTACTAGAGTGAAAATTAAAGGGACATGTTATCTCTTCTAAAACATGCATAAAAAAACCTATTATGCAACCTACAAAAAACTAGCATCCTAAATTAATTAATTTTTCTTGGGATTTTTTTATTTGAAAAAAAAAACTATTCTAAAATGACACGTGCAATTCTTAAAAAAACTAATATCCTAAATGCATTTTTTTATTATTATTATTATTTAAAAAAAAAACGAAATGACTAAATATGCTAACCCTAGCCTTGATCTAACTTGCATTTTTTTTTTCATGTTTTTGTATTGATTTCGAAATTAAAAATTGTCAAGCAATTAAACATGAAACATAAGTTAAAAAAAACTAAACTAGCAACCTAAATTAATTGATTTGATTTTTGTATTTTTTTTTTGAAAATTCGAAATAAAATTCCTACTCTTAATATGCAAACCATAAAAAGGAAATAAACCTAATTCTAACCTACATGGAATGCAAATGCAATTTTTTTTTTTTTATGAAAGCGAAATTAACTTAAATGGCACGACAGCAAATCAGAGCAAGATTGATATCCAAATTGACAAACCATATCTCGCGCATGAGATCAGGTTGGCCAATTTTAAATAAATTGCAAATAGAATCTCGGGCGGGAGATCGGATTGGCGATTTTCAAGTGATTGCGAGTCGGATTTCGGGCGCGAAAATCGAACTCCTAATCCCTAATTTGAGGGGTTATTTTACATTGGAACTTCAATCATGCATTAATGAATAATCAAGCTAAAAAACTATATAAAAACAGACTATAAACTATATAACAAAAATAAAAATAAGATAATAATTAAAAAAAACTACCTAATGTTCCACTTTTGCTTTTTTCTTTTTTTTGTTGTCTTCTTTTCCTTTTCCCACGCACGATTTGGCGGCTTCGTGGGGGTGCGCAGCCGAGGGTGGTGGGCCGAGGGTGGTGGTCGCCGGCGTTCCGGTGAGGGCGGCGGGCGTCGAAGCTTCCGGCGGCGAAGGCGGCAACCGCGAACCCAGCGGCGGCAGGGCGGAACAGCGGTGCTCGGGCGAAGGCGCGGGTCGCGGCTCCGGGCGGTGAGCTGCGGCGTCGGGATCGAGGCGCGACCGTGGGTGTGGGCTGGAGGGTGCTCACGGCGTCCACGGGAGGTGCGGTGTCGCTCGAAGCTTCGAGCTGCAAGGTGCGGACGAGCGGAGGAGGTGCTTGGAGGAGGGTGCTCGCGGGTCGGCGCGGGAGTTGCGGGTGGAGGCCGGCGGGCGCGAGGGAGGCGAGCAGGTCGGGTCGTCGGGTTGAGGCCGGCGACGGGTGAATGGGATCCGGCGGGGACGGTGGCGCGGCGCGGAGGTGCGGCGGGCGGACAGCAGCGGGCTTTGCCGCCGAGGTCGAACGGCGTAGGAGCGGAGAGGCTTCCTCGAGGCTATGGGCGAAGTGGACGGCGGTGGTCGTCGCAGCAGGGGACCGGAGCAGAAGTAGAGCGGGCCGACGCAGGGGCGGAGTGGATGTGGGTCGGTCGGCGCGGGGAGCAGCCGAGCGGCCAAGGAACCGTGAAAATCCAGCGCGAAGAACCCCGAAGAAGATGAACGGTAGGGATCTTGTCTTTGCTTTTTGCTTTTCTTCTTTTTTTTCTTTTCCCCTCTCTCTCACGTCTCACTCTCTGCTTTTTCCCTTCTTTTTTTAATCTCCTCCCCCTTTCCCTTCTTTTTTAATCTCCTCCCCCCGACCTCATATTTTCTTTTGCGGGTTCTCTTCACACGGGCTCACTTTTTTTAATTAGCTCTCACAATCTCTCAAGGAAATTTTTCGTTCTCCGTCCCAACCCGTGTCTCTCTACGGACTCTCTATTTTAATAGCTCTCACCAAAACCTCCTTCGTGAATGCCTCCTCCCCCTTGCTTATTTATAGGCAACGGTGAACGGAGCAGCCGCAACTTTCCTTTGCTTGTTCAAGTTTGTTTCTTTTTTTCAAATATGGTGGCCATCGCATGATCTCTAGGAAGGAAGGTATTATAAAATGTCAGCCCATCTTTTTGCATGCGTCTGTGGAAATTTCACGTCCCCCATTCATGTGTGCATGTGCATGCATTAATGAGGGAAAGAAAATGCACGTCCATGGATTCTTCTTTCTTCTGCACGCTTGGGGCTTCTTATACGGCTACTTGTCCCTCCCTTCTATAGGATAGCCACAATTTTTGACTTTTCTTATTTATTATTTGCTTCTTTCTTGAGCACACTCCTCCTCACTTCACCAAAATTCACGACCCCCACTTGAGAGAGTATATTATAATATATCATGGGCTTCCCTTTTGCTTCTTCGAGGCTTCTAACGTCCGCCGAATTCTTGCGCATGCATGTGCATGCATTAATGAGCGATAGACAATGGACGGAACTTCTTTCTTGATTTGCTCTCCAGGAAGGAGAGAATTCTCACTATAAAATATTATAAAATGGTGAGCCCATGTTCTTGCAGACTTTCTCCAGAATTCTCGCGTGTGCAGTGGAGAATTTTTCTTTGCTTTCTTCACGCGTGCGGCTAGAATTTTTACGTCCGCCGAATTTTATCTACGCATGGTGCATGCATTAATGAGGAAGAGACAATGGACGTGAAGAACTCTTCTTTCTTCTTTCTTTCATTGTGTACTGTCAAATCAGCAAGAGAGAGACCACCTTTTGTGCACGTAATCGGCCGCGAGCCGCCGTGTTTGGTTGTGTTTTGGTACTGATGCAAATGCAACGATATATGAAATGCAATTTTACCTCTTTTTTTTTTTTTTTTTTTTTTATATGCAACTAATTACTAAACGATTAGGCAAAATTTAGGTGTCAACAGCTGCCCTTCTTTGAAGGTGAGCTCGTAGAGATTGCATTCAAAGACAATATGATACCTAAATTTTGACCATGAACATGCAATGGATGATAATTTGGCGGGACTATTTTCTTTTCTTTCTGTTTTTGTTTTTTTTTCTTTTTTTTTAAATGCAATTTATATGATTCATGGAAATGCTAATGCCAGTAATAAAAGGAACTTACCTGGAATAACTTACCTTCGAGGAGGGTAGAGTAACTCGAGATAGTTGGTGTCACATGTCCAGGACCCGTACTATTCTACGGTCGCCTAGAATAGTAACATGATTTCACAAAGAAACTGCTTTCCCAGGACCCGTACCATTCTACGGTCGCCCAGTATGGCATTGCTTGGTTGTGTCTAGGACCCGTGCCATTCTACGGTCGCCTAAACGGGAAAAATTTTGAGACATCCAGATCCAGCCTGAGATGTCAAGAATTTGGGAACTTAACCAATAGACACTCAATGTTAGGTGAGATGACTATTGGATTAAGAGGGTTCGAAATACCTAGATCCAGACTCAGGTATAACGAGAAAGATCAGAAAGCATTCATATCCAGAATGAAGTGCTTGACGAACAGTTTTGAGACATCCAGATCCAGACTGAGATGTCAAAAAATTTGGGACTTAATCAATAAACACTCAATGTTAGGTGAGATGAATATTGGATTAAGAGGATTCGAAATACCTAGGTCCAGACTAAGGTATGACGAGAAAGATCGAAAAGCATTCACATCCAGAGTGAAATGCTTAACGAAGAGTTTTGAGACATACATCAAGAATTTGGGAATACCTAGGACAAACCTGGGATATTCGTGAAGGTCACTTACCTCTTGGTAGAAAGAAGTTTTGGAACATCGAGGATATGCTTCAGATATTCATGGAGGTTTCTCACCTCGAGGCTTCTGAAAGGCAACATAAATGCCAGGAGCTCTTGGGTCTTCAAGGAAACATTACCTGTCAGACATGATTAGAGCAAAAATACATGCATTCATGAAAGAAGTAAGCAATTCAGCACACTCCAAAGTCCACTGAAGCTTTTATCCATTCAACCAAGATTTATGCATGATGGTTTTACCATATTTGCACCACCGAACTTCCACTGGGGAGAATCATCATTTATGATAAATTTCACTCATGACATGGATTTTCAAGAATACCAAGTGAGAGACTTTCAGTTAGAAAGGACTTTCGCTCACTCTCATTAAGAAGGCTATTTTGTCCCGACCATTAATGTCGGATCACAGGAATCACTCAATCTTACTTTCATCATGTCAACAAGGGTTCGAGTATTCTCGCAAGCGGTACGACCTGGTCAATCTGAGAGGTCTTTATCAGGACTGTAATGTAGGCTCGGTCAATGGCTCAACAAAGAGAGACTCTTCGAGTCAAGGCTAATGAAAGAACAATACTTCGCAATCACCTTCGGGTTTACAAGTCAAGGAACCTGCGGAATGAGATAGAAATGGCCTTGCTCACACTTCTTCGAGCGATGCTTTTAAGCGTGTGAATTCCTACGTTAATTTCGATGCCCTAATCTGAAGAGACTTTGTAAGGGACGTAACGTAGGTTAAGTTCATGGGTTGAGAAGTGAATGGATCATTATGCTCAAAATGTGTATAGGGGGATGAGAATTGGTGATCATCTTGGCATTGTCACCGGTCTCCTTTTTCACCATTGGGATTTTCCTCATAGGTACTATAAAAACTTGGCATTTGAGTTCTTTAAGTACCACTCCATTGGGAATACACCCTTTTACAATTGATAATCATTTATCTTGACTCTTTCTTTCATTTTCTATGGGCATTGGCCTTGCTTTTACCAGGCACACTGCTTTTTCATGCCCTTTTTTTTTTATAACCACGTAATGCTTTAACATTTGGGTTCTTGAGGAGTTTTCATTTTTTGTCGGCACTCGGGATTCTGTTGCTTGAACATTTGCATTTTGCCTTGCCCCAGTGTGGGGGATGATCACCAATTGGGTTTAAATGAAACGAATTTACAGGCTCAAGGGGCTACGCAATGGATAAAGTGTGTTGGATAGAGAAAGAACTGCTCTTCATCATCCTAAGGCACTTAAATTACCGTATGAATTCAATGTAATAGCAATACCTGAAGATTGATGCAAGTGAGAGCAAGAATATTCCTATCAATTTCCTCACCTCATGATGTTGTCTTACCTCCAGCTTGCCCCAATGTGAGGTGGTTCTTGACAGGGGTAATTTAAAAATTATTCGCGTGTGTGGGCTCAAAAGGGTTTAAACAATGGATGATCACGTAGTGTTTGGGATAGAGAATGAACCGCCTCTCATCATTTCGATCATCGTACCTTTCGCGAGAAAACTCTTTACCTTAGAAACATGGAATTTCCTACACTCATCTCACCGTATGTGAGCAAGGATTGTGTATAGGATAAGGCTTGCCTTTCATCATCCTGACATATCTCATTTAGCATGTTCAATTCATTCCACATCATTCATTAACTTGATCGATGGTGACAGTTCTCAGTAGAATTGGTAATTAAACAGGTAAAACTATCACGCAAAATTCTCCTTTGAAAGGTCACAAGTACTTCATGAACTCATTAGCTTTGAACACAAAGAGTTTGCAGCTCAAAAACAAAGAAAAATGATTGGTAAAAAAAAATATTTTTTTTTGTGGCAAACTTGTTGCCATTTCCAGGGATCGAACCCTGGTCATTCTCGGACCCTTTCATTCCCCATGCCACCAGGCCGAGGCGCTGGTGGTGTCCTCAGGGCATTTCTTTTTTTATTTAATTGGACCGACTCTGGGTAAACACGTCTGTCGTATCGAATCAGATGAATTTGATATGCATATGGAACAGGGCCTACTTTTCATCTCATTCATCCCATTCCCACACAATTCAATGAAGAAATGAGTACCTTCGATTCACAACAAAGTCTATCAAGAGTAATACTTCTTCACAGCATCAGAGTTAACAGGATTAGAAAACTCACGACCATCCATTTCTGTAAGGATTAAGGCACCTCCAGGGAGTACCCTCTTCACCATATACGGGCCGCTATAGTTTGGAGCAAATTTGCCTCCAGGATCAGGAAAAATCGGCAACACCTTTCTTAGAACTAGATCATTCACTTCGAAGTGTCTCGGCCGTACCTTTCGATTGAATGACTTGGCTACTCTTTGTTGATATGCCTGACCATGGCAAAGAGCTTTTAACCTTTTCTCATCAATCAGGTTCAACTACTCGAACCTTTGTTGTGTCCATTCTGCCTCGGACAATTCCACTTGGGATAAGACTCTCAGAGAAGGGATTTCTACTTCCACAGGCAAGACTGCCTCCATGCCATAAACTAAGGAGAAAGGGGTTGCCCCGGTAGATGTTCGGATCGATGTCCGATACGCCATTAGAGCAAAGGGTAACCTGTCATGCCAATCTCGATAATTCTCGGCTGTCTTAGCCAGGATCTTCTTGATGTTCTTATTAGCTGCCTCAATAGCTCCATTCATTTGCGGGCGATAAGGTGATGAATTCAAATGCTTGATTTTGAACTCACTAAACAATTCATCCACGAACTTGTTATTCAGATTTGTCCCATTGTCAGTGACAATTGCTTCGGGGACACCATAACGGGCGATTATGTCACGCCTAATAAATTTCACCACGTTTTGAGCTGTGACATTAACATATGATGCGGCTTCAATCCATTTTGAAAAATAATCTATTGCCACTAATATGAATCGGTGTCCATTTGAAGCTTTGGGATTTATTGGGCCAATTACATCAATCCCCCACATCGAAAAAGGCCATGGTTCAGATAGCTGGTGCAACTCTGTTGGAGGAACATTTATTTTATCTCCATGAATTTGGCAACGATGACAACTTCTAACATGCTGTATGCAGTCACTTTCCAGCGCAAGCCAATAGTAACCTAGTCTCATAATCTTCTTGGCCAACATGTGCCCATTCATGTGTGGGCCACAAACTCCTTCATGCACTTCATGCATGATTTGGGTAGCTTCTGCTTCATCTACGCACCTCAATAAAACCGAATCATAAGATCTCTTGTATAAATTCTTACCACTGACGAAGAACTTTGATGCCATCTTCATTATGTATTTTCTATCGGCTGGAGTGCTCCCTTCTGGAAATTCCTGCTTTTGAATATAGTTCATGATGTCATAATACCATGGCTTCTCATCAAGCTCTTCATTCACGACCATACAATAAGAAGGTTTGGCTAGAACCTCAATTTTCAAAGGCTCAACTTCTAAACCATCAGTAACTTGCAACATGGATGACAACGTTGCCAGTGCATCGGCAAACTGATTATGAGATCTAGCTAAATAGTCAAATGAGATTTCATCGAACTCCTTCACCAGCTCTTCGAGGTACTTATGATATGGCAGTAATTTGGCATCCCTGGTCTTCCATTCACCTACAGTCTGGAGTATGATCAATGCAGAATCTCCATATACTTTCAATTTGGCCACTCCTATTTCAATTGCAGCCTGAAGTCCGAGAATACAAGCTTCGTATTCAGCTATATTGTTAGTGCATGGGAATATTAATTTCGCGGACTCTTGGGTGGGTGTTGTCCGTCTGGGGATATCGATCGCCCGGTACGTAACCGGACAAGTTCACAGCTCCATCAAAGAACATGGACCATGCATCTTCATTTATGGCCAAAATACGATCATCCAGAGGACAATCATCATCATTGAAGGTTCTAGGATTCTCAGCCAATAAATCAGCAATCACTCGGCCTTTAACTGATTTTTGTGGCATGAACTGCACGTCGAATTCCGAAATCAAGACCTGCCATTTGGCTAGCTTACCCACCAAAGCTGGTTGATTAAATAAATACTTGATGGGATCGTTCTCGATCCACGAGAAACATCGGTAATGCAAGGTGTCTTGTCGTCGAGTCTATGCAATACCCATACTAATGCAGCACAAGTTTTTTCAGCATCAGAATATTTTAGCTCTGAGACAGTGAACTTTTTACTAAGGTAATAAATGGCTCGTTCCTTCTGATCCACGTGACTTTTCTGAGCTAACATCGCGCCGAGTGACTCACTATGGATTGTGAGGTACAAAATCAAAGGATGCCCCGATATTGGTGGGACAAGAACTGGTGGATTCATCAAATATTGCTTCAACTTATCGAACGCCTTTCGACATTCATCATTCCACTCAACTTGTACATTTTTCCTCAAGAGTTTGAAGAACGGCTTAGCAGTCTCAGAGAGTTGGGAAATGAATCGTGCAATGTAATTCAATCTCCCTAAGAGACTCCGGACCTCTTTCACTGTTGATGGAGGTTGCAGCTCACATATCGCCTTGGCTTTAGATGGGTCAATTTCAATCCCTTTATTACTCACAATGAACCCAAGTAATTTACCCGACGTTGCCCCGAACACGCACTTGGCAGGGTTTAAACGAAGCTTGAATTCGCGGAGTCGGTCAAATAACTTCCTGAGGGTTTCAACATGACTTTTCCCAGGTCGGGTTTTTGCAATCATATCGTCAACATATACCTCGATTTCTTCATGCATCATGTCATGGAACAACGTAACCATGGCTCGTTGGTAAGTTGCCCCTGCATTTTTGAGTCCAAAGGGCATGACCTTATAATGAAAGGTTCCCCATGGGGTGATAAATGCTGTCTTCTCTTTGTCTTCATCCTTCATTCTTATCTGGTTGTAGCCAGAAAAACCATCCATGAAAGAGAATAATTCAAATTCGGCAGTACTATCCACAAGAACATCGATATGTGGCAATGGGAAGTCGTCCTTTGGGCTGGCCTTGTTCAAATCCCGGTAATCAACACACACTCGGACTCGACCGTCTTTCTTCATGACCGGTACTATGTTGGCCACCCATTCAGGGTATTGCGAGACTTCGATGAATCCCACTTTGAGAAGTTTCATTACTTCCTCTTCTATCTTCTTCGAGAGCTCTGGTTTAGTCCTCCGAAGCTTCTGCTTCTTGGGATGCATGTCTGGATTAGTGGGCAAACAGTGTTCCACAATCGACGGATCTAAACCCGGCATATCAACGTATGTCCAAGCAAAGATATCTTGATATTCTTTTAGCAATTGAGTCAGGTGCTCGGCCTCATCTTCGGGAAGATTTGCCCCAATCTTTATCTCTTTGGGCTCCTCGGCATCACTCAGATTGATAGTGACGGTTTGCTCAGAGGTGAGAACTTTGGGTTTTTCATGTTGCTCCCAACTTTGTTGTACTCCAATGGAGTCACCATTTGGATCATCAGGGTCATCACCGTCATCGCTCATGACATTGGATTGGACCATTTTCACCTCTTTGCCTATCATAAGGCTGCTCCTGAAACATAAAATGGATAGTTCAAAAAGACAAACAGGGCTAAAAGGCATGAATTTCTTTTCTATTTTTTTCGAATTTTCCTTCCTTTTGAATTTTTTGATTGATTTTTTTTTATTTTATTTAAAGAATTTTGGCAAAATATTTTGGAAAAACTTTTTGACACGAGGAAGCATGATGAAGCCCAGGCCTCAGAATTCTCCTTGGATTTTTCTTTTCTTTCATCGGTTGGATATCATCAACGGGCTGGTTTGGTATACCCCATCATGCCCTCAAAATAGAACTTGTAATTGTAATTGATATTCATCAACCAAATTACATTTATTGGATTGAAAAGTACGGCAATCAAAGTGAAATGAAACCCTAACAATCAAACCCTAGCAAACATCCACTCCTGGCAAACGATATGCAAAATACGATAAGCAAACCCTAGAAAACATTAAATCCAAAAAGCGATAAGATTCCCACGCAGGGGAGTGCAGAAAAGTAAATGTGTTACTCTTGTGGGCTAGCACCTATTTCCTCCGATGCTTCTTTGTCAATGGCACCTATAAGGAGATCATCGAATAGAGTCGTGATCCCTTCCATCCCATCATCTGGATCCTCTGTCTTTGAAGTTGTCGGGTCGTCCATGCCATTCCATCCATCGAGCACGATACCTCGGGTGTCGATCATTCCTCCCTCATCACGCATCATTCTAGCAGGGCCCGGGAATGTCTCGCGGATATCGAGGAGTAATGAGTTTTTCCTCTCTTGTTCATGTCCTCCACCTCTTCCATGGTACCCTAATCCGGCGGAACGAAACCTTCGAGGGGCTTCAATAGGATTCCGGATGCCCTGTTCTTGTCTACCAAGTCCCCAGCCAGGAATAAAGCCATTTCCAACCATCACTCTTGCTACCATAACTGTTGCATTTGACACATCAGGGATGGGTGCTGTCGATCCTCGAGATGCATGAATAGTGGATACGAGCTCAAACGATTGGTAGCTCGACTCCTCCCTACGTTCCGGCTCGACATAGGGGATAGCCGTCTCATGATAGATCCGATGATCCTCCTCGCCATGAACAATGACTAGCTTTCCTTTGACAACAAATTTCACGCTTTGATGGAGACTTGATGGCACAGCTCCAGCAGTATGAATCCAGGGACGACCTAATAGGAAATTGAATGCTGTAGGAATGTCCATCACCTAGAAAAGGACGTTGAACATCACCGGTCCTATTTGCAGTTCAAGGTGGGTCTCCCCTATCACCTCCTTTCTCGTACCATCAAAAGCTCGGACGGAGGTCTTTGCAGCATTTATTTTTGAAGGATCTATTTTCAGGCGGTGAAGAGTCGCCAATGGACAGATATTCAAGGCAGATCCATTATCAATGAGTACTCGAGCCACATGGGAAGCCTTGCACTTGACGGATATATATAACGCCTTAGTATGTCCCCTCCCCTCAAGAGGGAATTCTTCATCAGAAAAGGCTATTAAATCCTTAAGAAGAATCGACCCTACAAATTCCTCCAACCTATTTACCTCAATCGTCTCTGGTACATGAACTTCGCTCAAAACCTTCATTAGAGACTTTTGATGCGTAGGAGACGTTTGCAAGAGTTCAAGTAAAGAGATTTGGGCGGGCAATTTCCGCAACTGGTCGACCACGTTATACTCACTTGCTTTGATTATAGCCAGAAATTCCTTGGCCTCTTCGTCAGTAATTGGCTTTGCAGGTTGGGCATTAGCTTGAGCATAGGTCCGACCAGACCTTGTAATCAGGTCAACATCTAGCTCGTATGACCAAGGGACTGCTTTGTTATCCTTGTACTCATACAACTGGGGCATCTCAATAATTATTTCTTCATTAGTTGAAGGCACTTCCACTATCAATCCTTCATGGTCGGAGGCGTCCTCAAGTGGGGGCATGTCCTCGATCAATGGATCTGGTTCACTCTTTTCAGCACTTAGCTTAGCAAATTCCTTCTCCCAATCAATGACGACTTCGGAGATAGTTGACACTGTTCCAGCTTGGTCAGCATATATGATCATGCCAGCCTTAACCATTTCTTGAACCCTTTCCTTCATGGTAGGCAAGGGAGGATTCTCATCTGTCGGATAATAACCAACTCTAACTAATCCGCTATAGATATCTTTGACAGACACCTTCAAGTTCATCTTTTTGCCAGTATTGAACTCGAAGATTGCATTTACGTTTCCCTGATGTTCCGGCAACGGATTCTTCTTGACATTCGGTTGGGTGGTACGGAAAGAGAATGCCTTAGTATCCAATAAATTTTGGATCTTGTGTTTCAAAGTCAAACATTCATCAGTTGGATGGCCGACCTCTCCCATATGATACTCACATTTTTTGGAGGGGTCATAGTTGGAGAATTTTTCAGCATTGGGCCGCTTTGGTTCGTGGGAGATCAATCCCTTGTTTCGGAGTATTGGTAAGACCTGAGATAGAGGGCCAGGAAGAGGAGAGAACTGCCTTTTGGTGAATTGTCGCTGTGCAGGCACTCAGCCTCCATCTTGCTGATTCCTGGGGACACGAACCATCGGAGGCTTACTAGGGGCTGGTTGCACATATGCAACATTGACTTCGGTGGTTGGTTCTTTATCTTTCTTCATGGTGAACCTTTTGCCCTGAAGAGTTGGTTCATTAAACCATCCATCCCTTAGCCCCATCTCGATCTGTTCACCCACTGGGATAAGCTGGTTGAAGTTCTCAACGTATGTGCTAGCCATTCGGTTACGGAACTCATACGGTAGAGTCTTGACGAACAACTTCATTAACTCCTTGTTTGTAGGCTCAGGAGTGATTTGAGCCGCCAAGTTTCGCCACCTTACAGCGTACTCCTTAAATGACTCACTTTTCTTTTTCTCCATCCGCTCAAGATCCTCTCGGGAAGGTGCAATGTCCATGTTGAACTTATCCGCTTTAGGAAAGCGTCGCCACTTCATTCGTGTGTCGAGAAGGTTTACATTCTTCATTATGTACCAGTTGAGTGCGGGCCCCATCAAGCTTGCATGAAACGATTGGATCATGAGAGGCTCGTTCTTGACGTATTGGGCCATGCGTACGTGGTACATTTGCAAATGAGCTTTTGGGCAGGAAGTACCATCGTATTTCTCGAACTCTGGCATTTTAAACTTCTTCGGCACTTTGACTTTCTCATAAACTGACAAGTCGAACGGGAGTGAATTCTGCGATTCTTGCAATTGTTTCAGTTTCTCTTCAAGTTTGGCGAAGCGTTCATCTTGCTCCGCCTTAGGGACATTGTTGGGCTTAGCTTTTTCGGCATCGACGAACAACGGGTCATCCTCTAACTCAGGCATGTCGTCATCACCCATTTGGGCCTTGTCCGTCTGCTTTGGGACTACTATTTCGGGGAGAGCGGGTGCAAGAGTCTGATGCACTTGGAGGGATTGCATTTGATCCGTCATAAGCTGCATGGAGGTGAGCAAATGCTGGAGTTGATTTTCCACAGCGGTCATACGATCACGCATTTCGATTTGGTCGGCCATTTTTGCTCTTGATCGTGTAATGATGGGCGAACGTGGAGGATCCGTTATCACCTAATTTGAAGAAACGGACAAAAATAAGTATCTCATATGAAATACACCGGTCCATGACAATGGTCTAAAACTTTTATTCATTAATGGAGTTTTTGACAATCCTAACAAAATAGAAGCAAGATTGATTCAAGCACTTCATTAATGAAATATAAGCTCAAAATGCCCTAAACAAACAAACTAGGAAAGTAAATGACTTAACTTCCTAAACATTAATCTAGAAATGAAAACAACAAGATTGACTCAAACACTTCATCTAGCTTGATCAATATACACTCGGGACACCACTCGGCGCAATCGCTTATTCTCCTCTTGAGCTTTTTCAGCAACCCTTTTGAGGCGTTTATTTTCAGCGCGGTTGGTGATCTTCAGTGGCGCCTCTGGTATCTTTGGAAGTAACTCCTCTGGAATTTTGTGTTGTTGAATGTACTTAATTGAGGCATAGTACTTCATTTCTTTGCCCTTCAACTCCTCCTCAGGCCACTTGAGTTTTCGTGGCTGGCACATATCCCACATTGATTTAATTGTGAGAATGGAATCTTCATGGTCTCGGTCTCCATCAACGAAGTTGGCTTGGAGTGGATCTGCTTGCAATGCCGGGGGAGGCTCTTGCACAACTTGATACTGACGGGTCACTCTAGTTGGATAGTATTCCGTTGCTCCAGTGAATCCCAGTAGAGGGACTGGGCCAACACCTCCACATGAAAGTCTCGCCACACGAACTTGGAACCACTTAGCATGCCATAGGAAACCCTTGGAAGTTGGTTTTTTCATGAAAGCTAGCCACCTAGAATAATGGTAATCCGGTGCATGTTTTTGGTTGTTCTCAAATCTCATAATAGGGTGATTAGAGTTATTAACATCAAGTATAGTCATTGAACCACCAAATCCTTTTATATGAGAAAGAAACCAAATTTGTAAAAGCTCAGGAGAGGAATGGAAGGTCTTATCACCGCTTCCTTTAAATCGAGTGAGGGAAAGAAAGGTTTCAGCCAAAATAGTGTTTACGAAATTTTTTCCTCTCGACACTTGTTCAACTAAGTGAGCCATCAAAGGGTTAATAGCATTCTTGCAATGAGGAAAAAGTATGAACCCAAAGAAAGCTAAAAGGAAAACCCTTCTCATTTGGAATGAATTGCCATTTTCAAAACATTCTTTTAGAAAAGATAAATGACATGTATTGCGGTGAGCTTTTAAAACTTTTCTTACATTATCCTCCTTAATTCTCAGAAAATCGGATAAGGTCACAACGGGGTCTATTCCGATAGGTGGGCTAATTAATTCAGCTTTCAAAGGTTTCCCTATGGCAATACTATACTCTTCCAAGGTGGGCGTGAGTTCATGCTTACCGCCGAAGATGAAAGTAGAGGTCTCGGGGCACCAACAGTGAGTAAGTGCTTGGATGAGGCCGCCATGGATGTTGATACGCAGCAATGGAAGTAGTCGACTAATGTGTGATTCTACAAATTGACGGCCAGCTTGGTCTAACTTGTCCCACCATGCGCTAAGCTCTTCCTTTGGAGGGAGAATAATTCGAATGTCCGGTATTCCCATTGTATATTGATCAAGACTCGGGACAATCCTAATGCCATGGACCGACAAAATGATATAATAAAGTAAGTAGATTGCAAGAGTACGAATTTAGGAGACTTACTTTACCAATAAACAAAGGGCAATCACATAGACATGCGCATGGTAAGTGGCTCGACTTCTAGTCTAACAGGCTTAACAAAGTGAAGCCACAAGAATGATCAGACTAGTCGCGGGCGTGCGAACTAAGTCGGGTCCTCATGACTTCGGCTTGGTCAAAGAGCCGACCTGGGTTGCGGGCATGCGAACCGAGGTAGGTACTCCTGACGCCAGAAAAGAAACTTCGGGATTGAGATGGGCGACTCATACCGCAGGCATGCGGTCGAAGTGGTATCCATCTCGTTACCATCCTAGATGATCCTATGCGGCCCAGGTCCGGCGGCGGGTTGTGTGTGCAATAGTGTAGTGCTAGATGCAAGGCATGCACGGCAATTTATATCAAGCAATACTTCATAAGTGAAAGTAAACCATACATTCCTACACCTCCCTGCAAAACAAATGTCAGCAAACACTTCCCCTTATACCTCCCATTATGCAAGAACATTTAACACCTTAAATGTTAGGGACGTACCTGGGATCCTCGCTGCCAAACAAAAATATTTTTCAAAAAGAAAATTGGCCTAAGTCTACTAAGAGTTTCAACTCGAGTCCCCAGTGGAGTCGCCAAGCTGTCGCGACCTCCCCGAAGTGGGTTGGACCACCTAAGGGTTCGGCTAATGGATTGTTAAGCCTGGACTTAACTCGGGCTCTCCCAAGCCCATACCAATTCGCGACTTAGGGTTTAAGTTCTTAACATGCAATTGATTTTCAATTAGGAGTCGCCACTAATCTATTTTTGGTGGGTCGATTAGAAACCCAAGTAAAGTAATGGGAGAATTACTTCACTCCTACGAACCAGAGAATAAATGAGTTCGGGGACTTGGTTACACTAGACTTGTCTAATGCCCTTTCGGTACCTTTTCTTTTTAAAAAAAATGTTTTTGCAGCTTGAATTGATTTTAATTTACCTCCTTAACATGTGAAGTGATCATGCGAGTGCACAAACCACCAATTTAACACCCGAGATAACTCGGTGAATAAATGGCTGAATTACCTCATAGCAACGAAAGTATACGCAATGTTAGATCGGAATTCATATCAACAACCCTAGATATGATTTCTAATTAACACGCAATTTCTTTATTTTGTTTTCACTTTTTTCAATGCGAACCATGCAGTGCATCTAATCTAACATGAAATGGCATGACAATGCGTTCTAAACTACATGACATGAATAAAATATTTTTTTGTGTTTTCTTAATGAACATGCAATAATTAAATATGCAAATCAAAATGACCTAACTATAATGACAGGCAATTTTAATTAAATGAACCTAATCCTACATGACTTGCCCATGATATTTCTATTCCTAAAAAATGCAATTTATCCTAAAAATTGAAACTAGTTTATCTAAAGACAAATTTTTGTATTTTTTCAAGATATTCGAAATTCAGAAAAATGCAAAAATACCTTAGCTAAATTAAAATTCCATCCAATTTAAACTTAAGATTAAGTCATGCTAAATCCTGATTTAAACTAAGACGTTATCTTAATCTAGCAATTTCTAACTTAAGATGCAAATTGATCTAAAAATGAGACATGCAATTCTATTCTAAAATGCATGATAATTTTTTATGAAAATTCATAATTAAAAAAAAACTAAAAAAAACTACTAGAGTGAAAATTAAAGGGACATGTTATCTCTTCTAAAACATGCATAAAAAAACCTATTATGCAACCTACAAAAAACTAGCATCCTAAATTAATTAATTTTTCTTGGGGTTTTTTTATTTGAAAAAAAAAACTATTCTAAAATGACACGTGCAATTCTTAAAAAAACTAATATCCTAAATGCATTTTTTATTATTATTATTATTTAAAAAAAACGAAATGACTAAATATGCTAACCCTAGCCCTGATCTAACTTGCATTTTTTTTCATGTTTTTGTATTGATTTCGAAATTAAAAATTGTCAAGCAATTAAACATGAAACATAAGTTAAAAAAAACTAAACTAGCAACCTAAATTAATTGATTTGATTTTTGTATTTTTTTTTTGAAAATTCGAAATAAAATTCCTACTCTTAATATGCAAACCATAAAAAGGAAATAAACCTAATTCTAACCTACATGGAATGCAAATGCAATTTTTTTTTTTATGAAAGCGAAATTAACTTAAACGGCACGACAGCAAATCAGAGCAAGATTGATATCCAAATTGACGAACCATATCTCGCGCATGAGATCGGGTTGGCCAATTTTAAATAAATCGCAAATCGAATCTCGGGCGGGAGATCGGATTGGCGATTTTTCAAGTGATTGCGAGTCGGATTTCGGGCGCGAAAATCGAACTCCTAATCCCTAATTTGAGGGGTTATTTTACATTGGAACTTCAATCATGCATTAATGAATAATCAAGCTAAAAAACTATATAAAAACAGACTATAAACTATATAACAAAAATAAAAATAAGATAATAATTAAAAAAAACTACCTAATGTTCCACTTTTGCTTTTTCTTTTTTTTGTTGTCTTCTTTTCCTTTTCCCACGCACGATTTGGCAGCTTCGTGGGGGTGCAGCCGAGGGTGGTGGGCCGAGGGTGGTGGTCGCCGGCGTTCCGGTGAGGGGCGGCGGGCGTCGAAGCTCCGGCGAAGGGCGGCAACCGGCGAACCAGCAGCGGCAGAGGGCGGAACAGCGGTGCTCGGGCGAAGGCGCTGGGTCGCGGCTCCGGGGCGGTGAGCTGCGGCGTCGGGATCAGAGGCGCGACTGTGGGTGTGGGCTGGAGGGTGCTCACGGCGTCCACAGGAGGTGCAGGTGTCGCTCGAAGCTTCGAGCTGCAAGGTGCGGACGAGCGGAGGAGGTGCTTGGAGGAGGGTGCTCGCGGGTCGGCGCGAGTTGCAGGTGGAGGCTGGCGGGCGCGAGGGAGGCGAGCAGGTCCTGGGTCGTCGGGTTGAGGCCGGCGACGGGTGAATGGGATCCGGCAGGGACGGTGGCGCGGCGCGGAGGTGCGGCTGGGCAGACAGCAGCAGGCTTTGCTGCTGAGGTCGAACGGCGTAGGAGCAGAGGCTTCCTCGAGGCTATGGGCGAAGTGGACGGCGGTGGTCGTCGCAGCAGGGGACCGGAGCAGAAGTAGAGCGGGCCGACGCAGGGGCGGAGTGGATGTGGGTCGGTCGGCGCAGGGGAGCAGCCGAGCGGCCAAGGAACCGGTGAAAATCCAGCAGCGAAGAACCCCTGAAGAAGATGAACAGTAGGGATCTTGTCTTTGCTTTTTGCTTTTCTTCTTTTTTTCTTTTCCCCTCTCTCTCACGTCTCACTCTCTGCTTTTTCCCTTCTTTTTTTAATCTCCTCCCCCTTTCCCTTCTTTTTTTAATCTCCTCCCCCTGACCTCATATTTTCTTTTGCAGGTTCTCTTCACACGGGCTCACTTTTTTTTAATTAGCTCTCACAATCTCTCAAGGAAATTTTTCGTTCTCCGTCCCAACCCGTGTCTCTCTACGGACTCTCTATTTTAATAGCTCTCACCAAAACCTCCTTCGTGAATGCCTCCTCCCCCCTTGCTTATTTATAGGCAACAGGTGAACAGGAGCAGCCGCAACTTTCCTTTGCTTGTTCAAGTTTGTTTCTTTTTTTTCAAATATGGTGGCCATCGCATGATCTCTAGGAAGGAAGGTATTATAAAATGTCAGCCCATCTTTTTGCATGCGTCTGTGGAAATTTCACGTCCCCCATTCATGTGTGCATGTGCATGCATTAATGAGGGAAAGAAAATGCACGTCCATGGATTCTTCTTTCTTCTGCACGCTTGGGGCTTCTTATACGGCTACTTGTCCCTCCCTTCTATAGGATAGCCACAATTTTTGACTTTTCTTGTTTATTATTTGCTTCTTTCTTGAGCACACTCCTCCTCACTTCACCAAAATTCACGACCCCCACTTGAGAGAGTATATTATAATATATCATGGGCTTCCCTTTTGCTTCTTCGAGGCTTCTAACGTCCGCCGAATTCTTGCGCATGCATGTGCATGCATTAATGAGCGATAGACAATGGACGGAACTTCTTTCTTGATTTGCTCTCCAGGAAGGAGAGAATTCTCACTATAAAATATTATAAAATGGTGAGCCCATGTTCTTGCAGACTTTCTCCAGAATTCTCGCGTGTGCAGTGGAGAATTTTTCTTTGCTTTCTTCACGCGTGCGGCTAATTTTTACGTCCGCCGAATTTTATCTACGCATGGTGCATGCATTAATGAGGAAGAGACAATGGACGTGAAGAACTCTTCTTTCTTCTTTCTTTCATTGTGTACTGTCAAATCAGCAAGAGAGAGACCACCTTTTGTGCACGTAATCGACCGTGAGCTGCCGTGTTTGGTTGTGTTTTGGTACTGATGCAAATGCAACGATATATGAAATGCAATTTTACCTTTTTTTTTTTTTATATGTAACTAATTACTAAACGATTAGGCAAAATTTAGGTGTCAACACCTATCATGCCCAAGAGTGGCCTCTAACAGGAATTAACAAGTAGGCTGAAAGTTAACAACGATATTCATTGGCATGCCACACAGCATGCATGTGAAGATTTATAGATAAAATCACTAATAGAAATTATATAGCTTCTTTAAATACCTTCTTCAATAAGCTTTTGATCTCCACAAGGCGAGCTATAACAGGATGATGACGAACTGGTTGTCCCTCAGACTTAAGGAGGAGACGAAAGGTAATTGCTTAGCAATAGGCCAGCAGCAGAGCCTGCTTTACTTTCAAATAGCGTGATCCTCCTTTCATTGTACTTTCCCTCTTTTTAACCTTCATAGAATAGAAGACACATGCCGAACAACAAGAAAATATGAGCTGCAAATTCCACTTTGAACAGAAACCATAGACAGCAAGTAATAAAGACAATACTGTACGAGCCAAATGGAATTAAAACATTTGCTCAAACAATAAAAAATATTAAAGACCCAAGCCAAGAAAACTTCAAAGCGAGACACCAAAGCATTCTACCAAAAGCATAACAGAAAATATTGGATAGCTAAAATTCGTCCCTTCAGTGAGATCCTTCCTGGGGACCTTCAAAGCGATCTCTGTAGAGATATAGACTTCTGCCAAGAAAACTTTAAGAAATCGTGAACGACATCATTCCATACAAGAGAGATTCAAAAAACAAGTCATCTGTTAGGATGCGCCTCTGACAGTGGAATAAATACCTTGCTTAGAAGTGGATTGATTCTGCTTTCAAGCTCTTCAACTGCATCATTCAGCTCAGACAGCAGTCCCACCAATTCTGGAGCAGAACTGCAAGAAAAACATTCTATTAAATAAAGAAGCAGGCACATAAAGTACATAGACTACATATATATTTCCTTTTCCTGGTATCTTAGAAATTCATTCAATGCAGGGTAACTTACTTCATACGTATCCCTTATGTTTCATTTGTTCACTTAAGAAGTAGGATTGGATGCAGATAACTTCTGATGGGAAAGTCCGATATATTATGAGATCAACCATGACCAGGAATAAAATCTTTGAATTGATGACAATATTACATATAATTATTAATTTCTATGTAATCCAGAACTCCAACCACTTCTTTATTTGCTTCTCTCTAATGGACAAGAATTTTTCTCATTTAACATTCTTCCAATTATTGCAAAATCTACCATGTCTCAACAATCCCACCTATTTCCTCTTATCAAGTGTGATCGTCTCCATTAGCCTTTACCACTAAGATGTCTTCCTCATCTAGCTTGAGGAATTCTTTTCCCACCAAGGAGGTGGCTTATAAAAATCCTATGAAATCAAAAAATGGAATGTCTTCTCCGACAGACCACATTACAGGAGGAAAACATTGCGAGATATACGAGGAGAAATCTGCTGATTGTCTTTCCCTTTTCATTCATGTCTAATGTTTGCTTTCATAAGTAAAATCCAGAGAATCAATTCATCGAATTGGCTTTATTTGTTTCTTCAAAACCATAGCCAAACAATCCTTAGGCTGTCTAGTAGGTTTTCTAATCAAGGAAGAAAAACATTGCCAAGTCCTACTTCTGAACATTTGGCTTCATTGATTTATCCTGCCAAAAATTTCAGCACATAGTTCTCATGAATCTGAAAGGACTGACAATCACCACCTGATGGATAGGAATAGCCAAGATGCAGAGTGGAATCATAGACAACAGGTTATCCAGTTTTATGCAAAAAGGATTATGCAAATTGCATAAGCTTCCACAGTCTAATTGCAGGAAGCACCATGAAGAATTATGAGAAAATATAGTGCAGCACTTTAATGTACCATGACCAATTACAAACATGCATTGGAAGATCCATCTTTGGAGATCTTTTTTATTTTTTATTTTTAATAGATAAAAAGTTCAACCGTAGGGCACCAGGGGGATGAAAACCCACACAAAAAAGAGCCCAAAAAAAGTAAAGCCATATACAAAACAGGTCACTGTCAATATCAATTGTGTTCATGGTCAATACATTGTGCCAGTCTATCGAATTTTCCCATACTGATCTCCCCAGCAAAAGATATTAAGCTCTCGCTACTTTCAGTTGAAATTCCATAACCAGTAGCAACACATCAACCAAAGCAGCTTTTAGTTCACTTTAAGAGAGGAAATACCTACATACAACATCCATTTGCTCCTCCTTTGACAGTGCATTCAAATCTTTTATTACCTCCTCAAAAGCTGTCGCAATATCATCTCTAGTGCCTTTGTGTACACCAGATTCAAATTTACCTTTTCCTCCAACCGTAATTTCCTGCAGAATCATGAATAAGTTGCAATTAAAATAGCAATTACTTCGAAACTCCACCTACCATTATGAGGAAAACATTTCAGAACAACTTTAAAGCCACAGAATAAGCAAGGTTATCAGAAAACGCTACCCCTAAAGTTGGTTCCAAAGTGGCCTCATCAGGACAAATGTCTTCAAGCCCAAAGTCCTCCATTGATAATGATTTTGCTTTCTCCCTCTGTAATCTTAACACCTCTGCCTCTTCATCTGCTGGAATTTCCTCATCGCTAGAGGTTGCCTGTGGTTCGAATAAAGAATCACAGAATTTAAGCCCACTCAAAAGCCAAATATGAAGGGTTCAGGTTCTAAGAAAAATACTTTACAAGCGAAATCACAATCAGTTTCTAGTTTAACAGAGAAACCCCGTATTAACTCAATGAAGTGTAAAGGGATGAATTCAGATTTCCAACTCAATGTACCTCATCGGCATTATAGTACTGTCTCTTACTTCTGCGCCAAACGGCCTTCTTGTCTTCATCTTCTTCCTCCTCATTGTGCATTTCGTCTTCCACCCCACCAATTTTTGCCCACAAAAACTTTTGCTGTCTTGCAACTACAAACAACGCAAACAACGATAGGGAAATTGAACTTTAAAAGTGGAAGTCAACATCACCAACAAAAACCAAGCATTTTTCCACTACATGAGGTCATTACACTTTTAAGAAGCAGTGAATCATCATTAGGGGAAAATGAACCAAGGCAATGGCGTACGAGATATTTTACTCTCTCCTTTTTCACAGGCTATGAAGAGGATGGAGGAGTAAAGAATTGAATGCAAGACCCCTTGGGTTTGGTAATTTGATCATCACTAGGCCAATCACCTTGCTCCTATCTAGCAATATGCTAGATGGTTGCCCACCATTAGAATAGGTCATTCATAGGAGACATAATACATGTGGAGCTACCCAGTTATGAACCAAAATGACTTCTCTTTTACAGATAACCGTAACCATTACCATCCATCTAATTATCATAAAAGAGGATAGATGTAGCATCCCCAGCCTGGCAGCATGTGAAATTGATAATAGAGGAGCATACTGCTATTGGCTGCTTCACCTGTACATTCTATTACGGCAGGCTTGGCGAAATCAGAGGATGTTTCTCCTCTCCACACAAATTCACGAGGAGATTATGAAAAGATAGCAGAGCTCCCTAAAAACGTTCCAATATATCATATTCAAGTGAGATCAAATTCCATCACTTTTATTTGATGTTACAACATCACAAATCCACCTGTAAAGGTTTTACTGATGAAATGACACGAGCAGGCAAACGAGAGTGAAACACAGAGCAAACCAACTCTTGGAGACTGGTTAAAAATTAAACAGCTATTTTTAGGCCAATCTCATCAATAACTAGCACCTAATTCCCATAAAACCAGACTCAACAAAAGTGAACATGCACTTAGACTGCAATTTCAGAGTTCATCATCTATTAGCGGTTAACATATTTACTCTCAAGGACTTCATGGCCAACAAGACTTCCAGTTTTCTAACCAGAATTATTGACTGCAGAGCTTAAGCCAACTTAGCTTCAGATATTGAATGTTGAGCAGGTATGACAACTTACTCCAGAGAATTAGGAACTCTCCGATGAATTGGCATGTAGAAAAGGACAACGTCAGTGGGCAGTAGTATTAACTCGAGAAAAGCAAAATAACTTGAGACAATCTTACTTTTCACAGCAAGCCCTGTCAATTGAGTGTCATCATATTCATCCTCCTCTTCATCCTCTTTGTCCTGAAAGAATCTCCAAGACACCATATTCCATTAATTTCTCTTTCCAATAAACAAATATGGGGGATCGACTAATAATTTCGAAGCACCGATATATAAATGACCAGTAGGAGTCCAGAATTTTAAAAGTACTAATCATTTAATGAAAACATCAGAAAGGAAGTCTCTCATGCATGTTAATTTTGTCACGACCTCTTTTTTCCATCCGGGGAAAAGAAAGAAAGGTTTAGGGGTATTTGCCTAAAGAGGTGCACCAATGGCCCTAGATTAGGCGCGGGCTCTCCCAAGCCCATACCTCGCGCGACGTTGGATTCGTTTTTTAGTTCTTAACAACCTATGTAATTCTAGGAGTCGCCACTAGCCTATTGGGGTCGGCTAGAAACCAATCGAGACACGGGAGTGTTGTCTCGATTCTTATGCAACCAGAGATTTCTAGGAATGGGGACTTGTTTACACCAATGTTTCTATTAGCGCACTTGCGGTACCACTAACTTGGAAGGTTGTTTATCTAAATGGCCACACAATCTTGATTACCAATTATAATTTTTATGAAACCACTAAGTGTCCATGCAAATGTTTTTGTAGGTTTTTTTATCCTAACATAATTTAGAAAATAAATTTACACTTAAATTATTGAAAAGCGATGCGGTAAATAAACATCCAAGAAATTGAAAGGACTTGAAAGTAATGCGGAAAAGAGAGACCCGATACAAGTCGGGCAAATAATATTACATGGCCTTGTTATCATGCCCGGGACAGGACCCCCATGAGCGAAATGAGAATTTAAATATGCATGATATTACCCTAAATACACGAAACTACTCTAAATAATTTGAATCTATGGAAAATAGAGTATTTGCAAAAAATGATTATAAAATATCAAAATGGTATTAAATTAGGAAAAATGACCTTATAAAATTAATAAAATTTCATATATGTCATTTTTCCTTAATTTGATGCCATTTATCACTTATATATTTTTTTTGAATTTTTTTGAATTTTTTGAATTTTTTTATTTTTTTAAATAATAATAGTAATAATTTCCTAAACCGATATACGTTAACATTGAACAACACAGCACATAAATATTACAATAATAGAGCTTAAATCGACCGTTTCAAGGTTGAAACTTGGTTACAACATTTTATCGAATACTTGGCTTGCATCAAATCACCTCAAAACGTCTTCATCGGGCCATGTTCGCGGCCTTCAATCTCGACCCATAAGCAATCTCGTGCGGAGGTAAAGTATCAAGATTATACTACCACATGCAAGGAGCAAGTTTAACTAGAAATCACAGCCTAGAACATGCAAAAACCGAACTGAAAACGGCCTCCAACATGCGGGTTGGAGCTGTTTTGCAAAACTAGTGATGAACCCAAGTCAAACAGCCATGCCAAATGCTCATATTGAAGCTCCGACAATCATCACATGCCATATCTATATGAAATATTACTCAATCTAGATGAAAATAGGTAACACTTACTTTCAAATGCAACAAACATCACCGAAAACGATCAACCGAACGCATCAAAATAAACTCTCCAAGAAGCATTCATACATGATCTATGCGGGCCAACCATGTCTCAATGTGGTTTTTGGCTCATCTTATAGATGGTTTCATGGTTCACAAGGACATTTAAAGACTAAACCGGGTTGTTCTATGCATCATTTGTACTCCCATGTAACATTCATCAAAGTCACAACGACAAAAAAAGCATGCAAAGGGGAGTAACAAGTCAAGCATGTAGGGGCATTGAAGAGATTTTAAACACTTAGAAAAATTTTAGCTTCAGAAATCAGTTCTTCGGACTAGTTTCCTTCTCGATTTTCATGATCAAAACATGTTCAAACTCGAACAAAAATACATCTAGGATGCTTACCTTGCTTCCTAGTTTCTTTTTCAAGTGACTCTTGGCCAAGGAAACCACGAAATTGTCCTCTGAAAGCACGTGGAAGTTGGTTCCTTCAAGCTGAAAGTGAGATATGCAGAAGAAAAAGTGACAACGAAGCTTTTCGTTGACTTCCAAAATTAGACTTCCAAACCTTCCTTGTTGGCCAAGTTCAAATCAACCCAAACTATATGTATTATAGTTTGGCTTGTAAGTCATGGCTTTCCTCATTTGTCTCTCAAGTTTCTCAAAAGCACTCGCTCTTCCTCACTCGTGACCAAGCAGGCTTAACACTTAGAAAAAGTTTCGGACTTTCTGGGCTAGCCAGGAGGGCACTGTTTCGGGGGGCTTTAGGAGGCCTTTCCGATCTCCATTTGGGGCATGCGACCTATGGTTGGAAAGATATTTGAATTCTCTTTCACTCTATAGTTGAAGGTTTTGGCTACTTATCGTTGCAGGTGTGTGAAAATCTCACTTTTCTCTCTATAGGTCGGTCTGGAATTTCTGGGTTTTCCTTCTCTGGAGTTGCTTCTGAGGGCCTCTTTGGGGGACGATTCCGAGCTCTCTACTCTCTCTCTCGTCTCTTTTGTTTCATCCCTTGAAAGACCTTGCTTCAGTGATCTTATCCCATGAATTGAGGGATTTTTGGTCAGCTTTTTGGCCCCCTACCAAGCCTGTCAACTGAGCTAGTCCACCCACTCTCCTGACTTAGCCAAATTTTTTAATTCTGCAGCTGTTGAGTGTGCAGGTTTTGTTGCGATTTTCCGGTGCTGTCAGGAGCTTATCCTTGGCCAATTTCCGTCCATTTGTACTGCTATATATGGTCTTCCATCACGTGCAAATATCAAGCTATATGGGCGGCTGAGTGAGATATGGTGGGGCCACCAATATGCCTACTTATCAGCTTCGAATTAAGACCTAACCGTGGCCTGGGTTTTGGTAGCTAGTTTGTGTGCTTTAATCCATCAATTTGGCCGCGGTTTTTGATCAATTAGCAACCTCATGTATAGTAGTTTAAGATCTTGATCATTTTTCGTAATTGTCTCCAACCAATTTTGCAAGAGAGTCCCTCAAAGTTGGCCATTTTCTTGCTCGAAAATGTCAAATTCAATGTAATTTGGTCATTTTTGCCCAATTCCTTTAATTAGACCTGGCCCAAGTTCAATTTCAACTTAATTGAGGGCTAAGATGATGATTTAAGGGCTTGGATGAAATTTTGCAAAATTTGCGAATTAGTCCCTCAACTTTTGAAAATTGCATTTTAGCCCCAATTTGCCATTTTAATTCCAATTTGACCTCCTGGGCTTGGCTAGTCACATTTAGATCATTGGCCACAACTTTTTTTCTTTTTTTAAAATTTTCTTTTTTTTTTTAATCTTTGTTTTTCTCTTTCTTTTTTAAATTAATTAATCTATATGCAATAATTTGGGCAAAAAATTAGGTGTCAACAGCTGCCCCTCTTTGGAAGGGAGCTCAAAAAGGTTTCTTTCAAAGATAATGTGACACCTAATTTTTTTTTTTTTTTACAATAGTAAAATGAAAATGCAAATGAGCTTAATGTAAAGAGCATGGTTTCGGGCTATCTATGAATAATTTGAGAAGTGTGGTTTAAGGATATACCCACGAACCTTGTGGTTTAAGGCAGTCCCACTAATCGTGTGGTTTAAGGCAGACCCACTAACCTTGTGGTTTAAGGTAGTCCCACTAACCGTGTGGTTTAAGGCAGATCCACTAACCGTGTGGTTTAAGGTAGTCCCACTAACCATGTGGTTTTAAGGCAATCCCACTAACCTTGTGGTTTAAGGCAGTCCACTAACAGTGTGATTTAAGGAAAATTCACTAACCTTGTGGTTTAAGATAGTCCCATTAACCATGTGGTTTTAAGGCAATTCCACTAACCTTGCGGTTTAAGGCAGTCCACTAACCATGTGGTTTTAAGGCAATCCCACTAATCTTGTGGTTTAAGGCAGTCCACTAACCGTGTGAATTGTATGGTTTGCGAATGACTAAGAATCTCTTGAAAATGCATGGTTTAAGGCTGACCCATGAACCCTTTGAAATTGCATGGTTTAAAGGTAACTAAGAACTCTTGAAAGTGCATAGTTTAAGGCTATCTCATGAACCCTTTGAAATTGCGTGGTTTCATTGGAGAAACCTGTCATTTGAGAATATTTTGAAATGGGCACTGCACATCAAATAGAATTCATTATAACAAGTATTCTAGTAGCGAAAGCATACTAAATAAGATCAATTTCAGCACATGTCATCAAAAACAATATCAAAAGTGTGTCAGTAATGCGAAAGCAATGATTGCATAAACAAATCAAGCTAATTCCAACTACTTGACAAACTTGCAAAATTGTTATCATGCTCGGATGATATCATTAATTGTTAAATTCTCTTGGGAGAAAAGTCCTTGTCGAAATGACCTTGATTTATGAGAAAGGTTTGTTAAGTATGCCAAGCAAGGACCCCTAGTCAGAAAGGGCTTCTCACATATTCTCAAGAAAATGGCTATTTGATCCCATTTATTCATATGGGAAATAAGCTGATCACTCAATCTCACTCTTCCAGTGTGCAAGGCTTTGAATCATTCGCAATAAGTACACATTGACCAATCTAAAAGGTCTTTTAGGAGGACTGTAGTGCAAGTTTGGTCATGGTTTTAGCAATGGATAAACATCATTGGCTATGAAATGAATTAATCACCGATCACATCTTCGCCGGGTTTACAAGTCAAGAAACCTTAAGATGAGAAAAGACAACCTTGCTCTCACTTCTTCGAGTGGCATCTTCTTTAGAAAATCCCAATTTCCACTCGAATTATCCCAATCTGAAGAGACTTCGGGAATAGGTTGTAATGTTGGTTCGGTGAAAGGCTCAAAAGGCTCAACACTTTTTCAAAGAATAATTTGAGAGTTGATGATTATCATGGCATCATTATCATATCATCTATCCATCTTTTTTTTTTTAAGCGCTAGGCTTTTAAAATTCAAATTGTCTCGAAAGTCCTTTGGCTAATCATCTTAACATAATGACTTTTGCATTTGCAATGATTTTCTTTTCAATGCAAGCATTTCTTTTCCCTCGGGCATTGGCCTTGCTTTTACTAGGCACACTACTTTTTCATGCCCTTCAATTTTCATTTGACTTTTGCTCTTTTGGACTTTTTGAGCTCTTAAGACTTTCGAGATGCTTTTCATATTCTCATGTAAACACCAATTGCATTGGTAAATAATATGCCCTGCCCCCAATGTGGGGAGATAATCACCACTCGGGTTTTAGAAATGAACGATTAGGCTCAACTTGGTTTAAGCAAAGGGTATCGGTGTTTGGGTAGAGAAAAGAATGCTCTTCTTCACCTTGGGATGCTTCGAGCTTCCATAAGAACTCACCTGAAGTTACCACAAAATGATTTATGCAAGTGAGCGTAAGGAAGCCTTTCTCATCTTTCCTCTTCAAATAATGTCAACCCGAGACCTCCATAATTGCCCCATCGTGGGGTGGTTCTTGACAGGGGTATTTTGTAGAAAATTCTTCACATTAAAAGGCTCAAATGGGCTAACTATTGTCACTGTAGTGTGTATGATAGAAGAAAGAAATGCCTCTTATCATCTTGATCTATGTACCGCTTGCGAATGATTTCATTGACCTTAAACGACACGGGTTTTCTTTCTTGCTTGAATCCCATAGTGCTTAAAGGACATGTTTGGAAAGGGGTTGCCTTTCTTCATCCTAAGGGTTTCTTGCTTGGCATAAGTAATATCACCTTTCATTTTTGTTGAGATCATCGGGTGGATTAATCTCCATAGAGAATTTTGATTCGAAATGACCGATCCGCCGAGTGGATGGACAAATTAAAGGTAAAGAAGATTTTCGCGAATTTTGTGGAAAACTTGTTTCCTCAATTTCCATTTTTTGTGCTTGTTTCTAGAAAAACATTAAGTGTTCTCTCTCTTTTTTTTTCTTTTTTTTTTTTTTTTAAATGGAAATTCTCCATTTGTTTTCCATTTGATTTTGAGAAGAAGAGTACTTACTGTGCCTTAGTAGTCGGGTGACCCCTTGATCGTTTCACCATTTGGCAGCAAACAACGGCATGAACCTATTGTTTTAAGGCTTGAAGAGATTCTCAGGTCTTTGGTCTCATTAGTTCGAGCGCTTTCCTCCTTTTGCAAAAGTAAAAGATGCAAAAAATTTTTATTTATTATTTTTTACATTTTATGGCAAACTCATTGCGCTTCCTGGGGATCGAACCCTGGCCGTTCCCGGACCACTTCATTCCCCATACCACCAGGCCGAAGCGCTGGTAGTGTCCATGAGGCGCTTCTTTTTTATTTAATTGAACCGTCTCGAATAACACATCTTTTAAACCAAGTTAGGTGAATTGGACATGTGTTACCTCCACATATTTGCTTGGTCGATATGTATTCCGCTTAAATCAATTTCTTGGCTTTATTCTTCGGATACTGATGTTCCAAATTACCTTTCTCCTGAGTTTGTATTCGACAACTTCTGGGAATGTCTCGAATGTGGACCATTGCCTTTTGTTTTGTCATTTTAATTTTCTTCATTTTACAATCTTTCCACCAAAGCCACTAGATACACATAACATGAATACATATGCATGTATAGAATGTATGCATGAAATGCATGATGCAAGTGCTAAGTGACTCGGGTTGTACAAGAAATGGCTATACAGCCTTGATTTCATTCATGGAAAGTATTTCTTGACCGCATCAGCGTTTACAGGCTTTGGCAGCTCGCGGCCGTCCATTTCCACCAGAATTAAAGCCCCACCGGGTAGTGTCTTCTTAATGACATAAGGGCCTTCATAATTTGGAGTGAATTTTCCGCGTGGGTCTGGTATGATAGGCAATACTTTCCTCAACACAAGTTCATCCATTTGGAAATGTCTCGGTCGAACTTTGCGATTAAAGGACTTTGCAACTCGCTTCTGGTAGCATTGACCATGGCATAGTGCACTAAGTCTCTTCTCATCAATCATATTCAGCTGTTTGTATCTCTGCTGCATCCACTCAGCTTCCGAGAGTTTAATCTGTGAGAGAATCCTCAACGAGGGAATTTCCACCTCTACCGGTAAGACTGCCTCCATACCATATACAAGTGAGTAAGGCGTTGCCCCCGTCGAAGTACGTATTGAGGTTCGATATGCCAACAATGCATATGGCAATCGTTCATGCCAATCACGATAATTGTCTACCGTCTTAGATAGGATCTTCTTTATGTTTTTGTTAGCTGCCTCCATTGCTCCATTCACTTGCGGGCGATAAGGTGACGAGTTCAAATGGTGAATTTGGAATTCACGAAGCAACTCATCCACAATCTTGTTATTCAGATTCAAGCCGTTATCAGTAACAATGGCTTCTGGTACCCCATAACGAGCAATGATGTCACGACGAATGAATTTGGCTACGTTTTTCGCAGTGACATTGACATATGAACTCGCTTCAATCCATTTTGTGAAATAATCAATAGCTACCAAAATGAAGCGATGCCCATTAGAAGCTTTGGGGTTAATTGGCCCGATTATATCTATTCCCCACATGGAAAATGGCCACGGCTGAGACATCAAGTGCAGTTCGTTAGGTGGGGCATTGATGTTGTCTCCGTAAATCTGACACCGATGACAATAGCGAACATGTTTGATAGAATCGGTTTCCATGCTTAACCAGAAATATCCGAGCCTCATGATCTTCTTTGCTAAAAGGTGGCCATTCATGTGTGGTCCGCACTCTCCCTCGTGTATTTCTTTCATTAGCTGGCTGGCTTCTCTAGCATCGAAGCATTTCAACAGGACTGAATCAAATGATCTTTTGTAGAGCACATCGCCAGAAACAAAGAATTTTGACGCTAGCTTCTTGATATATTTCTTGTCAGCTACCTCACATCCTTGAGGAAATTCTCCCAGTTGGAGGTAATTCAAGATGTCGTGGTACCATGGCTCTCCGTCTAGCTCGCCTTCAACTGACATACAATAAGCTGGGTGCTTGAGAATCTCGATCTTCAATGGCTCAATATCCAATCCCTCCATCACATGCAACATTGATGACAATGTGGCCAATGCGTCAGCAAATTGATTTCGGGACCTTGGCAAATATTCAAAGGATATTTCCTCGAATTCCTTCGTTAATTCTTCAAGGAATTCATGATATGGGATAAGCTTATGATCGCGTGTTCGACAACGACCCTCTGTTTGCAGAATAATAAGTGCAGAATCGCCATATACCTGTAAATTCTTGACATTCATGTCAATGGCTAATTGCAAGCCGATGATGCACGCTTCGTATTCTGAGATATTATTAGTGCAAGGGAATGTCAATTTTGCAGCTACGGGATAATGTTGGCCATTTGGAGAGATCGAAGCGCCGGTCCCGAGCCCGGATAAATTTACGGCCCCGTCGAAGTACATGGTCCATTTATCATTTGCTCGCCAAAATACGTTCGTCCGGGAAGTCCTTTGTGTCGAAAAATTCTGCTTCTCTAGGATTTTCAGCCAACATATCGGCTATGGCCCTCCCTTTGACTGATTTACGTGCTACGCTTTGTATATCAAATTCGGAAATTAGGACTTGCCATTTAGCCATCTTCCCAACTAAAGCTGGCTTCTCTAGCAAATACTTGATTGGGTCATTCTCTGTCACGAGCAAAATCCGATGGTGAAGAGTGTATTGGCGTAGCCGGTGCAATACCCAGATCAATGCTACACATGTTTTTTCCACTTTTGAGTAATTCATCTTAGAAACAATGAATTTCTTGCTGAGATAATATATCGCGCATTCTTTTTGATCACTTGGCCTCTTCTGGGCAAGCATGGCCCCTAGTGACTCCTTATGGATGGTTAAGTAGAGGACCAATGGTATTCTTGGAACTGGTGGTACCAGCACTGGTGGCTGAAGAAGGTATTGCTTTATCTCTTCAAAGGCTTTCTGGCATTCGGCGTCCCATTCAATCTTAGTATTCTTCCTCAGGAGTTTGAAGAATGGTTTGGCTGTCTCCGACAATTGAGAAATGAATCTTGCGATATAGTTCAATCTACCCGGAGACTTCGGACTTCCTTGAGAGGGAGCTTTGAGGTCGCAAATGGCTTTAACTTTCGACGGATCGATTTCAATGCCTCGGCTACTAACCATAAAACCTAATAGCTTCCCGAGACTTCGCTCCAAATATGCATTTGGCGGGATTAAGTTTCAGCTTAAATTTCCGAGCCGGTCAAATAACTTCTTTAGAACCATAATATGGTCTTCTCCATGCTTTGATTTGGCAATCATATCATCGACATATACCTCTATTTCTTTATGCATCATGTCATGGAATAAGGTGACCATTGCTCTTTGATATGTGGCTCCCGCATTCTTTAGGCCAAACGGCATCACCTTGTAACAAAATGTCCCCCATGGTGTAATGAAGGATGTTTTACTCTTATCCTCCTCTTTCATCTTAATCGGTTATATCGAGAGAACCCATCCATGAAGGAAAATAGTTCAAATCTGCGGTGCTATCAACCAAAACATCAATGTGCGGTAGCGGGAAATCATCCTTTGGGCTTGCTCGGTTTAAATCCCGATAGTCTATGCAAACTCTCACCCGTCCATCCTTCTTCATGACCGGAACGATATTAGCAATCCAATCAGCATAATGGGATACTTCGATGAATTCCACTTTTAATAGCTTCATAACTTCTTCCTCAATCTTCTTAGAAAGCTCAGGTTTCGTTCTTCGAAGTTTTTGCTTTTTTGGTGGCATATTTGGGTCAGTTGGTAGAGTGTGCTCCACGATTTCTGGGTCTAGTCCTGGCATATCCGCGTAGGACCATGCGAATATATCTTGATATTCCTTTAAGAATTCAACCATTCTTTTTGCCTCGATCTCTGAAAGGCCCGCCCCAATCTTGGTTTCCTTGACATTTTCCGTGTCACCAAGATTTACAATAACTGTTTGTTCGGCTGTCAAGGGTTTAGATTCTTCATGACGAATCCAATCTCTTTCGATGTCTTTCTGGATATCATTATCCTCGTCAGATTCGAAGAGACTTTCATCAGGCAATTCCGAGTCACATATATATGCATCATGATTATGCCGAATGACATGCCTGAGATGCAAATGAGTGGGTCAGTAAAATCACTTAACGAATGCCATGCATGATGCACATTCAAAATTTCTTTTTGAATATCAATTTGAAAAAATATGAATGAGGAGATTGTCCTCATATCCTCAGACATCTTTTCCCAAAAATTTGAAAACTAGGAGTCATGAGGAAGTCCAAGCCTCAAAGCATCATCATAGGACTGGTGGAATACTTCCTCACGCCCTTAATAAAACATGGATGCATTTGTATTAACATGATAAGGCCGTTTTACAAGGTTCAGATCTTGGACCACGGCTCACAGTCCAATACCTTGATTACAAACGAAACTAACAAAAGTAGCTAAACAACTCTTCCCATGTAAGGGAATACATAAAGGAAATGACATAAAACTAAACAGGATAGGTAAGTAGCATCCCTACTCCGAAAGCTGGAAGAAGCCCGCAGAAGGCTCTGCCTTGTCATCATCAAAGGTGACACACACATAGTTGGCACCAAATAAGTCTGCTATATCTAAGATTGCTCCCTCCTCTTCTTGTAGTAGCTCAGGTGACTTGGTAAAGGTCTTCTCCAATGGTGGATAAAGATCTTTTAGTGATGGAAGGAGTAAGCCTTGCTGATTTTGTAGTGCATTAGTGCAACTTCCATATTCAATTCGTCTCATATAACCTCCACACACATCTCGGCCCCAACGATTACTTTGGCCCATGTGTCCCCCATGCATACTTCGGCCTCCACGATTGCCTCGGCCCATACGGCCTCCATGGTAACCTCGGCCTCTACCTCTGCCATATACGCCTTGACCATCAAGCTCTTTATATTTCACCTGACTCTCTAGATATTTTTGGTAGCCTAAACCTACTCTTTTATGATTCTTGGGGGCTTCAATGGGCTTAGTAATACCTTGGGCATACACTCCCAATCCCAATCCGGGAGTGTGACCGTACTTCAATAGCACTCTACTTGACATGATAGACGGGCCAGACATTTCAGGACTCTTAAGAGCGGTCCCAATGGGTACATGGACCATTGAGACTAGCTCAAAGGTATGGTAGCTAGATTCCTCCTTCTCCTCAGGCTCCACATACGGGATGGCTGTGTCTTGAAAGATCTTAAAATCGGTTTCAACGCTGACGGTTACAATTTTCCCCTCCGAAATGAACTTAACCATCGATGTAGAGAGGAAGGTATAGCTTCGGCGGCATGGATCAGGGTCGACCCAATAAGAAATTAAAAGCGGCTGGGGATATCCAACACTTGGAATTTTGTCAGGAATGAGGTAGGGCCGATCAAAAGGTTGAGCTCAACTTCCCCGATTGTCTCTTTCTTTACGCCGTCAAAAGCTCGAACGGTATACTTGGATGGTTTAATTTGCTTTTTACCAACCCCGAGATGACGAAGGGTGGCTAATGGACAAATATTCAGAGCGGACCCATTATCAATTAAGACCCGGGCTACCATCATATCGCAACACTTGGCCGATATGAGTAAGGCCTTGTTATGATCACGTCCCTCCTCCGGAAGATCTTCGTCTGAGAATGAGATTTGGTCCTTCAAGAGAATGGCCCCAATGAACTCCTCCAGCTGCTTGTCCCCAATAGTCTCCGGTACGTGTATCTCATTTAGAATATTCAATAGCGCATTTTTGTGTTTCTCAGAGGTCTTGAACAACTCTAAGAGCGAAATCTGGGCGGGCATCTTCCTTAGTTGCTCTACTACTTCAAACTCACTAGATTTGATCATCGCCAAAAATTGCTTCGCTTCCTCATCGATATGACTTTCTTTTCCATAGCTTCGCGGGTGCATAACGACGACCTGATCGGGTAACGGCATCGACTTCATTTGTCCCATAATCCCATGGGAGGTTTTGCCTTAGGATCGAAAGTAGTGACGGGGCTTTTTGGGATCTCATCTCGGATCGCATGGTGGCAACTCAATTACCATCCGTTTGGACTCGGCCTCTCCTAGCTCTAAGTTCGCGAACTCCTCGACCGCCAAATCAATAACCACGTGTTTAAACTCGCCCTCATTAGAGTCCCACTGCTCTTCTTCAATAGATAAATCGATGATTACTGGTGTCATCATGGCGACGGTTTCTTCCTTGAGCTCGGTTAAGTCGTCCATGCCTCCCCACCCATCAGGGACAGTTTCTTTAGGATCCATGAAAAAGCTTGGAGGAGGTGAGTATTTGACGAGATAGTCATACTTTCCACTTGGTTGGCTTAGTGTATCTACCACTTTGCCCTTTTCTAGTGACATCTTCAAAAATGCACGATCTCCGCAAACTCTTTTAGCTTTGAGCTCGGATTCAACATCTAAGGATTCTCCTTCATTTATGATTAACGGTTCGGTTTCCTTGGCTACGTCAACATCATTTGGTATTTTGACAGTGCTTACCTCCTCGACTGACATCTCCACAACCATCCCAAATTCACAACAAGAATTCTTGGGAGAGAAATCAATTACAGCTGTCATCGTCTCGTTTGCTTGGCCTCCTCCTCCATTGCGGATTATGCCCATGTTGATCATCCTGGTGACACGCTCTAGTTTCTTCTCAGTTGGGACAACTTCATCGCTCCTTTTGTAATAACCAGTTAAAATCAAATCTTCATACAGTTTGTGGACGTCAACCTTGACCATTTGCACGTTCCTTTCCTCTCCTTCAGCAATCATATTGACATCCTCGACATGAACGGGTAAAGGGTTTTGCTTGACATTGGGCTGCGTCTTCTTAAATGATAAGATATCTTTGTCCAATAAGCTCTGGACCTTGTTCTGGAGTATTCGGCAATTATCCACATCATGGCCTTTCTCACCCATATGGTACTCGCAAGACTTTGTAAGGTCAAACCCTAGGAATTTAGGAGGGTTGTCACGAGGAATCTCTTTAACTACCAACCCTTTCTGCAGCAACATGGGTAACAGTTTGGACAAGGGCCTAGGTAAAGGTGTGAATTGCCTCGCGTCCACTTTCCTGGGCTCGTAAGTCTGGTACCTCCTCGTGATGCGAAAGATTTTGAGGATTTGAAAATTGTTTTGATTCATTTGGGCCTTGCACGTAAGCTACTTCTACTTCTTTCTCCTTCTTATTGGTAAATTTCCTGCTTGTGCCTTCGGTTATCCGACCTTCATGCATGGCTTCTTCAATTCTCTCTCCAATGGCAACCAAACGGGTAAAGTTTCCACAATCAGAGCTAATCATTTTGTTGTAAAAGTCTGGAGGAAGGGTATTAAGGAAAAGCTCCACCATTTCCGCGTCGTCCAGTGGTGGTTGAACTTGAGCAGCCAAGGCGCGCCACCTTTGCGCGAATGACCTGAAGGACTCATTTCTCCTTTTCTCCGTGCGCATTAACACTTTGCGCGTCGGGGCAATCTCGGTATTATATTTATATTGTAGCACAAATGCCTCTGCCAATTCTTCCCATTTTTCCATCTTTTCTGGTTCCAACAGGATGTACCATTGCAAGGCCGGGCCGGATAGACTCTCTTGAAAAGTTTGAATCAACAATGGGGTGTTCGTGCATAACGCCCCATCCTATTCAAATAGTACTTGGATGGATTTTTGGATCGCCGGTACCATCATATTTAGCGAAATCGGGAACTTTAAACTTCTCGGGAAAGTCCATTTTGGCGTATCGAGACAGATCCTCGATCATGTTAGTTTCATATCCCTGTATGGCTTTAAGCTTCTCCTCAAGCTTAGCAAATCTTTTGTTGTTCTCCTCCTTCATTCGAGCTGAGATGGCTTCCGAGATGGGATCTTGTTCCACCACTACGGGTGTTTGATGGGGAATCTCTTCAGCAACGTTCTCCCTAACATTGGCATTGCTAGCCTCAGGAGTAGGCACGAGCGTGTCTCTATTGGGGGCTACAGCCACTAGACTAGCTCGAATCTCGTTCGCAAATTGGGCAAATTGCGTTGCCAAGTCGGTGATTCTATTATCCAAGGCGTTAAGACGGGCGTTTTGTTCTTCTGTATTCATCCTTGCAGCTACAGAATGGGTCTTGATGGGCGATTGTCTTAAAGCCGTGTTGTCGGTACCTTGTTAAATAAAACAAAAGAACAAACAAATCAGCATATAGAAGATGAGAAAGAGAATAAAATACAATAAAAAACTTAAAACCCTTCAATTTTATATTTTCTTATAACAAAATAGAAATAAGAAACCCCTTGCATAAGCCGAATCTCACATAAGCGGCTTCTTATCAATATTTTGTCATAGGAAGTTATACAATTAAAGGGGTAACACATGATGATTGATCAAAATGCCCATCTCATATTCCATTAGAATCAAGGTAATTATAAGGGAGGGAAAAACATCACTAATTACACCAAAAATTGTGAAGGAAGATCCCTATACATCCACTAAAGTAGAGGAACTCCTAAACATTGCTACTAATATTTCATATAAGGAAAACCTTATACAACTTTTCTAAAAACACAGCTCTAATGGAATATGACTAATCCTTTAGTTTTCCCCTCAAAGCAACTTGCGGATGCGTTTGTTTGTTTCGGTCAAACGCTCCACCTTAGCTAAGGCTTCATCCCTTTCCCTTATAATCCGCCCCATTTGGATTTCCTTTGGAGTTGGCTTCATAGGAAACTTTGGAATGACGATGGCAACTTCGGGTTCAATACGGCGATCAATATATCCTCTTGATGCGTGGTGCTCCCTCATTTCTCCTTCCAACTCGGTGACCCACTCAATATCCCTCGGTGGGCAATGATGAAGGATGTTAATGATGTTTTCCACTTCTTTTTTCATGTCTTCGATTTGGTTTCCCTTGACAACCTTATCACGAAAGTCAAAACGAAACAACCTCGACTTTAAAGGAGGAGGGATTTCTTGAAGTACTCGATATTGACGAACTACTCTTAAAGGGTAATAAGATGTAGATCCTGTCAAACCTAAGAGTGGAATCGGGTCATCGTGACTACTCATAAGTCGTGCTTTAGGGAAGCGAATCCAAGGGGCTTGCCACAAGATTTGGTTTGGGGTGATATTTTCAAAAAGTTCTACCCATTTACGGAATGTCCAAGCATGGAGGAATTTTTCTATATCCTTAAGTTTGGTGAGAGGGTTTGTATCTTTATCGATGTTGATAATAGCCAAATTCCCTCCAAATACTTTTAAGTGAGAGAGAATCCAAACTTGAAGGATGCCTATAGGTGCTCTAAGGATTGAACCCTTGTCCTCTTTGAAACGATTGAGAGAGAGGAACATTTCGGCAAGAAGCATGTGTGTAAATCCCCTAAGGTGAAGGACTCTATAGACAACATGAGCAAGGCTAGGATCCATTGTCTTTTGGGTGAACGGGAAAAGAACGAATCCGAAGAATGCTAGAAGGAAAATTTTAGCATTTTGAGGATTGGGGCTTGGGAGAAGACTACGGAATCTTTGTTCGATGAAAGACAAATGGAGGCCTTTTGAATTCCTATTAAGAAGTTCTTTAATTTCAAGAGGAGGAACTCCTAGGAATTGACTCAACAGTGGGATAGGATCTACTCCTAAAGGAGGGTCGACAAGACCGAATGCGGGGACATTGCCAACAATGATTTCTAACTCCTCTAAAGTTGGGGTTAATTCATGATGACCAAACACGAATGTTGAAGTCTTGGGGTTCCAAAAATGAGCCATGGCCTTCACTAATGGCACGTGGGACTCTCGATATAAGAGAAAAATAAGATAGCCGAGTTTCTTCTCTACAAAAGTCTTCTTGTCCACATCAAGTGCATCCCACATGTCTAACAATGCCTTCTTTGGGATAAGGATGATACGAAGCTCAGGGAAACCCATGGTATCTAAACCTAAATAGGCATTTTGATCAATCACCATATGTCACAAAATAAGCTAAACTTAATGATAAAACATTATATGCACAAAATACATTATTTACATCGGGGAATAAAATACTAGTACCTTTGATAGAGAGAGAGAAAAAAATGCGGCAACCACAAAGACACATCGCATGTCGACTCGTGAGGCTCACTAAAAGGTATGATTCTAAAGGCTAAAGGTTCCCATTTCAATTAGATCAAAAGAGTTTTCCCCACTCCGCACTTACGTCGGACAGTTCTCTTTATCATTAATCAAAATGAGCGGGACCAAAAGTGGATAACCATGGGTCATTCCCCGCACGGGTTCCATCTTTTGGCACCTCCTATGGGCTTCCTAGTGCGATCGAGGTTTTAGATCGCGGGTTGTGTGTGTAAATGTGTAGTGCTAAGGTAAATATAATGGCACACACAACAATTGATATCCAAACAACACTTCAATTTCATCCGTATATACATACATTCCTACACCTCCCTACAAAAGAAATGGGTTAACACACACTCCACCCCTTATTACTCCAAACCTACAAAAGCAATTAACACGTTGTTAGTGGACTAACCTTGTCTTCCACGTGGCTTTGACATGCGCTATCAAATGAAGACCATGTTAGTGAACAACCAACCAAATTATTACGGCCTAAGTCCTCTAAGGTTTGTAACCAAGTTCCCAGCGGAGACGCCAAGCTGTCACGACCTCTTTTTTCCATCCGGGGAAAAGAAAGAAAGGTTTAGGGGTATTTGCCTAAAGAGGTGCACCAATGGCCCTAGATTAGGCGCGGGCTCTCCCAAGCCCATACCTCGCGCGACGTTGGATTCGTTTTTTAGTTCTTAACAACCTATGTAATTCTAGGAGTCGCCACTAGCCTATTGGGGTCGGCTAGAAACCAATCGAGACACGGGAGTGTTGTCTCGATTCTTACGCAACCAGAGATTTCTAGGAACGGGGACTTGTTTACACCAATGTTTCTATTAGCGCACTTGCGGTACCACTAACTTGGAAGGTTGTTTATCTAAATGGCCACACAATCTTGATTACCAATTATAATTTTTATGAAACCACTAAGTGTCCATGCAAATATTTTTGTAGGTTTTTTTATCCTAACATAATTTAGAAAATAAATTTACACTTAAATTATTGAAAAGCGATGCGGTAAATAAGCATCCAAGAAATTGAAAGGACTTGAAAGTAATGTGGAAAAGAGAGACCCGATACAAGTCGGGCAAATAATATTACATGGCCTTGTTATCATGTCCGGGACGGGACCCCCATGAGCGAAATGAGAATTTAAATATGCATGATATTACCCTAAATACACGAAACTACTCTAAATAATTTGAATCTATGGAAAATAGAGTATTTGCAAAAAATGATTATAAAATATCAAAATGGTATTAAATTAGGAAAAATGACCTTATAAAATTAATAAAATTTCATATATGTCATTTTTCCTTAATTTGATGCCATTTATCACTTATATATTTTTTTTTTGAATTTTTTTGAATTTTTTGAATTTTTTTGAATTTTTTTTTTTTTTTTTAATAATAATAGTAATAATTTCCTAAACCGATATACGTTAACATTGAACAACACATCACATAAATATTACAATAATAGAGCTTAAATCGACCGTTTCAAGGTTGAAACTTGGTTACAACATTTTATCGAATACTTGGCTTGCATCAAATCACCTCAAAACGTCTTCATCGGGCCATGTTTGCGGCCTTCAATCTCGACCCATAAGCAATCTCGTGCGGAGGTAAAGTATCAAGATTATACTACCACATGCAAGGAGCAAGTTTAACTAGAAATCACAGCCTAGAACATGCAAAAACCGAACTGAAAACAGCCTCCAACATGCGGGTTGGAGCTGTTTTGCAAAACTAGTGATGAACCCAAGTCAAACAGCCATGCCAAATGCTCATATTGAAGCTCCGACAATCATCACATGCCATATCTATATGAAATATTACTCCATCTAGATGAAAATAGGTAACACTTACTTTCAAATGCAACAAACATCACCGAAAACGATCAACCGAACGCATCAAAATGAACTCTCCAAGAAGCATTCATACATGATCTATGCGGGCCAACCATGTCTCAATGTGGTTTTTGGCTCATCTTATAGATGGTTTTATGGTTCACAAGGACATTTAAAGACTAAACCGGGTTGTTCTATGCATCATTTGTACTCCCATGTAACATTCATCAAAGTCACAACGACAAAAAAAGCATGCAAAGGCGAGTAACAAGTCAAGCATGTAGGGGCATTGAAGAGATTTTAAACACTTAGAAAAATTTTAGCTTCAGAAATCAGTTCTTCGGATTAGTTTCCTTCTCGATTTTCATGATCAAAACATGTTCAAACTCGAACAAAAATACATCTAGGATGCTTACCTTGCTTCCTAGTTTCTTTTTCAAGTGACTCTTGGCCAAGGAAACCACGAAATTGTCCTCTGAAAGCACGTGGAAGTTGGTTCCTTCAAGCTGAAAGTGAGATCTGCAGAAGAAAAAGTGACAACGAAGCTTTTCGTTGACTTCCAAAATTAGACTTCCAAACCTTCCTTGTTGGCCAAGTTCAAATCAACCCAAACTATATGTATTATAGTTTGGCTTGTAAGTCATGGCTTTCCTCATTTGTCTCTCAAGTTTCTCAAAAGCACTCGCTCTTCCTCACTCGTGACCAAGCAGGCTCAACACTTAGAAAAAGTTTCGGACTTTCTGGGCCAGCCAGGAGGGCACTGTTTCGGGGGGCTTTAGGAGGCCTTTCCGATCTCCATTTGGGGCATGCGACCTATGGTTGGAAAGATATTTGAATTCTCTTTCGCTCTATAGTTGAAGGTTTTGGCTAATTATCGCTGCAGGTGTGTGAAAATCTCACTTTTCTCTCTATAGGTCGGTCTGGAATTTCTGGGTTTTCCTTCTCTGGAGTTGCTTCTGAGGGCCTCTTTGGGGGACGATTCCGAGCTCTCTACTCTCTCTCTCGTCTCTTTTGTTTCATTCCTTGAAAGACCTTGCTTCAGTGATCTTATCCCATGAATTGAGGGATTTTTGGTCAGCTTTTTGGCCCCCTACCAAGCCTGTCAACTGAGCTAGTCCACCCACTCTCCTGACTTAGCCAAATTTTTTAATTCTGCAGCTGTGGAGTGTGCAGGTTTTGCTGCGATTTTCCAGTGCTGTCAGGAGCTTATCCTTGGCCAATTTCCGTCCATTTGTATTGCTATATATGGTCTTCCATCACGTGCAAATATCAAGCTATATGGGCGGCTGAGTGAGATATGGTGGGGCCACCAATATGCCTACTTATCAGCTTCGAATTAAGACCTAACCGTGGCCTGGGTTTTGGTAGCTAGTTTGTGTGCTTTAATCCATCAATTTGGCCGCGGTTTTTGATCAATTAGCAACCTCATGTATAGTAGTTTAAGATCTTGATCATTTTTCGTAATTGTCTCCAACCAATTTTGCAAGAGAGTCCCTCAAAGTTGGCCATTTTCTTGCCCGAAAATGTCAAATTCAATGTAATTTGGTCATTTTTGCCCAATTCCTTTAATTAGACCTGGCCCAAGTTCAATTTCAACTTAATTGGGGGCTAAGATGATGATTTAAGGGCTCGGGTGAAATTTTGCAAAAATTGCGAATTGGTCCCTCAACTTTTGGAAATTGCATTTTTGTCCCAATTTGCCATTTTAATTCCAATTTGACCTCCTGGGCTTGGCTAGTCACATTTAGATCATTGGCCACAACTTTTTTTCTTTTTTTAAAATTTTCTTTTTTTTAATCTTTTTTTCTTTTTCTTTTTTAAATTAATTAATCTATATGCGATAATTTGGGCGAAAAATTAGGTGTCAACAAATTTCACAACAGTTCGCCAGCTAATTAAAAAAAAAAAAAGAACCCAGAAAAGAAATGCCTTATGAAAGGACACATCACCACCAAAAGATAACTGTCACAACACCACTTTGATCCACAAGAATATTCAAACGCAAATCTCATGCAAACATTTATTTAATTATCACTAAATTCCTTGAAAACCTTCCCCACCATGCGCTAAACAAAATTCAACTCTGTCCCAAACCAAGCCTCACTGGATGAACTAATACCAAATCTGCATCAAAGGGAATATATGTACCTTAAATTCAAAGACAGGCTCTTCATTGTCACCATCTGACTACCCAGCATCACTACGAATGTTCAGCAGCACAACAACCCTTTGTTTGTGAACTGCGAATAAAAAACACTGATAAGAGAAACCATTTATAAAGCAACAAACATCACACCGGCATTTACACAAACAGAAAGCACGCGGCGCCAATAAGCAGATACTCAGCCGAGGGGGATGACTCACAGGCACCTATTTCGTCATCGATGTCTTCCGAGGCCACGTCTTCATCCATAGCCCTCCTCTTAGAGCCCCTCTTGTCCTTTCTCTGACTCCTGGACCTCTTCCCCATGGTCCTTCTGGCTCAAGTCCTTCGAATTCTTTCTGCAGCACAGACGAATGAAACGAAACTTTCACTGGCAGACCCAATTACAAATGACTGATAGACAACGCAGAACTAGAACCAAATGTGAAATCTTCAGCATCTATCATGGATTCTCCTACCACTACAAGCATCAGAAACACAGAAGCGAACCTGAACCGACTCTAATTGAATGAAGGGGCCCGGAAATTCAACCAAAACGCGACGAACCCACCGTTTGGCGAAGAGAGAGCTGAGAAGGGCACGAAGAAAGATCGAGACTTTGATATCAGAGGAGGCTAAATCCGCAAGAAGCGGAAGCTTTTTCCCAGTTAATCTCCCACTTCTTCCTGCAGCTGCAGCTGCAGCTGCGACAGCGCAAGCATGAAATATATTTGTTTTTGTTATTCGATTTTGTTTTTTTAGGGCTGGAAGGAAAGTGAAATAAGAGAAACTGTTGGCCTTCTGCCGCGTCCAAACATTGGGCCTAACTTCCTTGGGCTGGGCTGGGCTGGGCTGGCTTTAGATCTGATTTTCAAGACTTTTTTTTTTTTCCATTTTTTCCTTTTTGTTCGACACACATATTTTCTTATCATTAATTTTATACGATAACCCATCCCTTTTTTTCATACTTAAATATTTTTATTCATATTTTAAATATAATTTATTCATGTATAAAGATCTAAAAGTTTCAAAACTTAATATCAATTAATTTATGGTAAATTCATTACGTATGTACCGATTTGAGATTTTTATGATATTAACTCAAAAAAATATATAAAATATATAGGTTATACAGGGTTCATGATAATTGCTCTAAATAAAATTATACTCCTGTGTGTGTATATGTATCAGGCCCAATTCCCTTTAAAAAAATACATATTTTTATATATTTCTATCAAGTGGCATTTTCTGGAGTAGGGACAACATCTATGGTCCCTGCTGTACACAACATAAATACTATCTCATGGTTGTAAAAAGATTTGGCTTAAACACAAACTCAAATTGCTTTTTATTTATCAGCATTCACATATATGTGGCAATCACATACTTATAACAACAAAGAAAACATGTTTTGTGTGCGAAAACACCCACTTTATTAATTCGCTAGCCTAAGGTGACAACATATAATTTTTATGTCAAAATTATAAATAGATCTAAACTAGAGGCACCGTCGGGTGAATAGTAGAGAGGTCCAAAAAAAGAGAGAGAGAGAGAGAGAGAGAGAGAGAGAGAGAGAGAATTTTACGAGATAAAGTGCCTTCTATATGGAAGTGATCAACCAGAGGTCCAGAATAATGGAGAGAGAGAGAATTCTACGAGATAAAGTGCCTTCTATACGGAAGTGATCAACCAAAACAATGGCTGTAGTCCACATAAAAGTGTAAAATCTAATCATCAAAAGAAAATTTAGACATACACCCCCAATATGATTCCATCACGGTGCAATGTATTGATAGAAGCAGTCCGCGCCAATATTGATAAATACTCACACAAAACATTCATGGATTCCGTACTTCAGATCGTCTAACCAAGCTTATGTACAGGTATAGGAAATATCAAAAACAATTCTACCAGATAAGACGACTCATCACCTCCAAACCTCGATAACCTCTTCGTTCTATCCCGTCCAAAAACAGAACCGCTACTCTAAAAAATAAGAAAAACAATCAGTGAGCTACTAAGGCCAGAAAGCGCAATGACCAAGATCTGCGTAGCAGCAGCAGATCAACTCCTTACTCATGATTGACCCAAATCGCAAACAAACATGATATAACATTATATACATTATTAGAGACAGAAATTCACAAATCATTCAAAAGTGGCTTTCAAAGAGAGTCGCGACAATTATTATGTTCTACACTCGAAATGCATGCGGATGAAATATGATAAAACGATGTACTGGTATCGCAATGGTAGCCACTAATAGACATGGGTGGGGATCTTGTTCATATTATTTGCTGTCTATTGGCCAAAAGACTCGTCTCCTTAATCAAGGCACTGCCTCAAGGAGCAGAACATATCATGGACCTAGCCACGCCTTTATACCTATCATGTAACTGGACCGGATTCCTGTGTCCTCTCATATAAGGGGACCTAAGTCCCACGTCACTTCACATAAGTGGACCTTAAGTCCCATGTCAATAGGTTATGACTGAAGCCCATATCAATACATTGCATAAATCATTTGCCAGTATCATATCAATATTGTTATACTTATTTATGTTTCACGGCCAGGTATTATCAAATCCCCCTGCCAAAGTGAAATTCACAATATATAGGAAAATCACCGCCTATGCAGATGCATAAATTTACTTTGCACAAGTGCACTAAGATTCTGTAATGCCCATGCTATAGGCAATATTAAATCCTTGTAAATCATGTATAAAGCGAAGTAACATTTCCCATAAAATTAATCAACCCTAATTAATATAAGGTGACCATTCGACAAGGGTAAATATATCACAAGAACAACTCATTTTAGTATTCTCTGAACAGTTATCCACCACAAATTAATAAAAAAAAAAAAAAGTGAGCCCATTATCTTATAACTTATCACCGAACTTTGGGAGAAGAATAGTAGGAGTACTACAACTTTCGTATGGCGCTCATTTGAGTGCGAAAACTTTTTTTTTGCTTATTTGAGTGCCACATTGGAGCATAATCGACCACTTGAGTGCTAATTCCGGCAAATCATTATACATGGATTTATCATTATTTTTATTTTTTTAATTATAATTTTCTTGTTTTTCTTTTGCTTTTCTTTCTTTTTTTTTTTTTTTTTTTTTTTTTTTTTTTTTTTTTGGGCCAGCGAGGGTCACTAGCGATCCTCATCGGCTGCAACACTCTCACCTAGATGGGTGAGGGCTGCCTCACCATCAGCCGTGAGGCGGCTTTGCCCAAATCCAGTGATCACGTTATTTGAAGAAAAGGAGTTCCTAATTTCGAATGGCATTACCCCTCATCGCAATAAATTTAAAGAACAAGAAAACCCCCCATCGCAATAAATTTAAAGTTCTTACCTTCAGCAAGGTGCCGGACAACCATAGGAAAAGGCGGCTTTAGCATGGGTGGGGTTTTGACCCTTCTGTTTTTTACGAAACCAACACTCATCTTACCTAGTTAGGTGGTTTGCTGTGTTGTTTCTTTGCCTTGTGGTGTTTTGCCTAGGCTTGTATTGCTGTTTGTTTAGCTGTGTTTTTTGGTCCTGCATTCCCTTTCTTTTATTTTGGCTCCATTCACTCATCCTGCATGTTCGCATTATGAGTGAAAGTTCTTAGCGCCGAGTTTTGTGTATTTTGGCTTTCCCTATTTATATAATTACCTTTACCAAAAAAGAAAAAAAGAAAAAAAGAAACAGAGAGCAAAGAACTGCTCTGATCATCTCCTAGCAAGTTAGTCTTCCAATCTTCATTCAAAAGCCCAATACCGACATCATTATATTAGCTCCACTCCAAAGGAAATGCTGGAAGGGCATTGCGCCATCGTTTTTCCCCATGGCCCCTTTTTGTTTATGCGCGGGAAGGCAACCGGTGACCAACAAGCACGCATGACAACCATTCTGTTTCAAAAATTGTTTCTAGAACGAAATTGATTTTTCTATTTTTATTTCTAGAAAAGTTTTTAAGCAAAAATAACTGTTTTATAACGACACAAAATTTCTACTCTAAAAATAGAAATTCGTTTGATAACGACACAAAATTTCTTCCTTTCGGACGGCGGTGGCGCGACCGACGACCTTTAATATAAAAATAAAAATAAAAATGATTTAGTAACAAAAAAATAATGAAATAAAATAAAATAAAATAAATCATAAAAAATAAAATAAAAATATCATTTTATTTTATTTATTCTATTTTATTTTATTTTATGAATAAATTTATTTTAAAATGAATAAAAATAAAAAATAAAAAAATTGATTTGGCAAAACACTCAAGGAAAATAATAATAAATTTATCTTTAATAAAAATAAATTATTTTTATTTATCATAAATACATTATTTTTAATAAATTTAATAAATTTATTTTTAATAAAATAAAAATAAAATGATAAATAAAAATAATTTATGTATTTTAATAAATTTAATTTTGTTTTTAAATGAATAAAATGAATATTTTTATTTTTATTTTTAATAAAATGAGGAGAGGCGGAGGAAGAGGAGGAGGCAAAGACGTAGAGGAGATGAGGGAGGACTCACCAGAAATTAGGGTTTAGTGAGAGAAATTATTTCGATTTCTCTTCCGTAGGAAATCGAAGTAGAAAATTTTAGCTTATAATTTCTATTCCAAACCCTATTTACGGAATAGAAATCTATTCTAGAAATAGAAAAATTGAATAGGTTTATCAAACGGATTTCTCTTCCGAAAGCAGTGCAGGAGCAGAAAAACTATTTCTGGAACAGAAATTTTGGGTTGTCATGCACCCCCCAAGAGTCTAGACATGAAACTCATATTAACTATCACATCAAGAATCACTCAAGGCAGAACCAGCCTGCGCAGCCTTTTTATCCCTTTGTTTCTCCCTTTTCTTCTTGTTTCTCAATGCATTCTTGCTCGATGTTCTGCTATCGGAAACCAATTCCAGTCTGAACACGATCGCTGAAGATAATTAAATTAACATAACTGGCCTGCCAATAATAATAGGCTTATCCCTGATAGACTCAAACCGATTCTTTTGCATTTTAGTCACTTGACTAAATACTCATATCGACTCCAATTAGCGGCAGGATCCGAAGTCAACGCGACAAATTTTAAGCCAAAGTAGCTTTTAGCTCTTGAATGTAATACATCGACTGATTCCTCCATTAATACCAGATGTTTCCCCACCATAAGGTCCAGAAGGCTTCCTGATCTCCCGAACTTGCCCTTTTCGTTGGACCACTGCCTTCTCATGCTTAGTCTGCACACGAAAGGAAACATAAATTCCAGGCAATATCTAAAATTAAACCTGAGAATTTACATCAACAAGCTGATTCTCTTAACTCACCCGATACTTCCTGGTCAGATTTTTCGTTTGTTTCTTCCGATTACATGTCGGTCCTCTATTTTTCTCCATCTAAAGCATTTTCACCGCAAAAGTTAAATCTTTGACTATGGCAACGAGTAGCTAAGAACGTTAATGCAACTGATCAGGACTATTTTATGCAGGCTCACCTGATAAATGACATGGCGCTTTCCATCGACTTTTTCAGGCAAGGATGGAATTGCTAGATTCTTGTAGGCGCAGCAAAGTTAACCATAATTTGATCACATTCTGAGAGTAATTTAACCATGACATGACACTAAATATTTCCATTGAGTTTTCATATATTGCACAAGAAGAAGAAGAAGAAGAAGAAGAAGAAGAAAACTCGTGTATTTTGGAAGCCATAGGTCCATGATTTTGATGCATTAATTTCGTCTTTTCTTTAATCTTCATTTGGTTTCTACTTTTTAATTAGATCCAGAATGCTATGCACCCTCCTCGAAAGTTCTCTTTCCTTTTCCTGATATATTGTTAGAAATTTAAGTAATCTATAGTAAAAAGTAGCAAAAAGATCAACGAAACATCTTTCTTATTTCATGATGCAAATAAAACTCATAAAAATGTAGTTTTAGCTAAATGAAGCTGCTCAATAAAGCTTGATATCCTTTTTAAAGAAGAGTTAATACCCTGAAAAACTCCAAATTGGTATACTTGTGACAAATTTACCCTTTGTTAGTTTCGTTAAATTTTATTCTTAAATTATTAAGTTAAATGACACATGACAGTTGACCGGTATACCAATTTAAGATTTTACACTCCGTTTGTCAACGTTTACAATTTTTGTGATTTTTCTCTGGTATTAATCCAATTTAGCATAGGGTATATTTGTTACAAATTTATCATTTTGGGGTGTTTTGCAGTCTAATAAATTAGTTTGCGGTAAATTTGTAATAAATATACGAGTTTATGGTTTTTTTTTTTTTTTTTTATAGTCAATCAGGAAAAATTTGTCACAGGTATACCGGTTTGGGGTTTTTCATAGTCAAAAAAATAGTTTGGGGTAAATTTGTCACAAGTGTATCGGTTTGGAGTTTTTTCGAGTATTAACCCTTAAAAGAAAGAAATGATTTATTTATATGAATACACATAGTACACACATTATTTTGCACTTTATAATTGATAATAAGAATTGGTCTTCATTCGAAACGATTGTTCAATGTTAAGTCTTTTCCTTATAAGTAAAGGTCTCAATCCTTGATATCAAATGTCTAAGAAAAAATTTCAAGAAATAGAAATGGAGAAAAAACACAAATCTTAAATAGGTACATTCATGGAGCTCATACATGACTAGAGAAATTTCTAAGATCTCGTTGTTCTATACCCAGCACGTAACTATAATTTTACTCTTTAAAACATAAGTTATAATTGATAGATGAAAATGGGTGCCTAATATTCACTCTTCTGGACCGCGTTAAGATTAAGATGGAAAATATTGGACGAGCAACAGAAAACAAATCTTTAGTACATCTCTGCTTTAGCCGCAAGTTTTGCAGCTCGTTGCTACTTCACTTGCTTGTAAAACCCATCTGTTGACTCTTCAGATTCACTGTCCTCAGAGTCGGCACCTCCATTAGCCTCAAGATTCCCATGTTCGTCACCAAGATCATCCTCCGGCTTAACTCCAGCTTCAGCCAACACTTGAAGCTCAACCCGAGATCACCTTCCAGGAGCAAGATGAAAAGCTTCTCATTCATAATATTGATTTCAGGATTTTTACGGTATTGTCACTTAGAGCTTAATTTGAATCCTTCCAGAATTATTATCATACTATCGCTTGAGCTGTTTTAAAAAAATATAGTAGAAATCCGCGAGAGGCCAATCCATAAAAAAGATTGTACTTAGGTCGTCTTATAATAATTATTGGCCAACAGCGAGGGTTGGGTGTTGAAATTGGCCGAGAACCTAAACTCGGCAAAATAATAATAAAATTGTAGCAGCTTTCTTAGGGTGCGCATGATAAAATTTCTGTTTCTTGATTTCTCTGTTTCTCGTTCCCCGGAACAAGTTTGGAACAGAAATAACGCAATTTGATTTCTCTATTTCTAAAACAGATTTCTATTCTAGAAATAGATTTGAAGAAGAAATCAGAAGCTAAAATTTGTAGCTTCTCGTTTTGAAATAGAAATTGAGAAATCAATTTTTGGCAGAAAATCAATTTGTTTCAGAAATTTTATCATGCGCACCCTTAGTTGGCAAAGAAAGCAAAGTCTAGTCAAACTTTGCTTCTCCAATTAGGTGGTCCTCTGTCTCACCTTTTAGAAATTAAGTTAATTGTTTCTCCATATCGTGGATGGACCGGCCTAAACAAAAAATCTTGGAAAATGATTGGGTAACCATACCATTACTTGGAAAACAGATGGTGAATCCTCGGTCACACATTTTCGGGGGAAAAATACGTGTATTTTTCTTGGCAATTTCCACGCACTCGTGTTAGAGAAAGAAAACTTTGAAGATATCCTTTGACCGTACGGTCACACGGTCATGCTAGAGTCATGGCCCAAAGAAATGCATGGTCCAAGAGGTTCTCCAAACAAAGCCCGCGACCAATCCATGAATGAGCAACTCTCGACCTATTTGCTGAAACGTAAGGGTTTTACTCGAGCTTCTAGAAGACCCAAGAGCGGGCAATATTGTAATTGCGGTAGTCAGGGTAGTTGAGGAGATGTAATCTCTACCATCAAATTGAAGAGAGATCTACGGTTATGGTTCAGCCCGTACTTGTATAAATAAGGGCCTCCTCCCCTCATTTGAGACATCCAAGTGAAATACAATCTAGAGCTTCTCTCTAGAATTCATTTTTTTCTCTCCACGATCTTGTGAGTCAAGTGTGAGTAAAGCTAACTCAAGAGAAATCCTAGCATCACCCAAAAATCAATCTTTCTCATACCAGCCTTGCTCCGTCTTGATTAGTTCCTCCCAAATCAATCATCATAATAATCGTCATCCTCATCATCATGATGACATTGATGAACCGATAATTCCCCCTTAATCAAATATAAGTCCTCATATCTGCAAATTAATTGGGAATAGAAGTGCTAAATTGGCTCCAACTTTTAAAGTGACCAGTCAAACACCAATCCTCCAAGTCTCACAAAAATCTTATTTTCATATATGTGCATAAATTTCAATGGTTTTGGGATGCAAGACCAGCTAAGAAGCCAAGCACGTAAAGAAACACGAGAATATAAAAGACCACGTCCTTAGCTAGCGATGAAGAACCGTTGCTTGTTAGATAACCCACAAGAGATACAGCTCTACCAGGATCGTCAATCGCTGCCAACTGCGAACATGATCCAAGGAGTGTGTCCCTCCCTTCTCGATATCAATGTTGTTAGGAGCAAAACCATGAGATGAGGAATTCCTTGGATCATCAATCGCTGCCAACCGCGAACATGATCCAAGGAGTGTGTCCCTCCCTTCTCGATATCAATGTTGTTAGGAGCAAAACCACGAGATGAGGATTTCCTGGCAATCGCAATCTTCTGCTTGTGCTTTCACCAAAAGGATTCGGTCTTGCTTTCACTGTCTTTTGATCTCCAAACTAGCCCAATGATGTCAAAAGGAGAAATGGGTTCATAAGAAACTATCTTTAAAAAAAAAAAAGACTATTAAGTGCTTCCACACATGGATCCCATCTTCAAGATTTCATCCAGCACATTGGGGGATAAATTGGGTGGCCCAAGGGTGAATGGCTCCCATTTCTATGTTAGTGTCTTCACGAGTAGCTATGGGCTCACCGCTAGAGCCATTGTGCATTGTGCTTGTGCCTCTACCTAAAGGATTCAACCTTGGTCTTACGTAAGCTCTTCAATTGGGATTTGAGACCATCTATCTTCGGTGTGAGCTTATGGTGACAGTGGCAGAAGCCTAGATACAAAGGGAGTTGCCATTTACAAGTTTTGCACATGGAAATATAGGAGAATATCCCTAAATGTCAAAAACAAGAAGTAGTGTGAAATGGATTGCATATGGAAGACAAGAAGGCTAGGATGTCCAATGAAATTAGTATGGTATACGGAGGATGCAATTTCACCATACATTCTTTAATGACTATCTAGAATTTCAAAGGTCGTGTTGCCAAATCACCCTTCTTGAAACTCACCCTTGTGCGATGGAATATTTAGACATGATAGAATACCAGTGAATTTGCACATATCATCAATGCCCGAGTACATTTTCGAAATATGTTTTATATGTCCATCATGTGACCAGCCATATTATCATCATCAAAATCAATTTTGTAACTTACGAACAAATAAAAATGCAATGTTTGGACGAGAATTTCATGCTATTGGACATCAATTAATTCAACTCATTTAATATTCTAAACCCCTACGTTTTGGATCCATAGCCTCTATCAATGTAGTCAAGTTAGTTTTAAACATTTCTTTTGAAGAAGACTAATGTAAGCCCTTCCAATCATGGATCCTACAAATTTACCTTAGAATCTCATATCTAAATTGTTGAAAGACTAAATTGACAAAGCTTCCCCTGTCTAATTTGATCTCACTGTCTCTCTCCAATTTAGTGAGGTGATGTGCCATCATGATCACCTAGGGGAAATCAAGGGGAGATGTGATGAAAGAAATCGACTAACAAATGTGCAACTCATAGATATGCTTATCTATGGAATAGATATGATTAGTTTCCTCTGTGAGATCTCTGGTCTAGTGAAACATCTCCTCTTGTTCATCATAGGTTAGGGAAAATCCATGGGAAGCGTCGCTTCTTCCTCATCATCCTTGTTCTTCCTCTCGTCATTACTACCATCTTGATGTTCCTTAGAGGCTTTCTTCGATTGGAGATCTCTCAATGGGCAAAGGCCCTCCATCCTTGATGTGAGAGACCATACAATCATTCCATAAATTAGGGGAATCCACGAGAAGCATTGCTTCTTTTTCATCATTCTTGTTCATTGTCTTGTCACTACTACCATTTTGATGTTCCTCAGTTAGGAAAGAATCCACCGGAATTATCGCTTCTTCCTCATCATTCTTGTTCTTCCTCTCGTCACTACTACCTGTTCCTTGGTCGAGGAGAATCCATGGAAAGCATTGCATCTTCCTCATCATCTTGCTTCTTGCTCTCATCACTAATACCATCCTGATGTTCCTCGGTCAGTGAAGAATCTCCTTCTTCCTCATCATCCTTGTTCTTCCTCTCATCACTATTACATGTTCCTCGAAGGCTTTGCTTGATCGGAGATCTCTCAATCGGCAAAGGCCCTCCATCCTTGATGTGGGAGACCAGACAGTCATTCCATAGGTCAAGGGAGAAAACGCTTCTTCCTCATCATCCTCGGTCCTCCTCTTGTCACTACTATCATCTTGATGTTCCTTGGAGGCTTTCTTTGATTGGAGATCTCTTAATGGGCGAAGGTCCTCCATCCTTGAAGTGGGAGACCGAACAGGCATTCCATATGTCAGGGGAGAATCCATAGGAAGCGTTGCTTCTTCCTCATCATCCTTGTTCTTCCTCTCATCACCACTACCATCTTGATGTTCATCGGAGGCTTTCTTTGATTGAAGGTTTCTCAATAGGTGAAGGCCCTACGTCCTTTATGTGGGAGACTGGATAGTCATTCCAAAGGCAAGGGGAGAATTCATGGGAAGCGTCGCTTCTTCCTCATCATCCTTGGTCCTTATTATTACCATCTTGACGTTCCTAGGAGGCTTTCTTTGATTGGAGATCTCTCAACTGGCGAAGGCCCTCCATCCTTGATGTGGGAGATTGGACAGTCATTATGTAGGCCTTGTTCCTTATCATCCTTGGTCTTTCTCTCTTCACTACTACCATCTTGATATTCCTCAAAGACTTTCTTTGATTGGAGATCTCTCAACGGGCGAAGGCCCTCCATCCTTGATGTGGGAGATCAGACAGTCATTCCGTAAGTCAGGGAAGAATCCATGGGAAGCATCGCTCCTTTCTTGTCATCCTTGTTCTTCCTCTCGTCACTACTACCATCTTGATGTTCCTTGGAGGCTTTCTATAATCAGAGATCTCTCAATAGGCAAAAGCCCTCCATCCTTGATTTGGGATACCGGATAGTCATTCCATAGGTTAGGGAAGAATACTTTCTTCTTCCTCATCATCCTATAATTCTCTTCTTTGGAATTGTTTATTCCATACTAGTGCGGATAGACAAGAAAACTCTCTCTCTCGTAGCTAGAATGTCTAAAACGCTCAAAGAAAAAGTAAATCCTCATCTTCTTCACCCTCATTTTGCTTCCCATGGATCTGAAGACACCACTTCATCCCAGTTCATCCCGAATGGATCCCCATCATCATCATCATCGTGACGCCTCCATCTTGGGATTCATTATGACTTTCACCTTTGTAACCAATGCCCTCGCCCTTCTCCCGATGTCGATCCTCAAGCGAGACTCGGCTACCTTAGCGCTGTCCATCATGCTCACCTTCGCATCCACTTTCTTCCTACTGTTGTTGATCCACCGTAACAAGGTGCGATTTGCCGAGAGAATTTGCCGATGGACATCCATGGTCACCGTGCGGCAGTTATTGTGTCACTCTTGTCTCTTTAGGCTCTTTGTCGAAAAAGTTCCTAAAAGGCCGCACAATTTTTCTCCGAGAGCTTGATTTTAGGGAGTACAATAAAAAAAGAAGAAGAAGAAGAACAATTACAAAAAGAATTGTGCTTTCCTTTGAACTCTTATTGTACTAATTGAATTAAATATATTTCCTTTGATCTTTTCTTGTGCTGAATGATTCTCTCTCTTCTCTTTCTCTCTCCCTTGTCTACTACCAGCTATGGATTTTTTGTATTTCTATATGTAGGTGGCCACTTTTTGTTAGTTGGGTTTACTCTCGTGGAGGAAGCCTAATAAATAACAAGCTTAAAAGGACTTGAGCCCATATAATAAGTCATATGGAGAAATATGATTTTTCACTATATTTAAAGTTCTAGCAGCAAAAAAAGTTATTAGAGACGCTAACAAGAGAAAAAGAGAAACCATAAAATCTTGAATTTGGGGATTAGTTTTACTTACATTAAGCTGGCATTGGAAGTTGATTCGTGGTCCAATTGAGCTAAAATTTTGTCAACGTGTTTGTGGCACATTCTTCTCAAATCTAGATGGTTTGATATTTATTTGAAACTCCATATATTAGGTTTTTTGTTGATTGATCAAAACTTACATTCTTGATCTATTGTAAAATTTAAGACTACATTTGGTAACGCTCCCGGAATAAGTGTTTATGTTCTTTTGTTCCCGGGAGTACAAATAGAATAGAAATGCTTTTGGTAAGTTTTTTGTTCCTGGGAACAAATGTTCCTAGAAACAAATTTGGAACAAAAATAAGAAACAAAAAAAAAAGTTGCTTTTCATTCGTGGGAACAACTCAAAAAACAATGATCAAGAATCAAGCTTTTTTTCCCCCTTTTCTTTTGTTCATTTTCTTTTTTTCTCTTTCTCTTGGAGTTGGTCACCAGCCTCAACATCGGCCAACAACCGGCCAAACGAAGCTTGGCGACTTCGCCGGCCTATTTCGTAACTAGGCGAGGCTCGGCATAGAGCAAACCACAATGAGGACATTGCGGAATTGAGTGGGGGAGAATGTCACGGTTCATGAATCCTCTCATACTTGTGACATTTGTGAGTGATACTTGGGGTTATCGAGTAAAGAGTGAGGATGCAGAGGAGATGAATACAATTGGTCCGTACAAGTAGCATCACGAAGGTTGATGCTAAAAGTTCTAGGATAGAAATGATTATATTATTTAAAATGTTGAAGGTGAGGTTGGCATCCTATGCACAAACTGGTTGAGAGTTGATACTACTCTCCTAATGAGACCATGGTATGTTGAAACTAATTGCTGAGCTCTTTCGATGGATTAGTTGTTTGAGCTAAGCTAGGCGTGGTACAATTTCGTCTAAGAAAGCTATTTGCCGTTTGTTCTCAGGAACAACTATGGAATGAAGGTTGGCCTGGTAAATTCCACACACCAGGCACCACTGGGGTTGTTTCGTGACCAAGGAACTACTAGCCCGTGACACAAGCATGAAAAATATATATATATATATATATATATATATATATATATATATATATTTGTTATTCACTTTTTTTTTAAAGGTTTGGAAGAAGAGTGAAATGAGAGAAACTGTTAGCCTCTTGCCGCCTCCAAGCGCTGGGCGTAACCTTCTTGAGCTGGGATGGGCTGGGATTTAGACCTCATTTTCTAAACTTCTCTTCTTCTTTTTTCCCCTTTTTTCTTTACGCATCAATTTTCTTATTATTGAACTCGTACAAGAGGACTCCTTAAGCTCAATATTTGATTGCTCATGGATTGAAGCCTCAATCGCCGGTATCTTGCCGTGTTCTTGCAAGACAAATCTAAGGGGCCAGTGAAATCTAAGGCGCATGTGAATGAAGATTTGCTCAGTGAACTCCTTCAAACTGCTTATTAATCTTGGAAGCTATTGCGAGCCGAATTGAAAGCTGATGGGCCATACGGGATGTCATTGACGAATGAATGTTTTTTACTTGCCCCATTGGATGAGGTGAAACTTCTTGATTGCTCCATAAAGGCTCATCAAGCCGCCGACTGTAACGCGAAGGCTCACCAAAATAAAATTCTCCCCTTTTATTGTTTGTCTTTTTTCCTGGAGCCCTTTTGGAATATTTTGTGTTCAGAAACTCTATTGTCCAGCTCTAATGGAATCGCTGTACGAATGAATGAAAGCACTTTTTCGACCAAAAAAAAATTCATAAGGTAACCTATTTTTTTTTTTTTCCTTCCTTAAAAGTTATTTTAGATGGATGTTCTTTTCGTGGATAAGGACGTAAGTTTCAGAACTTCGGAAAGGAAAATATATATAATAGTTACTGCTGAAATTATCGATTCCATCTATCTTTTCATTTCACCACTCTCGTTGAGAAAGCAAAATACTTAAGTGTCTATCTTCTTCTTCTTCTTTCCTTTCTTCTAAAGTTGGTGTATCATTTTGTAGTTTGGTTAATGAGAAGGAAATCGTTCTATTAACTGATTTTGTTAATCATGAAAATTGATAAGCCCTTGTACACTAAGTTCTCTACACTGCCACTTCATCTATTATTAGGTAATAAATAAAGGACAGTAAATTTTAGATGCTAATTTTTGTATTTAGCTTTAACTCTTTTTCATATAAAGAAAGTATGGATAGTATCCCCAATTTAAAGAGACTAAATCCACGGTGTATGTGAACTTTCTATAGTAGAACAAATGCACGCTAAGCACGCCCAATGAACTCTGTATTGAAAGGATAAAGAATTAATTGCCATACCCTAGTAATGCTTCATGTAAGTGAACAAGGAGAAGCAAAAAAATAAAATAAAAAAATGATGCCTTTATTCCTTGGAAAATGAATGATTTGAAAAACCTTTTCTTAACAATAATTACTTGTATTGCTTGTAAAAGTAAATAGATAAAAAAATGTTTTCATTGTGCAAAAAAATAGTTTAAACTTAAATTTTTTATTTTAAAGAAAATATATTTCAATGACTAATTATTTCAAGCAATATATGTAATTAATTTTGAAACAATAATTTTCAAATTATTCATTTACATAAAAATAGATGGAGGCATAGTTTCTTTGAAAATGGGTATCTAATTGTTTGATTTTAACTTGTGTCTATGAAATTCTATTTTCCTTTGGTTGTGTCGTATCGCTATTTGGGGAGAACTCGTTGGAGTAAGTTTACGTTACATGTTTTGTTCATTGTTACACCGTCCTTTAGGTAACTAATACTGCCCCAATTCACTATGCTGGTTGGTTTTTGATAACAGAACATTGAGCAAGAATGCATTGAGAAACAAGAAAACAAGGGAGAAACAAAGGGACAAAAAGGCTACGGAGGCTGGTTCTGCCTCGAGTGATTCATGATATGATAGTTAATGTGAGTTTCATGTCTAGAATCTTGGTCACCAGTTTGATTTCCCTCGCACAACAAAGAGGCTACAGGGGAAAACAGGGGCGCAATGCCTCATTTCCTTTGGAGTGGAGCTAATCCAATGATGCCGGTATTGGGCTTTTGAGTGAAGATTGAAAGACTAACTTGAGAGGAGATGATCAGAGTACTTCTTTGCTCTCTCTTTGCTGTTCGCTCTCTGTTTCCTGTTCTTTGAATTAATTGTGATGAGGGCTAACGCCGTGCAAATTAGAACTCCTTTTCTTCAAATAATGTTCAAATATCTGCAAAATAGTATGAATTATTTGTCGATTCACTTAAGCTTCTACTTATATGGCAAATGGGTTGTGTTCCCATGTGTCTTGGTCCATGAATCCACATATAACGAAAGCTAATTGCCAATGGAGCATTCTTAGAGCAATGGTGGCATCTTTCGCCAATTTGCTCAGTTGGCAGTATTAGAGGGTTTTTCTCTCACCAAGGCACCTCCTCTTTATTACCCCGATCCCTTCCCCTTTATCTTCATTAATTCACTATTTAACCGTAACTTTTTATATTTAACAAATAATTCCTCACTTTGACATATTACATAATATACATGGGAGACAAAACCTTATTTAGAAATTATTGAACGCAATTGAGACATAATAAGGAATATATGAAACATGTAGGTCAGACCATGTTCATGATAATTGCTCCAAATTAAATTATACTCATGTGTGTGTATGCATATATCCAATTCCCTTAAAAAATGCCTATGATATATTCCTACCAAGTACATTTTCTGGAGTAGGGACAATATCTCATGTTCCTATTGTGAAATGGCATAAGCACACAGCATTAATACTATCTCATACTTGTAAAAAGAACTTCACATAAACACAAACTTAAATTGCTTTTATTCATCAGCATTTACATATATGCCGCAATCACTTACTTATAATGAGCAAAAAAAAGCCTGTTTTGTGTGCAAAGACATACACCTTAATAATTTGCCAGGCTAAATGCATGTTATCACTCTATTGCAAATCTAAGCTTTGATGTCACTTAACACATGACACCTAGGGGTGTAAACGGTTCGGTTCGGTTTGGTTTTTTTGAAAAACCCGAACCGAACCGAACCGTTTAAAAAATTTTCCAAATCGAACCGAAACCAAACCGAACCAAATACGAATAGAACCGAAATTTCGGTTCGGTTCGATTCAGTTTTTCGGTTTTTAGCTTTTGGTTTTCGATTTTTTTTTTTTTTTTAGCTTTCAGAAATTTCAGTTCGGACGGGCGGACGGCTTACCTTTTGTATATGCTCCTTAAAAATTAATTAGATCAATCCCTTTATCTGATGCTCCAAAGAATCTTGACCCCAAAAAAGGCCCATTCGAAGAATGTTACAATGATAATGTTGGTACATTGCTGCTTTGTTATTTTTTTGGTCTTTGGTCTTCAAAATAGAAGGATGGAAGGTCCACTGCAAAAAAATATAACCCATATTAGTTCATATTCACCATGAAAGAATCCAAACAAAGACTGGACTATACTCATGAACGACACCATCGACAATAGCTAAACTAAAAGCTTCTTGCACTAGGTCAGTTTACTAAAAAAGTTTTGTATGTAGTTAATGTTGGGCATAGTCAGAAGAACATTTGAAATTATTCAGAGCTATTTCAACATATTTCTATAGGGAATACGAGTGGCAAAAGGAGCAAGGAAATTAGTAATCTAAACTCTTGGTGGACATTGCCTCTCACCCAGCAATGCATTGCTCAAACACCACAGAGCACCTAATAGATTGAACATGTAAAAGGATCTCAGAAGGATATAAACAACACCATGATCTCTAAATTACAGAATAAGCAGGGACCTGCAGCTACCCCGGTAAGATCTCCTAAAATAAAGTCCCTAATAGATTGAAATACACTAGGCTGAAAGAGTCGGTTTTAGCATTAAGTTCTTCCTCGATTAGAAATACAACCTTGCACTACAGGTAGCTAACTTGCAATACAGTTGACTAGTTGAGAGGCCATTAGCTACTAGTGCTCCATTTAGAATCAATTAAATCATGCTTTGTGGCTATTAGCTTATAATTGTGTTTCGAACTACCCATGAGAGAGAGATAGATAGAGGGAGAGGGTGGAGAGAGGATTAGAAGTGGCCTCAGATTAAACTGAATCTAATCCAGCAAAACACTAGCACCTGAAATACTGCACCTTTACACTAACCTCAAACAAAAATTCACCCCTCTCTTTCACACCCTGTAATTTCAACCTCAAATTAACCTGAGTCTAATACAGCAACACTCACATCTCAAATGCTGCACATTTACACTAACCTCAAACGCAAACTCATCCCTTTCTTCCATACCCTATAATCCCAACCTCAGATTTTGTAGAAAGCGGAACACTAAGATTTGCAGACATTAAGAGAGAAAACCACGAATTCAAGAGACCCAAGAGACCCACCTTGACATCTTTCGGGACCAGATCAAGCCTAGCCTTAGGATTTTGATAGAAAGCGGAACTCCCGCTCGCATTCCTAATCTCCCTCAAATGCCCCAAGTAATTACAACCGTCGTCCGGAAACCTAAGCTCCAGAATCTCCCTCCGATGGTAGCCGGCAAAGTGAAGATGGCGGTGGGCTTCCAGAAATCGCCGAAGCCGTTGTCGCACGTCAAGCTCGAGCTCCCCGAGCACGAGGTCATCCCAGAGACAGCGTTCCTCGTCCCGGTGCCAGAGGGCCTGATTTGCTCCAAGAACGCCGAGATTGCCAAGTCGGTGAGGCGAATCGAAGAGCTAGAAGCGTCGGACGAGAGGATGAGTCGTGAACTGGAGGTGTATAGCCGGCAAAGTGAAGATGGCGGCCCCTCAGTCCAGAACAGAGCGCACGCAGGACATGCTCTATTGCTGTCGCCATCGCAGAAGGAAGAGGGACGAAGGAGAGACTTGCAGAAGAAAGGGGCTTTGTCCCTTAATCGATCGCCATCGCCATCGCCGTCGCAGTCGTCGTCCCTACCGCTGTCGTCGTCACAGTCGCCGTCGCCGTCGCCATCGCCATTGAGAGAACTTAGACGGGAACCGATAAAAACCAAGAGACACGAGAGGACTGAGAGACGGGAGTTGGGAGAGAACCGAATTAGATTGATTTTATCGGTTCGTGCCTTTGTGGTTTGGTTTTCGGTTTTCGGTTCTGTTAACCGATAAAAACCGAACCGATAAAAAATTTTCTGTTATTGATGAAAACCGAACCGAAAACTGAACCGAACCGAAAAAATCAAATTTTTCGGTTTGGTTCGGTTCGGTTCACGGCTCGGTTTGATTTTCAGTTCGGATCTTGACACCCCATAATTCTCATGTCAGAATTATGAATAGACCTAAACTAGAGGCACTGCCACTTGGATAAAGATAAAGATAAAGAATTCTACCAGATAAAAGCACCTTCTATGCGGTAATGATTAACCAAAAGAACGTCGCCTATTGTCCACGTAAAAGCATAATATCTAATCATCAAAAGAAAATTTAAACAAAAACCCAAAAATTAATTTATCACAGTATGATGTGGTGCAGCTGCACTGGAATGATGGGTCAACTGGACTTCTGATTGGGGTGCAGTATGATGTTGATTAAATCAACCAGAGTTATTATGAGGAATCAGAGCTAAACTGCCTAACAATTGGCGGGTATCATGAAGGGCTCGTGTCTCTTTGCAAGTTTTTAGTTGTTTCTTACTAGGACGACCTATATAATTATTTCCTTCAAACTTATCTTTTGCATTGTTGGTACTTTGTCAGGTATAGAGGGACCTAATCATGATGTTCAATGGTCGTACTCTGGTTCAGAATTTGCCGTTGTTTACGGATGTAACCTTCACCGTTTCAAATTAGTCTCATTGCATATATCACATGCGAATAAGGTGGAAAACATCCATCTCCTCAATAAATTTATATCTTCAAGGATATCTGCTAGTGTTGTTCAGCTTTTGGAACTCTGTAATGATTGTTCTAACTCTTTCGCAGTTCATTTGAGCCGTAGAAAGTATCAGGCCGCGTGATCTCAGTTGGATCTATGGTTTGTGAAATATCAGGATGCTCAAAGAGGTATTCACCTAGAAAAAATATTAAAAAAAGAGAAGTCAACATTCATTGGTGAAAGAGGAGAGTTCGATGGTCGAATTTATCATCTTAATTACATGAGATTCTAAATCCAATTTAACAGTACTCATTAGAAAGTAGGCGAGTTGTAATATCTCTCAATCTTTGTGTTATGGTGCAGAAGTTTCTTGTAGTGACACTTCGTTAGTTACATTAGGTCTGTAGGCTCCCTTACTTCTCAGGCATTACTGGAGCTGTATCCTTGCAAGCGACAGCTTTCATTTTGACTTTTCCGCGATCTATTCTATACTGTATTCATGCCTGCAGAGGCTGCTATTTAACAAATTTCAAAATATTTATGTCAACACCAATCGTGTTACATAGATAAAATATTCTGATCAAAATTAACGAGCTAAACTACATTTGCAAATTGTCAAAATATTTATGATTAAGTTGATGAAATTAAAAAGGTTTTGGATTATATTGGTCACCACACAATAACTTTAGAAATTTTTTTATAATTGTCCCATCAAAATCTCATATTAACAATACTTCTCTTCGAAATTCCAATCCTTGCACGATTGATTTCATGGCACAAGCATCACCGATCGACCATATATAGTAATACAAACTTTTGGATGGCTTAACATAATGGACGACTTGGAGAAAATTTTCATAAACTCTTTTTGTGTATTGTGAATCATAGAAAAACTATAGTGAAAGTGAAACCATATATTGGATAATCTATGACATCCTGATTTTCAATTCTAATTTCGATTGGATAAGTCGAGCATTTCATCAACGCGACTACAATATTTTTCTCTGAGATGTCCACTCAGGAGATAATTGGTCTATCTAGTGAAGCCATTAAGGGATTTTAAATGCAATAGACTTAAGAGTTCAACCAAGAATTGATTGCTCGACTGTACTAGTCTGCAAGGGTCATTACGACACAGTTAAAAATCGATTAGAGACCGAAGATAAATTGATTTGACTGATATGGTGATCAAAGTGTGTGTGATTTCACATGATTGCAAAATTCTCGTCGATCGATACTAAACCGATTTTCTGTCGTTTTGAGTACCTTATATTCGTATTTAAAACCTTGAGATTTTCACGGCTACCGAAAATCGCCAATGTGTCGAATGGGTTCATTGTGGTTTGAAGAAAATTGACCACAAGTCAATTGCATAAGAAATTCTTAAAAGCTACCAAATAGTTAAGGTCATACTAAAAGCGTGTTTGATTGAAAATAACCGCGGATTTGAATTTGATTTCAAAATTTTGAAGTTTTATCGTGTCATGAGTCATTCTAAGAACGTTGACTCACATTTTGAGGAAATTTAGGAGAGTTTGGGATTTTTACAAGAAATCGTGACGGACAATGCGGAAAATGAACGGAAATTCATATTGGCCAATTTGAAGAGAGTTTTGGCATCTGGTGTAAGCGAATTGGTGAATGGAAGTTGTTTGAACTTTTTCTGATTTCAAATTGGACCTCAATCGAATTTATTTGTTCAGAATATCAGATGCCGAGAAAAATGAAATAAAAGTTAGTTTAGAAGAAAATTCGTGGGATTAAAGGACCGTCTTATTTTGATCTTCATCGGGACTCCAAGTTATGCAATTGGCGAAGAATTTGGCCTTAGAATGACCTTTGGATTGAGTGGTGAAGTTGATTTAAAATTTTTTAAGGTTTCATTTTTTTTTCTTTTTCCCTTCCTTTTTACCCTCGCCCAATAGCGCACCCTCTCCCTTTATTTTCTTTGTTTCCGCACGTTTCCCTCATGCCGGTCAAACCTGCGCCCAAGCCTTCCACGGTTTTCTTCTCTTCTTTGACTGGTGGGACCAGTCTTATCACGTTAGTCGCATCCTTTTTCTTCCTCATTGATTGCCAATGTCCCTTCTCTCTCTCTATTGAGAAAATATTCAGTGGTTCGTGCGCGCCACGTCATCCGCTGACGTGGCGCGCACATACCACTCAGCTATCGACACCTGTCTGGGGGACCCGCGGGGAAAATGAAAAGATTTTCTCCGCTCGGCTCGGCTCGGCTCGGCATGGGACCCACAATGCGGTCGGACCGAATCGGGCGCCATTTTAAAAAAATTTCGGACCGGCGAGGGTTTCTTCTTCTTCTTCTCTTTCTTCGCACATCTCACTCTACCCTCCCTCTCTCTCTCCGACGAACGGGACGCGACCTCCCGGTCTCTCTGTGCCCTCCTTTCCGACCGGCGAACCACCGCGCACCCGACGAACCACCGCACCGGACCGGCGAGAGGACCGCGAGATCTAGCTCCCTCCCTCTGCCCTCCCTCTTTCCGACCGGCGAACCATCGCATGGGACCGGCGAGAGGACCGCGACCCTCTCTCTCTCTCTGCATTCCCTCTTTCCGACCGACGAACCACCGCGCGGGCGAGGACCGCGAGCAATCGACGAACCGCGGACCTTCGCTTCCCCGGCCCCTTGCCGCCGGCTTCTCCCCGCCTCCTTCAAGATGCGGCGGCGCAGCCTCGGGTGCTCCGCTAGGCTGGCTGATTTCCTCGGTTTCCATGGTGCGTGTTCGGGATTCTCATTTTTTTTTTTTGTTTTTCTTTTTGTTTCTTGTGTGGATGACTACTAGTTCTAGGAGCAGGAGGCCGCGCAGGTCAAGAAGGCTTCGCCGGATAGGCCGCCGTCGATTGTGGTTAATGGAGAGGGCGAAGAGGACGCTCCTTTGGCGGAGAGCGTGCGTAGCGCGATTGGGAAATTGTGGCTGATGATTCGAGGACGATGATTCCGATGGAGTCGTGATTGATGTGGAGAACAGAATGCTGATAGAACGAAGCTTCCAACGACGGCGATGGAGACAAATTTGGTATTTTTCTTGTAGCATTTCTAGTGCTTTCTTGGGAAATTTCTTTTTTTTAATGCATGCGGATACGCGTATGCAATGTGCACATTGGTTCTAGTTCATGAATATCTCGCAAATTAAGAATTTGAGAGCATGTTTCCTTCGGGGGGGAGCTGCAATTGTTTTACGGGTTCAAGCACGGTGACACTATTGATGGTTGATGTTGCGGTGCCGCCTATCCTATATACGGGCTTTACTTTTTGCACTATAGCATCAATGTGGTTGAATTGCAATACATCTACATTGCTCAATTATTAGGTTGTTCTTTCCTTAAAATTAAGGGCTTAGTTCACTTGTCCTTCCTTTTTTGTTCTGTTAAAAACTAGAGAGCGAAGGCTCCATTTGCCTCTGTAATTTAGTTTCTCGTCTGTTTTACCTATAGGAATATGCTCTCATTCCTAGTCTTTTGAATATCTGTACATGTTCTTATATGGTGTGACTTGTTACTTCTATAGTAGGCCATCAATAGCTCTTTAAAGATATATTATTAATTCCTTCAATTTTTGTGGCTTCAGGCACCATGTTTCGTCGATGGAGTAACTCTCACCACAGTGAGGAAGATGACTCGCTGCAGTTTGAATCTAAGGTAATTAAGATTTCAAAATTGCAGCGCTTGTAAGGACTAGACATTTTGCAGAGTGTATCTCCTTGATCGATTGCTCATATTTATCTGATTTCCATGGCTGACCATGTGGTTGACCTGAGTCAGTAGTTTTTCTGGCCATGAGAAACCATGAAGTGGCCCTTTTTGCAGATAATACTTTACCGTCAATACACCCCCTTATCTGTACCCCTTTTTGCAGATCATGGGCATCGGAGGCAAAGTTGGCAGGAATTACAGCGTGAGTGATTCAACTTCGTTGACTTTTGTCGGGACACTTCATCCCGGAACGCCTGGTCCTAGAGGCCAGTACATGGTTCCAAGCAGTTACAGTTTCCCAAGGTCGATGAGTACTCCCTCAAGGAAGATTGAAGGGAGTTCGGTCACGTCTGGCGGTTCCAGAAGCGGTGGTTTCCCAAAGTCCAGGACTATGGTGGACCCTGATGCTCATTCAGGATCTTCGGTTCTCATCTGCCACAAGTGCGGGGAGCAATTCAAGAAGTTGGATGCTGTTGAAGCTCATTATCTCTCCAAACATGCTGGTAAAACAACATCTTACCTTGAACCACATGATCATATCTGTTTCTGCATTGCCATAGCAGTTTCTCATTCTCTGGTCTAGATAAATATAAAATCGTTTGTTTAATTTTGGAGTAGCCTGAACAAACTGGGGATTGAACTTCTGGTTTTTAGCTTATCTGAGGATGGAAATTCTTAGACTGAACTGTCAATTTGATTAATGTCATTGCAACTTTTTCTTTTTCCAGTAACTGAACTAAGTGATGGAGATTCATCCAAAAGGATAGTGGAAATAATCTGCCAAACGAGCTGGTTGAAGTCTGAGCACAGCAGTTGTGAACAGATTGAGAGGGTCTTGAAAGTCCACAACATGCAAAGGACCCTCGCCCGGTTCAAAGAATATTGAGAGATGGTCAAGATCAGAGCCAGCAAGTTATCCAAGAAGCACCCCCGCTGTTTGGCTGATGGGAACGAGCTCCTAAGATTCTATGGCACGGCCGTGGCTTGCTCGCTTGGTGCCAATTCTCTTGTGCCAAGTGTCAAACAACTGTGTTGATATGAATTCAATATTCTATCAAACACTCTTGAGGCAGTCATTAGTTGGTCCAATTCCTGGTAGAGATACACTAGCAGACACTACTTTTTTGGTGCACCACCAAGAGGCCATATTCAACTTATCTCGTAGTCCAGCGGCCAGCAAAGAATAGAACAACATAGATTAGTCCCATTTTAAAGTTTGCCTGCTCTCTCACGCCATGCCCGTCTCTTTTTGCATTGCTCTTGGCTCTTGTTTCATCTTTGGCTTGGTACATCATTTATCTGTGCATGAGATGCTGTGACAGTTGTAGAAATGCTTTAAATCCATCATTTTGAAGGCTAATATCCCGAGACTCCTTATTCTCTCACTTCGTTGTGCTGTTAATATGAGAGGATGTATTTCCTCCTCTTTTTAAATCCAAGTTACGAGAATTCTCCTGATCCAAGACTGATGCTTCACATTTTTTGGCGCAGGTTGTGAAGTACTTCTTGGATGCTAAGACTTTTCAAAAGGTTAAGTTTGTGTACCTGAAGAACAAATATGAGAGGATGTATTTCCTCCTCTTTTTAAATCCAAGTTACGAGAATTCTCCTGATCCAAGACTGACGCTTCACATTTTTTGGCGCAGGTTGTGAAGTACTTCTTGGATGCTAAGACTTTTCAAAAGGTTAAGTTTGTGTACCTGAAGAACAATGACAGTGTCGAGCTCATGAGATCATTCTTTGATGAGGAGAACCTTCCTACTGAGTTCGGAGGAAGAGCAAAACTGAAGTACGACCATGAAGAATTCTCTAGGCTAATGGGTTTGAGTTTTTGGCTTTAGCTTTGACTTTAAAGAAATGAAGTTGGTAGAAGACATAACTTCTAACTTGAAAGTGACTGGCTCATTTTGAGAATTTAATAGTACGACGCTGAACCTTAAATCATAGATGTTTGGATTCTTGGATAATTTTACTTCTAAAATGAAGCATATAATAACTTTTAGTGACCAAAAGCCATAATACCTGATATGCAGTCCCTATCATCCCCCCCTTGGTGCAAAAAACAAAAACGAAAAAAAAAGAAAAAAAGCGAAAACACACACAAAAGAAGAAGTTACAACATAAGCAGTATTAGTAGTTTTCCGTAGCTGTCGAGTGGCTTCTCTCGACTGATCAAAGGATGGTTCTTGCCTTTTGTAGTCTGTGTCAGCGGAAATAACTTTTTTCTTTTCCAGGTGAAGAACAACCCTGCTGCATTGCTTGCTTTATGTTGGTATTGGGCTTCGATGGTGTAGGATCTAAGGTGTTATATTTGAATGAGAGTGTCTTCTGAATTGTTGTTTTTTTCCCTTTCGGTTTGCAGTCATTGACAACTGTTTCACTATTTAAATTGCTGCTTTGTCGGGACATGGTAATTCTTCCTTACAAAGACAGCCTTCTGTTATTCGGTTGGTATCTGCAACGATTTGATTTGGATGGCAATCTGGTATGTGTTTAATTTTTTGGTGAAAATAAGGAGTTCCATCTCCATCTCTAGTTTCCAAAATGTTAAATCTCAAATTGTTCATTTCACGGGTCAATCAAGGGCTTACTTGTTTATGGGAATAAAGGAAGCACAGATCGGCATGCGTAAGTTATTTTTTGATAAAGTAATGCCACTATTACTTTTACATGCTGGTGACGTGATTATTCCTGATGCATGTTATTGTCTAATTCCCATATAGCTACAAACAACAGCTGAGAGAGGGTGTGCACAACTTCTTCGTAACATTCATTAAAGTGCTTTGTGAGAGACCACCTGGTCATGATTGGGAGCTTGAACCTAGTGTTACCTGTGGTGACTATCTGTTTGGAATGCTTCAAGTTAGTTTGCAATAAGAGCTACTAATATTTACCTTTAAGAAGATTCTAGCAATAGTCGAAGTTCTTATGTCTATTGTTTTGAAGTTTAAGATCTCACACTTCTCTTGGAAAGGAGACATGAGTTCAGTGGATGATTTACTTATAGTCACTCGGTTGTTTTCTGCAATTGATCCCTTTTAGATACGGTGAACTTCTGTAGGGAACGGGTTATGCTCTATATGCCAATGATTGTGAGTCTATAACGGTCCTTGTTGAAGAAGTGACCCCTAGATCGGTGGGGGCTCTTATAGCATTGTATGAGCGGCGGTTGAGATATACGCCTCATTAGTTAATATTCATACCTATCATCAACCTGGTAAATAGTTTACCTTATAATTCTTATTTAAATTAGATGATTGCTATATGTTTTGGGCTTGTTGCTGTTGAGAATATGTGTGGCCTCTCGAGTCAAGAAATCAAATCAATTCATCCAACTGGCTGTCTTTTTCTTGGCCCCCGATGTGCAACTGAAATTCTTAGGTGTCGAAGCTGGGAAAAAGGCAGCAGCAGAAGTATTTGCTCGTCAAAAACGGGTTCTGGCTGTACTCAATGAGGCCAGGTGTCTTACTAGAACAAGCTTGTCTAAGATGGAAACTATCAGCTCTTAAGGAACGGGGAACACTTAAAGGAACTGTTGAGTGGGGTGGTAGAAACATGGATAAGAAGAAAAGCAAGCTCGTAGGCATTGCAGATGATGGACAGAAAGAGATCCGCATTGAAAGGACAGATGAATTTGGCCAAATAGTAAGTTTTCAACGAAAAAAGATATTAATCATAAAGCCTTGTAATACTAAATTGTCCATTATAATTTCTTTTGCGTCGACAAAGAAACGCCAATTCATTACTTTGATGTTTTTATGCCAATCTTCTTGTTTTGAATGTTTTGCAACAGTTAACCCCAAAGGAAGCTTTCTGATTGCTTTCTCGTAAATTTCATGGAAAAGGGCCTGGCAAAATGAAGCAAGAGAAGCGCATGAAGCAATACCAGGAAGAACTGAAGTTGAAGCAGATGAAGAATTCAGACACGCCTTCTTTGTCTGCAGAGAGGATGAGGGAAGCTCAAGCCTTTCTTTTTCTTTTTCTTTTTTCTTTTTTTCCCTAATAGTAAGCCATGCTCACAAAGTTCTGGATGCATATTAGTATGTTAACTTCCTATGCAATAAACTTTCGCTTCACGCATTGCCATCACCTCTGGCAAAGCATTGTGCAATCTCTCCTTCTTAAGCCACACTGTCCTCCATACTCCTTGATGATGATGAGTGTAAAGCTAATGAGGCGGGAAAGTTAAACGTCTCATGATGAGTGTAAAGCTAATTAGGCAGGAAAGTTAAACGTCTCATTTGATCAAGTGTTCACTTGAAAAGAAAAGTGCGTTATATTTCAATTCGCTAGTGAAAGGGTAAACGGAAAAT